>JAHXZK010000018.1:768797-1400015 GCA_020975415.1 Calonectria hawksworthii
GGGGGGAGAGAGAGGGGGGGAAGGGAAGGGAAGGGGAGGGGGAGGCGCCGGCATGTTGACATGCAGCGCTTAACTCCAGGTCCTTGGGATTTCCGCGGCGTGCACCGCTCCCAAGCTCCGGGGTTCTTGGTTGACAGGTGTGAAATATGCCAAGCATCGAAATGGGCACATATGTCATCAGTATCATGCATATGCTGCTGCGTCCAATCGCTCACGGGGGAGGACCTCCGCACGAGCCTGTCCTTCCTTCGAAACGTCAAAAGTGCAGAGCGTGAGGGAAATTTTTTTGGCACATGCAACGAATTAGAAATCGCCACGAACGACTGGGTTGTTCATGGTGTGTGTGTTGGGTGGCCTCCAAACTAACACCCCTACTACACTACTACTTAGCCTCCCCCCCTTGTAAGTGAGACATCCATTCGTCATCTTACCTACAGCCTCATTAAGGCAAAATGCGACCCAGAATTTTCCTTCAAAGTAGCGGTTTCGTAGCTCGCGATGGTGAAAACGTGCAAGCTCACTTGTCCATATTCAGTAGCCTGCCAACCAAAAAAAGGGATTTGCCCATCGAGAGAGAGAGACACGGCCTGCGCAAGCCCGGCAGCACGGCGCTGGTGGTGGTGGCGCTTATCATGCTAGACTCACATTTTGACGGTCCCGAAGTCCATCGCGGTGGCCGCTTTCCCATCTTGTCTCTTTCCTCATATATCGATTATCTTGGTGTCGCGATACCATCTCCACACCAGTCAGCGATTCATCCTTCGACTCCACCCAATCCACCCATAAAAGCACGGCGGTATTCCCTCAATCTGGCTATCAGACGCACATAACCTCATCGACGATACAGAAAACATCAAGAAACACCCACCATGGCAGCATCTCGACAACCCGCAGGGGCTCCGATCCAACGACTTCCCCTAGAGTTGCAATGGTGCATCCTCAGCTCGCTCGACAACGTTACATCCCTCATGCACGCCGCTTTGTCCTGCCGCTCGCTGTATGCAGCTTTCAAGAAGTCTGAAAGTTTAATCATCACAAAGCTGCTCGCCAGATACCTCGGCGCCGACGTTTTACCAGAAGCCATCGTTGTTCAGCAATGCCGTCCACCAGTTATCAGAGACAGCCCTTCCAGAGCATCGCATTTTCAAAAACAAGACTTTGGAATGGCACAAGAATACGTTTTTCAGTTCCTCAGCCACATGAGACGCCCAAGTCTTGACACCCATGTGTGGAACGTCAGGAGTGCTCTTGAAGTAGAGAGATTCCATCACCATGTGTTGGGTTTGACGAATAGATTCATCCACGCCTGCGCCGGGACGACCCAGGTCCAGCTACGCGATACTTTCAAGAACGAGCCCCCTACTTCGGCCGAACGAGCAAGAATTGCGCGAGCCTTTTATCGGTTCGAGCTGTTTCGTCTTCTCTGTGGTGGACCGGACCCCTATAACGAAGTTGATGATGACTTTGGGAGAGGTCTTTGGGCTTTCTTTCCATTCTTCTCTCCCGTTGAATGCGCCCAACTTGCCTGTGTGCACGACTTTCTCTGCTACCAGACGGTTCCATTCCTCAGCGAGTTTTCCCATCGCCACCCCCAAGGGAGGATGTTTTACGGCGGCGAGAGTTTATTTTTGAGCCCCGATGTTCAGGGGCTCCTTGCCTTGGGACTTGAACGCCTGCACAATACATTCAGTGCCAGGTCATACGGCGCACAGGCTCGTGCGATGGAGCTACACGAAAGCCACAACTTTGCATTCTACAAGTTTCTGGATCATGCCCTGGAGTGCTACTGGGCAGAAGAGTTGGATGACTTTTATTGGCGCTGGGGTGATGTGCGGGCATCAGGGGTCGACTTTTGCGAGGACACCGACTCAGGTCCAAGGCAAATGTGGATGTTGTCGCAGCGCCGTAACGACGCCGAAAACATGGTTAATATGTATCACCAGAATGATCGACCATATCGCCAGTGGGGGTTTGTGATGTGGGATTTGACACGGCTTCAGCGACTCGGAGTACTGGGTTGATTTCACGACCACTCGAGGTTGAGTTTACGGCCTTGACGCGAACCAGATATGACATTTGATGCAACTTTCGGCGATCAGCTTGACGCTATGACATGTATACAACGATTTCTTTGGGTTTATTTCTTTTGTTTGGCCTATCGCTCACGCTTTTATTTGTTGGATGCTTTCTTTTGTACGTGTATGGTGTTGGGTGGTGTTGGGTGGTGTTTAGGCGTCTCTTCCATAGTCACATTATGTCATCCTACGTACTTGGGTCTCTCTGCATATTTCAATCTATCCTAAGATTTTGAATCCTTTGTAAAAAGTTGGCATCGAGATTATTTTTCTACAACCCAAGTAACGATGTTATTGGTGGTCTGGATGAAGCGTAAACATCACCTCTTCCTCAAAACAAGCTGTACCCCATTGGGGAGAATGGCCATTTTGCGGGGGAGAATTAAGAACAAAACACCTCAGCAGAGTAAAGAAAGGTGCTGACGAGCTGCAACTACATGTGCGTGATAGGCGGGTTCCAGAAATGGAGTACTGTAGCTACCGAGGGCCGAGGGTAAGGATACTCCACAGTGGTCTCCGTCCACTTCTTCCGGCTAATTATCCAAGCAAGGTGTGATCACACTTACCAAAGCGTTAGGTCTCGGTCGATCATGAATCACAAAACGTGACTGTGGCTCCCACCATCTTTTCCCCAACTTGATGCGACCTTGCCCCGCGAGCGAAACACTGGAGGAACATTAGGGGTTGGACCCGCTATGATGCACCAGGCCGAGGCTAGAATACAACTGGCATCCGCTTGCTTAAGGAAATATTCAAATACGAAATTAAAGTAGCCTCAAAAACCAGGAGACATCGAGAGTCGGCTTGTTGAAGTAAAATACTAACTTGCATCAAATTGAGGACGTCTTATAGTCCTGAGGTACGAAACACCAAGCCCAGACGCTGGTTACATCTCATGAAACGGTGCCTGAAGATCAAGGGTCTTGCCGTGCAGGCTCAGCCTTCCTTGGTAGCCAATCAAATTACAAGCATGAATTGTCTACGGATTGCGCCCTTCCCGTCTTGTTGATTTGTAGGCTGGGAAACATCCGGGTTTGTTTGGGAACGTGTCTGATCAGCCCAAGATAGGCAAGTCCGGCTTAACAAGACCATTCGCAATTTACTCCCCTTGCCGTGGAGAGGGGCGAATTGATTACTTCATAACCATCGTTTTATTTTCCTTATTGGGCGTGGCAGAGAGGAAAGACGTAGTGTACATAAGCCAGGTGACTCAACATCTCAAGTGCAGCATGAGAAACGATCAACATCGCACATATCCTATTCAAGTAAATGTACGTGCATGATTAACAAGAATCACCAAACTGATAGTCCCAACCTCTCAAACATGATAAGGATGCGACGGGCTCTTCATAACATCCGGCTTTAACTCCGGAGACAAATCCGATCACTCACGAGTGATTAGGTGCATGATGGATGTCTTGGGCAACCGCCGAAATCCTACTGCCCCGGATACAGTACTGGAATTTTGCCGGTTACTACATTAAATGGAATGGGATAAATAAAGACCAGATGAAACGGAGCGTGAGACGTGAGCTTATCCCATGTAGGCAAAATCGCGTGCTAGTCGAGTTTCAGTGTCGTTCTTCGGTTAAACCAATAACTTTATCTGCCCTTAGTAACACCGCACATGTACTTTGGCTTGTTGAGGGCTCAACATGGATTTTATCAAAGTTGATATTTTATTGCAAACGTAAGCTTTTCTGTTCACCGGAATATCTGGGCCGTAATACCCTAGACTTGTCTTCGCAATCATTGTGCAATGGCCGTTACGCGTCTTTCATTAATCAATCCTTTTCCTACCCACGACGCATCTGGCCGCTGCTCCGATGACGATCAATATTGGTTTTCGACCAACAGTTTACAGTTCCAATGTAACGCAATTGCGTTGTTTCAGCCTTTTAAGCGGGTGCTGATTCATGGGATTGATGCTGTTGGAATACGGCCGGGGTGATTGAATCACGGGTCTTCCTTTTTAATGAGGGTCCAACAGGAAACTAATAATATAATTGATTAAGATCTAAAATTAACCCCCTCACTATATAAGCTATTTTTCTAGTCTTATATGGGTTTTAGTCATATCTATCTAGCCATGTATAGGGCAAATCCTCTACCCTTTAATTTCCTCACTAGGGATTAATCTAACACACCCCCCCAGATAAAGCCATTATAGCTAAGACTATACCCTCACTTATTTTTAAACCTTAAGCTTTTAAATCACATCTTAGACCTCCCTTTCTATAATATCTTATATTTTTCTTACTTCTATATATCCCATTATATTAACTAGGCTAATTTATTCTTGAAATTTCTTAAATTTATCCTTTGGTAGTACTTTTATTAATCTATCTACAATTATATTATAAGACAGCATATATTGAACTTGTATTCTACTTCTTTATACCTTTTACCAGAGCCAGTGATTATATATATCCATATAATAAAGTTTAGTTTATAATATTACAATATCTAAATAGACTAGTCTAATAGTTTATTTATTATTACAATTAATATAGATTAGTTCTTCCTCTAAGCTAATCCTAAGCTCTTTAATTAATCATAATATAAATATGGCCTCTTTAACTATTTATACTAGTATAAGCAATTTAGCTTCCATAGTAAAGGTTATTACTATATTTTATTTATTTACTCTCTATCTAATTATTCCTCCAAAGAGTCTTATAATATATACTTAAGAGCTTTTATAGTTAATTAGATTATTAGTAAATAATACATTACTAGTAATCTTAAAAGTATCTCCTCCTCCAAATTATAGCCTAAGGCATTTAGTATTCTAAAGATAATATAATATTTAATCTACAGCTTTATAATATACTAATCTAGGATTATTATTAAATCTAGCCAATCTAAATATCCCATAAGCAATATCTAGCTATATAATAACTATAGCATAGAATATTAATCCTATTTTACATTAGTATAGTTAAATAGATATAATAATTATAATCTCATTATATAGTTCTAGGCTTATTATTAGGAAGGATATTCCTAGCTTTTACTTTAAGGGATTAGCAAGATTCACTATCTTATCTAGATAATTAGACTAATATAGCTAGATTATCTTTCTTTCTTAGTCATAAATAATTTTAATACCAAGAAACCATTACAAAGGCTTTCCTCCTATTAAGGTAAAATAATTCTAGAGATTAATAATAAATATCTAAACTTTTCTTTCTTTTTACTTATGGTATACTATAATAATATTATCCATATAAAAAAATATAAGAATATCTCCTTTTATTATACAATATGGCTTATAAGGCATTATCTTAAATCCTAATCTTAGGAGAGTATTAGTAAACTCCTTTTACTAGAGCATAGGTAATTTTCTAAGTCCATAAAATACCTTTTAGATCTAAAGGACTATATTCTATTTTCTATATCCTAATAGTAGTTCTATAAATATAACTATAGTTAATAATATATTTATAAATACATTAACTATATTATACTATATTAGTTCAAGATTAAACCTAATTATAATAAATATTAGTATCTAGAATGAGTATTTTACTAATATCGCTATATATATGTCTTTATCTAAACCTCTAATCTACTAGTCCCCTTGAACTATTAGGCATACCTTATACTTAATAAAATAACCATATTTATTAAACTTATATACATATACCCATATACAATTAAATATCTATTATCCTTAAATTAATTTATCTTAATAATATATCTCTTTTTATAACTATATATCTTTATAGCTCTAAAGGTATACTTATTCTACTTCAAAAAATAGGTCCTTTAATAGGTATAGTCTAAGGTCGCCATAATACTTTAGGAGAGATAATATCTCTTTTCTATAAAGCTTAGATAGGTTCTTTAATAGATATTAGTACTTTACCTTATCTATTAATATCCCTTTTAGGATTCCTTTTAGGCCTATATATCTTCCTATAGTAAATACTATTTTCTAGATATTTAGCTTATTTTTAAACTTACCTTACTTAATAGCATTATCTAATATAGTTATTATTATTGCAGTAAGTACTGCTAGTAGGAAAGATATAGAAGTTAGATATAGCCTTACTATAGTTATATCAGAGAACTTCTCAAAAGGGTTTAGATTCTCATTTTGAGATCTTTCTTCTCCACTTTCTAGAATACTTATAGTAGCTTTATCAACTCTAAACCCTATAATGCTTTCCCTAATCCCAGCTAATTAATTAGACTTAGCCTCCAAGGAATTAGCATCTATATCCTCTCCATCCACTAAGGATAAGTATATATTATAAGAGATCTCCTCATCAATATCCTCATCCTCCAGGTATAGACCTTTTTACTCATTTCAAGGGTTAATAGTACTAATACTTACCTCAGTCGTAGACTATAGATCGCTCAACAAAGAAAGATTATTTCCTTAACATTACAATAACTTATTCATAACTCCTTATAATATCTCCATTAGCAATTCACATATTATATAAAGGAGATTATCTCTAAAGTCTTAAATATTACCACTAAATATTTCTTCTTCATTAAAAATCATATTTCTTATTACTATTACTTTACCAGTAACTAGGTTCTAGACTCAGTATAGATTAATTAATTAGTATTCCATAAGGAATCTAATCTATACTTTTGGGTTTAATCACTACTTTCTTTTTCACTTACCTAGAGCATCACATATCATAGCAAAAGCCTTATAATCAAATACTCATAAATAATCTATATATAGCTTTTTTTTAATAGTACTTAGTTATTCCTAATAATTAAGGAAAGTATAAAATCGACTATATAGTATCTTCCAACTATAAATATACTTAGGGATTCTATTATATAAATAAACAATACTTTTATATATCTTAACCCAAAGGTATACTAGTAGTTTTACACTAGCTCTCATAGCTCATACTTTGGTCTTAATAATCCTCCCAATAACTTCGGCTCCTTCATTTTGGGTAACAGTTTCTAGAGCACTGGCCTTAATTATAATATTTCTTCCTTATAAAAGTTATATAATAATTCTCTATTTTATTTATAATTTTCTAATAATCTTATTATCATACTCAAATACCTTTGGTTTAATATTATACTAATTAAGCAAAAATAAGAAAAATATTATAATATATTATATAATCTCAATACCTCTATAGAATTTAAAATAAAAATCCTAGGTATAGCCTAACCATCTATCAATAATTAGCATCAAATATACTACCTTACTAATATCTCCTTTAATATTATAAAAATCAATAACCATACATTCGCCTAGTTTAGAGCCTATATCTCTTAGATATTAGCTAACTTAGCAATTTGCCTTTAAAATCCTATAGCTATTACATTTAGCTATTAATATTCCTTTAATTTATACTCCTATAGATATCTTTACTAAATATTTAAGGGTATAAGGTCTAGAATAGCCTAGATACTAATATCACTTCTTAGCTATCTCCTTCTTGCCTTTTTATTAAGTATATTAGATATATATATATTAGTATATTAAAAAGACTATATTTTTTATTTTTAGGGATTTATATTCTAGGATATATTAGTTATAATATTTCTTAATATAATAAATTATTAATCTATCCTTTTACTTTAATATATTTAATATTATTATTATATCCCAATAATATCCTTTCCTTCATAGGCAATATATTAATACTAAATTATATAAAAAGTTCTTATAATAAGCAATATTATATAATTCAAACTATATTACTCCTTACAGTCCTTTTACATATAGTATAATACTTCTATATCCTTATATATCTACCTTCTTTTCTCTAGAAAGGATAATATCTCTATTGGCTGCTGATCTATAGTCTATAAAGCATTAATGGTTATTGCAAATATAAATAATTACTTCTAAGTTAAGTATAGCTAATAAAAAAAATAAATAGGCTAATATAATAAATATTATTTACTGAATAAGCCATAGGGTATATCTATATATACCTACTCTCTAGGTAAATCAATTATTATTTATATCTTTATTTTTTTTTTTAATATTCTCTATCTTCCTTTTAAGTTCATTATTAATTAGTAGGATTTATTATATACTAATCTTAATTAAGGCTATAGGTATAAATTATTATAGTACCTTTTCTGGGAATACATAATAGCATTTAGAGAGTAAGTATCACAGACCACATACTAGGCATCTCTCTCTTATATCCTAATTTTATTATTAATAATATAATTAAGTATAATTACCTTATTCTCACCTAGATAGGCATTACTTTATCTTATTCCTCTTATTATATTCTAAGGCCTTTAACTCCTTAAAAAAAAAATACTTCTTTTTCTTTTATTCTAGTATTGGGCCATAGATAGATTACCTCCTTGGTTTCTTTTTAAAAGCCTTTAATTTATTAATCAAGGGGATCTCTTTAGTACAAAGATCCTTCACGATTTACCTAACTCTTAGGGTTTTATCTTCTAGCTAGGACTAATATAGTCATTTACTAGTCTAGACCTAATTATTAAGAATACTATCAAATACTTTACAAAAATAATCAAACCATATAATTAAATTATCTAATCTTCCTATATTTTATTTCTAGGCATATTTAAGTACTTCTTCCTACTCTAAAATCTAGATATCAAAATCTACTAATAGCTTAAAGAGCACCTTAATTACCTTATTATACTTTTCTTGAGTATATCTTTCTTATTCAATCATTATAACCCCAATATTTTCTTTAAGATTAATATACCACTATCAAAGGAATATAATTAGATTATAATTAGTATTTACTAGGCTATTTCTAATTATACCCCATATCCACACTCGCATTTTATTAATTCGTTTTTATTATCACTTATATTAGATCAACCTATCTTAGTATCTTCCCCATTCAAGTTCATATTCTTTCTTATCTTCTTTGAATAGCTCACTACTCAATCATACCCTAAGGCTTAGGTCTACCATCTCTTCCGATTTAGTACTCATCTAACCCTAATTGCTTTGTATTTATTGTGGCATAATAATAACCTTACAGGGGTAGTTGCTATATAATAATTCTCTTGGCTTTAAGGCAAGAACCTCGTCTTACTTAGGATCAATAAATTCCTAGACCTAAAGGCCAATAGCCAAAGACTTAAGCTCTTAGTCCTACCTCTTCTAGTCCTTAACCATCTTTAGGGTAATCTTAATATTGGTTGGCATCTTACTTCGTCAGTAATCGATCGGTAGGTTAAATAATAGATCGGCCGAACGTATAAGACTCTTAATTATTGGAATACGGCCGGGGTAATTAAATCACGGGTCTTCCTTTTTAATAAAAATCCAATAGGAAACTAATAATATAATTAATTAAGGTCTAAAATTAACCCCCTCACTATGTAAGCTATTTTTCTAGTCTCATATGGGTTTTAGTCATATCTATCTAGCCGTGTGTGGGGTAAATCCTCTGCCCTCTAATTTCCTCACTGGGGGTCAATCTAATAGATGCAGCCGTCCTTTATATCGCGCTAACAAGGGTCGGGATGCATCCTGAAACACCATCCAGGATTCAATCAATCATCAAGGGTCACGAAAACGTATGCGGCGAGGACAATTCCATGGTGCCATATACCTCCTCTGCAGACACCCCAGGTCATTTTCAGTGGAGAACCGGTGCCGAATTCCGTTCCAGCCGTTATATAGAGAAAATCAGTCCTGTAGCGATTACTGATGAAAATCATTGGTGTCTGTGGTTCGTGCGTGTGAATGTGAATTAAGGTTATTATTTGCCTTATTGCTTTCTTTTTTACTCTATTCGCTCTTTTTTTTTTTTTTTTTTTTGCACTCGTTCATTATGAGAGCTGCCCATCTTGTCCCGTTGGCTTCCATCGCCAGCGCTGCTGCGACAACCCCTGTCGCAAGCGCAGACGGCTGCCTCGTCACCGAGTATTCCCAAGTCTCATCGGCCGTCGCAAGCTGCACCGACATTACCCTCTCTGACCTCTACATGCCTGCATCATCTACCCTAGACCTGGAGAGTCTTCAGACCGGTGCGGTTGTGACTTTCGCCGGAACTACCACATTCGGAACAACTGAGGACGATGATTTTGATCCCGTCGTGATTTCTGGCGAGAGCATTACTATTCAGGGCGCGGCTGGCCATGTCATTGATGGTAATGGTCCTGCGTACTGGGATGGACAGGGATCAAACGGTGGAAGCGCCAAGTATTTCATCCCGATTGCATCGGAGATGCCAAGACGGACCGTGCTAACAATAGCGCCCCTAGACCCGATCACTTTATCGTTTTCAAAAATACCCGCAATGCCAAGCTTACAGGCCTTAACATCAAGAATTGGCCAACGCACTGTTTTTACATGACGAAAAACTACAACCTCGAGGTCAGCGGCATCATCCTGGACAACTCGGATGGCGATGCCCCCAACAACCGCAGCGACGGAGATGCCGCCGCCCACAACTCCGATGGCTTTGACATTTCCTCTTCTGATACCGTGACTCTGTCGGATATCTGGGTCCACAACCAAGATGATTGCGTTGCTGTTACTTCGGGCTCCAACATTCTCGTTCAAAACGCTTTCTGTTACGGCGGCCACGGTCTGAGCATCGGCTCGATCGGTGGCAAATCCAACAACACAGTTGATGGTGTGACGTTCCAGAACGCTCAAATAATCAACGGCCAAAACGGTGTTCGCATCAAGACCAACAGCGGCACAAATGGTACCGTCGCCAATGTGCTCTACCGAAACATTGTCATCTCCAACATGACCCAGTACGGCCTCGATGTCCAGCAGGACTACCTCAACGGCGGCCCCACCGGCAGTCCCACTAATGGTGTCAACATCACTGGCATTACCTTTGAGAATATTATTGGTACAGCTGCCGAGAGTGCTTATAACTACTACATTCTTTGCGGAGATGGTAGCTGCTCGGATTTCACATTTACCAATGTCCAAATCACCGGAGGTGGAGAGGGAGGCAGCTGTAATTACCCTGCTTCTGGATGCCCTTCTTAATATCGCGGAAGAATACTTAGGCTAGATTAATTATCTCTCTAGTTGACAAGTTAGAATTGCTTTATGACTTCGCAGATAAAATGAGGAACAATGTAACAAAGCTATGAACAAGCGTGACAAACTAGGGAAAGCCGACCCCTTCTCAGATCCATATGTTTGACCAGTCAAAGATGCGATAGTGTCTATCACGTAACGATTGAACGGTCGTTACTTTGAGGCTGGCTCCGTGGCGGGGGTAGTGGTCACTATAATCATGCTCACAGAGCAACTTGCCGGTTCCAGCAGCTTCCCAAGGATGGCATTGCGATGAATGGGGCTATCAACTATGAGGGACAAGGGATTACCCCACAGCTAGTACCCGGCGCTGTCAACGCTTAACAGTTGCTATACGGAATATGGTACGGCATACGAGGTGGCAAAGCAAGACAAGGCGCTGATACAGCAAGGGCATGTCTTGGCCACCCTGTACCTATCTTTCAAAAAAGCTGTGGCCGATGAGTATATCAAGTCAGAGGCCATGATATAACCGAATCAGCGCATGGGCAAGAGGTAGAGCTGATTTCTCCCGATTTTCTTGCTCTTATTGACATATCTGACAAATCTACTTTTCATTTCCTTTGGGATTCGATGTTATTATCAGAAAATGGGGGAGGGACAAAGGCGGTCGGATATTTCCAAAAGGAGCAATTATTTTTGTTGGGGCCAGATCTTTGGCAGAGCCTCGTATAAAACGACCAGAGGCAGCCAGCTGCGATCGCGTTTATCCCGGCTGTCCTTCTGAAAGCGGAAAAATGCCGGAATTGGGTGGATACACTATCCGCTCTCTGGCCACATCGCGTATAAATTTGTTATTTGTCACAGTCTGGCAAATCCCAAATATGCCGTGGCTGGGCTGTCGAGGAGGAGCTCTCGCCAAGAAATTGAAGGTACCAGCATGTATAAATAATTGCCTGGAAATAAAATGGGCCAAGCTTAATGCAGACAAGTCAAAAAAACGCAGGGGCTGTCACTGAGGTCCATAAATGGGGTTCGAGGTGGAGGAGGCAATCACCAACATGCCCCGCTACCAAATCCTTTCCTCTGGAATCGTCCAATACACGTAATCACCCGCATCAATTAAATCAAACTTGTCCATGCTCAATTTGCTTTGTTTGATTGATCTAAGCACATTTGATCAAGCGTCTCGCAACTTAATCTAGCGTGCTTAAAATTGGCTGGTTGCACCTTGCCAGATAAGACAGATCACTTCCGAAACAGAGACCCTGATAAGCGCGGACCGGTGCCGACCATGGGAGGGGCGATAGTGCGTACACGTTCACGCTAGCGAGCTAGTTCTTACAAATGCTTTTGGTTTCCCGCCCTGGGATTTGAACCGGGAATGACTGCTTCCACCGCCGGACTAGAAGCCGCCATGGAAAGGGGGCAAAAAGCCAGCCAAGAATGGGTTGATAATCGTGGTTCTGGTTTCTAATAGAGTGTCACGCTTCCCCGTTGGAAGTGTCTTTATCCACAAGTGCTCGGCAGGTCGCCGTCTTAAACCCGCAAGTCCGAATACCGTCGCCACCACGCGTATTTTGCAAACGAGGGACGGAGCGGGTCGTGTTCTGCGGCACCGCAACATGGGGGGGCAAGCACACATGATGAAAGGGATTTTCATCATAACTGGGTCATTGTGGGTAAAGGAGCTGACGGAGCTGACCGCCCCTCGGCGAGCAGTGGCCACGGGGTCGAGGTTCAGACTGCCTCCTGGGGCCATGCTCGCAGGCTGCCGTTCTTATACACGGCCGGGCATGGCATCATAAATCGAACCCAGAGCTTGGCGATTCAGCAAAATGGAGGGCACACGACCCACAAGGATGGGAGCCAAGAGCCGGCACGTTGCTATCCGCGAAATTTCCCTGCCGGCAGCTCCACCCAAGGTGCCGATGCGGCTTTTACTAGCGTAAGAGCCGCACTAGACTGGCATGCAATTCCCCTTACCAATACGACGTCATTAATCGTGCACACACACGACACGGGCTGCCTCGTCTCGCGGCGGCGGTGATGACCGTTTCGCCTGAAGTTTTTTTTTTTTCTTCGCCTCTCAGTTCAAATTCAGGAGGTTCAATTGGAAACCAGATGCTAGTGAAAACTCTGCTCGGGTGCACGGTTGCCCAGCTCGCCAAGAAGATTTCCTGGGGAAACAAAACTATCTTTTCACTCGCTTCCCAAGCGGCAAGCAGAACCGGAAAGCTTGGTTCCCGCTGAAGACCGAGATCGGCAAAGAGCGCTGCAGCGAATCCACAATCGCTTCAAGTGAGACAAAAGTCGCCACTTGCTTGACTCCCCAAGACCAAACGGACGGCGGCTGCAGAGGGATGTGCAGAGACCCCGACCTGAGCTAAAAATCTACTCTAATTCTTGCTGATGGTCGCGCGTTGCGCCATTTTTTCAGGTCCCTCATTCGGGGCTCGCCTTGTTCAGACGAGATGCCTGCTTGCCTGCTTGTCTGGTTGGGGCTGTCATGACGAGGCCGATATCCACAACACCAAAAAAACACCCGAGAAACGACCGTGCCGGTTAGCCGGCCTCGCGATGGGCTTCGCAACGTGATCCCGGACCTTCTGTCAAATGATCCCCACACAACACCCCCCGGGGGCCCGGGCACGGTTCAACAGCCAACAAGAGGCCCGGGTATTTGCCTCAACGTGATTGTCTAAGCTGGCCCTGTTATTGGCGTGCCAAAGGGCACAATGCCCTCGGAGTTCCCATGGGGCTCCGCATCAGTAGCGTCCCCAGAGTTGTCAGAGTGCGGAGGGAGAAAGAAGTTTAAATGCCGTGTCCCCGGAGCCGTTGAGAGAGGTTGTGGTGTGTGTGTCCAGTTTCCTCACGTCTCAGCTCGGTTCCAATTGCTTGCAGGAAGAAACGAGAAAGAAAAAATGGCAGCAGCATCTTTCCTTGGAGCCAGCGGCAAGGCTCTCAGCATCTTGCAGCTGGCCCTGATCGTCGCCCCGTCCTTTGTCGTCTTCGGATACAACCAGGCTGGAATCGGCGGTCTTTTGACAGAGGAGGATTGGGTCAAGACGTTCCCCGAGATCGACACCGTCAACAGCACGGGCTCTGAGAAGAGCAAGAAGTCGACGCTCCAGGGCTTCATCGTTGCAACCTTTGTTATCGGCGCCTTCATTGGTGCCATCTCCTGCTCCTGGAGCGGTGACAGATTTGGTCGCCGCAATGTCATCTTCTTTGCTGCTGTCTGCTCCCTCATTGGCGAAATCCTCGAAGCCTCCTCGTTCGGTCTCCCTCAGTTCATCGTCGGAAGAGTCATCATCGGTTTTGGTGTTGGTCAACTCAGTTCTATTGTTCCTGTCTGGCTCAGTGAGACATCTGACGCCAAGAACCGTGGTCGTCATGTCGTCCTGACTGGTCTGTTCATGTGCTTGGGCTACACGCTCGAGTCGTGGATCGACCTGGCCTTTTTCGAGTTCCACACCGGCCCCGTCACCTGGCGCCCACCGATTGCCATCGCCGTCGCCTTCTCTCTGATCGTCATGTCCTCCGTCTACTTCATGCCCGAGAGTCCTCGATGGCTTGTCCTCAAGGGCCGCTCTGAGCAGGCCCGCTTCGTCATCTCTGCTCTCCGAGGCCTGCCCGAGGAGGCCATGGAGGTCCAGGCTGAGGTTGCTGGAATTGAGCACTCCCTCGAGGAGACTAGCCATGGCGGTGCCAAGCTACGCGACATGCTCACCATGGGCGAGGAGAAGCTTCTCTACCGATTCTGCCTGTGCATTCTCTTGCAGTTCTACCAGCAAATGTCCGGAAGCAACCTGGTCAGTGTTTACGCCACCATTCTCTTCCAGAACAACCTTGGCATGAGCAGCGAGATGGCTCGTATCCTTTCTGGTGGTGCCCTGACCTGGAAGTTCCTCTCCTCCTTCGTCGCCTTCTTCACCATTGACCGATTCGGTCGACGAGCCGTCTTCATCATCAGCGGTGTCGGTATGAGTGCTTGCATGATTGCTCTTGCCATCACCACCTCCTTCGGAAGCGAGAACCGTGCCGCCATGATTGCTGCCGGTTGCTTCATCTACCTCTACAACACCTGGGTTCCCATCGGCTTCCTCGGTGCCAACTTCCTGTACTGCGCTGAGGTTGCTCCTATCCGTCTCCGTATGGCCATGTCCTCCATCTCCACCGCCAACCACTGGCTTTGGTATGTATTTCTTTGCATTACAAAAAAAAAGATCAATTCATTAACACATTTACTAGGAACTTTGTTGTCGTCATGGTTACCCCTGTCGCCATCAACACCATTGGCTGGCAATACTACATCGTCTTCGGTGTTATTTCTGCCTGCATTCCCGTCTCGGTCTACTTCCTGTTCCCTGAGACCATGGGACGCAACCTGGAGGAGATTGAGCTGCTGTTCAGGGACTCTCCTTCGCCCTGGTCAACTGTCAAGTTCGCCAAGAACCGACCAATTGCCATGCCCCAGGAGTTCCTTGCAAAGGACAAGACTGACCACATTGAGGGTGACAAGTCGTCCTCGTCATAAAAATGAATGCAAGGGTTTTTAAATAAAAGCGAAAAATGATTATTCTAGCATGTCAATGAATGAAACTTTACAAGTCATATGTTATATGACCAAAATACGCATCGTGCCCCAATCAAATCTGTGAATTTCGCGTCTTGTGATATGTTTCCTATTATGGAAGACGCCAACATGAAGGTAATTGGATAGAGATGATCTTATCAAAGAAAAGTCTCCGTCGAATGACTGGGTCCCAAGGACCACCTTATTACTTGGCAGCACGCACGGCCTCGATAATCTTTCCGACAACCGAGGGATCCGACAAGGTGGAAATATCTCCCAGTTGATCCTCCTCACCAGCCAAAATCTTCCTCAAGATGCGGCGCATAATCTTGCCAGAGCGGGTTTTGGGCAAATCCGCGACTACGTAAATTTTCTTCGGCGCAGCAAAGGGGCCAATCGCTGAGCGGACCTGCTGGACCAGCTCAGCACGAATGTTGGATGCATCAACGCCGGGTTTAAGAGTGATGAAGGCGTTCGACGCTTGGCCCGTTAGTTCATCGGCAGTAGCCACAACTGCAGATTCAGCCGCAGCCGGGTGCTCCAGCAGGGCTGCTTCGATCTCGGCAGTTGAGAGTCTATGCCCGCTAACGTTGATGACGTCGTCGGTTCGCCCAAGGATCCAATAAAATCCATCAAGATCCCTGCGTGCGCGGTCACCGGTGTACTAAAAATATCGTTAGTGTATGAGTTCGAATTATAGGGATTTTGAACCAGGGATAGACTCACGTAGTAGCCCTTGTACGGGTTGAGGTACGTATCCATGTACCGATCATGAGCACCCCAGACGGTACGAGCCATGCTCGGCCACGGTTTCTTGAACGCAAGAACCCCCTCGACATTATCTCCTTCAATCTCTTTGCCCGTAACTGCGTCAAGGAGAACTGGCGCGATGCCAAAGAAGGGCAAAGAGGCGGATCCCGGCTTCACGGGGGTAATTCCAGCCAAGGGCGTGATTACATGCGATCCAGTTTCGGTTTGCCAATAGGTCTGATTATCTTGTTAGCCAGAGTACTCTGAATAATATCAAATGGCATTTCTCAAGACTTACATCGACGATATGGGCTTGGCCCTTGCCTACCACTTCGTTGTACCATTTCCAAACATCAGGAGCAATGGGTTCACCAACAGAGCCAAGAACTCGCAAGTGACTCATTATGCCGGAGACATGTTCGTCACCAGCCCGTTTGAGTAGACGCAACGCAGTTGGTGCAACGTAAAAGTGCGTAATCTTGTGCTCATCAATGATGTCCCAGTACCTGGACGGAGTCGGATGGACCGGTGTACCTTCAAAGACCACCGTCGTAGCACCTAGGAGCAACGGAGCATAGACAACGTAGGTGTGCCCCGTAATCCACCCCACGTCGCCTCCACAGAAGAACCTATCATTCTTGTGTATATCAAAAACATACTTGCCGGTTGAAGCAGCACCAACTAGGTAGCCTCCCGTGGTGTGCAAGATACCCTTTGGCTTGCCAGTAGATCCAGATGTGTAGAGCAAAAACAAAGGGTCCTCGGAGTACATGCGCTCCGGCGGGATATACCCAGGCCACTTTCGGGCTTCCTCGTGCCACCAGTGGTCTCTTCCATCCATCCAGTTGATTTCGCTGCCGGTATTTTGATAGACCACGACGTTGGAAACATCGGGGCACTCTTGGAGAGCCTTGTCGACGATGCCCTTGATGTTGATGGTTTTTCCACCCCGTTTGCCCTCGTCAGCAGTAATAACAACCTTGCAGTCCGCATCCAGAATACGGTCTCTGATGGAGTCGGAAGAAAATCCAGCAAATATGACGGAATGCACAGCACCAATCCTAGCACAAGCGAGCAAAGCAATGAGAGCCTCTGGAACCATGGGGAGGTAGACAGCAACGATATCCCCCTTCTGTACGCCCATGCGTTTGAGAACATGGGCGAGTTTGCAAATCTCTCGCAGCAAATCACTGTAAGTCAGCGAACGTCCACAGTCGGGCTCATCAGCCTCGTAGATGATGGCCTCTTTATCCGGGGTTTCGAGTGCGTGACGATCAACGCAATTGTACGACGCGTTCAGTTCGCCGCCCAAGAACCATGCATTGTCGCCATCCTCCAGAGTGCCGTTGTGGACCTTGTTGAAAGGTTTGGACCAGGACAGGAGCTCACGAGCCTGGTCGCCCCAGAACTGCTCAGGATCATCAATGGACTGCCGATACAGGCGTGCATAGTGTTCAAAATCTAAGGCAGATTAGCCCTGTCATGATGCATCCACGATGCTCTGCACATACTCTCCAGATGCGGTCTATCGTCATACTCTGGACATTTGGACAGAATGAGTTAGCGTGGCGACCAAGTGACATGGGTTCAATCATATCATACTGGACAGCATCGCCTCAGGGGGGCCTAAATTTAACGACGTCAGTTTCAGAAAAGGCGGGGTGATCACGACATCGTGAGTGCACTCACTGATTTGATCAATTCCCTGCGAGAGGCTGAAGGCTCTCTTGCGCGGTTCGTCGGACATTTTGACGCGAAAGAAAATCCCTTGCTTGAGTGGTGTGTCGTACAAATGGGGAATCGGTGAGATGCGGTGGTGAGCAAAACAGAGTGTGCAGTGGCAAGTTGTACCTTGGGCCAGGGTGGAAAGGGTCAAAAAACGCAAAAGGGGGGCAAGCAAAACACCAGATTATTATATAAAAACTCCTTGTATAAGAATAAGTGATTTATTCACAGCCCCCTTGCCTCAACACAGTAATACAGTGGGCTTTGCCTCGTCGATCAGGACACAAATGACCTCAGGGGCTCATGGTGTGACCTATCAATAGCAGATCTGACAAGCAGCTTAAGAGCCGTACAGGGCCTGCAGCCACTCACCTTGGCACGGCGCTCAATTCGTATCGGTGAGTGTCGCCACGCCCTTGTCACAACCTCACAGGCTCGTCCAGTAAACACGAGCTTCAGCGCCCCACTGCATTATTTAGGCGAGACCGACGAGACTGTTTATGGGGTGATGTTGGGATATTCAAGCCAGAATGAACCCACTTATTTCATCGCGTTGCCCAATGACTGGAGTATCCATATTAACCAGGAGACATCAGCCAGGGTGGCACGTCATGTCCATTCCACCAGCAGAGCCACGCTGAGTAGATGCTGCTTGCGAAAGGGCAATTACTTGGCTCTTATTTATAAAAAATGCTGCAATAAAAATCTGCCTTTGAAAATGGGTGTTTTACAATGATAGTTTATGTATTTTATTATTCTTCACTGTCTTGTTTGTTGATGTTGAATTTGCCAAGCAATGGGACCAAGGTGATCTCCGTAATCGGCGCCGTGTTTCGCAGAGCCAAGGCGAAATAGCGGTGCACACTGCGTGTCTATGAGCGCTTAACTGGCAGAGTCTTGAATTAGACAACCGCTCTCGGCGCTTTGATGCCCTTTTTAGGCAGCTTGTGGGAGCTGGTTGAGAGGTCAATGATTGCAGTGGGCAATTGATGAGACAATGATCATAAGGTCGCTTATGGGAAATGCACATACTCGTAAATTTAGGTATTATATTATTTACTTGTGCTAGTACCATAAACTAGAAAATAAATATGTATGGGTCTAGAAAAAGGCGAAGCCAGAATTCTCGCCTATTACCTGTCATCATCATGACATTTTTCATTCCATGTCCGGTTTGCGGCCATTCTCAAGCCCGTGCCGCTCTTGAATGTTTTTTTTCGTCCTTGCGTATTATCCCTGAGAATGTTCTCAGGTTTACTTGTTCTCTTCAGACTTGTTCTCTTCAGGCTTGTTCTCTTCTTGCTTGCTTTCCTCTTGCTTGTTTTCTTCTTGCTTTTCTTCTTCAGGTTTCTTGTCCTCGGGTGTTTGCTCTTCAGGCTTTTGTTCTTCGGGCTTTTCTTCTTCGAATTTCTGCTCCTCTTGCTTGTTTTCTTCTGGATTGCTGTCCTCCTGCTTGTTCTCCTCCTGCTTGTTTTCTTCCTGCTTGTCTTCTTCCTGTTTGTTTTCTTCTTGCTTGTTCTCTTCTTGCTTGTTCTCTTCTTGCTTGTTCTCTTCTTGCTTGTTCTCTTCCTGATTATTCTCTTCCTGTCCCTGCTCCTCAGGCTTATCGTCATCATGTCTCCAACTGCCCTCGAAATTGTGTTTCACGTAAGCACCTTCCGGAATTGATCCATTGTTGGTACTGTTCGAATGGGGCTGCCCCATGCCAAACCCATCGATGGGTAGAATTAAAATATCTCCGATGAGCCGGGGGCTCGTCATCCCAGTGAGATTTCGGATTTCGGTAAGTTCCGGATCATACTCCTGAAGTTGCCTGAAAACCACATCGGTCCAGCCCGTTGGCCCCGTCAACTCAAGAATATCATCAATTGGGACGCTCATCTCGGAAAATGTGGTGTTGTGTTGGGCCGTGTAGTTTGAGAGGCCCGTGACAACCTTTCGGAGGGCGTTGTGGTAGATTGGGTGTCCGGGGGCTGCAGCAAGAGTCCACGAGCAAATTTGGATTTCTGGGTGAACCTGGCCCCAGTTGACTCCATCCAAGCGGTCAAACTCGATTCCAACAACCGCTCGGGTCACATTTTTGTACTCTTCGGGTACCCACTCGTCGACGGGCTTGAGCGCGGTGACATCAGTGTCGGAGTATACACCGCCTTCTGCTGCGAGGATGATATATCGCAGGAAATCCGACTTCATTCCCGTATTTCTCAAATCATGGAACATATCCGCAAGTGTTTTGTTCTCCTTGTAGTGCCTGTCCAGAAACAGCTCTGCCTGCTTGTCTCCCACCAGGTTGTAGTCGTACCCGGGATTCAACGCGATCCATGATGGAGTTTCAGACAAGCTGGAAGGTTTAATTTGGAATTTTTCGCGGTCTTCTTTTGGTGGCGATAGGTATATCTGCCAAATTTTCCGTGGAATGAGCGGGTCGTCGGCGACGGGGACGGCATGTTCATTCCCCGTGATTAGGACTAGCTGGTCATGAAGTGGACCATATGAATAGTAAATGAGAATGCTGACAAGCAACCACGCTCCGAGGGGAGCAACAATACTGCCGAGCCGTGAACCGGACCTGGGCGAGCGAAATAGTAGCCTTGTTGGAGAGTTCATGCGGGTGTATGCCCCCAGGGAGGAGAATACACCATCGCTTTCCACCTTCATCATGACGTATTCGTGGGAGATTAGAACAAGGCAATTTTAACCCAATTTTTAAAAAGATTAATGAATTAGACAAAGAACAACGAGGGTGAGCCTTTTATTCCTGAGATTCGGTTTTTGAGTTCCCTTTCTCACAGGAATAGCAAACGACGCATTAGTGGGAAATTTAATTTTATCCCTATGTTTAACGAGAGTGAATGATCCGGACGAGGAAAGATAAAAGTGAGTCTTTTATTATGAAAATGATAAAGCTCCTTTCTTTTAAGTACGAGGCGTTTGGATCGGCGGCTCCGTTGTACTGAGTGGGAGACAATGTTCATTATGGTGTTAGCTTCGGGTCCAGAATCCTGCTTGTGGCTTGAGTCAAAACAAAAAGCTTTACAAACCAAAGCTAACAACTAAGCCATTATACACTCTCCACCTTCCCCTTCGCTCCTCATTTTGAGAGCTTGGTTGTGCAAAATGGCAATCTGTACGCACCTACAGACTCACCCTAGAGTCTTAAAGAGGTCCCAAACTTTCGTACACATCAGAGACGGGCTTACATCAGCTTAAAATACTGTCAGCCAATTGCAGAATATGAAGCGTAGATTTAATGCCATACAGTACATTGCTCCACTATAAAACCCCTATCCATCCTCCGTGATCGATGAGCCGACTGCTTTCACCGCTAATTGTCAAGTTGAGCAGCGTCCGGGACGCTATTGATGGCTGATATTTTCAATAAATGACTCTAGTCTACAATAGCACCCGGGCTCCACAAAGTTCGAGAGAGTTTGACTCGTAAATGGTGTCATGTACTAAAAATGCCGGATCTGGAAACCGCTCGATCGGTGCACGACCGCTTTCAGCCAGATCGGTTCAGCTCTAACAAGAGCCCAATGGAGATTCAAACCCACTACCAGCGAAATGTTAGCTGCACCAAGGAAAAACGTACATTCCAATAGTTTCTTGGCGTAACCGTGTTCATTTTTAGTCTCTTCTTTTACACCAGCCATCGATGCTACGCCTTCAGCTCCTCTACCATGCAGCACTAAAGCACCACGAAAGTCATGGCTCACGCCGTGGCACCAGCCACCACCAGCGCCGCCACCAGAATTGCCACACATGAGAAAATTTCACCTCAATTGAATCAATTGGGCTTAAAAAAAGCCTGTTCTACTGTTTCTGTGTAATACAATTATCCGAGCCTTGGGCCGATCGAGAACCCTATTACTCTGTCCGGCGACTCCACCGTTCGTGTTAGCTTTTCTGTCGCGCTCTTCTTCTCCATTGTCGTCGTGAATTATCTTTGAAGAATGGTTCTCCCCCTACCTTGCTCCTTTTTTTCTGTGCTGAAAAAGAAGAAAGTTTGAGATCGATGCTAGCAGGGGCCAAATTGCTCTATCAAATCACTATCTGCCGAACTCTCACTTTATCGGTTTGATTCACCGTGATACCTCAGGGTCCCAGGCATGAAAGTTTTTGCCAGTCCAAATGACCAAATACATAGGTATATAAAGACAATACGTACATGCGCATGTTTCGGTTGTGGAGATCCATTGCTATTTGATCATATATCATGGAGCAGATGCCTGGCTTGGAGTGTTACATCCAAAACGATCATAAGTGCTCGATAACATCCATCTTCAGGTTCAGCATCTACTAAATATCGATGCAGAAGACAGAAAGCCATGGGCTATTTGTCAACCCGGCTGCTGCGTGACTTAATTTACTGGCGGAAGATTATAGCTGCCCTCTGGCTCGCCTCCGTTCGAGGGAATGGCCAGGAAATCCCAGATCAAAGCAACAGCAAGCTAGCGCAAAGTCTTAAACATGGACTGAGACGCCCAGAAGGGGTGTGGCTTTGTGATGACCAGTCGCGATGCTTTGATTTTAGTGGCAGTTTTGGACGGTTAGACGCAGTAGTCATAATCATTGGGGTATTGGAACGCGGGGCCGGACGATACCCGAGCCAAAAATGATACATCATCAAGAGACTTGTCTCAAGTCCTTGAGTATTTTCAATATGCAGAACAAAATGCCTGGTACTAAGTAGAACTTCTTCGGTGTAGCCTGTGAGGATATTAAAGAACTCACCTGTATGAATTCTACCGAGGGGCCTTGCATGTGTGCCACGATACGTTCATTCCGCTGCATTGATGAACAACGGTCTTCACAACGTGACACGTCATGAAGGGGGGCGACAAGCCTCCATCGGGCGATGCATTTGTAGCCTAACCCGGTTTTGTAGATGCTTTCATTGGTTTGTACGTACAGTAGTCTGTTGTACGGTCCCAGACCCCGAGAGTTTCCTCGGTGAGGCTACTGGGATGATCGACTGACAACCAACAGCCCCTAAACCCGTTCGAGTTGGACCTGATCATCCATGATCCACCAGGCGTTCAAGTAGCATCACCTTCGCCAGGCGGCCTCTCCACCTTGCACCTTGAAGTTTTGCAAGGCACGGCCGTTAATATCAGAATTCAACACTTGCTATGGAGATTCGCATCATAGGATGCAAGCGACTTTCATACGGGGATCATACGGCTTCTTCCATACAAAGTCTCCAGCAACCGGGTTTGGGACGAGTGCACATATGTAAAATTAGTTACCATTGGGAATGGGGGGCTCTCTATGCGACACTGGATTTGGCTACCTTTCTGTCTGGGCCTGTTATATTCCGCTTCCATTCCGGTGATTTCCCACTGTTGCTTTTTTTTCAACTCCTCTGTTGCACTAACTGTCTCCCATTTCTTGACTGGGAAATATTCAATTACCACAAGCTCATGAACCATGATCCAACCGTAGGCAGCGGTTTGATTCTTTTGCTTTGTCAAACGGCCATATTACTGCGGAGGTTACTGCTCCTCTCTCGACAAGAGCCGAGCAAGTTCGCTGTTTTTGTGAAGGCTGACACCCAATTTCCCAGGTGAAACAAACATGCTGGTCCAAAAAGAACAACTGATGAATACGTTTAGGTTCTCACAAATTCAACAGCGGATATGATTATTAGAGTTCGAATTCTTGTGATTAATTCTAAGTTAACTAAAGTGAGAATGGTGTTAGTTATCCAATGAGCCGGAAACATGTCAAATACCAAAGTGAAATAATTATTATAGCTATCACTCGCAAAGGGGTACTACAGACAACAACTATTCAAAGTATGTTTTGGATATATTCTTCGAAATCCTTGACGTATAGCCCTTTTTTCTTTGTACAATGCAGGCCTAACATACTATAGCTCTTTATTTTCTGTACTTTCTTGTATTTCACCAAAACTTTCGAATCTCTTTGAGATCCTTAGCAAGCGCTGTTGGGTTATCCAATCCCGGAAAATGACCCCCGCGTTCATGATCTGCACAATATCATTTAGTTGTGATCGTGGGAAAATCTAGATGAGACTCACTGTTGTAAAACACCATATTCCCGACCTTTTCCACTATGTACGGCGGGTAGAAAGCAACATTGTACTTGAATGCACTAAAAAGCATTGGTGCATCCGTTGGAGGTTTCGTAAACGTCGTCATGAAGCCACCGGGGTTTTGATAATAGATAAACATGGACGAGACGATTGTTTTTGTAAGATAATACAAAGAAATATTCTTCAAGATTTCTTTGTGGGTGAGGACAGAAGGCGAGGTTCCGGCTTGGGGATCCGACCCTTTGGTAGGTTAGTAAGAAAATGATGGATTTTGCCGAAGCACTCACATTCTATGAACTTGTGACCGACATAGGAAAGCTGTCCAATAGGATTGTCATACAAGGCAAAGCCGATGGATTTTGGCTATGGATTTATGGTCAGATGATTGCAGGTTGGAGGTGTGGAAACTAACCTCGGTCGTTTGTTCAATGAAATATCCATTGCCTTCAGAAGCCCAAGTCTCAAAACCCGAGGCTTCAAATTCCTCGAGTGGTGAAAGACTGACATTCAGGGCCGCGAGTTGAGTCGAATTGAGGGGGTAAAAAGGAAGCATGGAAAAATGGCCTGCTCGAACTGAAGTGTTGAAGCTTGCATAAAGACTGTAGGCGACCCCAGATCCCCAGTCAGTTCCGTACGTGGCATATGTAGGGTATCCCAAAACGCTCGTCATTAGAGTGTTAAAGACTCTCGCCGTATCGGCTACCGTCCAATTTGCGTTTGGGGCTGATGAAAATGCAAATCCCGGGAGTGATGGAATAATGACATCGAAATCTGATTTTAAGTCCTCGATGAGGGGAATAAATTCCAAAAAGGATCCTGGCCAACCATGGTTGAGGAGCAGAGGAATAGCATCCGTGCGGTTGGACTTCTCGTGGATAAAATGGATTGTAAGACCCTCTATTTCAGTTGTGAAATGGTTGAAGCTGTGCGATGAATGATTAGAAAAGCGCGTCAAAAGGTCATTTATGAATGGTTGCATACGAATTTAGCGATTTTTGTTCCTCCTCCCAGTTGAAATCAGTTGCCCACTCTTCCTGCAAGGCTGCCAGCGTATCAAGATCGATACCGGCGGGTAGTGTAAGGTATTCGGCGTTTTTTGGCAGCTGAGTTCTTTTGATCAAATCAAGCATGTGAGGAACCTCATGAGAAAGATTGATAGTGAATGGTTTCACGTTGGGACCGCTGTCGCTGCTAGGCTTTTTAGGGGAGTTTGCAGCGACTCCATGGCCTAAACAAGCAAAAAGGGCAAATTGCAACAAGGCCAGCATTGTAAAAGAGATCCTGTCCTATGATGAGCCAATTTGATGAAATGGGGCTTTTTGTTGACTCAAATGGGTTTGGAAGGCACCGGTGTCTTTATACAAGAAGGCTACCCAAGATGCTAAAGCGGACATATTGTGCACTTGCACTTTTAGGCTTGGAAAAACACCTCAATGAGGCGGAGATATTACAAATGGGGTTCCCTAGAGCCCAAGCGAACCATCAGTAAGCAGGATGCATTATGCATACATCATTCTCCGGCTTAGCAATCCAAGGCTCGCCAATCACGATGCAGTTCGAAATGACAAAGTCCCATGTGCTCGGCGCATTTGATGTATGTCAACCACTTGGACCAGGCTAGTGCTTAGCGACGGGCAAAGCTGGATGCATCTCTCAGGTTGCGGATGGTCCTCAGTAACTTTTTGCGAGACTAATTCCAACTTAGCTTAGTTGTTACTTTGCCGAGTCCAATCACTGCCCGCATGCTGTTGTGGGGACATTTCGTAAGCAGTCTACTACAGCTCGGTTCAGCGAGAGGGGAATATTTCCGAGAAGCTGAGATTGAGAAATCATTGTTTTTTTTTCAGCCGCATGCCCTACAATGCGACCCCTGCACGGATAAGTCGGCTTTACCTGCATGTTTGTCAGCCACCACATAGTCGAGACCGGTGTGTCACGGTGAATGAGTATCATGAAAATGCGTATTATAACCTTATTTCTATTCATAATCATCATTTCATGGTGCTACAGAGAAACCTCGGATTTGGAGCTCTTCTTGTCAATATCCCTCAGTTCTACTAAACGAACCTCATCTGTATCGCTGTGTGAGGTTGCGAAGAGTGCGCTCCGACGAACACTCCGACGTGAAGTACTCGCATGCTCATTGGCTTGGTCCAAGCTCATGATGGCGCTCTTCTTCGACTTCCTACTCCTTAATTCCCCGCTTGAGCTCACGTGGCTCTCGTCGCCACTCTTTCGTATCGTCCCAAACACACTCGAGAAGAAGTGTGCAAACAGGGTGCGTATCGCCGGCATGCATGCACAAATAATACCAACATCGACTTCGAGTACGGACCAAGTTGCGATCGGCATGTAATCCCAGCTGGGATTTTGGTTATCGGACCCGAACTTTAATACTGCACGAAAGCGCAATATGCTCATGATGGTAACGCTAAACAGCCTGTTAGTTTTGGCCAAGAACCCAAACGTGACGTAATCTTACAAAGTGCCAATGCAGAACATGAGCCCAACGCCGATTTTCTTTTTCCAATCAAGATTGAGATTGTGAAGTTGTGACAACGGGATGACGAGCATCCATGCATCTGTGATGATGCTGATTGCTGCATTTGAAACAGTGATGGCATTCAGATTCAGACACTTTCCAGCGTGCTCCTTGTCCCACTGATTCCAGAAGTAGCTGACAGGTCGGCACATGAAGATTGTCAAAAACACATAAGCGACTCCGAATGCAACGCTGAAAGCAATGGTTCCCCATAGAACGTAACGAACTGACGTAATGGGAAATATCCTGAGGTAAAAGAGGAGAAGGGAAATCTTAAGGAGGGTAATTTGAGTAAAGTAAAGGATGGCGGATATTTGGAAATACCTTAGGAATAAGGTGATTTGGTCTGGCGTGAGGGTGTATAGGTCTCGGCCGAATCCGTTGCCCCCGAGACCATACAGGCTGATAATTGTGTTTACAATGACGTTCACAATGGTGAGGACCATGACCCAGTCGTCAGCTCCTAGGCCTACTTTTAGAAAATGTCTCAGGGCGACGCGCTGTACGACGCATAGGGTAGCAATGACCAGCAAGGTGATCGCCATTGTCTCATAGCCAGCCGATTTGTTTCGGATTGGAGCACCGCATAGTGACATGGTTAAATTCTGGGTAACTGAAGCTGTGATCAGTAGAGGGCTCATCAGAGCGCAAATATAAAATAACATACAGAGAGCCTGTCTGACGGTGCACCCGCCTCTAACGCAGTCTTCTACATCCGCCGTCATCGACTCGTCGCTGCACAGACATTGGTCATCCGTCACCAGACATGATGACTTCGGTACCGCGGCTGCGAAACATGTCTTCTGTGGCCCGTATTAGCGATATCCGTAGCTTCCAAATACCCCGTTTCGACTAGATTGAGACACTTACAGCGCAATCAGGGTAGTTATCGATCGCCCTCAGCAGCGCCCCTTCGGCAACGACGGCAACCGGTACCGAGACAAGGCCAACCAACCAGCACAAACCCCACCAGGCCCTCATATCGAAGGTGGCCCAAACTTGCCAGCGGAAGCACAGCAGAGGACCAACCGGGTTTGAGCGAATTGTGGAGGCATGAATGATGTTTGCAAAACGGGCATGCAAATCGTATTTGAGACGGATTCGTTCTCTTTTATTCAGCTCGCCATGACCGAAGTGGCCCACAAGGCCAGATGAGATGATTCGACAATGTCCGTGCAAAAGCCTTTCCGTCTCTAGCTCAAAGGGGTGATGGGCGCTAGCGAGTGTTAGCGGAAAGTTTACTTTCTGCCTCGGCTTGTGGGCAATTAGTGCCAGCCAATTCACGTTGGCCCGGCTAAAATGACAAGTGAAGTCCACGAGTCAAGACCTCTGGGAATAAAGGCTCGCGCAGTCCTGCCAAAATGAAAGATGTCACAATCGTTACATTATTCGTTCATTGAGGGATAGCTTCAAGTTCTCCGGTCGTAGCAGGTCGTCAGAGAGCTGGAGCTGATAGACTGCTCCACATGGTGCTAGCCTTAACCTTGGTCCCGTCTGATCTCCGCATGGTATGGAGGCTGGCAAATGATTGCGGGGTTCGACGATCATCATCTTCATCAAACGAGCCAGTGACCTCCGAGACAGCAAAAAGAAAAAGAAACGAGTGAGGTCCGTCTTCGCCTGACAGGGCCTTTCTCGGCTGCACCAGGATATCTGCATGCTAGTCGCTTTTCTCGCTCGTTGCCAAGGCCTATTGGCTCCATTGGTCCTGTCTTACTGCTCACGGACCTGACTATCCCGTTTAGCTATAGCCGCCTCTGGTTCCTGTTGGCGCCCTCAGTCACGTCGTATGATTTGGGTGCACTAATGAACACCCTTTCACAGCTCCGCCCCGCTACGCTCAGACATGAACGCGGGCAGCCAAGGATGAACGGAAGGCAATCAAGGGGCAAATAAGAAATGATAAGGCCCGATCCTGCACACGAAGAAAAAGTTCGGCAATCGATCAGTGTGAGGCCCAGGCATCACGCAGGTTCTAACATGGGCCTTGGGAGCTAACCCTGAAGAGTTAAGTAGATTGCGAGTCCCCTTGCGTTTTTCAGCTCGTGTGGGTAGGGACGACTTGAAATTCCCAAATGGTCAATAACCGGTTGGAGTGGCCAAGACTCAAATCGGATGTCTTCATGATACAGCACAAGATGAGACAAAACCAAGCTTCAATCAGTTCTACAATTACTTCATCAAGGTATGGTTGTATCTGACTGTTGTTTAAAATGTCCTAAATCTTCAATTCCGCGACTTTTTGATCTATTTTATTGCACGAGTCGTCAATCTTCGCGCAAGCACCTGAACGGAAACACTCTTCGTCACACCACTTATTCCACTCAATCCTCCACTGCCTCGCCGGGTGACAGTCCTCTGGAGGCCAGTCTGTGCCGCATTCTGGCACTGGAATAAGGATCAGTCGTTCCAAGTGGTTGCGGAAGGACTCGGCGGATTCATCATAACGCTCGTGGGTTCTGGGAATGCAACCATTTGTCGACAGTAAGATGCGCCGATTTTCCCAGAGAACAATATAGCCTTCTTCACTCATCGCGCCTATCTGACCCAGTCAGAATGAGAAATATCCCAATATTATATGACGTTGTCTTGATGAATTAACGCGCCAGAAGCACTATTCTGCTATTCAGGGTCATTACATGAGAGCAAAGAGAATTGCATTCTCAGGCCTAAAATTGGGTGCGGTTACTAAGGCCTGGCTTCGCTACCTCGAGGTCATACCCACGTTCAATTCAGCCTAGGGAACACTGGGGGGGAACTTCTAGAGTCATCATCTTCATTTCAATTTTATTTACTACTGACCCAAGTCACATTTTCCATCTTATGACCTCAGGTCCATAACTCAATAACCAACAGCTTCGTGCATACGCGTCGTCACTCCACTCCACCCAATCTTCAACAGTACTCACAAGCAGTAGAGGGGCAATACCCGTGATTGCACGAATAGCTGCACAAACCCTTGTAGCTGTCATCTTCGCCAGCAATTGGACAGCCTTCTCGCCCGTTTGTTGCAGGAGCAGTGTTGGCGGTACCATACTGAGTGCAAGTGCAAGGACCAGGAGGACAGTACCCATACTGGCATGAAAACTCGCAAAGGCCAAGATAATTACCAGATTGACCGTCGGCGACGGTACCAGCTGTGCAGACCTCTATTGATATGGTTAGCTTTGAACGTGACGCGGTGACTGGGGGGGCTTACGACCAGATGAAGATGTCTCAGCAGGAGGGGCAGCGGTCGTTGTCGCAGCGGGTTGGCTGGCGGGCTGGCTGCCGGTCTGAGTAGGCGAGGATGGGTTAGTGCCCAGGGAAGGGGTAGCCTGGCAAGTCGTGACATGCAAGCCAACGGTCAGCGATGAAAGACCGTCGCTTTGAAGAGAGTCAGAAGAACCGGCGGGGACGGTGCCGACGTAGGCGTTGAAGTTGTACAGGCCACAGGGACAGACGTCGGTGATGTCCATGAGCGATGTGTCAGAGAAGACAGTTGCGCCGTCACGGGTCAGGGAAAACTTTTGCTTGCCAAGGCCTGCGGGCACCGTGAAGATGTTTGCGCCAGCAGAGAGATCCTTGGTCACCGTGTTTGAGCCTGAGGAGGCAGTGACCTGGCCAGCAGACTTTAGAAGGCTCACGACATAGACAACATCTTCCATAGTCTCCCAGCCATTGGGACGGCCCTGAAAGTAATTGCCGCTGTCGTTGTTGGCAGATCGTCCCGATGTGGTGTCCGTAGCATCGCAGTCGAGTGTCTTGAGAGTTCGGCGGTACCAATAAACAATCTGCTCATCCTCGATGTACTTGGTGACGTCGGTGTCCTTGTTCTTATAAGCGGCAATGAATGGCTTCGACAGATCGAGCCAGCCGTTGTGAGGCATGTCGTTGGTCCACTTGGAGTTTCCATCATCGTAATGCTTGGAGCTCAAGGGTCCAATGTAGTGGGACTCGCCGTAATCGTTCCAGGTGATGATTTCGACCATAGGAAATCCTCCCTTGAGCACCTCATTCCATCGATCAAACAGAAGAGAGCCTCCTGGGAAGACCCAGTTCTACTACAGGTCAGAAAAGATATATTTTCGGATGTAGCTGGAATCCTACCTTTGAAAAGCTGACTTCAGGTCCAAAATGTGTGAAAAACCATGGAGAAACGGCTAATTATGTCAGTTTACATGTAGGCAGAGAAGCAAGGAGACTCACGGGCCATGTAGGCTTTGTCACTGCCAAGCCAGCTCTCGTAGGAGTTATCACCATCAGCAACGCTGACGCTCTGGCCGGACTTGGGGGCCTTGTTGTTGCCATCATTGGGCCAGGCCTGAGAAAATATGTCAATCCTTCATATTTTACGAGCGGTATAGGTTATCCAGGGAATATTTATAGCATCAAAAGGACAATCAAATGATTCTAAGACTTACCATCCAATTGAACGCGCCATCAATCCCATTGGTGGATGATTGGCTGGGGTGAAAGTTGGGAACAAAATAGACGTCAGAACCAGCGGCAGACTTGAGAGCGCTAACATCCAGGCCGTCTCCAGAAAAGGATGAAGCAAATGGCCGACCATCAACGAGAAGCTGCCCGGGCAGGCTCGCATAATCTTTAATTTTCTGGCCAACGCTCGCCGCGCTACCGGTGCTCCACCAGTTAAAGTCGAAAGAAATAAAGACCTTCATGTCGTTGCGATTGGCCGACTCGTAGGCATACCCAAGTTGCTCGTCTGTAAAGCTGTCGGTGCCAATATTCAGCGCGAAAGCATCGATACCAGCCGCCTTGGCGCGTTGCATATCGTCATCGTAATCTGATGAGCTAGTTCTGTCGCTGACAATGCCTATCTACAATCTCCCAGTCAGTCTTCATTCTCCAGCGGAAAGCGGGGCCAATTAAAACATACCATGAAGTGGCAAAAGACCAAGCGATCGCTGGAACTAGCCCTGTTGGCCAATGCCTTGCCCTCGATGGCAGCTGCTTGGGAAATGGAAGAGAAGGTCACTGCCGCAGCAAGGGCTCCAAAGCCTATGCGGCGACAAAGGCTCGAGATCGACACCATGGTGACTGCAAGCTGAGAAAATATGCAATCGAGGTGATGGCGAGGTGCTGGGCTGCTCAAATGCTGTGTCATTTCGTTGCCTTTTGTACTCCCCTAAGATTATCCGATTTTTTTCGCTTGAGGGAAATTGGCGGATCGCGCTCGTGAGGGCCAGGTCGGCCGCCGCAACAGCCTGATCGCTCTTGATGTCCCCAGTCTAAAGGCTTCGTATAGAAGCCATTGAGCGATGCACCAATAACGGTGTGGTAATGGACGATTGGACCGCTAGGATTTGATTAAGGCTGTTTAAAAATATCTTTGAAACGAGGAACAAAATCGGTCCGGTCAACCCATCTAGGATGGCGATCCTTCGCCATTACGGGTCAGTCACCTCTTCTCAGCTAAACTTGAATCGAGCCGATTTGAACACAGTAGGAACTGAACTGAATGCAGACTTTTTCTCATGTTAAATTAGCATATCTATTTTATCTAAAAAGTCTCAAGCAATTTATTACCGTGACCGTTTTTTTCTCGAGGTTCAACTTCAACCGACTACAAGACCATCTCGTATCTGAGAACGACCCGCTTGCCCACCAGTTGCAAAGGATCAGCTATCCCCAAACCGGAAGGCTAACGGATCGATCGCCAGTTTAATCCAGTTACCCGCTTCACCTTCGCTCCCAGGCCCCTTGGCCCGGCTTGGCGGAAACAATGAGTTGGGTTTGATGGTGCGGAGGACCCAGTGGTGTCATTCTTGAGCGGTTTACTGGCAGATCACATCTTTCCATTCGTATTTACTGTATGTATAATATAGAGAGATGATATCGTGACTAAATTTAGATGGAACCTCGGGCCGTTGCGAATGAGACTGACAAGTGATTATTGGCCCAGAAGCGAGATGTAAAACACATCCTACAAGCCACGAGTCAAAGCAAAGGGTAGAAACCGACAGTATCGTGTCATATTAGGCCTCGAAAGATTCGGCCACAATGGGCGATGATGGTAGGTTAGTACCGAGTCAAAATGACGATATGGTTACAAGACGCAAATATTCACGCTCTTGGCTGATCAAATTTTAATTACTTGCCATTTCACAGTATATGAAGGCGGTGAATCAAAATGATCTACGTCTAGCACATGCAATTCCAAAGCTGAGTGACTAGGTGATGGCCGCGTTTGCTGTGCCTTTAGCAGGGTGCCCTGCCAGTCCACAAATCTCCACAATCCGCTGAAAGCGCTGCGCCACACTGGGCCACTCGCCCAGGACAATCTCTTCTTGCCATCGGATCCACGTTTCTCATTTCGTTCATTGTAGGATACTCAGTAGAATCAATACCAGCGCTTTTTGATCCGAACACATGATATTAATGGAATCACAATTCTTATTGCCAATAGTGTGTGTATGCAATTTGGTTGCACGAGGTCGCCATCGCTGAGTGAAGGTAGCCGATTAAAATTGTATAAAGCAGAATTTGGCCCAGAAATAAACCATTTACATTAGTTTTTCTAGGTCTTTATTCGTGCTGGGCATTGTCCATTACCAAACATGAAACGAATTGAAATAGTTACAGTCCTGCTCAGCATCGGTCCACGGGCCATCGAGAACCACATTCATCTATACGTTTCTGTTTTGGCCCGAGCCAAACCTTTCCCCCTCATCAATCCCTTGCAATGGAGCCACCAACCCCAGCGCAGTAGCTGATTCTTCTATCATTTAAAACTCCATCCGTCCGTCATCGCCCAACGAGGCTGGCATCCATGGCTCCCCCGGATGATTGGCGTGGTTAGTTTCGGACTCTCCGAAGCGCTGAGAAAAACTCGGATCTAAATCTACACCATCAGAGCTTGACCACCAGTCACTGTCGCCACCAGTTGCAAGCCATCTGCAGTCGTCCCAATATGGACAAAGGTACTCGATACCCTTCCAGAGCCTTTCAAAGTCCGCCCTCTGGTATCGAGCGCCATATTTTGGCACCCTTGGGTATTCCTTCCTAAATTCCAGCAAGTCATACCCACAGGTTACGACGGCGGCATCCCACAGGTCACCCCTGTAACCCCCAAAAACATCTAGTTCGTCGATGGAAGCTTCAACATCTAGATGGTACGCTGTCATCGAAACCGAATGGCAACCATCATCGATTGCATGCACATCAGCGCCTTGCTGGATTAAGTAGACCAAACTCTCTAGCTCATCCATGGTCGAAGGATTTTTTGCCGTGTGGACAAGTATATGCAAGCAAGTTGACCCAGCCTCTCCAAATCCGACGCAGAAACCTGCGTCTAGCCGAGCAAAAATATCCACGCCGGCGTTGATAAGCATGGACAACATACCCCGGCTAACACAACGTCCTCTTTTGCCTGCGCCAGCTGCTCGATGCAGGAATGTCATTCCAACGTATTTATGTTCGTTAAATGCATTCAAGACAAGTGGTGCGCTATGGTTCATCAATGACTTCATTGCCCCCTACACTCATTAATATGTACTCGTCTACAAATGTCACACACATACCTCATTTGCGTTATTACATATCAACGCCAGCGGATGTACCCACCAACCAGGACTAAGAAGTGGATCTGCCGCATTCTGTAGCAGAAGTTCCATGGTATCATCGTGACCATATCGTATCGCCTCAACCAAGGGAGTTCTTCCGCTCCCTATCTCGTCGACATCCGCTCCGGCCTCAATCAGTAGTTTGCATATCTGGGGCCAAGCTACCGCATACTCGTCTCAACGTCAGCCATAAGAGATCACGGATCAACTTCCAAAGCAAACCTACATGTAGTAACCCATTCCCATCCAAGTCGTGAACTCTGACATTGGTTTTTCCTTCCGCAAGCATGGCGCGAAACTCTTCAATCAAGCCTCTCTCGACAACGTCAAATACCCGGGACTTTTTAGGAATAATTGCATTGATTGAGATCCGCGGTATGCTCTGAATACTGCGATTTAAAAGTTGGCTTTGTAGAACTGAAATTGTGATCATTGATGTGTGATTCTCGGGCTGAAATAGAAATTTGGTGACGGTGTCCCTGTAAGAACTAGTCGAGGATGACTCAAATGACCCGCGTTCGGAAAGCCGCCTTCTCTTATTGGTAGTGATGGTGAGGACCCCACGGCCAATATCTATCTGCTCTCTGAATCTCTTCCGCTGGATTATGGTGCCTGCTGGCATATCCGCCAGAAGTTTCTTCGATTCAGTGACTTCTTCGGTCAGCCCAGGAATTTCCTGCTCAAAGCAACACATGTATCTCATCCCCCAGAAGATCGGTGTGAAGGATAGGGTCGAGCGCTTACCATTTTGGTTGATATGCACTACTGGTGCCCCGTAAAGCAAGCCCTCAACCAGACGTAATTTGTTTCGAAGGTTGCGATTGACCTCGTTTTTGGTCTGTTCATTGGACGAAAGTTGAATCCCCTCACCTTTACAAACCTTTTCAGTGGCATACTGAATCAATCTCTGTAGATCATCAACAATATGCGCTGCATCCTCCGCATCCAGCGTGGATTCTTGATGGTCGACCAGACTGGCTAACCGAAGAATACTTTGTTGTAGCTCAGAGCACGCCTCCATGAGTTCGGGCGCAACAACGCTTGAAACACTCTCGATCGGGGTGGTGTCAAGTTCTTCTGCCTCAGTAGGGTTATTCAGGCTATCCAATCGCTCATGGATCCTTCCAAATTCACTCAGAATTTGTTGCAATACTTTAGAAGTGGCATCTCCACTCCTGGTAGTAGTCTCCAGTTGAAGCAGCCCAAGGTACAAGTTGAGCTCGGTACCGCAGTTGCGAATCTTATTGCTAGCCTCCTCCACGTCCTTTTCTTTCTGCAATATACGGAATCCCTGTCACAGTCGATCTGCGCGACTGGAAGAAGCTGTTCCTAGACTATTTAGAAGCTCTTCTGTGATAGAAAGCGCCTGCGTGCAAACACCAAGATGATGTTTTAACGGCGTAACGATATCGGATGAATTGGCATCAAGGGAGCATTGTTCCAATCGCCCAAGAATCACAGATAATGACTCCACATCCTGGGCCAATTGAGCCACCACTTTTGGTCCATCCTTGATATCGGACAACGCATGTCGGATGCCTCGAGCCGACTTGATACCCAAACTGATAGTGGTGAAGATGCTCGCCGTAGCTCTGATGCCATCCATGACGTGCGCGAGTAATCAAATCAGCAGTTGAGTCGGAGTAGAATAAACTAGCGGTGAGATTCCAAAGGCGCAGGAATTTTTCTAGTTCTACCAGATGGGGCTGGGCGAAATACGCCTTGTGGTTCGCCCGCAGTCTTGCCGTTGTGGCAGTGTTCCAGAAGGCTTGGGCGCAGCGATGTTTTTCTCATTGCCATCTCCAGACTAAAACGACCTTTCATATTTCCTGTTTTGTGGAAAATTGAGGCCAGCATTAAATCACTTGTTTACAAAATTTTACTCCTATCTCCCCTCAATATGTACCCATGGGTCAATATCTTGATTCGATGTGCAAAAGCAAGCCGAAGCCAGGTGTTATCTCCACGATCTGAATCCAGCGCTTCTTTTAGAACCGTGATAAGACAAATACCTATCTAACGGTACGAATGCGAAACGTAAGAACAGCCCAATCTTCTGGCTTCCGCTCGCTCTTTCCACCCAATTTCGGCGCGTCGCAACCCGGAAGATCTCCCAAACTCGGCAACGCCAAAGTCGTAAACGACGTTGGCTGCGCCGTTACAAACAGCTTCAAAACATCCTCACATTCGTCCTGTCCGTCCTCTAAGCTAAACGTCAATTTCTTCTTCCAAGTTCCCGAAGATGCTTGCGACTCCCCACCACCCGACGGCGCGACGACTTCACGGGTGGCCCCCAATGCATTTTCTATTTCCCAGTTTGAACCCATATTGTAAAGATACAGTTGAATCTTTGGGCCAGTCTCGTCAGATATGTTAGTGACAAAAAGGTTGACTTTGTCTCTTTTATTCACTGTAAGAACACATTCGGGATGAAAGCAAGTGCTGTAAATATCCCCGGTCAATAAACACCCAGCTTTAGCAGACTTGCTCGCTCTTCCAACTCCTTTGATGATCTGGCAGGTAAAGAGCCCCCTGAATCGCAGCGCATCCTCGTCCGCGGCCGGATTGACTAGACATCGGACAAGTCTAAAAGACACAAGGTGCTGGATCTGGTTCAAGATTTGCTGTTTTTCTGCCGGTACATCACTGTTGGCCATCACCGTGGTAATTATTTGGCCGATGTCGTCTTGGATCTCATATGTGCTTTCGTCCCGTTGAGCCACTTGCAATGCCCAGGAAGGGTCGGCGTCTTTTTCAAACTCTTTCAGTGAGGCTCTTCGCTGTATTTCTGCCCGCCATTCTTTTATCTGGGTATCTGACACATTGAGTTTTATGGGAAATTGGCGAAGGGAGAAGCGCGTCATCGCCGTCGCCAGCCACCCCGTTTCGATAGCATTAGTGTCGCCCTTGATCAATTTGAGATCTGAGGTGACCCCACGGACGCTACCTGCCTCGGCTACAAATTCAGTCCCATCCACAGTAGAAGCTTTTGCCCCTCTGGGATATAATATGAATTGATCGTGTTCGGAAATGCCGTGTGCCTTGCCAGCATGCAGCCGAAGTTCGATCTTACCACAGTCCTCAACTTTGGCAATGGGTATATCGCCAGAACAGCCTCTGCCATGGCATCCGAAAAACAGCTGCTTCTCATTTCCAAGCAGAATCGGGGTTTGGGTACTTTTTTTGTTGCGTCGGTAATCTTGGACCCTGATGGCGATGCTATTGTACAATTCGCGCATGCTCCCACCTACCATACCAAGAGTGTCAAATGCGTCAAGGAGGAAAAATGAAAGTGCCCCATGCGTTGGGATTTCTTTTGATTTACCGAATTTGACCTCATAGGCTATTTCTTCGGCGTCACCAGAGGCAAGAATAGCATAGTCCTTTGGGTCAAGCAACCAGTTCTCGGCAAACGAGATCTGTCGTGAGCCTTCGACATTGGCTTCATTTGACCTCGACTCTCTATCAGAAGCCCCTCTGGCCCCCGGTGGATATTTTTTGGCAATTTCGGGCTGATAGGGCACGTAGCGGACGGCGTCATCATTTCGCCGGGTGCTTCCAGAGAAGCAGCAGTCAAGCGAGACAGTCACTCCAAGGCCGTGTTTCACCATGGTATCCAGCCTCTCAGCCAGTTCTTCGCTGTGAAAGTACCGAATCTCCTCTGCCATTGGCCCATCTAGAAGAACCAACGCCAGGTTTTCCTCAAACGAGTCCTCTGAGGCAGGCTCAAGGGTGCCATGTCCTGAGTAGTGAATGTAAACATGATCACCTGGCTGAGCTGTACCAATGATTTGATCAAATCTAGAGGAAATATTCTCATATATAGGCCATTCTTCTCTTCGTTCGACAAGCCTCTGCGGCGATCCCTGGTCGGGGTTCACGGATGCCGTGAAGCGATGGATGCTGACATCAGGAACAGATTGCTTTAATTTCTTCGCAATCTCATCCACATCATAAACACATCCCCTCAGTCTCGATGAGTAGTCGGGGTTGTAGGCGTTGATTCCAATTAGTATGGCGTGGTGGCCGGGTTGCGATGCCATGGTTTAATGGCAGCTGTAGACCAGATGGGTTTAGAGAAATAGGATGAGGCAAATAGTTGTTCCCCGCACCACCTAAGCAGCCTGTCGAGCCAAGAGCCAGCACTCGCTTAGCAAGCAATGCACAATCAGCTGCATACAGATCCTACAAGAAGCCTTCCGAATTCCATAATGCCTCGGCTAGCTGGGATATGTCCTGTCGTTTATTTATCACATTCAAATACTTAAGCCATGAACATTGCCTCTAATCCACAGACAAGAAGGTTTGGTCAATTCCAGTGCTCAGCATCAATACTCCCAAGCGACGTAAGCCTAGAATCGCCACTTCTTATCTTCACCCACTAAAAAGTGAGTCTTGAGCCGTTTATGCTCCGGGGTTTGGGAAATGCAAAGCTCTATAGAGACGGACCTAATTGTAAAATATCTCAATTATTATGCTGAAATCGTGAGATAAATTGCACATATATTCCTTGGTTCGATGCAGCGGAGCATCCGCCGATCCAAACAAATCCTTTGGCATGTAACTGTGCTACAAAATTTCAACCAACAAAACTTTTGGAAATGCACCACGGGATACTGTTACGTCAGCCTCTCATGATTTGATTCAAGAAAAGACAGAAAACCTCACGAGATGGGTGCAAATGCAGTCATCAAACTGCGCCATGACGTGAGCGGTCTGGGCATTCCACGGGAGAGTTGCCGAGAAATACTTGAATGACACCATGTATTTTCTACTTTCGCGCCAAGCCGGGGTGAATCCGCCCATGTGCCATCTACTAACACAGCTGCAGCTCATTTGCATTGAAATATGCGCCATCCTTAGCAGAATACTTTGTGGTGATATCGCACAAGGCAAACTGGTTTGTTTCTGGAATGACGCTTGCAATCAAATACGGCCCTTCATAGTTTGAGCCGACCAAGAGATAGACTTGCTGTCCCAACCTAAATGCAGGTCTCTGGGGGATTTCTGGTCAGTGAATTATCGATGGAAGCAAAGTGCATAAAAGCATACCGTCCGAGGCTTCCTTATGTGGGGGCGACCGCCATCATCCGAGTCGGAGTCACTGTTGGTGGCAACGGGCTGTTGGCGACTGAGGCTCGAAATGTCAGCGGTGAAGAATCACGATACTAGCCGCGAATACTTGCCGTTCAGAGTCAGTCATTTTCGTGTTGGTCTGTTAGTGGGCAGTGCTGCGAATACTCCGCAATTGCATGGCGCAGGGCGGGGTTGGGGTTTATGTATTGGAAGAGGCCCGGAGGCCGCACAGCCAAATAGAAGCCGCAGTGCATGCGTGTTACCCTGCGATGCGTATCTTTTCCCTCAATACCGGATATTACAAGGCAACCGAGTTCAAAAAATGAGAGTACTACAAGGCATCCAAATCATAACACACACCGCATGCATGTTGGGTTCCATTTGGGCGCTAGACTAATGCAATGATTAGCACACAGCTGCATCGCCACAGGGTTTGTAGCGACGTGGCGGGAAAAAAACTGCCTTGATTCCGTCGCCTGCATCTGCTAGGGTGGCGACACAGAGGGCTGAGGCGCACAAAATCCCAGCTATAGAGGCAGAATGCCCGGTGGAAATGGTTCGCGAACCTGAGGCTGAAACTCAATATCTCTCTTTTCTACGCCCAAACCCGTATGTTTCAGGTGGAATACGGGCTATCAGAATGGACCGAATCAAACGCACCCTTTCCAGTCTGAAATCTTGGCCGCCGCCCTCCCCTACAGCGACAATTGGGCCCGAGCCCGACCCAGAATTGGCGGTACCCAACGAACCCAAAATCACTCAGCCCCGGAGTAGGGTTCCCTGTGTAACATTGCCAAGCTCGTTGACTTATATTGCCAGTTGAGGATTATCCGAGAGGTTATCCACAATATTCCGCTCTAATTTCCTCCCATGACTCGTTTTATGCATTTCGGTCCTTCCGACGCTTGCGAGCGCGATTGCTGCTCAGAAAGCAGGATGAGATCAACGTCCTTGAAGAGAGGCTTGATTCCATAGACCACGAAGAGCGCGCCTTATTTTTCCACGGAACCTGCCGCGGCGACGAAAATGCCAAGCGCGAGGAGGTTCTCTCTCAAATCAATGAGAAGCTCACAGAATACGGTGCGCCCATATCGTCTTTATCCAATCGATGCTTACTAAAAAAAAAATGCGCCACAGATGCCTTGATGGAGCAGACGCGCCAGATAATGAGTTACAACCAAGTAGATCCGCAAAATGTCGAGCGCCTTCAAAATTGGCTAGACAAAACGAATTGCCTAGTCTATGATGAGGTTACATATCTTGACAAAGGAAACGATTTGATTACCCCTGCACATCTTAGAGATCCTGCAATGAGCAAACTAGAGAGCTGGGTCGAAGGCTTTCTTATACGCCACTACAGGGGATTTAGAAAAGTAAGAAGCCCCACCGTCCGCTACCTCACAAGTCTCTCTCTAACAGGAAACAGAAACCTGGATTCGGGGTCTCGACGAACCCAGATGTTTACATATATTCCGGCACTCTCATTAAGGCGATTGCCACCGTTTTAATGCTTTTATTAGTAGTATCCATCTTACTCGTACCTATTGTTGTCTGCATCTTCGTGGAGGACATCCCCGTACGCATCGCCATCATCATTGTGGCTACAGCGTCCTTTTTAGCCGTTCTGGCCCGTCTCACAAAATCGAAAATGATAGAGTTAATATTGGCTGGCGCGACGTGAGTTTTCGCTGCCTGCGAGACTTGATTTAACCCCTATGCTGACAATCACATTCTAGCTTCGCTACCGTTTTGAACGTCTTTGTATCCAATTCAAACTAGAATGCCTGCCGCGGAATGAGCGGTCACTACTGTATCCTTTTATATCGCGTCATGTACACAGTCATTATATCATGACGACTGAATTTATTTCAAAGGAAGAGGCAAAGAACATGAGCCAGCACACAGCACATACAGCATATACAGCATACACAGCACATACACAGCCATTATTACAGCACGAATCCCATTCATATATTTGGCATCCAATGAATTCCCATATCTAGGAGGAAAAGTATTTATATTCTAATTCATTCTCTTTGACACCCAGCTTGAGGAGTCACTATCAATTCGTTTCAAAACAAAGAACACACCAAAAGCCAAGCCGGCAGCATCACAACCAAGAACTGCTTCAGGGAGCAACGGTAACTAGCTAGGACAGTAACAGTTTCAGGATATCTAAAATAGGATCACTACATAGTAAACTAAACATTTTGTGCCTCAATTTGACTCTATTTCTTACCAACGCCAAATTTCCTAAATTTCCTAACCATGTTGACGCCACCCTTCTCACAATCACAGGTCGAATGTCGGCTTACAAAGCATCAAGTCGAAATATCTACAAAATAAAACAATAAAAGCGTAGACCTTTGCACGGTGATTAAGCTCTATTTCTACATAGAAATGTTCAACAAGCGATGTATGTCCTTTGTCAGCTATTCTCGATCGGGCATGTTTCTATAGATGTTGTTGGGATCAGCAAGTTCCTCCTCGACAGTTTGAATCTTCTTGATAACCTTGGCAGGTGCGCCTAATGCAACGGAGTAGGGAGGAATGCTCTTGGTAACAACAGCACCAGCACCAATGGTGCAGCCACGACCAATAGTGACGCCAGGAAGGATCGTAACATTGCCACCGATCCAGCAGTCATCTTCAATTCTAATGGGGTGGCCGAACTCGACAAACTTGATTCGCGAAAGCACGCTCGTTTCATGGCCTGCGGTGTAGATGCCCACGTTTGGCCCAAACTGGACCCTGTCACCGATAATCACCAAGCTAGTGTCGAGGATCTTTAATCTGGCAAGCATGTAAGCCAGTGTAACTTCACTCATGAAATCAAATCATTTTACCCAAAGTTTGCGAAGCAATTTTCACCGATAATGACATTGCATCCATAATCGGGGTCAAAAGGCGGCTCGATGAATGTCCCAGGACCAACTTTGCCAAGCATCTCACCAAGCATCTTCTGTCGAGCTTCTCCAACCTCCTCATACGTCATGCCGTTGGGATCAAGGTGGTTGAACTTGTAAGATAAGCAGCGAGCACGATGGCGACCTTCCAGGAGCTTCGGGAGCAACGGGTTATACCTGAGACGATGAGTCTTGGTACACGACATGGAAATAACCAGATGCACACTTACAGCATTCCCGAAATCATGTTCTCGTATTCTTCGCACCAAGGAGTGTTGCTAAGCTCCTTGGCGATTTTGATAATTTCATCGTCCTTTTGTTGCTTGGCCATGGTTGCAATTCTAATCTGACGGGCTCGGGGTTCTGCGTTGCTAATCGATGGATCCGAGACAGAAATATCGGCGCCAAAAGCAGGTTATACTTATTTACCAAAAGCGCACCCTTTTTTATACGCAATTCTTGGCAGCTTCAAGGTGAGCGGCTTAGACAAAGAGAGAGTTGGTGAGATGTAGTGACGATCATTTCGCAATGCGGGGACCAAACTACCCCTCACATCACGCCAAGCAGATCCAATAAAGTCTGGTTCGTCAGCAACACTCTCCCCAATTTTTTGGCTCGTCATAGTGGAGGGACATGACCCTAAAATACGAATGGTTCAATAAAACATTAGCATCTATGATTCAAATTCTACGGCGTGTCTGCTACTCGAGAACATCAAATCCGACCAGATCCGGTGCCCACTGGTCACTCGAAGGCACAGAAAACGCAACCTGGTTGGTGCTTCCCGCGACAAAGCCGTCAACTTCAATCGTCAAGCGTCCCGTCTCGTACCAGTTTCCACCTGAGAGCGGGAATGCCCATCTCTTTGCTGTCTTGCCGTTGACAGAAACCGTCATATTTCGGGTGTTGGTGGCCCATCCCCAGGCGGTGGAGAAAGCGTAGTCGTAGTTGATAAAGTCGACTCCCAGAAGCTTCTTTCCGCTGCTGCTGGCCTTGACCGACTTGAAAGTCGCCGTGGCGCCTGGTGCAATGTTGCCGACCTTGCTGCCGACGGGTTCACACTCTCCGCTGCTGCACTTGACGAGAGCTGCACCGCCGGCCAGGGTTGCGTCAGCAGCGCCGTAGTAGCCAACTGACGCAGGCTCCGTGGTGCTAGTGATGTCGGAGAGAACCCAGAGCCTCAGTTCGTGTGCGGCCAGAGCTACAGACTGTGTGCCGGACACTTGTCCAACATCCGCGCCAGCCCAGGGGTTCCTGGCAGTCGCCTTTCCAACACCCACAATTCCCAGGTCAAACTCAACTGTCTGCGAGGCATTCTTCCAGTTTGCAATTCCAACAACTTTGCGAGATCCCGAGAGTTCTCCAACCCAAACATCCCACTCCTCCTCGGTTTTGCGAAGGGCAATCTCCACTCCCTTGGCTGCTGAGTCTTGGTTGATGGCAATAACCTCCTTGTTGGAAAGAATCTTCAGAGACTCGGCTGGGATCTTGGAGCTGTCCATCGCAGCTCCGATGATCAGGGGCGACTTGAACAGCGACCACATGCCAAAGTGGAAGCGCTCCTCTTCGTATGATAGCGCGCCAAGGCCAACACTGAACCCATTGTCAGCAAGAACTATAGACTCAGTTGTTGGTTACTCACATGAGCATATCCAAATCTGGGAATGCGCCAGCCTTGGTGTTTTTGTAGTAAGGAACAGCCTGGTTGGTGATGCGCCAAATATTGCGCCAAGAATTGTAGATGTCGTTGCTAATTCTCCAAGAGTTTCCAATTGCCGATGCCCTGCCTAGTTAGTTAGTGATCATTGTAGTGGTCAGCGGATACCTACCATTCTCCCACATCCTCGCCGATACCCCATTGGCAGATGTAGTAGGCAATATCCCGGTCAACCGAATCTAGCATAGCTGCCATATGCTGGAATCGAGTAGGTGCCTGAGATTCGTCGGAATCTGAGTCCACCATGGTGGTGTTTGAGGTGGCGTAGCAATTGTCATATCTGCCTTGCGTCAACACGAATTCTCAATATGTTCGCCAGTCAACCCGTACTTGAGAGTGTCTCCACCCCATTCAGCAAAACTTTCCGCATCAAGCTCTTCGAATCCTATGGTAATCATAATTAGAATCATATTAAATATAGCTTGAGGAGGACTAACCCAGTGATGCAGGCAAATCGGTGGAACCACATTGAAGGTATCCAGCGCCAGAGTAGAGGCCAAACTTCAAGTCAAGGCTGTGAATAAAATCACCAAGGGCCTTGGGGCCGGAAGGGAACAAATCCGTGTTCCATTGGATCTTCCCATTCGAATCACGATTTTTAGCGGGCCAACCGCAGTCTGTAGTAACAGAGCTGTAGCCAAGGTCAGCTAGCCCAAGGTCAACAAGACCCTGTGCGTTCTTCTTGATGACATCCTCGGAGGGGGAACAGCTGTAGGTGTTGTAGCTATTCCAGCCCATAGGAGGGGTTGAGGAGCGCACAGTCTTAGCCTCGGCCAAGAAGGCGTTGCACGCAACAAGAATCCATGAGTAACGAAGAGCAGCCATGGTGAGCAGTTCAAGTGGATCGATTATACTGCCTGCTTACACGAAATTCCAGGACACGATAGCTCTGCATCGCGGCATCTATCGTATTTTATAGCTTTGGAATCGTCGCATCCTTGTCTTCGGCCCCGATTTCCCCGGACGTAAATCCTTGCCGAGAGTCTATCGCATGTTAATCCGCTCGAATCTAAATGCTCGCATTCAAAGGGGAGCCAGGGTAGCACTGCACATGACCCCTCCCCCTCATCGGACGTTTGTCCCTCTGCGTGTTTTCGGAAGAGATCTCCATTACAAAAACGGGAGATGGGCGCTTGACCAAGTCGGAAAGATTCCACCACAACTCGAGAGGGGTAAAATAATTACCGAGCCAATGGCGCCGTATTTCACTCCAATTCCGGCAATCTTCGCATGTGTTCCTGCGGCAGGCGTTGTATGGAGGGTGCATTTTGCGCCAACAACCAGACCTATCAAATCTCACGGGTATTTTTCAGGTGCGTCATAGTATTGAAATGATGAATTAGGCTTCTAATAAATGAAGTCGTCATACGAGCACAGGTAGAGTTTGGGGTCAGGGATATATTGCGGCAGCGGGCATTTGGGAGGCCAAGGCAGGTAGTGGGGTCGTGTTTCAACCGCACCAATTGGCTATTTGGTGAGAAACAGATTGGGGCGGGTGAAATACGAGCGAGGATCAACTTTCGTCCCCATACTATGCCCCGCATATGAGTGCGCTTTGGTGTAACGGCATGGGCCTTGAACGCATCTTGGCTTGCATCACCACGAAACTAACCACGCTTGCATTTCCATGACAAATACGTCAATATTCTAAAGAATCCGGAAGGTACAGACCTTTAGTATATAATTGTATGCATAAGGACTTATTTACGCCGTCAAAAGATGCTCCTGCTAACACTAACACCATGCTGTGTTGCCCTTCTACTAACGTTGCCTTGACGGGGGTTGCGACTACGAGATCTGGGAACCAGATGTCGCCAACAACTCCTTGACAAGGTATCGGTCCTAATTACTGCTATATCCGCGTGACAATAATTTTTGTTCAACGGAAGTCATGATCGGGCGCAAGGACATCCATAAGGCTATGTCCGGTGCTACTAGACGACTATCGATGAATGACTTGTTCGATGGACGTAGGCATAAAAGCAGGACGTTCTAATCTAGTAAACATTAAAATGTACTTTCCATAGTTTTCAAGCTTATAAGTTTATAAATCTTTTAATTCAGCTCAATTCAAGCCTCATCATCAAGGTTGGCCGTTGTTAGACTCGCTCATTACACCATTATAGTGAAGCTGCTCACCGAAGTGCCCCACCAACCTTCACCCCACCTTGATTTTCCGCATCAGCCTTCTCACCCGGAAAGCCAAAAAAAGGCTTTTCTCGAGAATTCGGCAATGAGAACGCGCAAGTCCAACCGCACAAAGAGCTACGCCGTCGAAAAGTACGACTTTGATGGCAGCTCAGAGGAAGACATTGTCCTCAAGCGCGACAAAAAAGCCGACGCCAATGACGACAACTTTGAGGCTGCGGCTGCCGAGGAGAGCGCCGAGGAGGATGAGGCTGGCCTTGAGCGCGAGGCTCTGGATTCAGATGCCTCGGTGAGCGACCCCGACGGCGTTCCCGATCGCTTCGCTCGCCAGCGCATCAAGCTCATCCGCCCTTTCAATGTGCGCGCTGTGGGCGTCACGGGCTATCTCGACGTCGAACCTGTGGCCGCAGATGGTCGCATAGTGAGAGCCTACTGCGGGCCTTACGATCGCAGCATCCGCGGCCAGGCGCTGGTCGAGATGTGGTACGGTCGTCATGAAGGGGGCGTTAAGAAAGCCCATGACATGCTGGATCGCTGGATGGACTGGACTGTGCTGCCGCCGCGGTCAAAGAAAGAGGCTGAAGGGGAGCGAGACAGAGGTGTCTGGTCACCCAACTTTTTCGAAAGGCAGGCATACAACGCAGAGCACTGGTATGAGCGGGTAAAAAGCAGCATGCCGCAGTACAACTCGTTTTCTAAATTGTCAGAATACGATACCCGACCATATCGGTTACAGCCAGGAGCCATGCCGGTGCTAATGGGACCCCACGACTCACAACAAGAAATCAAGTTCAGCGCTGGTGACGCACATGCAATCTCATATTCCGGAATTCCATTTGAGCAAGACACATCCAGCAACAAAGCCCTAGCAGGATGGATGCTTGACGTCGGCGGCATCGTAACGAGCATGGACTGGGCACCTCAGCAAGACGCCAACTCACCACAGCTTTTAGCCATGTGCATCATTCCCTTTTCAGACCAGACTCACTACGACTTTGAGACTGAGTCTGTTAAGCCTGATTTCCAGAAACACGGCATCATCCAGATATGGGAGTTTGCCGGTGAACGAGATGACGACGGGTACATGAGGCCGTCATCCGCCAAGCCAAGGCTCCAGAGGACAATATGTCTCGACCACGGGCGTGCACGACGGGTAAAATGGAGCCCTGCTTGTGGGCTTCTTGCTGTCATTTGCAGTGACGGCAATGTATACATAATAGAGGCAGGCAGTGAAGGACATGGTGATTTCGGTAAGATCAATTAGCCTCATATGAAAACAACCCTCACTAACTGCTCCAGACCATGTCGAGCAATATGTCGCCAGCTTCGGGCTCCCGGAAGAGGAAACCGTCGAGGCAACAGCCTTCACATGGACGAATTTTAACCGCCTCGCTGTTGGATATTCGGACGGTTCTATTGCCATCTGGTCCATCCGCCCCAACCGGCTCCTTTCTCGACATCCTGTCCACCACAACATTGTCATCGACCTCATCTCAGGCTATCCATCCATGCCTTACATCGTCGCATCATACCCCGTCGGAGGAACCGTACGACTCATCGACCTTCGCGCCCCAAGCCTGGAATCTACCGAGGTCCAAGCTCTAACTGTCGCATCACAGCCAAACTTGCTTGGCTACAGCGATCACCTGCTGGGCTTCTTCTCCTTGTATCCCTCGGCCGGCGTTCTCAACACTCAGATCGGCTTCATGCACCACGCCCAGTACCCTGTCGCCCGCCGGGTCTTTACTGGGCAGAGCTTCCCCTCGTGCATGTCTGTTGGGAAAACGCACCCATATCTCCTGATCGGCTCCATGGACGGTTCACTATGGGCGCTGAACCCGCAGGTCGAGCTCTTCACCACCCGACGCGAGCCTTCAGACCGCATTAAGGTCCTACAGCACGAGCACCGACCCGCCAAGCTCTTTCCCGCGGATTCGCCAGCCGGCATGCGCGGCGTGTCGCGCGTGCTACAAGGCTACATGCTGGAGCGAAACGTCAACCCAAAAACTGATTTCAAACCTCCGGTCAAGAAGGGAAAGAAGCCGAAGAAGAAGGATACCGAGACGGCCGCCAGGTACGAAGAGGAAGATGGCGCCGGGCCGTCAGATCCAACTAGAGCTGTGGTCTACGAGCCCTTGACCAGAATCACAACGGTCGAGTGGAATCCAAACGAAGAGTATGGGTGCTGGGCGGCGGTAGCAATGGGATCAGGATTGGTACGGATCATGGAGCTCGGGTTGGACAAGGGAGATGATACCACATAGTGAGGTCTAATTGAATCATTAAGGATAACTTTTTCGTCTATGTCTTTCCATGTTATTCATCCAGGCATTGAGATCCCATCACAGTATGGTGATAGTCAAATGCTTTGGCCATGCCGTAAAAGTGCGTCACGGCCGCCATGATGACAAACATGTGGAAGATCTGATGGGAGCTACCCCAAATGTCAAAGGCACCAGGCGCAGTTCTCTCGGGCCATCGAGCCTATTAGATGTCAGCAAAATGCGGTCCGATGATTGACAAAAAGGTCATCTCACAGCATAAAGGACGGCGCCAAAGATGTACATGGCGCCATGGAGAGCAACCAAGCTAAGGCTCATGCGGTCTTCCAGCCCTTGGAAGCCATAGATGAAGGTACCGTGTATGACCGGGACGACGCCGGAGAGGCCCAATCCGATAAACATCATGGTCCGATAAGGCCTCCATGAAGGCGTGCGGAAGCGTTCCACCCACGAAGCAATGGTGCAGCCAACGCCCAGCAGACAAATCTTGGGCCGTGTTAGTCAAGGTTCACTCCTCAAAGACACACACCCCCAGCGCACTCACCGCATAAAGATAGGGCCTCATCAGGTTGGGCCTGCAAAAGAAGCCATAGTACAGGGCGGGGAAGTAACTGCCGACAATCAATGCCACGATGCCCGTGTAGTCGAGCTTGTTCCCCCACTTGGCGACCGTCTCGCTGTGGTTGGAGAGGGTGTGGAAGGTGGCGCTCATGCCCAAACACACGACGGCGCCGCCAAAGAAGCAAGCGAAGACGGCAACATCGGCACTCGATGCAGAGCCGTACCGCGGGTGGACGACGTGGTAGACGTAGGCGCCGCCAGCGAGGAAAGCCAAGGCGCCCAGCAGGTGAGACCAGATGTTGACCGACTCGTTGTGCAGGTAGAAGAGCGAGCGCAGCGAGTGCATGTACGACCCGCGGGACTGGCGGTAACCCGAATGGATGAATGCGTTGTCGCGCCGCCAGGCCGGCAGCTCGTCCCAGAGCATGAGCAGCGAGTGCTCGACCTTGTGCTCGAGGGACTTTGCTGTGCCCAAGAGCGCTTCCGTAGCCGAGCCGCGGCGCTGGCGCAGGCCGTCTGCATCCGTGTGGTTTTGGCCTTCAATCATGACGACGATGTTATGCCCGGGGGGGTTCAGGGTTGCATCCGATAAAAAAAGACGGCACCTGTGACAGCTGGAAATACGGCAATTAAAAACTTTGGCCAAAAAAAGAAAAAACTAGTTACGGTTTATTCTAGTCTCATGCTTTATAAAGTCATCGCTCAATTCCTGCAACGGGTCCCTGCTAGTCATATGAATTGAGATACCGGAGCTTCGTGGTCCATCCTGTTGGCCAAAAGTTTTGTTGGGACAGGCACATGAAAGAGCACGCAGCGAGGATCCCGAGGCTAACAGCGACTCGAGAATCCCAAGACCCGCTAAAAACAACAGCCAAAGGACCCTCTTCGCAATTGACCCTTGGTGGAATGACGACGGGGTTTTTTTTATTTATTTTTTACAGGCCGAGTCAGCTTTGTTGTGAAGCAAACTTGTTGACGGCAGTCTCCAGAACTGGCGGTTGGGGACTGTCCGCTCCACTGGACGGCGCTGGTCGTGAGCGGGATATACAGGGATGTTAGAGCATGACAATAGACACCGGCCATGAGAAAGACAAGATACAAGAACGTCACGGGGGAGTCAGTAAGGTACTGTCTGTCAGCCTTTTTTTTTTTTTTTGGTAGTTTTCACAGCATGAATTTCATTCCTCGTCCACCATCAAGAGCATAGAGTCCGTCCTGCTGAATATGAACATTGTGGGACTGCGAGCATGCGGCTGGCGCCATCGCTGAAAAAGAAACAAAAAAACCTTGACTCGGTCGTCGCAGCCAACACACGCAGCCACCACGGCATCCAAAACGACGCACTTATTTCTTGCCGCTCTTCTTGATGCCCTGGGCACCGGTGTTCAGAGGGCCCTTGCCGCCAGCCTTGGAGGCCATGTCCTTGCGAGCCTTCTCGTCTATAGGGTGGCAATCGTCACGTCAGCACTGATGTTGCAGGTTTGGTTGGCTCCGCGAGGGAGCGAGTATTCGGGGGCTCGGAGGGTCTATAGCCGGGAGGGAGGGGTCCATACCGGCGCGCTTCTTCTCGAGGAAGGCCTTGTCATCGTCGTCGAGCTCCTTGTTCGCCTTCTTGGCTGCCTTGAGGGGCTTGGCCTTGCCGCCTGTTGTGGTTCGGAGGGGTTAGTTTCTGCAACTGCGCGGAATGGCGGGGGGGCGATGCGCCAGAGCAGGAGGAGATTCCGGGACTTGCCTTCTCGGTTAGAACCACCCATGATGATTGATTTGTTTGGTTTTTTGTTGTTGAAAGCGGGTTAAGAAGCGACGGAGAATGAAGAACGAGAAAAAAAAAAGGCTGTGGCGAGTGTGATTTGTCGCGGTAAAAGTTGGGCCGTCATGCGAAAGACCCTTTGGTTCCCTCCCCCTCCCCCGCGCTGGGGCCAAGCCCAGGCCGTCACCCGTCACCCGTCGGCGCGGCGCACGGGCGGTGAGTCCGCTATCAGAGCGCTGTTAACGCGCTGTAATGCCCTATCGGGCAGCCCGTTTGGCAAACCCCGGGCCCAGACACGCTATAGGCAGCGGCCGACCAGGCTTACCTAATCCGGCCGCGGGACCGGATTTTTTCACTGCAATCAGTCGTTCAGCGACATCGCCCGCCGATAGCCACGCGACTCCATCCATCCCACGTTACGTCAAGATCTAGAGACTGGTGACGACTTCCAACTGTTTGGTATAGTTGCTCCTGTTCCACGACCGACAAGCACGACCTCCTATCAGAGCATCTCCGACGAGCGCTGTATCTCCGTTAATCACCCCGGACGGCTGCTTTACCAAGCTCGCCCACTCACCTCGTCGCCGCCTCCTCAACTCCTCTTGTTCTTTGTTTCTCCACGCACCCTCCTCAACTTGGACCTTGAGCCTTGTACGAGTCACCACTCATCCGGTTCGGCTCTTTTCCCGTTTGCGCTCTGTCCCTTCAGTTCGCGTTGCTGACTCGTCTTGATTCCTTTTCTTCCAAAAGGCCCCCCCAAAGCTCCCTCTCTTTCAAGCAAATAAAACACTCATAAAAATTCCATCCCACCGTACGTCAAACACTATGGCGTCCAGTTCGGACGAGGGCGAGATCGTCGAGAACGGCGTTATTGAGGATTTGAAGGCAACTTCACTGCAGCACCCTGGAGGAAGCGGTGTTGACCGGCAAGACAGACATCGAAGCAGACTTTCGACTCCAGACTACGACTCGGCTTCTAAATACAGCAACGCATCGCGACGAAGCCAATCCCCCCGCGGCTACAAGCGCCAGCGCGATGACAGAGACCGAGAACGGGATCGGGATTACTACTCTTCCAGGTCCCGCGATTACGACTCGAGACGTGACCATCGTGGCTACCACGACGATGCCCGACGCCCTCGCGCCCAGTACGATGACCTAGACCGCCCTGCCTCCCGCGCTTCCAACTACAGCTACGACGGCCGCGACCGAGATGGCTACCGCGATAGGGACCGCGAAAGGGACTCGAACAAGCGCCCCCGGAATCGGAGCAGATCTCCCCACCGATCAAGGCGCGCTGAGAGGGGCAGGTTTGATCGTTTTGTGAAAGAGGGTCACTATGATCGGCAGGAAGAGTCCAGAGGTCTCAAGTACGACGATGACCGCAACTCGCGGGGTGGCGGTTCTGTATCCAAGCGGACCACTGTAGGAGAGGCTTCGCGCACCAGAGATAATGATGCTAAACCAAACAAAGGGACTGCAAATGGCCGTGACTCCAGAGCTCCCCAAAGGTATGCGACCACCGCGCTTTCGCCGTGCTCCGCCATCTCAAAACTAACCAAACGCAGGGAACCCGTCCCTAGACCCGAACCCGAGACGAAGCGTGCGCCAGAACCCGTGGACGACTTTGAAGAGCCCGAACCCGTTGACGAAGAAGCCGAGATTGAACGCCGACGCAAACGACGTGAAGAAATTCTCGCCAAGTCCAGTTCTGCAACTCCGCTCCTTCTTCACGCTGTTGGCGCAGCTAGCAAAGTGCATATCGCTTCACCAATGTCTAGTGGGCCCGATACTCTGATGAAATCGCAATCCGAAGTCGCTACTCCCCGGACACCCAGAACTCCTCGATCCGGTGCGTTTTGCCTTGATTCTTTGCAACGAGCACGAGCACGAGCTAACCAGCTGCCAGATCTTGCATCTCCCCGATCTCCTCAGTCTCACGATGAGCCATCTCCTGGTGGAATCAACCTCTTCGACGACAATGCGCTGATGAACACGCATGGAAAGCCCAAGGGCGATGACGAAGATGGGCCCTCGGCCGCGGATTATGATCCCACTATCGACATGCAGGAGGATGAGAAGAGAGGCGAGCTTCGGCATGGACATGTCGTACTTCACGGTGAGCATGTGGCAACAGAACAGCAGGTCCAAGAAGAACCGCCGAAACCACAGCCCGAAAAGGCTTCCGGGAACGATGAAGATGACGACTTTGACATGTTTGCCGAAGACTTTGACGAGGACAAGTACGCAACCAAGCCAACAGCTCCTGAAGCTGTAGACACCAATGGTTCAGCGCCCGATTCCCAGGCCGTTGCCAAGGGTGGAATCCTAGAAGGCGATGACAAGGACGGTTACTACAAGATTCGAATCGGTGAGGTGCTCAACGGGCGTTACCAGATCCAGGCGGCGCTCGGAAAGGGTATGTTCTCCGGAGTGGCTCGCGCAGTAGACATTACAACCAAGCAATTGGTTGCAATCAAGATGATGCGTAACAACGATGCCCTTCGAAAGGGAGGTTACACAGAGATTGCTATTCTGCAAAAGCTCAACGATGCAGATCCCGAGAACCGGAAGCACATTGTCAAGTTTGAGCGATCGTTCGATTACAAAGGACACTTGTGCATGGCCTTTGAGAATCTCAGCATGAATCTGCGAGAGGTATTGCGAAAGTTCGGCAACAATGTCGGTATCAACCTGGGTGCTACCAGGACATATGCGCACCAGATTTTCGTAGCTCTGGCACATATGCGCAAGTGCAGCATCATTCACGCTGATCTGAAGCCGGACAACATTTTGGTAGGCTGGCCCAGCACTCAACCTGCAGAGAACACCGATTGCTAACACGAAACAGGTTAACGAAACTCGAAATGTTCTGAAGATTTGTGACTTGGGCACAGCCATTGACAGGTCAGATGCCGCAACGGCACACAATGAAGTCACGCCATACCTAGTGAGCCGATTTTACCGCGCGCCCGAGATTATTCTGGGCATGCCCTACGACTACAGCGTAGACATGTGGTCAATTGGCTGCACATTGTACGAGCTGTACACAGGAAAGATCCTGTTCACGGGAGACAGCAACAACCAGATGCTCAAAGCCATCATGGAGATCCGCGGCAAGCTGACACCGAAGCTGTTTAAGCGAGGCCAACTTGCGGGCGTTCACTTTGATGACAAGGGCCAGTTTGTCAGTGTGGAGCGGGACAAGGTCTTGAACAAGGTACGTGATTGATTTCCACTTGTTTGTGATGTGTATTGTTTTTTTTTTTTTTGTCTTTTTTTACTTTTGTTTTTGTTTACCCCATGTTTTGATGCAAGTGCCAAACACACCGTCTGAGTGTCTGGAGACCCTGGATGCAGTTGCATCGTCTATTTTTGCGTTGAGTGGCCGGGGTTGTGCGATGGGGGCCGTTGTATTGGAAGAGTAAGCGCTTAGGGTGGCTTCGTCCCTTGCTTGCATCCGAAGCGCCTTGAGTCGTGTGGGGAAGCGTCAACCTCAGCCAACGTCATCCACCCGACGGCGTCGCAAGATGTAGTATTGCATCTAGGCCTGCTCTGGGGGCCAGGCGCGGGTCGGAAAATAGACTATGGGCAATAGCCTCAGCAACGCCAGTAAGCGGTCTCTGGTTCGGCCGCGTCGTCGCTGTGCTCGGCGGGCTTTGCCACACAGCTGCATCACGGGCGCCAACCTCCCTGCTTGTGTTTGCGACAGCATCTGCATGTCATTGATTCATCTGAACCCCCCCTTCCTGCCCCTCCTTGATGGCTAGGGCGCCACCAGATCTCATCACGTCACTTGTTTCTCCTTGTTTAGAAATTCTTGGAATCAGCTGCTAACACCAGGCGCTTACAGACGGCGGTGCGGACTCTCTCGGTGGTCAAGCCGACACGCGATCTGCGGACGCGGCTTATGGCTGCGTCGAGCGGCATGGACGACGCCGAGACCAGGGATCTGAACCATTTTATCGACCTGCTGGACCACTGTTTGACGCTCAACCCAGACAAGCGAATCAAGCCGGCAGATGCACTGCGACACCCCTTCTTCACATCGAAGGCCGGGACGACACGCCGCTAGGATGCTGTCAGAGTAGCAAGAGGAGGAGGGGGAGACGACGGGTGTGAGAATAGACAGGTCATAATCAGAATTTCAAGGATTCGAGCCAAGACTCGGAACTTGAAGAAAGTGAGACGGTATAGTCTTTTTGTGGATCGTCTAAGACTGGGTTAGAAGGGCTCTAGACTTTTGGGTAGAACAAATTCAGAAACAGGCGTCAATTGGTCGAGAGTGTCTATGGACCTTATGGCTTGGGTTGAATGTGACAGCGTCATGCAATGGCGCATCCTGTCATGTGTTGTCATGTCTCGGATCTCCTCAAGGACGGGAGCCTGGGAGGACGAGACCTCACGGACTTTCTGGGTGGTGGAGGGTGGAGGCTTGCGAGGCTTGGTACAGTCACAACTCCAAGACGATTGTTCTCAGGTCATGCGTGGGCAACAACTATGGTTCGTCCCGTGTTCTACATACTAGCGCCCGCCCAGGCAGATGCGAAAACTGACTGCGCCGCAACGCAGGCCTACGCTTTTTTGAGTGTCGCAAAAGGTACACACAAAGTTGCTGATGGGAACTTTGGGATCCACAGGCCTGCCTTTTTCGCCCGATGCCTTGCGGCATGGCAAAATAAGTTGATGACTACGGCTTGATGACTATTGACGCGCGTGACCAACCAAAAAAGAAGTCGAGGGAGGCGAAAAAAGGAAGGAAAGGAAGGAAGAAGAGAATGGATGAGTCTTGGTTGTATCCGACGCCAGCCTCTCGCTATTCCGAGCTGAACAGGCGAGGGCTTATCGTGGGTCTCTTACTCTGTTGCCCTATGCGCTGTGCGCTACCGGGGACGCGCGCGCCTTCAGGCAGCACCGCCTGTTTGCTCGTGCACCGCCTGCTGCCGGACGCTGCGAACGGGCCTCGCCTTTCAAGGCTGTGGGACAAAGAAGTGCGAGAGCGAAGAGAGAGGAGGCAAGTTGATCGGGGGGGGTGCAGCGACGGGAACCGAGCAAGGGAGGAAGAGGAACGACGAGCAGAGAATGGAACGTGCGTGCGTGCATGCATACGTGCAACCGGGCGCGTGGCAAGCTGTGACACATACACATCATGGACTTTGGAAGTGTTTGCTGTTACTATGGTTTGCTGTTCTTTTTTTTTCGCTTACAAGCAAGCAGATGCAAGGGGTGTGAGGCGGGAATAAACGGTGTGGAGAGATGCGGTCGACCGACCTTCTGCGGCGGCCATCTCGGTAAACTAGGGGCCTCTTTTTTTGACGTCCATCGACTTACTGAGCTGGCATTGGCAAGGGCCAGGTGGTGATGGGATGGGGAACAACGAGGCCGGGAGGTTGGGGTTGAGGTGCTCGTGTAAGTCGGGCTCTGGGCTGTAGTGTCATGGTCACACGCATCACACACAACGCAGCACAACAAGAGACAACGTAACAACAACCGAAGGGCACGTATGTCTCTGGGCATGTCAAGCAGCGAATCACGGCTTCTCTGCGACCAGCCCCCCGCTGCTGCTACTGCTGCTACTGCGACTGCGACTGCTACTTGCTACTGTTGTTATCGTAGACGGAGTACAGCAAAGTGTTCACGCCCCTCCCCGCCTCGTCCATGTGTTTGTTGTTGCTTCTTTCTGATCCATCACACCCCCGGGACCCCATGTTCTTGTCTCATGGCTGCATGCATGTGTCTTGTTCCCGTGCGACTTGACACCTCAGTCTCCTCTCGTCTCCTCACAGCAAAAGCTCAGATCACTCGGGGTGACAAGCAATTGGCAAGGCTGGCTGAATGGCTGGAAAGAAGAAAAGCAAGGAGGGAGGGGGAGAGGGGGACGAGAGAGGAGAGAGGTTGAAAGACCGGTGAGACATTGGCAGCAGCCCAGGATGGGGCGGGCGAGAACAGCACGTTTTTGCTGGCTGGGCTGAATACAGGCCGAGACAGCAGCGGCCAATTGATGTCGTGTCAGGTGGCTTTTTCCTCCCCGGTTGCCATTGACCCGATCTGACCATGACACAGCCTATGTTTGGCTTCTTCTTTTTGCTTGTGTTGGTGTTGATGTTTCTCTTTTTTTTTCGGCTTCTGCTTGGCCGAGCCCCACGCCATTGGCTGGCTGGGTCTAGATCGCAACGCACGGCGGCCTTCCTTTTTGGACCAGGTGGCGAGGCTTACACCCAATATTTTCGGGCAAACATGCACACATAGTATTATTAGGCTTCCAATATTCCTTTTCTTTTTTTAGTGTATAAACAATGCAGCCTTAGGTATTGGTTGTCTGCCTGTCTGTTGCCGTTGTTGTTCGGGCACTAATCTGCCCAATGAAAAAGAAAAGAAAAAAGTCAATTAGAACCAAGAAACCAAATGTTGGGCCTTACACGTCAACATGTGCTAGAGCTTGCTAGTTCCAGTTCAGCTCCATCGAGCTCCATTGCTTGGTTTGCCACCCACGCAGGCACGCAAACACCTCATCGCCGATAGCCTCTGGAGCTGCAGGGGAAAAATCTGAAATCTGAAATCTGGCATTAACGAGAGGAGAAAAAAAGAGGAACCCAAGTCTTTAGTAAAAAAAAATTAAAAAAAAATTAAAATAAAATAAAATAAATATTCTACATACATACATTAGCCACAGCTATAGTATCCACATCCACCCAGCAGCAGCAGCAGCAGCCGTAATGCGCTGGCACAAATGGCTTCTCTCTATCCGTACCCAGCGCGCGCACGCCTTCTGGGTGCACGCACAAGGGGTCTCGTACAGGCAAACCCCAACCATGTATGGCAAAACAACGGAACGGCAAGTGACATGAGCAACACAGGATGGATAGGGATAGGCTGGCCATTTCGTCACATCGTAAAACAAGAGAAAAGATGCAGGGCTGTGCAAATAGACGTCGTGTTTTGCATCTATTGAATTTTCCCAACTGATTGCGCGCGCTCGGGGCATGCACATTACAACACGCCCCCTTGTGCAATCAATCAATCAATCAATCCCATCATCCGCCCGTCATTGCTAAATTGCCAATCCCGCCCATCATCGTCATTGACGGGACCCCCAAATATCGCGCGCACTGACACTATTGTTTCAACCTTCTGATTCCTGCCCGTTTATCCCGTGGTCACTCGTCCTTGGCCCGTTTGGTTAGTTGCAATAAACCTGTAACATGTAACAGTCCTGCTGCTACTCGGACCGTGGCCCCATGGCATGGCATGGTACACACGCCCGCCCACTCACACAACACGCCCACCACCCATGCCTTGCTTGGTCTTGGCCTTGGCCTTAGCCCGGCGAGATTGAGTGGCTGTCTCTCACTGTCTGCCTCTCAGTGTTTTCCTTTCTTTTTTTTTTTTTGCCCTCTCTCCAAGCCCCGTTACACACAGGGATTCCCATGCTTGGACCACCGTTTCCCGCGGTCCGTGTCACCCTGAACCCCTGCCTTGCTTCTCAACTTGTTTTTTGCTTTGTACCCCGTTCACAACCCGACGGGCCAAAAGAAGCAATTGCACAAGGGAAAAAAAGATACCTGTGCTTTTTTTTTTCTCTCAGTCTGTCGCGCGACAGGGATCTATCAGCCTCACTTTTGAGCACAACCAAATGTCGCCCCCCCGCAGACCAGAAATGACGGAAATGGCATGAGATGAGGGTCCCTCTCAGCGCCGCCGAGCGCATGGGACAATTACGGGGTTTCTTCTGGAGAATTTGACAGGTGCTTCTCCCGTTCATGACCCTCTCTCGGGCGTCATACTCTACAGTAGTCCCGTTCCGCCGCACCCCAAGGCGCCTTTTTTTCCTTGGGGGGGGGATCCCCTTCCTCAACACAAGGCGAAATTAAACTCGAGCTTGTCTGCCTACCGTACCCGTACCCGTACCGCATGTAGATGGGAATTGGTTGCAGAATTGGTGTAAATGAAAGGGGGCGAGCGGCATTATGGCGCTTAGGAATTAAAAAACACATGTAGCCAAGAAAGGGAAAAAATAAACAAAAAATCTAAAAAAGCTTTCTGCAAACTGCTGCTTGGTCATTCCCGCTGCGGATACGAGCCTCAATCTAATTCTGTATTGGGGAGGGGGGGGTGGTTTGGCCCTCTGCCGGTCGGTACCGAGATTGAGTGATGATTATGATGATGATGCCGCTGACGCCCGTGCAGCCAGTGTGGCAGAAGAGAGAGAAATACGGCTACCTACAGGGACGGCTACCTACAGTGCCTGCCTACACCTAGGCAGAATGGCGCAGAGCGCCGGTCGGATCGATCGGTGCGCGCGCTTGGGTACACTGGCTGGCTGGACATGGACACCATGCATAGTCCTCGTCCCTGTCGGTCGGCCATTTGGTGGCCTTGTATTCTTTTTTTGGTTTTGCTTTACTCTTTCTCGCTTTATTTTCTCAAACCCTTGTGACAGAAAAAGCCACTTTGTGACTCGAGTGACGAGGCTTGCCTTGCCTTTGACGCTGACTACGGAGGGAGCGGCCGTCATTGTGCAATGAAATTGGCTCATGACCCAAGTGGTGGAGTTGGACCGAAGGAAGCAGAAGAAAATTAAGTCATTGTGGCTGTTGATTGACATTGCTCGTCTCTGCCTCGTGTGCAGATCCCTGCCTCAGTGGATGCCATTCACACAGTAAGCAAGCAAGGTAGGGAGATTGAATACAGTCAATCAGGAGGCCTTCTGTGTTTCGCCCTGTGGCGATCCTTAAGCCGGACGGGACGTACCTTTTTTTTCTTCTATCGAATGTCGTCGATGTGGGTTGGTGGAATCCCATCTCGGAGCACGCCCCATCGGGTTGAGATTGTCTTGCATCATTTGTATTGAGGCGGATCAATAGGTCATCTCTCCTCCAAGCGATCATCGCTATGCTGTCACGGCTCCATGCACCCGGTCGCACATTGCCTGCTTTCTTGCCTGTCCCCGTGATGCACCCCAGTCTCAGGTCGCCTCGCTCTGCCATCCTGCAACATGGCACTTGAATGACCGATACCACCAGGCTGTCTTGTCGGGCTCCGGCTCGCCTCTTGCTTTTCCCTCCAATCGCTCCAGCGTTTCGCCACCATACTTGTCCTCCCTATCCTTGCCCTTGCCGTTTAGCCTCTTGGTCTCTACCGTGGGCTCCACGCATCGCCCGTTATCGTCAATGACTATGATCGGCGAACTCTTGCCCTCGCACCCCTCCCTGCCAAAGACGGTGCACGCGAGGCCGTCGCTGCCCGTGCCCATTAACGGATCGTAGATGCGCATCGATCGACTAGCTTTGGAGATGGTGTAGCATTGTCCCTGCTCAACCTCCTGCCGTGTGTATGCGTAGCAGTACTTGAATAAGTGTCGATCGCAGGGGCAGTTGCTGTTGATAATGGTTGTCGTGTTGTACCGAGCCGCTTTTGTTAGCGAGGCGAATGTACCCAGTGTAATAATAGCTATGAAGCCAGCAAATTGCACAACGTGCATCTTGCTTCTTTTCTTGTTGCTGTGTGTGTTCCAGTTTCAATGTTCCGGTGAGGCTTAACTTCCCGTTGCATTATTGTTGTTGATCTTTGTCATCACTGTACTGACTTACACACTATCATGTCTGACTTTGTTCTCTTTTTTTTTTTTTTTCTGTTGTCCATGCATATCTTCACAAACCATCCCAGCAGGGTTACGCTGCAGACCAACAAAGTTTACTGATCCACGGTAGTCTAGGTTAAAAAAACAGGTTTTACAAATCAATCACATACAATTGCTGCATAGAACATTAATCACGTTGATCAACCCTTTGGCGACTCACCACATTCACCCGTACAGGGTAGCAAGACGATCTTCGTCCGGCGACACAAAACCCAAGCCGTCCGGCACGGGGCCCCGGGAGCGGTTCCCCACACTAGGACTCCTCGGGCGGGTGACGGATCAGGATCAGGACACGCCCGGAGCAATGCCGCGCTCGTGCCTGCGCCCTCTCGCTCTCACGTGCCAGCCTATGACACACAGCAGAGACGCCAGGTGCAAAAAAAGCAAAGATGGTTACTGTCGGCAGCGGGCGGCCCATGGCTGCAACATGGTGACGTTGGATCGTCCCACGGACTGATGCCACCACCCTCGCCCTTCTCGCCCCTCGCTTCACGCTTTCACGGGCTCGGCAGACGATGACCAAGCCTCGCTCTGCCGTCCGTTGGCGAATGGGCTGCCTGGGACGCGCAATGGTGTGTCTGCTCTAGCAGCCCTCTCCATGCCTCCAGCGCCCGGGGATGCCAACCCGGCCGTGCCAGCCCGCCGCCCTTCAGCTTGCTCGCCCACGCCGTTAGTGGTCCAGATCACGGTAGACTGTGGCAGACCAGCACCAGCGCCTGCGACGAACATGTGGCCTTGGTGGCCCCGGATAGCACGCTATTCAACATCCCGAGAACGAGACCCCGTGTTGCGAGAGGTTGATGCGGCGGGGACCCCATGGTTCCCGGCCTGCCATGTTCTGTTCTGGAGCGGCGCACAGCCAATGCTTCCTCGTCGTTGCCTCCCTTGCGTTGACGCTACGTACCATTGGGTTCACCATGGGTCAAGCTTGCAAGGCGGTGAATCTGCGAGGTCTTCTTTTTGCGGCTTCAGCGCATCGTGGCAGAAACCGCATCAGCCCACCGGTGCTGCTCTCGAGCAAATCGGAATCCCGAAAACGAACCATCCAGCGATGGTCATCGATCGATGATGCATGAAGCTTCTGCCGGCTTGTTTGAAGAAGGTATCGGACGCGGGCACCCGCATTTCTCGGACCACGCTCACGTCCGAGCTTGGAAACCACGTCCTGCCTCTCTGCAAGATCCCGGAGAGATGGCCATCGCCTGCTGGCATTCAACTCTTGCCCCGTGTCAGGTTATGCGCTCGTCTCTAATTGGGTCCGGTGGCACTTTTCGCATCCCAGCCCTGTTACGACCTCGGGGTGGCGGGGCGGCAGCTGTAATGGTGTGCTCGAAATCTATCTTGTTCTCTCCCTCCACCACACACCTGCACACAACTGCCTGTCTAGACCTGCCGCTCCCGCCATCGAGGGTTTCGGCTTAAGTGATGTTGGTCATCCTGCTCGTCATTTTTTTTTGTGGTCATATTGTTGGTCGTGTGCCGGATAGACTACAACCAGTGGGCAGTGCGGGCCGGCTGACGACTTACACGGTTCGCAACATGGCCTGGCTCTACCCACACCATGACTCAAAGACTTAAGAGTTGCGAGATAACATATGGTTTGCAGATCCCCATTGGATAAGCGGGTGCCCATCTTCACCGTTTGTCTTAGCGCGCAGCTGCAAGATGCTCTCAAAAGGTCAATTCCCCAACCAACCTCAATCTATGGCAGATGCACGAGCGGACCAATAGGAAGGCGTACATGGCCGCAGCTCCGGCTGTTGACGGATGGGTAAGTGAGCAGGCACGGCGGCGGCGACGGTCGAATAGGGATGGTCTGTCGTTTGTCGTGTGCAGATGCCGAACCTGGGTAAAGGTGTGAGGATCCTCCACCGGTCAGCCACAGCGAGCAGGATTTGTGACGGAGGGTGCCTGCGATAATCAGCCCATGCATGAACTGAATCAACTCCTGTTTGGCGTGGTGCCTCAGGTGGCAGCTAAGGTAGGCAATAGCTACGGGCGGGAGGGTGGGAACTGTGATGGGGATCTGCCCGTTTAGCGAGTTCGCGGATGGACCGTCGATGGGATGGGCAAGACGGGCGGGAAACCATCCCCGTCAAAGGCTGGGCTGAATGCGAGCAAGTGTATGGCATAGATGGCGGATCACGATGGCTGTCGTCTGTGGCTGCCGAGCAGAGACGGCGGACGGGTGCGCGCGAGGGACGAGGAGGGTTCGGTTCTCAGGTAGAGTGCGTATGATCGACGCCCCAGACTTGGACGAGATTGAGATGGCTTTTTTTGGTGGGCTTGGGGCACTTTGACTCGAGGGCAGTCAGTGCAGCAGGACGGGTAGTTCCAGGGAATGAGGCCATGTCCCTGGAGCGGCCATTCCACTTGACGATAGTCGGTCTGCTGGCTGTGGGCGTCGGCTTGGGCATGGATTGGCCCTGCGTGCGCGCTGGGGTCCGCTGGGGTAGCCCTGCTGCAGTATGGAGGCATGAGACATGGGGGCCCTGCTGCATGGCGTCTGCACGCCTGCATGCATTGGTGGCCCAAGCGGTCGCCGTCTCTCGTCTGGTTTTGGCTGGTGGTGGAGTTCTTTTCAACTGCTTGTTTCGTTGTTTGTGACGTTGGGCGCCAAGGGCGACAGAGATCGAGCCGCCAGGCCCAAACAGGACAAGCGCCTCCCGTGACTTCACATGCAACCCATGCATCGTCACCTCAGCCGTCACATCTCATGGCACCGTTGGAGAGCCCACATTTGGCACCGTTCCGCCAAAAAGCACCGTCAATGCAGGGCCACTCAATTATGCAGCGTCCGTCCGTCAGTAATCCCTCCGTCTGCTTAGTGCCTGTCTGCACAGCCTGACCGCCATTCCACAGTGTCCGCTGGCCACTGGATTGGATGCCAGGTCCTCTGCCGCCCAGACTCTGAGACCGGGGCGCCAGCGACATGCATTTCTCGCATCATGTCCCGTCCCCCGTTTGCCCGTGATGAAACCGTGTCTCGGAGATCCCTACCTTCCTCCACGTCTTTTTGCAAGTCGGTTGGTGGGATTCTCTCAAGGCGGAACAGGCAGTGCAGGCGAGACATGGAAAAACAGAGGCTCAGCTCCCCGCGTGCAGCCAAACAGACTGTAAACAGTGGCAACCTGTGCGGGCGATGTGAGTGTGTTGCAAGCAACATCGATGAAGCAAGGGAGAACACCATCATGCCATGATGGATGCACCTGTGGCAGGGCTACCTACATACAACGCAGCCAGAGCAAAGCCTCTCGCAGCCGCAAGACGCCAGCACAAGAGACAATTGCAGACGACACGAGACACCATCACAATGCACATTTCGCCCGTAATAGCCAATGTGCAAATGTCCGTATTGCCAAATATCACCGTTGCTTGCCACTCGGTTCCCTGCAAACGCACGCGCACACGCACACACACACACAAAGGACACTCTCACTGACACACCGTACTCTTTGCCTGTTGTTTGCCTGCTTGGTCAGGACCCTGGACCACTCGCCCGTTGTGGAATGTGGGTGTCCGCAGCAGGGTGAAATGAACCAACACGCTTCCAACGGGCGACGAGATTGGCAGTGTGACAGCAAAGTGGACGGCAACGGGCGCTTTCCCCTTGGCCACCCGCCCTGTCGCCGGGGTCATTGGACGCCTCCTGTGCAGCCCGTGCCTCATGGACAGCCTCACTCTTTGGTCGTGGCCTGTTGTTTCGCGCACAGCGCTGCACTCTCCGCGAGCAGCAGGCTGCTGGGTAGCACTGCGCCTGGTGTGACTGGGAACAAGTGTCTATCGCCGGGGGCCGGGCTCCAATCACCACGACGCTAGGCTGCATTCGTCCACTTTCAGCAATCCAAGGACTCTATTCTCATGCACACAACAGGACCAGGCCTGCACCCTCCAGGGACATGCTTGTTAGCCCGAGACTTGTGGCACAGCATTCTAGAAGGTCACGGCCGCAACTGAGAGCCTTGGGCCGGCACATCCAGAAGCTCACTTCACCTGGTACCCTCACTAACACTGCACCCCTGCTGATGCAGGTTGGCCTCGACCTGCCCTGCAACCGGTGCTGCAGCAGCTTGGACCACGTCTGTTGCTTCCCAGTGGAAACTGCCGCTCACTGGCTCGTGGCCCATGGCTAGGTGGCCTCGATCATTGAGGCCAAGTCAAACACCAATATGAGCGTCTGTTTTGTTTGCTGTCAGAGAAACTCGCAGCTTACAGCATCCCTTGCCGCCGACAGGGCTCAAAGAGTGCGAACCTGTTGGTCCGGAGGTGAGACGATAGCCGCCTTGCCAATGCAAACCAGAGTCTTCCCTCTTGTCAGCCTGGTTGCTATGTATAACGCTCGGCTTATACCGTCGCCCAAATTAATGTCCCGCCTGCCTGCGGCCCATACGGCCTCCATCCCAGAAATGGGACTGCATAATTACCCAGCCAGTGGGATCACTCAGATGGCATATGTCGATCCTACCACCCGCCTCATTGCATAACTTCAGATGTGCACGCTTATTGGGGATGCAAGGTCAGACAAGCACAATCTAGGGATCGGTACGGCCCAGCGCCCTTCCAGTCTGACTGGGGATGCGGCCAGCTAACACGTCGGCCACTGGGCAGGTGGGATGGGTGCCGTCACTGATCGACAGCCCCTAAGCTGCCTGCAGTAGCGAGCATGGTAGCGGTGGCCAGTTCATTCTCAGCCCTGACTGGCGACTTGGCCGAATCCTCGAGCACCTTCTGCAGTGGTGCAGCGGGTGGGAGGTTGGTAGACCCCAGGCACTGAAGCACCGCATCGTAGTCCAGCAGAGAGACCCAGGCCCATGGCATGGTACCCTCTGGCTGATACGTCGATGAAGGCAGACAGACAGGCACAGAAGGGAGGGAGGGTTTCAAATGGCCCTAACTCAATGACTTCATGCATTCCCGGCAGCTCCGCTCAACACGTCGCCAAGCGCCCGTCATCGTGCCCACAAGCCAATCGCCTCTGCACCGCAAGTTTCTTTTTCTTTCGTCGAGGATTCCAGCGAGCAAGGTTTGCCGTTCGTTCCATCTGCGATTTTTTCTTTTTGAGGGGCAGCCGTCGGCCAAAGCATGTCCGTACGAAGGTGCAGACGGACTGCCTCCGCACCAAACTCTGCAGGTGCCTCGACTCTTTGTTCTATTTTTTGGCCTTAACCTGAGTCGGCTCCCGATGCTACCCATTTTTCCAGGGCAGACGGGAACACATTGAGGCGAAAGTCAGAAGACGGGTATCGTAGTCAAGAAAATTTCTGTCCATCACGGGGGCTGCCAGTCATAACGATTCGCCCGACGGTGGGGAGAACAGCAGGCTGGACAGGCAGAAGTGGAAAAGCTGAGGCCCAGATGGGCTGTACATAGCGCACAAGGACACGCAACACACAGCACAATTGGAGACACACGCTGGACACATACACACACAGCAGAGCAGAAGGGGGGGGATCTTGGGGTGTCAGCAGAGCACACAGAGAAACTTGCTCTTCTCGCTCGCACCCGACCTCGCCCCATCCGCCGTGGCCATGGATCAACCGCCATCTCGGCCGCTGAATGGTGGCCTGGGGAGTGGGCCCATCGATGGCGTTAGTGCTGAGAGGGAGGAGGTCTGGCTCTGGCTCTGGCTGTCCTGCTCCTCTGTGCTGCTGGAGGCAGTGACACAGCACACAGCGAACCACTTTATTTCGTGTGTGTCAGACTACCTCCAGACCCTTGCCTCTCGTATATTGCTCAGCGTCACCTAAGGCGGCGCCATCCACGTCGGGCTAGTCGACGCCCCCCCCTACTCCCCCTCCTCCTCACACACCTCTGGACGCCCCTCGAGCAGGCGAACCTTAAGCAGCTCCACGAGCACAGACAAGAATAGCCGGCGCATTAACACCTGTTGGCCAAGACAAGGACCCATGCCATTAATCTCTCCAACCGGACCGGGGGGTCTGATGGAGCCGGTGGGTCTCTGGTGTGGCCCTGGGTGTGGGTGCTCCACGCAATCCAGAGCCCGAGGCGTCATGACTGTACGTACCGCCTCCCATGTCGTTCGCTCGCCTCGCCTTGGGCTGGTTATCTACCTCATATTGCCCACCCTCCGTTTGAACGATGCGCTCAGAGGGACCTCATCACCACTTTCACGACACTCCTTCCGACTTCCTTCTTCCATCCGCCGGTCTGCTCTCGCAGTCGTGACCCTTTGGTCTCCTCGTCGCATCCGTCCTCTTGTTGCATCTTTTTGAACAACAAATCCGAACAATCAATCGACTCTTCCCTGGACTGGACCATCGGCGGGCGACACCAAAAAATTTACTGATACCCACTCACCCAACACCGCCCAATACCCATCTCGACCCGTTGATTCGGCCATCGGGACCTTGCACGACAACCAACCAACTCGACACTCAACCCACAGGACTCTTTTACTCGCACCATTGGAATTTGGAATTGGATCAGGATCCTTTTGGCCGTGGAAAATACTATTTCGTGTTTTCTTCTATTTTCCTTTTCTTGTCTTCCCGTTTGGTATACCTTTGGCCTACCAGCCCAAAGACATTTTCCGTTAGGACCTTTTTGGATATCAATCGCATAACATGCAGCACCATGCCCCCTACGGTTACCAAACGCCTCCGGCTTCCCCTGGTTTCGACAATCCCAAGTGCGCTGGCGTCCAACAACCTTATGCCCAGCGTCACTTCCAGACCCGTTGTATCCCGTTGGCCCCAGAGGAGAGACTAGGCCGCTTGCTCGAGGGCAAGCTCCAGTTGACCGACATCCTAGGAACTGGCGCTTACGGCGTCGTGTACTTGGCCGTCAACATCAAGACTGGTGAGAAGTATGCCGTCAAGTGTCTCAGCAAGTTCAACCCTGATGGGACTCCCCTGGAACCCCGCCAAACTGCCTACCAACAGCGTGAGATCCGACTTCACTATGAAGCATCTACACACCAGAACGTTGTGAAGATGCTCAAGATTGTGAATGATCCCGACTGCATCTATGTTATTCTTGAGTACTGCCCTGAGGGTGATCTCTTCTTGAATATCACTGAGCGCGGTCAATACGTTGGTAAGGATGAGCTTTCCAGGAACATTTTCCTCCAGATTCTGGATGCCGTTGAGCACTGCCACAACCTGGGAATCTACCATCGGGACCTTAAGCCGGAGAACATCTTGGTTACCAACCATGGAGACACAGTCAAGCTGGCAGACTTTGGTCTTGCTACCGCTGATGACCGTTCCGAGGATTACGGATGTGGATCAACATTTTACATGAGTCCAGGTATATTTCCTTCCTACGAGTTCTTGCTTGACTCTTCCCCCCCTCCCCCCACTTTCTCCAAACCCATGACAGACCAACTAACATTTTCCTTTTCTTCCCTCTTCAGAATGCCTGGACCCCTCTGCTAGGAAGCCCTACTATATGTGCGCCCCCAATGATGTCTGGAGCCTTGGTGTCATCCTCGTCAACCTCACATGTGGACGCAACCCATGGAAACAGGCTTCCTTCCAGGATTCCACCTACCGGGCCTACACCGGTTCCAAGGACTTCCTGAAGACCATCCTCCCATTGTCGGATGAACTGAACGACATTCTGGGACGGATCTTCCACCCCATTCCGGAGCAGAGGATCACTCTCCCCGAACTCCGCACCAGGATCGAGGCTTGCTCCTACTTCACGGTGCCGCCGATGTCGACCATCCGGCCACCCACTCCCCCAGTCTCGCCTGAGCACTTCACCACATACGTTACCACCTCTGAGGACGCCATCCTTGATGACTACGACTACGACTCGCCTCTCTCCCCGGCGTCCTCTTCTGATGATGAGGGCTCGCTCACATCGAGCGGCTCCACCATCGACGACCTTGACGATGAATTTATCCAGGAACAGCACCATCTCCAGGACACACCCCAGGAGTACGCACCCCACACTTACGACCCAGAGGAACCCAGAGAACAGCTCGCCTACCACAACCAGGACTTTGTGCCCCAGAACTACACCGGACCCGTGCCTGTGTCTGTGCCTGCGCCTCTCGTGGTTCCCACTCAGCCCATGCACTGCTCTCAGGTTCCTGTCCCCGTTGCCGTTCCTGCCCCTGTTCAGGCTCCTATCCCTGTCCAGGCCCCTCCATGCCAACCCAAGTCCTATTTTCTTTGGGATATGGTAAAATACGTTCAACAGGTGCCGATCCTTCAGCACCATGTTCCTTTCCACCAACAGGTTCCTTTTATGCCTACGTTCCAAGGTTGCTACTAGATAGCCATCACGCTTTGTCTGAATGACAATGTTGCTCCGTGTTGGCTCTCAGCATAACCTTAACCCTTTGCCCTGGATTATTATCATCAGCATTTTATACCACCCCAAGGCCACCAACAAAATTGCCGAGGAGCCCCATTGGATTCTCTCTGGACCACTTTTTGGATTTAACTACTCAACATTTTTTAATTATTCTAACCCTTGGGTACATTGTTTCGAACCCCCAAGGATGCCATACATATTTGGATGCACCAAAAACACAAAACAAAAAGGCTGTGCCGGGATCACGCCAAAAAAACCTTAACGACCCACGAAATGAAAGTCCGGGACTCAGCTTCACTTCGGCCCTCTGTGTATCTATTACGCCAACCAGCCCCTGTTTGGATCCTTGTTTACTTTGTTTCTTTTTTTGATTTCTCTTTTTTAAAAGCGTGGAGTTTTGCCAGGATTATGAGGAAGGGCAAGAACCAGTTCTTGTAGAAAGCATGAAGTATGGCGCAGCGTCACTGAGAAGCACTTTTTGCAAAGATTCTGGAGAGATGGAGTTTATCATATTTACCCCCTTCACACTCGAACCATTTTGCCGTTTGGCGGCTCACAAGAGCTTGGGAACGAACCCTTGTTTGCGCAACGAAAAAACAAAAACATGTTTTAATCAACCACTTTTTTACGGAGGCGATTTCTTTTCGATAGACGAAAGAACGCCCCAGACGTTCACTTGGATGGAAACCAAAGATACCTGTCATTTTCTTTTTTTACTATTATTATCTTTTTTACTCTTACGACGGATGGGAAGGCTTTAGTGAAAAAACGGCAACTGGCCTGTTTTGGTGTTTAACTGTCAAGATTAGAGTGAGAGGATGGCTTCAATAGCCAACAACGCGCTGAAAGAAATGCGCAAAATACGTTTTAGGATAGCAAAGACGGTAGTAGGTTTTTGGCCCTCGAGCCGCCTCAGCCGATCAAATGAATGACAAAAAGAATTACCAACCTATCTTTACTGTTCCATTTCAACCATTGCCTCGAAACTTTTTTTTCCCTTGCTGGTATGTCATAGCAAAGTGCAAGTCACGACAAAGCGCAAGTTCCTTTTTTTGGTAGCATCACATATAGTTCTCTGTCTCTCTCTCTAATGGTCATCTGTGTTGTTACGTTAGCTGATCAGTTGCACTACCAGTGACTACCAGTCGGAGGTCAGCCTGGCATTCCCGGCACCACCGGACGACACAATAGGGATTCACCAAAGGACCCGGCGTGCAGTGCCAATGCTGCGGGCCTCCTGAGCTAGGTCTAGCTCTCTCGTGCGAAGCAAGCGACTAGCCACCGGGCTACTGCACAACCCGCAGCACCCGATAGTGCCGATAACTCTCCACCTGCTGTGTGGCCCGAGATTGGCCTTGGACGATGTGACGCTGTGGTGCGAGAAAAACAGGGCGGGCGGTGGCGCTACGCGGCGGGACCAATGGACGCAGATGGATGGGGGGCAGGGCGGACGGCATGCGTTAGCGGGGAGGGAAAGTGTTGGTGTTGCTTTTTTGGAGTGGGAGGGCAGGGGGGAGGGGCTGGAATGCGCCTCTGGAGGAGGTTGAAAATGTATGTAAGATGGTGGGGTGGAGTATTATTTCCCTTTAGGTAGGAGGGGGAGGGGGAAGGATGATGATGGTGGTGGTGATGGTGGTGTTGGTGGTGAAGCGAATCAGGGGCTGAGCCAACAGACCTGGGTCGAGCCCGCTGCAGGAGATGATTGGGACGATGGCGCTGGGGATGGAAACAAAGGGCTGAATGGCGAGTGTGACGATGACCCGTTGATCCATGATGATGGATGATGATGAATGATGGTGGCTGTTGGTGATATGGGCCATGCCATGCGGGCTCCGTCCTTTGCTCGTCTACTTGGGACGCATCATACATGTGCAGCATGTACAGCAGTACTGTTGTAGCCCCTTCCCCCCTCGATCCATCCATCCATCCATCCATGCCTCGTCTCGTCTCGTCCCTCCGCCCTCCGGGGAAGCATCAGCTGCTTGTGCAGCATCATGGATCATGGCTTAGGACGAAAAAGGACGGAAAGCGATATCTGACTATTCAACTCAACCCGGGGCTTGGTCTGCCAAAGCGTGGCCAGGCACACAACCGACTGGCCCCCTAGATAGTGCGACTTGGATGGGGCAGAGCTGCTGCCGGCAGAGAGTCAAAGGACTGCCCGGATGCGACACTGTGCATGGCTAGCCGGTGCCTTCATTCACATGGGGATGGATGGGAATATGCAAGCACTTCTGTGTCTCTCGTGCTTCCTTTCCCCGAAGCAATGGATGGAACCCTTTGGGCCTTCACCGCAACTCCACTTTCTCCTTCGCGGTTATGTCTCACATCTGCCTTTCCCACGTTTTATTTCTCCTTGGGCCGCGCGCCCTCTGGAGCCCTCTGGAACCCTCTTCTGCCGCAGGCTTGCCAATGCCCTCGATTCGGTTGAAAGCGGGTCCGCGAGTCCGAGGGCTGCGAGATGTGAGAGGGCCCGCCCTGCCTCTGTCCTGCGCATCCTCATCAGGTCTACTGCAAGCCGTGGGGACTTGAACGGACGCTGAGCGGGTAATTCTTTTTTTCTTTGCTTTTGTTTCCTTCGGGTAGTGGGCCACCAACACGGACCCCCCGTTTTCTTTAGATTGAAAGGATGATGATGTGAAAGAAAAAAAAGATAGATCAGATCAGATGGCTTACTTTGTTTGCTTCTGATGTGACCAAATGGTAGTAGCCTTGGTTTCTGGTGTAAGACGGGCTTGCTGACGAAACGAAAGCCCAAAACAAGGCCAAAAAGAGGACGGGGCTCGCAAGGGAAGAGAAGGGTGTGGTGGTAGTGGGTGTGGGATTGCCATTCCTTGCAATGTCATTCTCTCTTGGTTCCCGCGGCCACGAGCAAATCGCCACGAGCGAGAGGAGGGTCAAGGGAAAAAAAGCGAATCGGCGAGGCGAGCCAGAATCTTGAGCCTATTTCTGAACAAAGGACGCAACCACACCACTACACACCACTACACACACACACACACACACACACACACACACATACGCCTACACACACTCCTCGGACTTGACGCAAACCTCGCACCACACGCTTTCTTCTTCTTTTTCCCTCAGTCCCCTCTCTCTCTCTCCAATCTTACCCAACCCAACCTGCCAAGGCTCGCCACGTATTGGGACCACACCCACATGACGCCCCCCCGCGGAGGCATCCCGCTGCTGCGACTGGAACCCCATCCACACGCGGCCAACTGCGATGCTGGGCTGTCTCTTAGTCAACGCCCTAATTTTTTGGGGGTGGGAGGCGTCCCGTGGCCCTATACCCATCGGGGGCCATGCGGGAAATGATTTTTTTTTCTGTTTTTGTTTCTTATTGCCCTTGGTCTGGTTTTCTGGCCGACCGATGAGCAACAGAGGAACCAACCACAACAAGGCAACATCATCCGCATGTCGTCAAGTGATGAGCCCCCCTCCCCCCCCCCTTCCCCTCCAGGTCTGGATTCGCAACCAGGGCTTGGTTTGCCGGGCTCGCTACCTCGTCTGTGCGCCGGCTAGAAGGGCGCCAGACCGTCGATCACAGTTCGGCGGACGGCCATGTGGGCGTGCGGCGCAGCGTCGTGGCCGGCCGTCGATGGGGCATGATCCGACGGCCGACGGAGGGCTATGGGAGGGAAGATGGTGGGTTGGGGGAGATGGCTACTGGAATTTTGTTGTCCTTCTTCGTCACAATAGCCTTTCACTTGGCAATTCTATTCTTTGCATCATCATGGCCCTTTTCCCAAGGGGGGACCATGTGCGATAATAGGGTTGCAGCTTGGGTGAATCACGTCATGAAGCTCCAGCCAACGGGCACTGTCCACTATCTCTCGCCAACCATGATTACTCTTTCTTTCTCTTGGTTGCCATGGTGCAATCGCCCTGCCCCCTCCAAAAAAGCCAAAAAAGAAAGCCCGATGCAACTCTTGGGACATTGTTTCGAATAGACTCTTGCGCCGGGGCTGATGGCGAGGCGTCTGGCCCTTTGGGTACGTAGTATAGTTCGTTTTGGGGGTGACCTTGCGCCACGCTCGACCAGCTGCGGCGCAAGAAAAAAAAGAGCGTGGCTGTAAGCTTGCCCGGATGGCGCCGCGAATGCTTATTGTCCCACGAGCGCCAATGTCATTCGATGGTGGCCGTGGCCACAAAAGAAAAGAAAGACACGGATGACAAAGAAAGAGAGTTTCCCAAGAGGCTGGAGGAATGCGGGACAAGCAAGCAGCTTATCAGAGTTCCCCCGCATCATGGCGCTCCTGAGACACGACTACGCGCCCGGTGAGTAGAGAGCATGTCGTCTATGCATCCGAAAACCATCGCGGCAACCTAGCAACCTAGCAACCTTACTTGATGTCTTTCTTTTCTTTTCTTTTTGTGTATCATGCTTGCCGGTCGTGTCATGTGTTGACGTAGGTGGTCTGGTGCTCGCGCGCCGGCCACCAGAACGCCTCGCCTTTGGTGGATTAAGACAATGAGGCGTCTCGTCTCGATTCTCGACCTTCTTTGCCGCGTGGCCTTTTTTTTTTTTTGTTCCGCTTTACTTCGTTCCGTTTGCCCTGTCTTCACGCCCCTCCCTGGCTGGTCCCAACGTTTTGAGCGCTAGGAGAATTTTGCTTGTTTTTTTCGGCCTCGCTCTCGCTTCCGCTGATTCGAAAGCCAAGCGAAAAAAAAGGCCATTGATGATATGATGGATTCAATAATTTTAGATGGAAGTGGGGAATTGCTGAACGGACGGGCCGAGAACGTTGGGTGGATTTCGCCGAATTGCTTTTTCATTGTGTCTGTTCTTCCGCTTTCCGTCTTTCCATGATTTGTGATCACGAAAAGCATGGCATGGTAGATTCCGAACACATGGCTGCGTAGATCCGCGCGCACGGCTCCCATGTAGAGAACTGATGTGCGCGAATGCATCGCATCGCGGACGTGGCTTGCCGACGCAGTCAATGTCTTCGAGTCAGAGTGTCGCGAGTCATGACCTCCCCTTGGGATTTGTCACGGGTATACTAGGGGAAATTGCTTCAAACTGGCACGAAGGCCAACATGGCATTGTTTGACTTTTTTTTGTGAGACAAGCAACAAGCATGCTTCCACCGGTTTCTCTGTCAACAATCAATCACCGCCAACTTTGTCTGCGATGCAAAACAAAGTCTATGTGCCTGGAGGCGCGGAACCGCAAACTCTGCGCACACGTAGCTTTGCGGCTCGCCTGCCACGTGCCTGATGATCTTTGCTCCGATCGTGATCGGGATTCTACTTTTTTTCTTCTTTCTTTCTTCTTTTGCGTTTAACCTATCGCGGGCGACTGCGTTGAAGTTTGGCGGAAGGCTTACGGAATCTTCGTGATCCGCTTTGGCTTGGTGATTAGGTTGGATTGGACCCGAAGTTTGACGGGAAACGGTTCGACAAGTGGCGATTCGATTTAAGATATTCCTGTTCGGACCGTCGTGATATTAACTTTCTTGCAATGTTTTGTAAACTCTGCGGACATGAGTCGTTGCCAGAGGCGACTAAGCCAAGATATCATGGCTGGAGGATATCTTGTCATGCGCCATGTGGCTGGAACTGGCTCGAGATCGCGAGATAACACGTATCCTAGACGACTCACTTCTATCACGCCACATGGTAAAGCTGCTTCGGCTCTTTGTAGGATTTGAAACCATGACTCTTTACGGAGGTTGATAAGATTCATTCCGACTTAGAGCCTAAGACGTGGTTGTGATTAATTTACGAGCCGAAGGTTTGCTAAGGGTGAAGGCATTCGCGTTAGATTCTGATAGTTCGCTTGAAGGTATGCTTCTGAAGCGCAAAACATGGCCTGTGAATATAGAGAAGTCTTCCAGTCATGTTATCTTACACGTGCCTTAGTTATACTAAGGTGGTCTACGGGAAGACGTCGAAGCGAGCAAAACAAAAAAAGACACGCAAACGTTGAAAGCTTGGCGGGTGGAACTTAGTCAGTGGAACTCGCTCCGGTCCCGCCTACAGGTTTGCGATGATTGTTCCGAGTGCTTAGTGCTACTTTTCGTACAGTACGCTCGTATCCTATCGGTCACAGGCGAGCCTTACACGCTCATCAAGTGGAACAAGCCATGATGGAAAACACCAGAGGCAACTTGAACTTGGCCCAAATCATGGCAAGGATAAAGCCATTGGTAATGATTCAGCCGATCAGTTTCTCATAGAGTGACTCATGCTTTGTTGGAGTGATTTCTCTACAATAGTTGTTGAAATATACCTGAGCTTAGTTCAAATGACCAAGGGAAAATGGAAATATGGCACTCGACAGCAACTAGACTACCCAATCTAAGTCCATTTTGCATCCGGGTCGAGAGCCTTGACAAATCGTGCCTCCTCCCTGTTTTCATCCGTTCTAAAAGAGCTCCATTTGGTGTCATCCAACAGGTCATATGATGGTAGAAATGATTTCCAATCGCCATGCTGAACTTTGTATTCGCACGAGTCCTTGTCCGCTAAGGAGGCTGGGACGGGCGTCTTTGTCGAGGGATCTGGCCGACGTTAGCTGAGTCTCAAACTATTTGCATAGGCAATGCTTACTCTCGTCAGTGAAGTCGAAAACAACCCGCTCCGTTGCATATAGGCTGTGGCTGGTATCAAGATTGATAAAGGTCTCGTACGAGGCACGGAGCTCATCCTTGTATTTTTCGGTGAACTCGAAGCCGTCGTGCTTGGAGCTGAAATGCAACAGTTCCATGCCAAAATACCCTTGCCACGGGAAAGAGTTTAGAGGGCTGGCCTCGATATCCTTGACCGAATCTTCGTCGCAGGAATCGACCGTGTACTTGGCGCCTTTTCCAAACTCCTCAAGCTTGGAACGAACCAGTTCCTTGTGCTGCGCCAATCGCTGCATAGCCTCGGACCTTGACATGTTTTCCGGGAGCCCGAGCCAGTGGCCAATTGTTAAACCTGCAGGATGCTCAAACGAAGGGGACCGATATACTGGGCCTCCTCGACCAAAGAAGACCTTGACAGTAGATGGATCGCCAAAGTGGTGTCTCCCAAGGCGGTCGCGGTGTGTGGCATCTGTGATTGATTGCTCCGTGTTCTTCCAAGAGTTTGTCCAATGCTCGGAGAAAACCCGATAGTGCAGCTCTGGGTGTCTGCGTATTATGCGGGCTTCATCTGGGACGTCGGGATTGACATAGTTCTGGTTGTACCGCACAAAATTCTCCATGGGAGCTCTGGTTCCCATCATCATGGTAGTGTGGATAACAGCCCAATTATAGTAGAGGTCGTCGACGTTCGGGTTTGGCCCACCCACGGTGGCAACGAGATAGAACTTGTGCCAGTTGGAGACCATGTTTGAGTTGGCTGTTATGAGTTAAAAAGAGACAATGATAATTCGGAATCTGAATGTAACAAAGGGCTTGTTAAACATGGTGAATTCGTGCACAGAAGAAAATCTGATATATTTATATTGTCAAAATACATGTTTGCTTGGAAACGGCCTGTTTCGCGAAACGAGGTTTCTCGGGTAATAGGGGCAACCCAAGGAGCTCCATGGTCCTGGCTTTTATGTAGTGTAACAAATCGACTACATTGTGGTTTTTGCCTACAGCGGGCTACGATAGTATGCACGCCTTGCTCTGTGTTGACGCTCGATCGAGCAACTTCTCCACTTCCCGCGAACACCCAAGGATTGCCGCTCGCCTACGGGTGTTGGTGGGCCGCTGCCCGACCGGCCCGAGTTTCTGATCCTAGAACTATGGTGAAATCCGTATACGTCATTTTCTCCAGACAGATGTTCGTTTATTCGGATTACGGTAGCCGGCTCGGTCTTGTTCTGTAGGATTGCGTAGTGAGCGCGGGCGTAGAGAGGGCTTCCGCGAGTATGCGGAACCCTCCGCAGGCTGTCCACGCATACCCTCGGACCGGCCTTATGCGTAACTGCATTTATTAATGAGTTGTTGATTGCTTCTTCTTCAATTCAAACAACTACTTGAGACCATTGCATACAAACTTGCATCATAAACCCAACAAGTTGGCTACCACCATGGAAGTTCATACATCTAGCTTCAACCCTCCCACCCGGCGCTCTGTCCATCCTACCGAGGTGAGTTGGACTTGGTGACGATCTGGATTCCGTGCTAACCATGCCAGGTGCTGGCTCCGCTAACCCCAGCACCTCCACTGGGATATGAATCAAGAGTATTGGAAGATGGCAAAACTCTGCTGGAAAAGGATGTTGCCATTCCAATGCGCGATGGGATCAAACTGTATGCAAATGTTTTTCGTCCGGTTGATGCAATCGCAAAGCAGACGCCGTCCTTGGTTCTATTTTCCCCATTCGGAAAGCATGGAGCGGTTCCCACAGCGCTGTTCAAGAACATGGGCGTGGATTTTGCGTCTCTCAGCAAATATACCCTCTGGGAGCTCCCCGACCCACTTGTCTGGTGTGGAGAGCATCACTATTCGCTCGTATTAGTTGATGCTCGAGGTACGTGGTGGAGCGAGGGGGAGGCGGCCTACTTTTTCTCTCCTGAAGAAGGCCGCGATGGGTATGACATTGTTGAATGGATCGCGCAGCAGCCATGGTGAGTCTTTGACTGTGTCACAAGCCGAGCACTGTTTGCGCTAATATGTTTTTTGCGTACTATAGGAGCACTGGAAAGGTAGGCTGGGGTGCAGTTTCATATTTTGCCATGTCAACGTATCAAGTTGCGGCATTGAAGCCGCCTCATCTCAGTGCAATCATGCCATGGGAAGGCATCTCGGATATCTACCGCGAAGTTAACATGGTCGGGGGAATCCCTTGTGCTCCTTTTCAGCACTTTTGGATGAACTTGACAGGGAATGGTTTGGGCATCAGTGAAGATCATGCTGTGATGAACTTGGATCAGCCGCTTTTCACACCGCTATGGGCTTCGAAAGTGGTCGACTGGTCCAAGATCGACGTGCCGGCATTTTCTGTGACGGGTTGGTCATCGCTTGCAGTCCATCTGCGTGGCACAATTGCCGCCTGGAAGGGGTTCAGCTCCAAAAACAAGTATCTTTGGGTGCACGTAAGTTGTGAAGTGATGCTGAATAAGACATACGTGCTGACTGCGAAATGCAGGACGGGAGAGAATGGGGTACATATTACTCGGAGGAAGGCCAGAGAAGGCAGAAAGCTTTCTGGGATCGGTTTTTGAAAGAACAACCCACCGAAGTTGATCTGTGGGAACCCGTCGAGCTGAAAGTCCGGCTAGACTTGGAAAACTGCATCACCAGTTTGGGGAAGACTTGGCCACCGCTCAAGTCTACACTGGCTCCCTTTGCACTTGGCGGCGATGCTAAATTGAACGCTGGTTCATCTACTTCACTGGAGCAAGCTTCATACGTGTCCTTCATTAGTCACGATAAGGAATCTTCGGTCCAATGGAGCCACACGTTTACTTCTAGGACCGAAATCACCGGAAACAGCTCCCTCAAGCTTTTCGTACAGGCTCTGCAGTATCCTGATGCCGACCTGTTCGTGGCTGTGCAAAAGTTGTCCCGCGATGGCCAGCAGGTGCTTTGGTATAACGTATCCCAGGTTGTGGAGGCCTCTGCAATGCACGGCTGGCTACGAGTGTCACACCGCGAAAAGGATGAAGCCAAGAGCGTGCCCGGTCGACCGGTGCACTCCCACCAGCGGCGCCTGTGGCTTCGCCAAGCTGATGTTGTTGAAGCTGAAGTCGAACTTTGGCCCTCGAGCACTATCTGGGAGGAGGGGGAGACTTTGCGGCTTGTTATCCAAGGCCATTCGTTCCTTTCCCCTAATTCCCCAGTGGTTGGTAGAATTCCCAATAGCCACAACTTTGGAGAGGTGCGGGTGTGGTTTGGAGGCGAGTATGATAGTCATTTGCTGCTTCCAGTCATGAGCGAGGGTCAATAGAGAGCGCTGGAATATGTTGTGGCTATGATGATAGCATAGTTTTCTATAACAATGAGGTTAAACAGGACACAATGCTAACATGGGCAATAATTGTCTATACACGGCCGCTGCCCTCGCATATTGTTCATGCTCGTTGCTGCAGATCTATAAATCGCTTCCCAGGATCTCAGGCATGAAAGGACCCCAGTCATCAAGGAAATCCAAGCATGGAACTTGTATCATGCCCGACCTCATCAAAACCGGCTCCACAGGACTCGGCCCCGCATCTTCGGCTTCCGTGGTTTGCCGGCTCCGCACCTGAACTTTCCATTATTAACCGACAGGAATCATCTGCTTTCTGCAGCAATTGAGAAATTACTTGAAAAATCAACAAAACCACAGAATCGGAGTCAGTAATGGATCCCGATGCAACATCGGGTGGTGCCCGAGCGCATGCGACAGGCTTTCCACACCAGATATACCAGCGAGCATATAAAGGTTAGCTAATCGAGTCGCCCACCAGGAATGATTGATAGACTGGATTGATAATGAAGAATTCTTATAGCATGTCTACAATGCAGGAAGAAGAAAACAAAATGTATTATTTTGGCGGAAGAGTACGCTGCTGGCTTGCCTTGCGCAAGATGTCGCCGCGAGTTGCGAGATTGTGCCTTTGCAGATGAACGCCCCGATCCACGACGTAAGTTGAAATAATGACCGGTAACTTAAAAATAGAAAAGCATCCTGGGTTTTCGAAATAAATTGGCCTGGGACACTAACCTAGCAGCATAGGACCTCGTAGCAAGACCGTCTTACGATCTCGACTGAATGCGTCGAAGCGTCAGTTGTCCGAGAAGCCATCAAGTCCAGGAACTCCACTTTCTCCGGGTGCTCCGATATTATCCGAAGAAGGGAATGCCGACATTTTGTCGAATAGTGAAAACAGACTTGACGAGCTGGGTGATTCGGCATTGCAAGGTTCTCTCTTTTGTGGAAGCGACGCTATCTATCTACTTTTCGCCGCGACTCGCCATGAGATGACAACCAATAGTAGCAAGTCTCAGGATAAGAATGAATCCAGTATTCCCGGCCTCCTTAGTGAAGATGAGGCTGAACGATCTCGAGCGACCGAACCACTTTCATCCTCATCTCCATTACAGCAGACTAGCGACTTCGCAATTGGACCAAAACCTTCTCTAGACACACTGAAAACTTGGAAATCTTGCAAGTTTGTGAGGATGAGGTGGTTTTCTGCGGAGGAGGCTTTGTTATTGGTTGATTCGTGAGTGGCAGTTTCGCACCAGATTGGCCTGAAGATGACTAACTATTGACAGCTTTTTTCGAAACATGTCACCCCAGTGCCACATTCTTGATAGGTTTTACGAGAAGCACGAAAACCACCAATATCTCGTTTTGAATGAGCCCTTTCTCTGTTCTGTTATTCTTATGCTGTCATTGCGGTATCATACACTAGCCGGCGTCGATGGGCAGCCCAGGTGTTACCTCATTCATCAGAGACTTTGGGAACATTGCCAAAACGTAATTTTACAAATAATACTGGGGCAAGAAAACCCTGGCGTAAAAATAAGGAGTGTTGGATCCGTTGAAGCGCTCCTGCTCCTCACCCAGTGGCATCCCATGGCCCACAATCTACCGTCAATCTCCGATGGCTGGGATACACATCTCTCATCCACAACAGATGATCCAACCTTCCAAGAAGCTAGCATGAATAGGGTATCCTCCAAGGAGCATTGGCTCGCCAATGTCACTGACCGTGCGAAACAATCGGACAAAATGTCTTGCATGATTCTTAGCTGCGCCATTACTCTTGCCAACGAGCTGGGAATAATAGACGGCAAATCCGAATCACGACCGGAAGATGACACAAAATACGGCATCTACTTGAAACGACGTCGTCGTGCCGCCGTAAAATTGCTGTATGTGTGGGGAGAGCAGCTTTCTTTGAGAACAGGGTTGCACTCTATGATCCCTCAGGGCATTCACCAATCAATCATCATGTCAATCGACCAGTCAAATACGAAAGCCGAACAAGACTGGGATACTTTCATGGTCGCCCGTGCGGAACTCGCCACCACGGCGAGGTCAATCTCGAATATTCTTTTCCCTGTGCATACCCCAGCGCTCAAGTTGCTGCCAGAAGGGCATTATGCCAACATGGTTGAGCATTTTGGCACTGTGCTTGAAAGTTGGAATGATAAATATTTAAAGAGCTCCTGTAGGTGGAATTCGCACAAAAAAAAAGCATTTGAACCTTGGGTGGTTAACAAACGCGACCGACAGATGTACCAACACGCTTCCACGACATCCTAACTGCCGAATTCCAGAGCGCCAGGATATTTCTCAATTCATTAGGCCTACAAGCCGCATCTGAGCAATTTCCTACTGGTTTACGCTCTGGCGAGCAGCATTTGAACTTTGGCATGATGACCAAACAGCACACATATGCGGAATCTATGGTTGACGGTTGTGTAGTCACACTGGAATTGACTATGAAGCTTGCGAAGAAGGATGTTCTCAAGTATGCGCCAGTAGACTTGTTTCTGCGAATTGCCATTGCAGCTGCGCTTCTGGTAAAGGGATTCGGGTTGATCAATCGGTCCAAACTCGATGCCTCGTTGGACATCCTCGAACAGGTGACCAGCGCTTTGAAGCAGGGTCAACCCGATGGGCTTCACATGGCTGCTCAATATTCTTGCCTGATAGAGGACTGTGTAAATACGATCCGGGCCAAAGCGGCACGCTCAGGGCGACCTTCGAGACTACCAACACGACCTACCTCACCGGACCAACCACAGCCCGCATCATATCCCGAGGCGAGCATCAACCATAGGGGCATGGAGGGACCAGCAGAGGAGCTTTGCGACCTGGATCCAGAACTCGCTAGAAGTCTTGGAGCGGAAGGGAACTCTGGGGAGGACTGGCTAGAGCCTCCTTTGAGCCCGTCTCTTTTCCAGTTTGTCCAGAGTGTAACGCAGGCTTATGGATGCTTCGGGGAAGCTGCGGGTGATTTTCTAGGAAACGCGCATGTCTAATTTTGTAATGGGACTGGAGAAGAAAATGCTGTCTACCAACGTCAACAACATTTACTAAAAACCAACACAAAACTTGATATGGCATCGGCTGCTATTTCCCGAGCACAAATGATCCGTTATGATGCTTATCTGTTCCATTGACATTCTCTATCAATAAACTTGAGAAAACCTTGATACCCATCACAACCAATCGCAATATGGTTACTCATGATAATAACGTGCCAATGAGGAGGAAAATGGTAACGTAAGCCGCAACGCGGACAAAAGGGCGGAATCAACACTGATTCGGGATGATCGGACGATATCGGCATATAATGCTCGAGGGTGTTCATTTTTAATAAACTAAACTGGCACTTGTGATAGGTACTACATACATATTGCTGACCACAGAGAAACTTGATGATGAAGGCTATCATTCAGATCATCTTCGAGCTGTCGGAGCCATGTAGTCGTGCATTCGTCCACCACCTTCATCAAAAACCAGTAGCGTGATTGGTTTAGTGGTAAAATTCTCCGTTGCCATCCGAGCAACGTCGGGGAGCCCTGGGTTCGATTCCCAGATCACGCAGTCTTTTGCTTTTTGCTCTGGGCACTTGCTGAACTACTCTTTTTGCTCTTTGTCTTTGCTCATCCAGCTCGTTTGCCAGATTCCATTAGATTAGAGCCATCGTGACTAGCCTCTCTATTGTCATTGGTATCCCCTCTTCATTTGGAACTGGGGACTTCATTTCCGGGTTCACCTTCAATTTTTACCAGCACTGAATTCACCAAGAAGTAAAAGCGGGCTGCTGTGTATATTTTACGATGACAGCCTTTTTGAGCTATTGTTGGCTAATGTGGACATTTGGAGCTGTTTCGCAGTGATCGGCCAGTTACAGTGCCATTTACGCGAACAAACATACCTCATATCCAAGTCAATATATTGCGAAGTCAATCTTGGATGGGTAAACAAACAACCAAGCATATCACTAGAGCAAAGAAGCGTTCATCTGCTCAGTGCTTGCATTGTGTTTCTCTCTCAGCCAAGCACTACATGCAGCGAAACCACAATTCTGAAGGGAGCATGTCCGAGCTGTCATGGCTTCGAGTCGCGGCGGATTAGTGTAACACAGGCCTGAATTATCGGATGTGATAGATTCAAGCAAAAATAAACATGAATCGAAACCGGTAACAGCAATTGGTGAAGGCAGACGGGCTCTTCTATGCTCTCCGCCACTGTTGGAGTACGCCAGGCTAGCATAGCGCATGCTCCCATTCGCATTTTGTTTGTACCATTCTTCCAATACCTTCAATCCGAGGTCGTCAAGTTTTGCAATTCAGAAATGCCGGGATCGAGATGAATTGTCGTTTGTTATCGAGATTGCTGATCGCAGGCCCATCGGGCCAAGGTCGCTTCATAATGTCCGATGGGATCCGCAAAGTAGCCGCAACCTCACATTCCTCAATTGCTTTCCCAATTCAGGGTAAAAATAAACTAAATGAAGAAAAAATGTCCTCCTCTTTCAAATTTAGTCTTTCCAGGCAGCAATTCTCGAAATCTCGTCAAAATGAAGCCGACTCAGACAGTCACTTATATACCCGTCGCTTGGCAATCACATCACCGCTCCCCCGGCGCACGTCAGCCACGGCCCGCCATTACGTGACGAGTCCGACCGCTTCGCCCCCGCCAGCTCCTCCAATCCCGTTCCCCCTCTTTGCAAAATCAGGAAGCTTTCTTGGTACTGCAGCATTGTTTCTTGGCTGACCCCAGATCTTCCCCTCAAGCACGCAATTGCATCCCTCTTGGCAGCGCATCTCGCTTGGCGCGCCGCTCGGGCACTGCCTTGTTTTATTTTTGTTTCCTCGTAAGGCTGATGGCACACTGCTAGGGCCTGGGCGTGTAGATGTGTATGCGCCATGGTGGTGGTAGTGGATCTGAGGCTATTCAGACGTCCGCTCCAGACGGACGGGTGTGTGCCCCGAGCTGAAACACCGGGAACTGCCTCGTTTGGGCGCAACCCGTCTATAGACAATTCACATATGCAATTTATCGATGGAATACCTTGCCGCTCCAGACACTGCTCGTGCGGATCTTGATCGGCTCAATTGGGTTAGGTTGCCATTGAATACGGTCTGCCAAAACGGAGCGCCCCCATCTCCATCGTGGTCATCTACACCCCCCGCCAAATAATAATAATGTCTCTGATGGCATTGATCCCACGCCCGCCCCTTGTCCGCGACCCGAGACATTTGAGTGATTTTGTTGTCTCGATTCTAATCTAGGCAAGTCGATTCATTTACGAAATTAGAAACGCGAGCGTCAAACATGCACGGCATTCCTTGCCGTCTCGGCGCGTCGTCGTACTCGTCTCTGATCATCACAAGCAAGCACGCCAAGGGAACCGAGCCTCAATAGTTTGTAAACAGAGGAATCTTTGTATATTCAGTAAAGAGAAAAAGCTCAGAAAAGTAACTTTATGGCCAACTCCTAGAAACGCCCATCCCGTGCGGTCAATGTACCGTCACCATACACACACACTCCTTTTGTGCTCGCGGCATTGGGCCATGTGCCCCTGCCTCATGAGTCCAGTGACCAAAGAGAGAAAAAACACAAGGAAAAAAAATCTAGTTCTAGCTTTGAGCTGACGGCCCAATGTCCCAATGTGACCCTCGTAGGGTCGCATTATGCTTAAGGTCCCCCCGCGCGCGCGAGGCAGAAATGCGAAACCCTTGTTAGCCCCCGGCATTCGACTCCACGATAGATGAAAAAAATTATGGTTATCAATCAGTCCATCCCGCTCCGAGTACCGGAGAGGTGATCGGCACATGTGGCATTATTCACAGAATCCCGACCATAGTGGAGTATCGATCCACTGGGAGTTGAATTGGGTCGGGTGCGAAATATCCACAAGTGACGGTCGTGAATGCGAGCCGAAGGTGTATTTCTTATCAATCAGTGCGCATCGCCGCATCGCGTGGGGGAAAAGGTTGCATTTTCGTTGCCCACCCTGGTCCCGCATGCCTCGGTTTCGGCCGCCTCAAATTTTTTTTAATGATTTGGTCTCATTAAAAAAAAAAATTTACGCATAACCAAGAAGGGTGGCAAGGCCGTAGACGGTGAGGAGGATGAGGACGAGGTTGCAAAAGTACCGCAGGGCAACGTTGTACATCTGGTTGCGGTTGCGGCGGCGCGAGCGGCTCACAAAGTCGGAGTTGTCGTTGACGTTGGGGAAGGGCACGCCCTTGGGGACGGCATCGCCGAGGAAGTTGCACAGGGGCTCCCAGCCGTCCTGGACGCGGTACTCGAGCAGGTTCTCCTTGGGAACGAGGCTGCGGACCTCGGCGTAGTGGCGCTTGAAGACTTCCTTGCCGCGGTTGGGGAAGTCGCCCTCGAAGAAGGTGTCGAAGAACTTCTTGAGCATGGGGTAGTACATGGAGGCGGCCCAGTCAAAGTTGGAGAGCCATCGCAGCTCGCGGTCGGTGGCGCGCCAGTAGACCGTCTTCATGGTCGAGGCGTGCCACGAGTCGACCTCGCGGTTGGTGAGGACGACCTTGGCCTCGGGGTAGGCCTCGATGAGCTCCTTGGCGAAAGCAATGGCGGGCCAGTCGCAGACGGCCTGCGAGCCACCGAGGAGCTGGTCCCAGTCCTCGCGGGTAAAAGGCTTGCCCTTCTTGTCGTACTTGGCAGTCAGAGCGTCCATCCACATGAGGGCATCGGGGGGGTTCTCGATGGAGCAGTTCATCATGTGGTATGTGTCAACGTAGCCGAGCTGCTTCATGGCGGCACGCATAGCTGTGGGGGGGGTTTGGTTAGCATTGCGTTTTGCGGTAAGGTGCTGTCAAGATGCTAGATACTCACAAGCAGTGCCTGTGCGGCCCACACCTAGGATGAGCACCTTCATGGGCACGGATCGGGTGCAGTTGCGGCGGTTGATGGCAGTGTCGGCAGTGAAGATGTCGGTCATAGGCCGAGGCTTGAAAGAGGAGGAGTAGGCCATTGTGACTGATTTGATGTGTTGTTGTCTTGGTTGAGTGAAGCTGAGCGGGAAACCGAAATAAAGGCCAGTGTCGACTAGCGAGGTCCGGCGGCAGAGCTAAGCTAAAAGGGCGCAAGGGGGTATCTGAATAAGACAAGCAGGACAAGAGAAGAGATGTGTGTGTGAGAGAGATGTTGAGAGTGAAGTGAGTGAAGAACTGGAATTGGGAGCGAGGCGAGGCTCTGTAATATATGAAAAGCACAAGGGATGATGGAGCAGTGGTTTTCAACCATACAGTACGCGTCCCCCCATCCCGGTCGAGTTCCATCCCAAACCCCCGGAGAACGGAGGCGCAAATAGAAACGGTGCGGGAGAAAGCCTCGTCACCCGTTTGGTTTGGTACACTGACCACCCTAAAAAAGAGGCATAGTATCCATAAAAAATGATTTACTGCGGACACTGCTCTTTTGCTTCCCCCATGAACAATGCGCGTGCGTCTTCATTCTCGAATTTATGGACATTGCTATTACCATCTACTGTTTGTTTTCGACCATTTACTTGTACAATTCATCACCAAAAAAACTGTCCCAAAAAGCACTTCTCCTCGCTCGGGACACATACATACAACAAAAAAAAGGGATGACGGCCAAGCATCGCGCCCAGATGGAGGGGCGTTCATGGCCAGGGGTTGTCCCTCCCTCCACTGCAGTGGTATTCCCCCACTAAAGCCGCTAGACACACTCCCCTATGCCCACCACCAGCCCACCAGCCCACTCGCCCCCCATCCTGGCAGCCGGTATCAGCGCTCCCTCCCCTCCCTGCCAGGTACCAGACAGCGCCACACCCCACTAGGCCGAGGGATGTAGCAGCAAGCAAGTCGTCAGACATGGGGCAACGGGTACGTATAGGAAACGCGTACATATGCAAGCCGCAGCAGCGTCATGGCCAAGGGAGAGAGGCCAAGAGAGAGGGATATTGGCAAGGATAGGTGCAAAAAAGGAGACAGCAAGCAAGTTTTTTGTTGGAAAATGGGTTTCCAGCCTTGGAGGTGAAAGGAATATTGAGAGGCTGTCGGGTTCTGGACCCCAAAAGATGCCAATGCAACAGCTCAACTGTCAGAAATGCAAATCCTCTTGGCATCATGTAACTTGGCAAAACAAGACGATCAAACGGGAGCCCATGGCTTCGACTAGCTCCTGGTTCATCGGCGAGGACCCCCAGAAATGACCGGAGCTTCAAGTAAAGGCATGGGTCAATTTTGGCTGGCCACTTTTGATCCATCACCTTGCTGAGCCTTTACCCACGACATCGCTTAGTCCTTGTCTTGTACACAGCTAGATCAAAGACAACAAGAAACAAGGAATGCATCTCGCGCAGCAACTCGAGTCAAGAGAAACAAGCTCCAAGTTTCTTGGCCCTGTTAAAGAGATACATGCCGAGCATTCTTTGCCCAGAAGTCCCCCCAAAAACCTAACCAGCCAGCCAGCCCCCTTGGTGCGCATCGGCCCTTCGTCTTCCTATTTGCTCCACGCATGCCGCCCTCCCATTCAGATAAACTACACCGAGCCCACCACCATCATACGCGCAGCGCAAAACTAATTAGCCGCTCCTGGCACACACGCTCGCTCGCTCGCTCGCACTGGCGATTGTCGCTCTCGCCATACCCGCCTGCGACGGTTCTCCAGAAAAAAATCATAATGATCCGTGGCCCCTGCTTCGTCGAAACCTCCACCGCTGATGACGCGGCCAAGTATCCGATCGTCCTCCAAGCTCCAAAACAGATTGGTTGGCGGAAGTCGGTGCTTGTTGCTTCTTTTGCGCTTGGCCGTCAATCAGCAGCAATGTCTGCCATCCAATTGCGCAGAAAAATGCACTAATTCCTTCTTTTTTGTTTGCCCTGCCAATCCCCCTTGGTTTGTCTTGCGTCTCGTGTTGCGCTCCATCTGCACCCACGGCCGGCTCTCATTTGGTGGCGCCCAAATGATGCCCCACTCTGGCCTGTGTCGTCAAGTCTTTTGGCTGCCCGTCACCTTTTGACGCTGTGGCTGGAGAGCCTATACGTGTATACGTACGTGTAATCTCCACTCTTTTCGCTTGTCGGAGGCCCGTTTCACCGTGCCTCCGTCCTTCGTCCAGATGGTGGTGTGTGTAAGAGGACGAGCAAGAGGACCTGATTGGAATGGCAAATGCATGAGCTGCCATCCTCTAAACGTTGAAAACCAAATTCGTATATGCGCGGCACCCACACATACACACTCACACATTACACCAGCACGAACAAAAAGAAAGAAAAAAAACCAAGTTTCCATCACACACTCTCTGCAATACCTCAATAACCCCGGAGCCATCTCTCCGCTCCCAACGTCACGCCGGCACCGACATCCTTCTCTCGGATGTCGGAGGCCCGGCACATCGGCCCCTAGATCCACCCAAGACGCATAGTCGCCCCCATGTTAATTGCGGAAGCCCTCACCCACCCCGGCAAGTTAAAAAGAGTAAAAGAAAAATAAAAGGAAAAAAAAAGCCGCCACGCTACGTTATCCTCCGGGCGGACTCAGACCAGGGCCAAGGATATTCGCTGCTTAACGACAGGCACAAACCCGATCCCGGCAGCGTCTAAAAAAACCCTACCCACCAGAGAGACATGTTCCGATGCGCATGTGCTTGGCCTTCATCTCTCTGCATCCTTGCCAAGCCCGCCGTCTTGTTCACTGTTGTTTCCGCCGTAGCACTGCGTTGCCAAACCTAGGCTAGCCTGTATCTTTTTTACCGTGCAACTCTGCAGTATGGACTTTCTCTTGATCAATTCGCCGTGTGTCAGACGAATAGGTTTCAGCGTCATTCCTCCGCCACTGGGAGAAAAGAGAGAGTTCCCGTTGTCTGTATTCCGTTCCGTGTTCCACCCTCCCCCCTTCCGCCCCGTTTGTCTTTTTTTTGCATCGACGATCGTCTAAATCAACCCGCGACAAGTCATTCCGATCACGGGAGGAGGAGCAGGGGCTCAATAACCCCCCCAAAAGCGAGGCCTTTTTTTTTTCGCTGTTTTACGTACACACGGACAAATGGATTTGAAGTAGAGAGCGCAAAATAAGTCTAATCCCACGGCTTGCTGCTAAAGTTTAAGCATCTCCTTTGCCTTGCACGGGATGCTTGCATGAGTGTGGGTTCGCCAGCCGTGCAGGAAGATGGGATGGTATTCAAGTTGCAACGCTGAAAAAAGGTCCGTCTCTCGGCCGTTTCACGTTACCGTTTTTTTTTTTTAATTGTCAGTTTCCGGGGGGGTTCGTAACGGGGAGTTGAATTGGTGCTCCGCTTGCTTTCCACAACTCTGCAGGCCTCGGCAGGTCGCTTGTGTGCTCCGTAGATGACAGCTGATAGTACAAAGTGACAGCTGGTGTGGTTACGCGGAACGTCAGGGAAGCGGCTGCTTAGTTGCGGCGGAGTAGTGTCGAGATGAACCTGCTCCAGCCTTGTGATTTGGATGGACGAGCCCGGGTGGAGCACCCTCCACGAGTGTCACGCCTCTCCTCCAACGAGCGAGCTTCTCCAGCTGACGATCATACAGCCTGAGATTCGATTTGCCCCTTGATCTTCAGGAGGAAGATGACAATCCTGTGTCATTAACTGGGTCGCACGCAATGCACCGTTGGACGAGACGCATGCAACTCATCCGCCATACACGCAATCGGATAACACCCCAACCGGCCTCAAGTTCTGCAATCTATCCACACCGACCGAGCTTTGCGCAACTAGCGCCGCTCCAACATGCGATACGCGGTAGTGGTGAGCAGGGTTGCCGAGAGATGATCTGCCCCGTGGCTTAGACGGCTCGCGCGCACAACAACAAAGTTACAGGAGGAGCGACGGTCCGAACGAAGCCAGGGCCGCCCTCACAACGGGACCTGCGAGTTCCGCGGAAACAAAGCGGCTAAGCTAGGTTCCCCCCTCTCCCGGGTCGGGAATACGCAACGACCTTACGTACGCCCACTGCTTGAAGCGAGGCTGGCTCCCGGGGATGCGTCAGCTCAGCCTTACGCACGTTCAATTTCCCAGCGCAGGCTCGACAGGCCAGGCTGGCTGGCGACGGGTCGGGAGGTGGGCTCGCAAGGGAAGCTTGGAAATAAGGGGATGATCAAAGCCACGACCCAGTAGCCAGTCATGCGTGGCTAGTGACGAGTTGATGTGCACGTATTTGTGGCTAGAGGGTATCGTAGCGTCTCAATGCAACCTGTCTAGGGTGTGAGCCGTGGTGGGCGTGTGTTGGGTGAATGGATTGTTAGTTGGGTGGTATCGGAAGGCGGAGGTTACATGGCCGGCCGGCATTTGATCAGATGCTTATGCGCCAGGGGTTGAAAGTGTGAGATTTGACATATGCAGGATGACGGCGGTGTTGCTCGTCGCGAGATTGGATCTTGGTAGGAACGGTGTGTTGGTGGTAAGAAAAAAACGTCTATTGGGTTGGGTATAGGGTGGTGAGATCGGGTCGTCGACAGTGAAGCTCCGCGCCGTCGGCCGAAACGGGCAGCCCATTCGATGCCTATACGGGGGGCCAACCAGAAGCAGCGTAATCACCACCGCCAAGCCCTCTTGTCTGGAGAGAGATTTACAGTGCATACAGAGTTAACGGGGAGTGTTGCGGGCGCGCGCCGACACTTTTGCTATTCCAATGGCATCAAAACCAATCTTGGCATCAGCACCGACAAAGATACCATCGGGCACATCGGAACTTCGCACATCCGACCCTCCTTCACCCCAGCATGGGCCTCTCTTCAAACGGAGCCAGTGTTGGTCTGTGAGAAGAATGCGAGATGGACCGGGGCTGGCTGGGGGCGGGCTCGTTTCCAAGACGTGCCGTGCCCCCCTCGGATGAGAGTAACCCAAAGGAGCCAGCGAGGTTTCGAAACAGAAGACGACGACTGTGGATTTTTCCTGGAACCGCCGCCCCCAGAAAACAGCCAGTCCATTTTTGGGGCGCATATTGGAGAGAGAGCAGTGGAGACGCGGCGGTTGATGACGAAGCCTGCGATGGGGCACATCAACGGTGGCTTTTCAACGGCGCTTTTTTTCTTTTCTTTTTTAGATGCTCAAAGGAAATGTGCAGTGAGAATCCCTGCTGTGGCTGAAGGTCTTTGGCAAGCCCAGAAATTCAACATCAAATACCAAGAGCCTCTAGCTGAGCTCCCCTGGGAAAGTTACTGGCTACGGGTCTTGGCAGGCCTCAATAGTCTATCTTGGAAGGCTTTTAGGAGGCTTCGGCGGCCTGTAGTAGTTTTTAGCGGGCTGCAATGGGCCCCAGTAGGTAATTGCCAAGTAGGGGCTCATTAGACAGCGTGGGATGCCAATTACAAACCTCCTTTCCCAATTACAGCGCCTGCAGAGGGACATATTGGGCCCTCTTTTTACTTTGCTACAAGCATGTTCCTGTGCTGGAAGCAAAAAAAAACACAGCTAGTCTATCTTCTTCCTGATTTTACTCTTGTTTCTCCAGCCATGCTCGACGTCATGAAGGAAGCACGGATATCCAAGGGCATCAATGCCGTCTCAGAGAGAAAGCCGCGTGACGAGATGGCGCGTGCAATTGGGTGGCTCGGCACTTGGGACCCTCTCTGGGTGAAGCCAAGGTTCAATGCTGGATAGATTGACCGCCGCTTATTTAACTCGTCCGATATATCCCATGTCTCTTTTTTGTGCGTGCACAAGCGAGAAGCATCAGTCTCGTGCTCGGCAATTGGCTGGAGCATGGGTGAGAATAACCGCGAGCTTAATTGGCGATAACATTGCATGCACAGCCATGTTCGCCAAGCCGGCTCCATCAGCGGTGGTGACAGGAAGCATCTTGGCTTTGCTCTTGGCTTCCCGCTAGGCCGGGTGTGCCGCTCCCGTATGGAGCCCCCTCTGGTTGGCGGCGCGGTGCTCGAAATGCCTTTGAGAGAGGATGGCGTGGTGCTGGGGCGTGTGTGCGTGTGTGTGGCCGCCTCACTGTCCAGAGCTCGGGGCGGGTCTCGAGAGGAGAAGGGGGGGGGGGGCGTGTAAATGCCCTAGGCTCTATCTCGCCGTTTCTTCCCTGCACGGCCTGTAACTCGTCCTGTTGGTTTGGACCGCCCTGAAGCATCGGCGGGGATTCGTCGACTGCCGGACGACGGAGGACAATCCGCGTAAGGGTGGGAAAATAGTTGGAGCCACGTCGAGGATTGATTAGAAATAGAGAGGGAAAAAAAGGGTCCTAGAACTGGAGACGTTGTCTTCTGGAAGCCCTTGCTGCGTGTGCAACACCGCACGGGTGAGTTTCAAGTATGCTCTCAGATAAATAGACAAGGCGGCAAGCTTATATCAAACGGGCCCTGAAGAATGTACAACCAGAGGGCTGCTCTGCCACGGCATTGGTGCGTTTGCCTCACTCTGGCGGCAGAGCGTCCAATTAATGCACTGGGAAAGGGGATGCCATAATCGACTGCTGATCATACACAGGCGAGAGGAACAAACAATGCAAACAAGGGGAGGGGGAGGGACAGATGGCAACAGACGACGTGGTGAAGCGCAGCTCAACCTGCTACAACGAGGTCGCATCGGATCGTCGGTGGACAGGCCCTCTCATCAACATGGGCCGTCGCTGGGAGCATGTTTGAGCGACAGACGTGGTGGAGAACGCCAAGCCGAATGAACCCAGGGATAGGGATCGTGGTGTGGGTTATCTGGAGACGAACAGTGAGCGACTCGCTGGAGGTCAAGTTCAACGGGCAAAGTTGCAGCAGAGTGGGCATTTGTCCCTGAACATCAATTCATCCGCCGTGCAGATTCTCATCTCGCTGCGTCTGTGTCTGGAAGGACATCTGCGACATCATCGGATCAGGCCAGACAGACAGACGCACGCCCGCGATGCCCACGACGATGACGTATATCCCCTTTTTTACAGATAACCAAGTGAAAAAAAAAAACATTAACAAAAAGAATTAAGCTGCATCTATTGCATATTACAGTTCCTACCTTAATCGCCCTGTTTTCCTTTTTTCCCTTAATAACCCAAACTCCATCGCTCGACCCTCCCTTCAGTGGCAGCAGTGCGTACGCGCGCGCCCAGAAGCCATGACCTGGGAAAGAATGCCATGTTTGGGATTGCGACAAGGGTCCAAAGGGGGGGCGTGTGTGTCTCATCGGCAAGACAAAAAAGAAATGGAGCAGCAACGCCCAAAAAAAAGAACTGGAGCGCTGTAGTTGGCTGCTGGTCAATTTTGTTCCCTTCCCCGGGCAGGGCGCTTGCGTGGACTCTGTCCCCCTCGCTCTCCCCCTGCGCGTCTCCACGTTGACGTCTGGTGTGCATGAAACTATTCTGACGCCGCTGTGAGTCGTCTCGTCCCATGTCTGGTAGTCGTCGTCATCGCGCTCTCTCTCTTTTTTTTTTTATTCCTTTGCCTTGTCTTCTTTCTCAAGGTTCCTTCCACGTGTTCCCCCCACACTTACTACACCCAGTGCCGGCTTTCCCGCTCGTTGAATTTTGGGTGTCGGCGATTTGCTTGGGAGGAGACAATACGCGCGTAAGCTACCGCGCACTCGGACAAGGCCCAAGGCAGATTTCTCTCTCTCTTTGCCTTTCCTACTTTTATTTTTACTCTTACTTTTTTAGTATTCTATGCATCCCTTCCCCGTCGATATACGCGTATCGTCCTGCACGCTCGTTCTTCCTGTATGCCTTGTTCCACGAATTAGCTCCCGCTGTCGCTGCAACGGCCTCTTTTTCGAAACATAGCCCCTGGTGAAGCTTCTCGTTGTATTATTTTATTATTTTTTCCGTCCCTTTCTCTGCCCTCTTCCCTGCCCAGACAAGGCCCTGGTTCGTTGTTCCATTCCTGGACGATCCCTCGCCTGTCGTCCATTCTTTTTTCCCTTCCCCAGTTCTGCGTCTCAGACTCAGTCTCAGCCCGACGACTCGTCAAGCGGCGCAGTGTAACTTTGGGGCCGCCCATACCCACTCGCTCACTGCAACACACCCCCCGTCCATCGCCAATCGCCACAAGCCTCGCCTGCGTACGCACCTCTGCTGGTGCTTGTTTGGTGAGCGCATTCGCACCACCCCCCACATACGCCGGCGGCTCGTCGTCATTCCTTCGGGTGGTGCTACCCGCCGGGAGCTGCTGCTGCTGCTGCTGCTGCTGCTATAACATTCTCCCCATCGCCGCCCTCAAGTCGTCGCTGCCATGTCGGTCCAGCCATCCACCAGCGACTCCGTGGCCGTCTCCATTGATTCCCGAGGTCACCGGCGCCGAAAATCCCGGCCCGCAAACTCCTTCCCCGGCGACGTCCCCGCCGACTTTGACGACGCCAACAACAGCAGCAACAACAACAACACCTTCGCCATGGCCGACTTCGACGACAAGGACGACGTCGAGATGCGCGCGCGCCCCGCGCCCCAGCCCGCCGCCCAAAAGGGCCCTGTGAGCTGGATGTCCCTGCCGCGCAAGGACCAGCTGCTCGTCCTCTTCATCGGCCGCCTCGCCGACTTTTTGCAAGTTGCTTCTTTGCAGGCCTACGTCTTTTACCAGCTGAAGCACATGAACCCCGAGCTGTCCGACTCGCGCATCTCGGAGCGCGCTGGCGTGCTGCAGGGCTGCTTCACCGGCGCCCAGGTGTGCACCGCCATCCTCTGGGGCAACATTGCCGACAAGCCCTGGTGCGGCCGCAAATGGGCCCTCATTATCGGTCTGGGAGGCACCGCCCTCTCGTGTTTTGGCTACGGATTCTGCACTACCTTTTTCTGGGCTGCTTTCTGGAGGGCATTTGGAGGAGCTATTAACGGCACTGTTGGAATTATGTGAGTTTGCCCTCCCCTCGCCCCCCCTTTTTTTTTCCGTTGCGGAAAATAGAAGAGACATGTGGAATGCTTTTTGTCAATGGCGCAACTGGCAGCAGAGGCGTGTGAAACATAGATCACAAGTGACTAACAAGAAACTACTAGCCGAACCATGATTTCAGAAATTACAATTGAGCGAAAATATCAATCTCGAGCATTTTTGTTATTACCCCTGAGCTTCAACGCAGCTAGCATGCTTGGCCCTAGTACGTTTTACCCCACCACCACCATCACCAACAACAGCAAATTCACTAACACGAACGCTTTTACAGTCTTGGGCGGCATTCTGGCTGATCCCACAACTACTCTTCCTTCCTACTTTGGCGAGGGTGCTATTTTTGGTTTCCAATGGATTCACGACTATCCGTTTGCTCTCCCCAGCATCCTCAATGCCATCTTCCTAGGCTTCTCCACACTACTCACTTTCATGTTTCTCGAAGAGGTAACCAACTTACACACCCTCAACTCTAAACCTCTTCAAAGCTAACGCAAATCCCATTCTAGACATCCAAGGACCGTCGTCACAAGTATGACCCTGGTCTGCACCTCGGCTACCGCTTCCGCCGCTTCCTGGCCGGCCTCTTTGGCAACAAGTTCATGGGCGGCTACGTCCAGGTTCCCCTCTGGGAGCAGGAACACGACTCGGCCGCCGAAAAGGCCGCTGCCAACGCAGGCAAGTCGGCCAAGAAGCTCGGCAAGCTGCCCTTTTACCGCATCTGGACGCGCAACGTCGTCTTCACCCTCATCAACAGCGCCTTTTACGACTTCCAGCTCGGCGCCTTCACAAACATCTGGTCTCTTTTCCTCTCCACGCCCCGCTACGGCACCCCCAGCTCGACCTCGTCTTCATCCTCCGGCGACGGCGAAAAGGTCTACTCACGATCTCTACCTCTTCTCTTTACAGGCGGCCTCGGCATGCCTGCCTCGACTGTTGGCCTTGCCAGCTCGTTCCTCGGCCTTCTCGGCATGATTCTCCAGTTCACAATGTACCCGCCTGTCCAGGCGCGCCTCGGCACCATGCGTTCGTTCCGGTGGTTCCTCATCCTCTTCCCCGTTGCCTACTTCATCGGGCCATACCTCTCCATCCTCCCCTCGTCCACACAGCCCCCCTCGGCAGCCTCCGGCGCCTGGGTTTGGAGCGGCATCATCCTCATCCTTCTATTGCAAGTCATGGCCCGCACATTTACTCTCCCCGCCACCATCATCCTGCTCAACAACTGCAGCCCGCACCCTAGTGTTCTGGGCACCATTCACGGTCTGGGCCAGAGCGTGTCAGCAGCCTTCCGCACTGTCGGTCCCGTAGTGGGTGGCTGGTGGTACGGATACGGCCTTGACATCGGAATGGTGGCTTGGGGCTGGTGGGGAGTTGCCGGAGTTGCTGTGCTGGGATGCGGCACAGCTCTCATGATGCACGAAGGTACGGGGCATGAGATTTTCTTGGAAGGAGAGCGGGAAGAGATGGAAGAAGAATGAAACGACGTACATAAAAAACGAAACATTTCCTTGTGTATACATAAATCGGCGTTAAGGTGGCGCATTGGCATGACATCTATAGAAATACCTGTATGAATTATTCAACTTGTTCAATTTTTTTCATTTTTATTTGTCGCTCTGTCTCAAACTGATGTGTCTGTTACTCCTTATGACTGTGAATAGCTAATATAACGCAGTGTTACTACAATGTCAAGTCTATCATCGCGTCGTGAAAAAGAACTCAGTCCACCCAGAGAAATAGCCTGTATCCTAAATTCCAATCCCTGACTCCATGCATGCTCTAAGACTTTCTTCAAACCTAATAGACAAGATCCAACCCACGAAACAATTGCAATTGCAAAACGCGAAACGCCCTCACATGCACCAAATGCCATAGAGTGTTTGCACATGATTGCTGTGAGGAAATTTAACTTACTTCCCACAACTGCGCATCAGCTGTTAGTGTGCGAGCACAGATGGTCTCGACTGCAACATATCCTCGTCTTCTTGATCACTTATCACGTTGCGTTCGTTGGGGAGCACGATGGCTCGATCTAGGGCATAGGGGAGCCCACGGTGGCGGCCTCGAATCATCATGGCGCAGATGACGAGCTTGCTAAAGATTTTAAACTGGCTCGAAAGTGATGTTGCGACAGTAGGGTATCCAAGACTGAGACCGACGTTTGCACTGCGAGGTTTTGGTTAGATAGGATTCAACGGCAGATTTCAAGAGGCACCCACTATGCTGACACGACCTCAAAGAGAATAGGCCAAACTGTAAATGACTAGAGCATAGTTAGTAAAAAGTAATGGAGCAATGCAGCCTTGGTAACTCACGGGGTCGCCGGCGTCCATAATGCGAACAGATTCATTACAGCAAATAGCAAACACGCCAACAAAAATGTACCACAAATCGAAACTCAGTTGGTTTCGCATATGGGTAATCAGATACGTCTTGCCGTTTTGGTCATCAATGGTCGGACGACTGGGGTATATGCCCAGAGAACGTTCCTCGTATGTGTTTGATGAACGAATAGCAATGGCAATGGGATATGCAGAAATGTACATCATGACCAGCAAGCTGAGCTGAACAGCGGGGTTCACCGCAGCCAAGTTGAAACTTGCGGTTCCGGTGTGGCGAGAGCTGACAGACTGGAAAATGGCAGCCGCCAGGCGCTTCCCGCCCGGTAGGTTGGCGACGGCTTCATTGTCTAGATCCAGCGTAATGATGAGTACCACATCGACGATGTTGAGAAATAGTAGGATGCCGAAGAGAGCCCATGTAGGTCCACTGGGAAAGAGGAGAGTGTAGCAACGACGTGGATGATTGAGCAAAAAGGACAGGGCTTCCTGGATTGACGAGTGTTTTGGCACTAGTTTGGACATGGTCCAGATGAGAAGACGGAGGAAGATTGGGTAGCACGTATGTCCTGCGAGGGCCATGAAGCTCATGAAAAGCATTGGCACCGGGGCATCATTGAAAGAAATCATGGAATCGGGTGTGAGAGTGAAACCGAGGTTGCTCGTCATGGTTTGTGCAGTGTAAAAAGCCCTGACCAGGTAAGTTAATGCAGAGGCCATCTTGGACTAGTTCAACATACCACCAGTGCTTATTCTGACCACATTCATCGAGGTAATCGGTGTATTTGGACGGAGCGTATTGGATCCAACCAAGAAGGAGAATAAATGCGATGAGATGGAGCCCAAAGAAATAGGCTGCATATTTATGAGTAGGTGCACCAACGATAGCAGCATTGATGGAGACTCACAGGCAACAATCTTGAGAAGCAGCTTCAAGCTTCGATACTCGATACCGCCTAGCTTCTCTCGATCTTCAGACGTCAAATTATAAAACACTGAATTGCGACCGATAGTGACCTCGCGTGACAGCTGAGGGAAATCTCCAATGGCTGGTGTATTTCGTCGTGACAACCCAGGGCGAGGCTCCCTGCGAGTATCGGTGCTGCCGATAACGAACAGAGATGAGGCCACGGTAGCGACCCGTTCCATGGAGCGTGCTTCGGCGAGGCGAGGTCCAACTAGGTGTCGGCGACGAAGATTGGGCTGTCCGGAAGAAACTGGGCGTGGGATTTCCTCGATGCGAAGATCTGCAGAAATTAGCTTCAAGCACGATAGCTAGGTGAGAAATGCGACACTGACCATCTCGACTAATTCTACCGTCTCTGAGCTCAACCAGAGGCTGGCCTGGTTCTGGAGTCAGCACGTCACGATGCAAAATGTGTATCCGAATAAAACCGTACCTCGATCGCGATCACGAGGGCCTGGAATGTACAGAGCATCATCCCTTCTAGGGTGATAATCTGTAGAAGGATCAAACGTGATTCTTGGTTCAGCCGGCGCGTCCTTTTTTTCTTCATCTACGTCTGTGGCAGCGTTATCGAAAGATGCGTCTCTCCCTGCGACATCTCGAGTCCCCTTTTCAGAACGGTCCACGTAATTTGCTGACGCTTCGGGCTGTGCTGGAGTGGCATCGCTGCTGCTTGTAACTGCCTTGCTCTGGTCGTTTTCCGACTTGGATGTGCCAAGTTCAAGGTCAGGGTTTCCGTCGCGGCGTGAGGCGCGCAGGATGTCGGGGCCTGGATTTCAGCCGGATTAGCGAATTTTACGAGCGGCGAAAGGAAAAGACAACTAACCAGCTTCTTGCAGGTGCTTCCGAAACCACCACAGTCGAACCACGACGACAACGATGTTGACAAACCCGAGATTAGTCAAGATGGGCACAAAGTACATGAACAGTTGCTGGTATGTTTTGAGGAGCTTGAGATCGACACTATTTGACGTTGCCTTGCGATTAATTTGTGTTTGTCACCCTGGTGAGATTCACAGACTCACGTATTCAAACCAGACTCAGTTGAGGAGCTCACTCCGAAAAAGTAGCTGTCGATGGCGCTAATGTTTCCGTATGGGTACAGGACAGCTATGCCCATGAGACCCATGAATAGAATGTACGCATCTGTCCGTCATTTTTCCATTAGCTCGCGGGATAATTTGAGCGGCTTCAGCGTTGGGCGGCATGTACAGTGAAGATTCACGAAGTTGAGTGGCGGATGCCATTTCGTCGGCCACATTCCAACTAAGGGGGGTAATCGGACGTCGGCGGAGTTTGAGATCCCTTTGTGCCTGAGCTGAGACTCGTCGAATTTGACCAAAAAAAAAGTCCACGTGCTTGGGATGTTTGATCGGCAAGTTGGCGGCTGGCTGGCGACAATGGTTGTTCGGTGGGAAGCGGCAGAGGCACTAGGGGCGTGATATAGGGAGCAGGATCGCAATGGCGATGGGTGATTCAGCAAGCCATGTTGGTCAGGGAAAATGGGCTTTTTGGCTTACGCGGACAGAGCAAGGAGAAAAAACGGTGCGTCACAATGGGGAGCGGGCAACTTTATCGCGAGCGCAGTCCAGGCTAGCACGACGGGGCCTTGGCTATCATTAGAGTTATCAGGGCTCCACGGGCTGAAAAGGCCGTTTGTTTGCGTGTCGACATGGTTGGATCGGCATCTGATGACAGAAGCTCCAGCTCCACGGCCGAGAACAGCCGGCGCCCTCTAGTTGAGGCAGCGGGACGCGGGAATGGCGGTGGAGAAGGAAAACCACAGGGTCACCCAAGGGTCGTCAAAGACCGCCAAGAGTCCAGCAGATGGTCTAGGCCATGCCGATTGTAGTAATCTGGCGTGGGATGCTCGGCCAGTCATGTAGGATGACGGCACCGGATGTGAGCGCATCGCATGGATCCGTGGCCTTGAGTCGCCAGTCAGGTGGGATTGAGCCAGCGAGACTAGCTCGGCGCAGTGGCGCTGCCCGATAATGCGCAAGAGATGTGATGATGGCTGTGTCGTGCGCCAATTCCGAAACGTAAGGCGGAAATGGGAGGGAAAGACGTCATGGTAGCCGGGGGAATAAGCTTAACAGGGTCCCTGGAGATGAGACTGCCGGGTGCTGAGCCCAAAGTTTGTTTCGGAGCCGCGAGAGCCTCCGCCAAGCCCCGGGACTTTTAATACGGCACCATGTCCTTTTTGTTCTGCATGTCTCGATATCTTGTCTTAGGTGCTGTAGTCGAGCGACAAACCATCCATCGCCGAGACAAAGCGGCTGCATCGAACCTCGGTGCCACCGAGCATCACCCGCATCACTCGCATCATGTCGAGCAGAAGCAGCGCACGTCACATGGGTGGCCCAATGCGGCGGGCAGCAGTTCCTTCTGTGCGCGCCTTGGGTCTTGGCACGAGAGATACCCCGTCACGTGACCAGCTCAAACTCAATCAATCGCGTCGCACCAAAAAGCGCGTTTTGTATACGTACCTAAGTGCCCACCCATTTACACGGCGCGTCTGATGTCGCATTCGCATCCATCCTCCCATTGAGCACCCACACCAACCTAGCTCCAACATCAACACCAATACCAATCGCATTTCTTCTCCAGTGCGGCGATTTGGTGTCGTCGCGCTCCCGTTGCCCGTCACCATGAATTTCGGCATCTCAGGCGATGGCTCTGGCTCGTCCACAAGCTGGCTCTTTGGGCGATCCAAGCACAACCTAACGCCTTCCTCCCCCGCCACAGCCTCGCCTGCCGCACCAAGCGTCATCGCAGAAACCCCAAACGCAGTACCACAAACCGCAGACGATATTTCATTTGCAGAATCATTTGGCCAAGAAGCATCCCCATTGTTCAATCCTGATTTAATGCCACGTTCGAGCGCGCCAGACACAGCTGCCGACGCTGCGCATTCTTTGGGGTTAAGCCCCAACACACCTGGCACCTGGAATTGGCAATCGACTATCGGCGGCGCTCACAACAACCTTAGCCACAGGTCATCACCGCTTTCGAGCATCCCCCGGGAGGAGAGTCCCGACTTGTCTACTCACATCGGGGCTACGGAGTCCCCCGAGTTCAGCAGTGGTGAAGAGCCGCCTGCCACGGCATCTCGCGACGCATCGCCGCTTCAGGAATCCGCTGCGCAGTCCGTCGATGACCAGGCTGCGGGCGCCGGAGAAACACGTGATACGAGCGCACCATCTCACACCGACGCGCACGACGAAATCAACGACAACGACATGGAGGTGGAATCGTCCCCCAAGAGCGCCAATGAGGGCAATCAGACTGGCCCGGCAGATACCGAACCGACCGAGGATGCGCCATCCCCCAGTGCTGAATTGCCCGACGATGTTCCGCCGTCCTCTGCCAGACGCCCGCGACGAAGTGGTGCTGAGATGCTCAGCGCCGCCGCCCAGTCCTTTGTCAAGAACGTCAGCGGTCCCCGCAGGCGTGTCTCAGCTTATCCGGCCTCGCCAGCTCCCAAAGCAACTCCCACAGCTGCCAGGCGCAGTCGCAAGTCGATGCCCGCCAGGATTGATGCCACAACACCCAGAAAACGCGGCCGGCCGAGGAAGAGTGAGATTGCTGCCACACCAGTCACAACCACACCAGGTACTGCCAAGCGAGGAAGGCCGAGAAAATCGGATGCGCTGGCCTCAACCATCAAGACCCCACGAGCTGCTCCAACTCCTCTGCGCACTGCCAGCGCCGCCAAGTCGGTAGGTAGGTCCGCCCGCAAGGCGACCGCGACCCCGGCTGCCACTCCAAACGCGAAGGCCAACCGTCGCATATCGCTCGCCTTGGGGACGCCTTTCCCTGCAACTGTTACTCCTAAGCGACGCGGCCGTCCTCCCAAGACACCTCAAACTGCTGAGGCAACTCCCGCCAAACGAGGACGAAAGCCTGCCCAGGCCCGTGCAGCGCCATCCCCCGCAAAGCGAGGACGACCCAAAAAGGCAGTTGCACCAGCTCCCAAGCCCGCTGCTAAGGGACGTAAAGCTGCCGCCAAACCCACTACCAAGGCCACCGCAGCCGCAGCATCAACTGAGCCCCCTAAGAGACGTGGACGTCCTCCAAAGAACGTTGCTCCTCCCAAGGCTGATGAGCCGGCTCAAAAGCCAGCGACTAAGAAACGCGGCCGTGGTGCGACTGTCAGTGAGGATGCCGCACCTTCTACTGGAACAAAGCGAGGTCGTGCAAAGCGAACCGAGGCTGAAGCGTCCGAGCCACCTGCGAAACGTCAACGAACAACACGTCAAGCCCAGGAGCCTGCTGCCCCCACAGCCAAAGCGCTACGAGGCGCGTCAAAGGCAGAGGAGAAGAGCGACTCTTCCGCTGGCGCCAAGACCGCTCGCTCTAAGCGTCAAGCTGCCTCAGAGCCGAAACAGCCAGCGACCAAGACAGCCAAAGCTGCTAAGGAGACAGCCGCACCGGCACGCAGGTCAGGCCGTGGAGCGGTGAAGGACACAAGCGCAGCCAATACCAATGCAGCTAAGGCACCCAAGAGTGATGTAGTTGAAGCACCCAAATCTCGAGGCCGGGCCCGAGGTGGAGCACAGACTACACCTGCAGAGAAGCCCGCCGAGAAGGCTGCATCGAAGACGCGGGGCCGGGCTGCCAAGTCGGGTAAGGGTGAACTTCCAAGCTCCAAACCGGCGGCGGAAAAGGAAGCACCAAAGCGAGCCAAGGCCCGCGGGGGCCCCTCGACTCGCGTAGAGAAGGCGGCGCCGGCGGCCGTGGGTACCCGACGCAGCGCGCGCTCAAAGGCGTAGATGTGCGAATCAGAGGATGACGAGATGAGTATGGATGTTATCAGCGGGGTGGGATCGGGTACGGATTGGGGTGTTCATTGGCGTTTTTGGTTCACGACAAGGCCGTTTCAGCGCCAGGCGGAAGGTAACATTGGGGGAGGAAATATCCTCAAAAACAAGGCCTTTATGAGTAGCTTGAAGAGGTATCTCAATAGCTAGAGTAAATGCAAGTACCGTACAAAAAACATGATTATGTTGCCTTTTTAATCCGGCGCCTCCCTCGTTGACGCAGCACGCTCAAAACAAATGAATCAAACCTCATAGCCTGGTCTCGGTTCAGCACCCCTCTTCCTCAATCATACAGGTCCTTGTCGACATCTCCGTCCTTTGACGCATGCGGGCTAGTCACCTTGATGCCGTTCTCCAGCCTCGACAGCGTCATGGCGTAGCCCTTGTGGTCGCACCAGCTCCGAACCATCTTGACCGCGTTTTTGATCTCGCGCCCATTGAGCTGCCACAGGGCCAGCTCGGCAATGTCCTCGTCGTCGAGCGTCTTGTCGGCCCCCGCGGCCCCCTCCGCTCCTACGCCGGCGTTACCGTCGCCCACCTCGGCCTTGGTCGTCTCCGCTTCTTCCCCGCCCTCCGCCACGGAACCGGCGGCGATGCGCTTGCTGGCCTTGGCCTCTGGCAGGCGCTGCAGGAACTTGCGCCAGATGCTCTCGCGGGCCTCGCGCGTCAGGGCGGCGAAGAGCAGGTGCAGGCTCACGCGGCTGCGGAAAGCGGTGTCGATGGTGTGGTACAGGTTGGTGGTCAGGAAGATGATGCCCCGGAAGTACTCGAGCTCCCGCAGGAAGATACTAACTAGCTCGTTGCGGTGGATGTCGTTGGGGTTGCGCTCCGCCATGAAGACGTCGGCCTCGTCCAGCAGCACCACGGCGTTCCACTCCGTCGCCATCTCGAACACCCGCTTGATGTTGGCTCCCAGCGTCGCCGCGCTGATGCCCAGGTCCTCGGCCTGCAGGTAGAAGAGCGGCCGGTGCGTCCGGTCCGCCACCGCTTCAGCCGTGAGCGTCTTGCCGGTTCCCGGAGGACCGGACAGCAGGATGATGAGGCCCTGGCCCTTGCCGACAATTACGTCGTCCATGGCGGAGGACTTGCCCTTGGAGAGGCGGTGGTTCTCGACAAAGGAGAGAACGAGGTCCTTTTGCTGCTCATCGTAGACGAGGTGGGAAAAGGCCTGGTCGTTCCAGACCATGGGCTCAATGTCTTCGACGTAGAATTGGACTGAAGGACATGGTCAGTATACATTGACAGCTCCGTATCATATTGCAAAAAGAAAAAGAAAACTTACCCCACAGCTTGTTCTTCAACGCATATCCTCCAATCATCTCGGACATGAAACCCAGCTCCTCGGGTCTCTCCATCATTTCGTTCTTGTTGCGCTGCTGCTTCTTCTCGCTCAGCCGCCTCTGCTGCGACTTGGGCCCCTTGGACTCGCCGGTCTCGCCGCTATCCTCGTCGTCGCTGCTGTCGTCATCCCTCGCGCACACACGGTCACGGCGTACTTGGTTTCGCGACACCTCCGGGTCCTTGTTCTCGCGCTTGCCCAGGGCCAGGTGATACTTGTTATAACCGACAACATCGATGAGGACGCGGCCCTCCACATTGTGCTTCTCGGTGCCCTGCTCAGCGCTGTGCAAGGCCAGGCCGTTGTAGCAGCTGTACTGCAGGCCCTGCAGGTCCAGGACCTTTTTCCCGCGGGCAACGAGGCGCTTCATGATGAGGTCCCGGTCCGGGTGCATGTCGAAGGGGTAGTGGCGCATCTCGCGGATGGGCTTGTTGCCGGAGAAGCGTGGAATGGCCAGGTTCTTGTCCTGCCAGACAAAGTCCTCTCCATTGAAGGTCATGGAGCGGGCCTTGACGAGCAGGGCCTCGCCGTCGGATTTCTTGACGTACTCGGTGTCCTCGACCTTGCAGATGAACTCGGAGTTGAGGCCGTAGCTGTAGATGGTGGAGCCGCGGGGGAAGAGGGTCCAGGCTGTCTTGAAGTCAATGAGGCCGCCGTCGAGCAGGTGGCGCCGCTTGGTGCGCATGTCACCAAACATGTCGTCGAGCAGGCGCAGCAGCAGCTGCAGGTAGCCCTTTAGCGAGTGAGAGGCCGCCGTCTCGCGGTAGAGGTCCTTGATGTCCTCATGGCAGAACCACAGGCTGCGGAAGGGCTCGACGAATTCGGCTGTGTCGTGGACGTCGAGGTAGATGTTCTCGCGCTTGAGGATGGGCTCGAGGGCCGACACCAGCATGGGGTTCTGGATCTCGATCTTGTGGTAGCACAGCGGGAAGCGGCCGGCGACGCAGGCCTTCTCGCGGTCCTTGATCTTGTAGACTTTGATGGCGACACGGTCCTGGGCGCGCGCCGCCGACTTGGACATCTGCTTGGGCGGGTAGTCGACCCAGTCAAAGTGGTTGGCGCTCGAGTTGCGGCCCTCGTAAAAGGTCTTGACCGTCGTGTCGGCTCCAAACGTGGGATCCTTGGCCGGCACCGCCACCTTGGCGTCCTCCTCGGACGTTGACGAGTCAAGATCCAGCGGCTTCTTGAACTCCGACTTGGGCAGCACCTTGCACCGCCATTTCCACATGAAGTCGGACACGTCCTCGCGGTCAATGTCTCGGAGGCCCATGGTGGGGGAGGGGGAGGGGAAGGAGCGGAGAGGGGGGGCTGAACGATGTGTGCAGAGGAGACAATGGGAAGAATGGTGAGAATGAGAGTGAGAGAGCAGATGGAGAGAAAAGAATGGCTTGCGCGGCGGCTCTCACAATAAATGTTTGAAAAGTTCAAACGCAATTGAGCAGCTGGGTCTGATGGCTTGAAGCTTCAAGCCTCGTCGCGCCAAGGGGGGTGGGCAGCATTTTTGTATGCCAGTGGCAGCCTACGCGGGGAATGATGTCGATCGGATCGGGATCCTGGCTCTGCCTCAGCTGCCAACAGCTGCTGGCCCGTGGCAGCCCCGGCGGCGTGTGAGTCAATGAGGCAAACAGGACGCTGTCGTGCAAATGGTTCGCACAGACTGGCCCACGATATCATCCAATCTACCGTTCCGTTGCGGACGTCGAGCAGTGGCGCGCTATTGTTGCAACGGGCAGCACGAGGCAGATTTCTTTTATGGCTGCACTCGCAAGCTTCGCCTTTTTACTTTTGGGTGTAGGATTCCCAATCCTGCCTTTTTACCTACAAGACGGCAACATCGTCTCATGATGAAATCATCTCGTGCCCAGCCGCATGCTCTGTCTGGCGGTTGACACCTTGCCGCCGATCTCGTCGGGGACCCTGCTCCGCTCCACCTCGACCGACGTCCTGCAGGACTCGACCTCCACCCAAGGACGCTCAATGGCCCCCGACGTCCTAGCGCCGACCCAGGGCTCCCTCTCGCCCTGCGCCCCCCCGCACCCACCTGTGGATGCCTCCCACTAACCCACTAACACGGCCGGGGAGCGATATCGAGGCCCGGCAATGCGCCAAGGCAAACCCAAGGTTGGATGTTGAAGGGGCGGAAAGAGGGAAAGAAAAATGGTGCCTGGTGCATCAGGTTCATGTGGAAGAACACAATTGGCTACAGCTGCTCAGCTACCAAGAGCTGAGGCCAGGCGTCGGGATTGCCATTTATCCCAATGCTGGGGGAGCTATTAGCTATTAGGTTGAGTACATCTGTCCACTGCTGTCGCATCCCAGTCCATTGTTACTCTAGCCAGTCCGAATTGGGCGTTAAAAAACAACATATCATCTCGCTGCTCAATGCTGCGACGTGTGAGATTTTGGAAAATGTTGGTGCCTGGTCTAGTGTTAGAGCATCGATCGTCCTTACTTAGCTGACAGCGCTACTGACAGCAGTCGTCTCAAAATAGCACACAGTACAGGCTAGGCTCCTAAATTAATGCGGGAATAGAGTCAAATCAGTCGTTGCTTACCCAAGCATTGCTCGCGCTTTTACTTTTTACACCGACTTGTCGGGAGATATGTGGAGGGTAGCGAACATGCCAACCCCACCATGGGCGACCCCACCATGCCCTCTCCACCCGCACAACACAGGACTTCATAAACTAAAATTGCGTCAAGCATTTCAACAGCGCGGGTTTAGCTCAGTTGGGGTAAGTTATCAAACTTGTAAAACTCCAGCACCACAAAAGTCTAACCATCTCTATAGAGAGCGTCAGACTGAAGATCTGAAGGTCGTGTGTTCGATCCACACAAACCGCAAACGTTTCTTTTTGCCTCTGCGACACATGTATGTGTCGGTGGGGTTGAGAGTCAGCAACTTTTTTGCACGTCTGTGATGCACCAGAGGAGAAGAGCACACACACTGGGGATATGTGTTTTGTTTGGATGCTTGAAAATGAGCATGCTGACAAAACTGCCATCATCAAACCTTGCCAGGTATTTCTCGGGGCGTTTCTGCTGGATGTCATATCCCGGTGGACTGGCCCAGTTGTTTGCATTAGCGATGGGTGGAGGGGCAGCCCCGCTGTTTGGCAGATAAGATACGCCATTGGGACTCTGGGTTCTGTCTGGGACTTTAGCATTTAGGTGTTTAAGATTGGATGGAAGGAAATTAGCTGAGGGGTAGGCGATAAAACATGCAATTACTTGCTTCCAGGTAATTGTTCATTCACCATTGCAGACACCAAAGTCTGACAGCACTGTTGCGTCTCCCTAAAGTAATGCAGAACTAAATACTGTTTTAAAAAAGCGAATAAAGCAAATAAAATCTGCAACTATTATAATTTGGAGCATAATAAACCATTGTTTATGGACCTTAAAATCTGAAAATTCTGTATATAACTGCGTGGTTGATCTTGGTGCTCATTGTGAAATATCAGATTTCTGCCTTGCTCTTGCACTTACATGCATGCAGCTAATTAGAAGCCGCGGGTCCCATCCCGGAGTGTTCTTGGCTGAGGAGTGCAATAGCTGTTGCAAAACGTTCTGATTTCATTATTCATCCGTCAGTTTTGCCGTTGAATTGATGCAATACTTGCGTAAACTCGACGGGAAAGCATCGGGTTCCTGTCAGCTGAATCCCGCGTCAAACACACCATTCGTCATTGTTGTCTAGATCTGCACCGTCGGTACCGCACCAATACCATTTCGCAGAGACCGAGTCAATCCTTACTCCAGGCTATGGAAATGGCGCGATGGATGACCTCCGTTGCAGACGATTCGCGCCGTGACAGGCTAGCCGATGTGAACCGTTACAACTCGGTTGTCGGTCTGGAGAGCAAATCCGAGGTCATGATGCACTCCACCCCACCTTGCCATTCATGACCGGCCGAAGAGTTGACGTATAATAACATCGTGCCCTGACGAGATGCTGGTATAAGATTCCAGTTTAATTTGATCAATTTCTTATTGTGACTGTCACTGAGAACTGAAGAATGACTACTTCAAAGAGACCCAACTTCCTCCTCATCGTTGCCGATGACCTGGGCTTCTCCGACATTGCCTCATTCGGGAGTGAGATTAACACTCCAAACCTCGACAAGCTAGCTAAAGATGGTATCCGATTTACGGATTTCCACGCTGCCGCGGCCTGCTCGCCGTCCCGCGCAATGATCATGACTGGCACCGACCATCATATTGCCGGGCTGGGCAATCTCATTGAGTGGACAAACATCTCTGGGCAAAACGACCCAACGGGCAAGATGTCCACAAATGTCCAGCGCGGCATGCCCGGGTACGAGGGCTACCTCAACGAGCGCGTCGTGGCCCTGCCTGAGATGCTCCGCGACGCTGGCTACCAGACTCTCATGGCAGGCAAATGGCACCTCGGCCTGACACCCGAGCGAAGCCCCAAGGCGCGAGGCTTTGAGCGCAGCTTCGCCCACCTGCCCGCCTGCAGCAACCATTACGCCTATGAGCCGCAGCTGGACACCGGCGAGGAGTCGCCCGAGTTCTTGACAATGAGCGTCATTGCGCTGCACAGCGAGGATGGCGAGTACGTCAAGAAGCTCCCCGACGGCTGGTACTCGTCCGATGGCTACGGCGACAAGATGCTGCAGTATCTCAAAGACTGGAAGAATGAAGGTGATGAGAAACCCTTCTTTGCATACTTGCCATTCACTGCGCCACACTGGCCGCTACAGGCTCCCCAGGAGTACATAAAAAAGTATTGCGGAGTCTACGACGATGGACCGGATGCTCTTCGGCTGAAGCGGCTTGAGCGTCTCAAGGACCTGGGGCTGATCCCGCGGGAGGTCGAACCACATCCCGTTGTTGCCGAAGAGGTCAAGGAATGGAGTGAGATGAGTGAGACAGAGCGTGCGCACTCTTGCCGGGCCATGGAGGTCTTTGCCGGCATGGTGGAGTGCATCGATGCCAATGTAGGCAAAGTAATCGACTACCTGGAGGCGATAGGCGAACTAGACAACACCTTTGTCTGCTTCCTCTCGGACAACGGCGCCGAAGGGGCTGCATACGAAGCGTATCCTATGGTTCAAGGCTCCATGATGCAGCATCTCAAGAAGTACTACGACAACAGTCTAGAAAACTTGGGGAACGGCAACTCGTTCATCTGGTACGGCCCTCGCTGGGCACAGGCGGCCACGGCGCCCAGTAGGTTGTACAAGGCTTATACTACGGAGGGCGGGGTCCGGGTACCGTTCTTGATGAAGCCCCCGGCATCGTTTGGAGCCAGCATCGAGCCGGGCTCGGTGACGCACCAGTTTGCGACCGTCATGGACCTTGCTCCCACGATGCTGGACATGGCTGGAGTTAAGCACCCGGCGCCGACGTACCAGGGCCGCGAGGTGGTAGACATGCGTGGCAAATCCATGGCTCCCTACCTCCGAGGCGCGCGGTCCAGGATCCATGACGAGGATTTCGTCAACGGGTGGGAGACGTGTGGGCGAGCGGCATGTCGCAAGGGTGACTGGAAGATTGTCTTCATCCCGAAACCTAAGGGCCCTGAGCGCTGGCAGCTCTACAACCTGGCCAAGGACCCGGGCGAAGTGCACGACCTCTCGGAGCAGGAGCCGGAGCGGCTGGCAGAGCTCATCAAGCTGTGGGATCAGTATGTGCTAGAGACGGGCGTAGTCGCGCTGAGTCCCGAGCTGGGCCGCTGGATGGCCGCCATGGAGGAGCAGATGCCGGAGAACGCGTGGATAGAGTACGAGTACTGGAAGGAGGGCGCACGGGATGATCCCGCCAGCTTCACCAGGAAGATTCCGCGTTTTGAGCGTCGCGTGACGACCATGTAACGGGAAAAGCACGGAGATAATGAAAAGCGGAAGAGAAGTGCTGGTGTTGTGTGCGCTGATGTGCGGTGTGATGAAACAAACAGTCGGTCGGCAGGGACTTTTGTCTGGTGTGATGAGACAGATTGCCAACGTCTATAAATGACCTGATAGTTCAACGTCCTGGCCCTCTGCCGTAGAACCGTCAAAGTTTTCTTCAAACTCCTCTCCTAGACTCGTCCGTGGTCCTCAAATCTATTGACAAGATGAAACCTACTACCGCCGTGGCGATTTTTACCTGTCTGTCTGGCGGCACACTCGCCGCGCCAACGAGCAACAGCGTCAGAACCATTTTTTCGCCAAAGATGTTGTTTACTACACCCAGAATAAACTCTCGAGACTAGCGGATCGATACCCGCGACGTTTGAGCGGACGCCATCATATCCGCGCTAGTATCTATTCATGGCGTTGATGTTATACAACAAGATTCGGTATTATTTACGATAGAGAGGGCGTTGAAGTTGAAGAGTTGCAGGATCGGAGGGGGACCTGAGCGGAGGGGTTTTCAAGCTGAGTTGAGAGCGTCGATGCGGTGATTCAGTGGGATCAAGACGAGCAAGAAATATGATGTGGGGGCCATTTGTATTGGGATTCATACTCAGAATCGGAAATTGCTTTTGCGATTCTTATACTTTGGAGAAGCATTGATTAAAAAAAGAGGCGAGTTGATGGATGCAGGGGATTGATCGAGCGATGTGAAATTATGTCGAAACTGGCCGAGACTATCGTTCAAATTGAGAAAAGCTTTGTTGAAGTCCTGACTACCTTGTTGTTTACTGTGATCGATCTCAGCCACAAGAAGAATATTGTTATCGAGCGAGAAGGGGAGAGTAGTGGCTATAACTGACCCCCAAACAATTGCACAGTAACAGCTGATGAACCGGAATTGAAATGTGGTTGCTTCTTCGCTGCAATGTAAAGAGATTGGAACATATCAATGTATTCATCGGCCATCGTAGCTGGAGCAAGCCATCCACACTGCCTGTTGTCATATCTCGTTCATTGACGCGTAGGAAGCGCTTGTAAAATGCAGCCTTCAGGGCTCATTTTTGTTTGCTGTTTTTCAGTTGGTGATAAATAATTCACAAACACTACAAAACCGAACGGCAAATGGACAAGGAAGCCCGCGGCGAAAAAAAAAGGGGGGACAAAATGTGTGGTTCATGCAGGTTTCCATCCAACAACCAACTGCAACAAGAATCGGCAAACACAATTCAATTCAGGAAGAAAAGCTCGCGCGCTGTCGTGTTTTTCGCTTGACATGAAAATAAACGCTTTCAAAAACAGTATTCACCTTTTCTTTCACTCCGACCTGGTTGGCTTGGCTGCCTGCGGTGGCCTCATACCGTCCATGGTCCACGAGCTTGAGTGAATCACCAGAACTCGACTGTGTCACTCAACCCAAGAATGCGTGTTTGGGGCAAGGCAGCAATTGTATTAGCAAAGATTTGATGTCATATTGGCACCCATTCATTCAATCCTCAGTTCAAACCAAGGATAAGTATAAATTCCTGTCCACCCCCTCATCTCTAATACCCTTCATCCCAACATATTGCTCGACTGTTTGAATATATTTTCTCACTTCACATATTGGCTTTCTTGACATTTTGCAATCGTCATCTACTTACTTGACAATATGGCGCCTTCCACGCCTACTAGTTCAGGCCGCTTCCACATGAGCCGACGATCGTGCCACCTCCCGCCCGTTGATGACCCCGACGACGATGGAGGTGCCAGACTCGACACACCATCCTATGACCACCGACGTCAGAACTCGGCACCTTTAACAAGGGTCTGCTCTCGACAGGAGCGCAGCTCTTCAAGCAGCACGTCGAATGCGGATGCGACTCCCAACACGAGCTTGGACTTGTCCAGCCCTGCCCAGTCCGTCCAGCGAGCATTTTCAGATCTTGGGCTAGATTCCGACACGGACGAATACCAAGTTTCTCCAAGATTCAAGGACATGAACCGGAAATACACAGTTGCTTCTTCTTTGGGCCAAAAGTTCCCGCCCTCCTTCGAGGCCTTTCTCAAGCTTGCCCATCCTCCGAGACCCTCATCCGCTCCCCAGCCGGGCCCCTTTACATCTCCCCTTCGCCAGCCCACCACTCCCAAACTCCCGACAAAAGAGACTCGATCCTCCATTGGCTTCTTCTCTGGACCCCCCTGGTCCGCACCGGCCGCCTGCTCTACCGCCCGTGATGCCTCCGACCTGGCACGGCCCGAGGGACGACAGATGAAAAGGTCGGCAACCTTCCGCCCCATGGCCTCCCTCTTCAACATCAAGGCCCCCCGAACCGCCAAGAACAGCCGAGCCGTCTGCCGGGCTCCCGCGTCCTCCTTCTCCGACAACTACCGCGGCGAGCGGACCCCGGAGAACGCCAGTGCCCGGGACCTCCCCGCAGCCGACAACTGTGCTCTCTGGCTGACCAACCTGCCGGCCGACGTCTCGCACCGGGACCTGCTGAGCGCCATCCGCCGCGTCGGCCGCGTGTGGTGCTGCGTCATCAACCGGCCGGACCACGTCGAGCACTTCAACGCGGCGGCCAAGATCGTCTTCTTCGAGCCCGCCGCCGCCCGCGCCCTGGTTGCCCGCTCGCACGGCCACGGCGTCGTCGTCGGCGGCCGCTGGGCCCGCGTCGGCCGCAACCGCATCAAGTATGCGCCCCGCCCTGCCGACGAAGCCGCCTGCTCGCGGGTCCTCATCATCACGGGCAAGCGCCACTTTGTCAACGAGCACTCCCTGGCGGCTTACTTTAGCGCGCGCTTCGCCTACGACGTCGACAAGGTCGTTACTCTCATCGCGGCGGGGGACCGCGCCGTCGTCGAGTTCTCGTTTGCGAGCTACAGGTGCCAGAGCCAGATGGGAAAGATGGCTCTCGAGAGGGATCGCCCCGCGGGGTTTGAGAAGGTCGAGTTCGGGGGAGACCCGTGCGAGGTCGGCGACAACTTTGCGTCGTACGGCGTTGCCGGAGAGCGCATCCAAGGGATAGGCATCTGAAACGACCAAGACTAACTGAGGGAAGAGGCGTTTCTTTTGTTCGACTACTATGTCTAAAATGTTCGAGTCTTCGTTTGAACCCATTGTCATTTCCTCGAGCCTCGCACATTGCTGGCATTTCATTACTTTACCCGTACAAAGACTGTACAAGGCTTGCCTAATTAGAGTGCACTCTTGTTTCTCGTTTAGACTTAGAACAATAGGATAGATTAAGATATATTTTGTATTCATTGCATAGCCTAGTGCTTTGAGCTAAATCATCCGCTTCGCTGGATAAAACAAAGACGCTTTTTACAGTACCAAGTCGTCGCGCTCCCTGACGTTCCATGTCTGATTCCAAGACATGGTGATTAGCTCGGACTCTCGTCCGAGATTAAAGCAGAGAAGCTTTGACGCTGGATCTGTTTCGTAACCGTAATTCATCATACAAACAATACAACATGTCGTGGCCTTTTCAGGCTTGTCGGAAAGCAATCCGCAAAGTGGGGCACCTTGTTCGGGTTGCCTCCCGCTTCACATCGATTTCTATCCGATGGCTGCAAACATTTTACCGGTTGGAGCAAAGGAATTCCGCACTGAGGGGAGTTTTTTTTTGGTGGTCATCCGGACCAAAGGGTTGTGACCTCAAATGTTTGAGGGAGTGGGGTTGCGTTGATTCGTCTGCGATGCGTCTTTTACGACGTATCATGCCGCGAGGACGAGGTTTTGTCATGTCATTCGTGACTGGTGTGATTAAAAATAAATCGTCATGCTACGCACTGCTCAACCCTTGCTGTGAAGGTTGATGGCATCGATCAGGCGCTCTCGCATGGTTGAGTAAGGCTGGTAGGAAAACTCTTTCATGCTGATGGGCAGCGAAGACTCCATGACGGGTGCCGGAACATCTTCAAGACACTCGGGATAGTCAAATTTCTGCAGATAGGCAGCGCTGATGGTGGCGGTATAAAAGTGCATGTACTCGGTGTTGGTTTCATCAACAAGTAGAGCACAGACCTGTAGATGCACACGGTTAGGGATTTGCTCGCTAGAAATGGGACGATGTGGGGTATGATCATAGGTGGGATAGGCAGAGACGAAAAGGAGCAAAGAGACTAAGGGCTAAAGGGAAAAAAAAAAATAGAACTAACCTTGTATTCGCGGTTGATGTCTGTGGGAAGGCGAGGGTCCATCTCGGCCTGGGCTTGGGCAAGGCCGATGAGGACGGCCAAGATGTAGGGATCTCGGGTTGGATCCTTGGGCTCGAGGCGACGGATCTGGAGCTGGCGCATGGTAGCGACGGGCACGTTCTGTCTCACGTCTGCGCGGCGGCGGTTCCGAGGCATAGGGAAAGCCGTCTCGCGCTGCATCTGTATCATGCTGCGCTGCATAAAGGCGAAGACGGGGGCCTGATCCCGGATGGGGAACTTGCGACGCACGGGGGCGAAGACGAGGCCGTGCAGGCGGAAGCGGTGGTCATAGCCGTAGTGGAAGAAGCCAAAGGGCCTGCGGGTTTGGTCTGCACATTAGTCTTTCCTGTTGTTTTTTTCCCCAGTGTTGCTTCTCTCACGTCATCCTTACCGAATACATTTGAAGGGACCGTTGCGGTCCATCAGCATGCGCCGAATGACGGCGTTCTTAGTTTCCGAGTATGCCAAGACTTCGGCTTCGTGGGCCCAGTATCCGTACGGCCGGGGATCGTCCAGGGCAGCGTCAAGGTCGACGGCGACGGCGCTGTCGTTGTCTTTTGCGAGCTCGGGATCGCACTCTTCAGCTTCAAAGGCGCACTGCAGCAGCTCGACGTGTCGCGAGGTCCATTCGGTGGGAGGGACAAAAAGCCGCTCCCGGGGATACCGGCGCACAATGTGTTCGACGGACATGGCGAACAAAACGGGTGTGGGTTTTTGGTCTCTGGTGGGTTGTTGGCTGTTGGCTGTTTTTCTGGAGCAAGCGGGAGAAGGAAAGCTCGCGCGGGGAAGAAGGAGGGGGGGCGGTCCGGGGCGTTTTAAACTCGAGGCCGCCAGGCAGGTTCGGCAGAAACAACAAAGAAACGTTTAATGACAGAGTTGTGTGGGTTGACGAACAGAAATGCAATCCCCCTCCCCTCGCCCATGACCCATGAGCCCGAGGTTGTGAGATGAATGGCCCGCGTCACAGCGCCACATGACCCACCCCGGCTTCCCGCCTGAGGGCAGCGCGTCTAGGCCCTCTCTTGCTCCATCCGAGCCGGCTGCTCGGAGTCCGTCTTGGGTCATTTTACTCTGAAACCCCGTGCACTGCGCCTCGTCCAACCCTTCCTGCCAAGCCCCCGAGAGGTGAGGCGGGGGAAATGCCCAGTGGCCCTGGACACGTCCAGTGTAGATCATGGTGTCATTTCCACGCCTCTAGTCTCAGCTTATTATTTAAAAACTAGCACCGCCGACGCCTATGCTGTGTGGCCACGTTTCCCCCCTCGGCCTAATCAAAGCTTAATAAACTTGTTCGTCTGCTTTCTCATCATTTCTTTCTCTGGCGGTGCCCACCCTGTCCTTTGTCTTAGACTTTTGCAAGGCTGTGTGAGAATACGACAACGACAATAACAATAACAACAGCACCAGCAACAGCGACACACTGCCACGGCACACCTGCCCATAACCAACTGAAGCCAGACTCAACAAGATATGCTTGTTGAGCCCGAGACTAGTTTATTCGCTGCTGAGTCTCAGAAAACTTAATCATCACCAACGGGGGCCCTCGCGCTGCAATGCTTGCCGTCTAGTTAGGAAGGTCGCTGATTCGTCCGTCATGGGACAACCCTGGAAGCTCTCTGAGCTCGTCAACCGAACTTGAGTTGTCGGCAATTAAAATGTCTCAATGCCGCCGTTTCCTGAGCCTATTTCCCCGTTCTGTTACATTCAACACTCGGTGAGCCGAGCTTCCTCAAGAACTGATCGTCCCATTTGTGCCCGCCCCGCCGTGGGCGCGAAACCGACCAAAACCTCCTAGCCACGGGCCGACCAAATGGCACTGCACTGCGCAGACATCTTCAACCCCACGCCAAGCATGTTTCCCCGTCGCCTTCCCTTTTGTCGCCGCCAATGACTTCCTCTTTCTCTTATTTGCCGGCTCAAGCCACCCAGGGTGACTTGTGCCAAGCACCATACGTAATCTTTGGGGGATCGCCCAGATCGGCCAAGATCACCTTGGCGACTTGCCTCGGTCTCATTCGCTGGTGCTGGCCTCAACATGTTCCAGATCGAGATTCCATCCGCGAATTTTTTTAGGGGTCGTCGACGTGCATCTCTCGACTTTCCACATGCCATCCCGATCGGGCCATTTTGTCTTTTCGAGCCACTCCGCTTTGCCTTACGCCCGAACCAGGCATATGCATACTTCGTATTTAGCGCGGGCAAAAAAGTCGCGAGCGCATTCCAACTCGATGACGCTGCTGATCTTTTTATTCCCAACCATCATCATGCTGCCCAGCCCAAAACCCCCATACTAAAAATCCCATGGCGGAAATTCCATGGTCGGACGTAAGGCATTAGTAGGTCGCAATAGGCTCAGTCGTTTATCTACTCCCTAATCTGTAGATTTGGTTCAATTTCTCCTAGTTTGCCATGGTAAAATTGGTTCGTAGCCGAAATGACATGGCCTGCTCTCTCGGCGACTCGCGGTTTTGCCAAGCGTGTTCGTGATGAGGTGTTCAAACCTTGCAAATTGAGAATGCCAATCCCGCTTCACTTCTGCGCCGCATCTTTGGGTGGAGCCCGTTCGATGGAACAGATTAGCGCTCAGATGATGGCCAGATTCTTTACGCCGAGTGCGACGATGCGGCACATTGCCAGGAAGAGAGAAAAAAAAACCGCCTCATTGCGGCGACGGCGGGAGCCGGGGTACGAATGGAACGGAGTTTGCGAGTAGGGGGGCGGACAACCTCCGCCAAGGGTCCGCCAAAAGGGTCCAAAGGGTCCTCCTGGCATGCCGCACCGAGGCCGCAGTGAGAACGGCAGCCAGGGCGTTGCGTGCCCTAGGCCTCAAAAGGCATAGCCAACGAGATGCTTGCAATAACTGGCTCGCAGAAGCCGATTCTGTGCGTCAATTGGCTCTGATTCGACAGAACGGAGAATAGTCCCTGTTGGTGCAAGGGCGGGACGGGCCCGTGATGTCAGCCGAGAGCGCCGCCCCTGAAGAGCCCCCCCGCAGATTGAAAGCGCACGGTTATAGAGGGCACGTGGTCCTTCTGTGGGGGATGACTTGAGCTGCTAATTTTTGGTTAGATTAGCGCTGAGCAGGAAAAAGAAAAACACAGCTGCCAGTTGCCTTAAGTAATGGCTATATGTAAAATGGGGCAATCTATCGCTGTATGGCCAGTCTATGACGTCTGAAACCTGCACTATGCTTTTTTATTTTCCCTCTTCTTTTGTTGGGACTTTCTGAGTGTCTTAACTCGATGCCAGAATGGCCCGTGTTTTCAGCTCACCACCACGTCCCCCCAGCGCCATGAAACAAGCTGTCGCAACCAACACCTGGTTCCCCAACATCCATTGAATCCCTTGATGAGGAATCTATTTTTATTTGTTTGTCGCTGCAGGATGTGCGACATGCTGCCTGCTCCAACAATCGTGGGCAGTATGGCCGTGCATCCGTCTGTACAGGCCAACGCATGCTTTTGTGGCTTCAAACCTGGCCATCGCCAGCGACCTGAAAACAACCCGAAAGAATGCAAAGGATGAGGGATTTTTTGCTAGCGCTGATGTGAAAACGCCTTGATCCGGGATTCTGGACAACTTGAGCAATCAGGCCGACTGGGCCAATCCAGCAGACGATTCGAATGCGAAAACGGCACTAGCGCACGCCTTGGAATAAGTGTCCTGTAACTGCGGTTGATATTGGTCCTGTGCTCTCCGTGATTGTTTACATTAGTAATGTGAAATAGAAAAGACTACCTAAATGATTTCGTAGAGCGCTCTTGGTCACCCGGCGTTAGCACGGGAATTTCGCGGTGGAAGCCCTCTAGCAACCATTGGACGTTCCCTCAACCACAGACGACATGCCGAGTGCCGGAGCCCTATGAATTTCAAAATTCATTCATTGTACCAGCTGTACGTGGCCTGATGAGCTTAGAGAGATTTCCGAATTTCGATAGCCATTCCGCAGCATTTCGCTCCAACTTCAGGAACCTTGAGATCACCAAAGCCGATTGACTGCTGAGCAATAGGGTAGCAAAACCTCCAAGCTGACTATGTCCGAGATCTTACACCGCTTCACTACTTTGAAAGACATGCATGACACGTATGAATTCGACAGATGATTTCACTCAGCTGCGGCAGGATTAGTTAGCACTATGACTGATTTCTAGACAAGAACCGATTTATTATGCACATTGTTGGCAAAATTCAGAATCGCGCGACATGCACGTCAATTTCCTATGTGCCCATGTCCGTGGATCGACTCTTTGCGCTTCAACTGCTGCTATGACAATAATATGCACTTCTAGCTGTGATACTTACTAGAACACCATGTTATCTATGTCTTATGGTTTCGTCACGTTGTTTGATTCAATGAACCGGGATACAGGAAATTTGGAGGCGGCTTTGGCGTCAGTGCCGGAACCGTTTGCGGAAAATGAATAGGGTAGCCGACCGGAATTCTAACCATGAGCCCCTAGCATTAAGCGTCATTGATGTAATTCAATGCGGCGAGGAAAGGAACTGTCAGTGAAAAGACGTATGCGTAAAGAGAGAACCCATTAGGCCAGTTCCTTGAATATATCCCACAGGCGATTGTAGCATTCGTCCGGCATGACGGCTCCTTTCAAGCCCGGTCCAGCAAAGTAGTGCGATGTAGTGCATTTAAACAAACGCATTAGCTATGTCTTGGAAATGGTCAAGATGAACCTAAGATAACCAATCTGGAATCGGCGCTTATCTGTATGCTCGCGAACGGTTGCGCTCAACATCTTGGTCTTTTCGTGTAGTTAGTGGGTGCCCTCTGCGCAATTTAGCGGACAAGATACCTGGCGGATACCTGCGGGATACCTGCTAGCTTTTGATGTGGGCCACCCAGTGTAAGCCCGATCGAAATGACACTGACACACTGACTCAAAGATTTTGCACTTGAACACTTTTTCGATATCTTGGTTGCTCACCCACTCGCGTTCCCAGCATCAGAACAGCCCCCCAAAAATAGAAGCATATTGCTTGTCGCTGCTTTCGATGGATTAAGCCCAAATTTGTTGGACCGAGTGTTGATCTTGCCTGTCTTGCATGCAACGTTGGGTGATGCTCTTAGGACAACAAGCGAATCACAATTAAATAAAAACCCTTACCATTCTGATATCAGAGTAACAAAATAAATATATATTCAATTAGATTTGTGTCAAGTGTAGACGTGGATTACCATTCGTTGTGGGAGCGCCTGTTGCCTGTGCCAGGTAAAAAAGCTTTCTCGGTGTGAAAACATCAACTAATGGCTCCGCTTTCTTTCTTTCGTGATTTACTATCACTCCTATTATCTTGAAGTGCTACAGGAAAAAAATGAATCATAGTAAAGCGTCACGAGCCTGTTTATTGGAGGCGGATCCGGAACTCATTCTTCTCACCGCTCTACCCACCTTTTCAGCGATAATTACTGACGAAATGCAAAAAGGGAGGACCCGAAGGTCTTGTAGGATGCCCCGTACTGGAATCGAACCAGTGATCTTGTCATTTCGTGTTTCATCAGATGAATTCTACTAGTGACACGCTTTACCACTGAGCCAACGGGGCTTGGTGCCGGATGGTGACATTTCAGAATGTGAAGGTGGAGTGGGACATGCAAGGGTTGCAGCCCCACCGGGAATTTGGAATCGTGTTTTTCTCAACCGAGATGTTGAAATGTTCTTTCATAATAAAGGGAGAGAAAATTTGATACCCGAATCGTGTTCCAATTGCATAATCACATCAGCATGAAACAAATCTGTCAAACAGACTACGATACTACTTGTCTACCCTCTCAAGGGCCAACCTTCCGACTTATGAGTGGTCTAGCATAGACTTTTGTCAATAGACTGATCAACTATTTTGACCGGTTTATTACCTGACCCGAACATATATTTCTATGAGAGGATAGAAATTTGCTCCTCCGCCCCTTTCGCCAGGGGTACAGGAATAGCTAGGCATTGAAGTCCTGGGAATTCATATCAAAGTTAGAGATAAGCTATCATCGCGTCTACAATAATATTAGTTGATGAGAGTAACTTTGTACGTTTGATCAGAGTGAATTGTAGACCTCTATTGTGAGTTGGATTTGAATGTTTTAACTAACATTTAAATGAATGATGCAACCCTCTCAATCTGATATACGGCCGCTGTTAAGAGCCGCGTTCCTCTTTTTGCGAAAACGCAACACTCAAAGGCCCCCTTGGAAAAGGATTCGTTGCTATCGGACTGTAGAACCAGCGGAAAGCGCCGTGCCGTCAGCCGTGCCGTTATCCGTACAATATTGCAACGCCGCCTCCCCTCGGTCAAGTGTTGCGGCAGCTAGCCGAATTGGAACGCATTATGTTCTTGTGTACTACTGCCATGACGTGGAGTCATTTACCGCAGCCTTGATTGTATCTGCCGGTCCCAAGCCGTCGGTTTAGCTCCAGGGGAGATAACGCAAACTTTGCCAGATCATTACGCCTTAGTGCCGAAGAACCAGCACTAACGCGCTCCGATCATGTTCGTTGGATTCGGCGAACTCGGGAAAGCACGCAACCGGTTAGCGCCACAAGATTTGTACTAAAACTGATGGGCTATTGAAAGACTAATGGCTGGCTATGTTTTGGCCTTGGGCTCCCACTAGTATTACGGACATTGCACGCAAGTAATGGGTAGGAAAGGGGCTGGCACAACTTCGAGGTATGTCAAACTTTATAAAAGGGCATCAGCTCGTCTAAGTGAACGATGGAAGAACTTTATCAATTTATTTGTTGATATTGCACCTCTATATCTTGATTCAGTTTTCCATCAAACCACCATGCATGCTCTAACACGGTTATCGTTTTTGGGACTTTTGGTCCCCTTTGCAAGTGCCGCGCCTGAGCAATTGGACGGGCGCTCGTACTGTGACCGAGATTCTTGCTTTAGAGCTGTATGTTTTCCACTTTTCACGCTTTCTGGAAAGTTATTTGCTAACTCTTTCTATAGGTTGGAGTTAGCTCCGTTCACCCTCCATGCCCAGAGAGGACGGCTGATTGCGCATCTTTGCTTTACAAGACTGTGACCCCATGTGCTATGTATGTGACTAAAAGAGAAAGGAAAAGAGGTTCATATCTAACTTAGCGTCCTTCAGTTCGTCTACTAAGACTTCCACCCGCACGACGACGCTGAAAGCCACCACGAAGACGGTGACTACGACAGCGACATCCACGCTCACAACAACGGATACACAGACGTTGTTCAATACCCACCTATCGACGGCTTTGCTTACAGATGTTGAACTCACTACCATCCAGACAACTCTGACCGTCATCACTACTCTTACGCCCACAACTATCACTACCACGACTATCACGTCCACAACCACCGACCCAGCGAAGAGAGCCATCCAGACATCTCCCAGCGAGGGGCGCCGAGATGGAGAAGCCCTTAGACTGCGTGGCGTTAAGCCGAAATGCGCACCGATCACCTCTTCGCCCACAAAGATTCCCTCATATGCGGGAGCTTGCCACGACGCAGCCCGGTACTCGTCTGCCTGCTCTTGCAATGGAGTCAAGCCCAAAACCAAGACGCTCAGCCCGGCCACTGTCACTGCCACAAGCACCAAAACCGCTACACTCTCACCACCCGCGAGCACCATCACTGCAACAGCCACGGTCCCTGCAACTGTTGGCGTTACCCAGACTATAAGTGTTGATATCACGAATGAAGTTTCATCAACAATTACCACCTTTGCGACACAATTAAACGTCGTGACTGTCACAATCACAGAAATGCCAATGACAGTTACTGAAAGGGCCGTTTTGTTTATCTAGATTGCTTGGATGTCTAGTGGTAGCATGATAAGCGATACGAAGCCTGATTCATGACCTAATCTAATTGCGACCACCAACAGCATAATTTTTCCTTTCGATGTGGTTCAGAACATGCCCTCGTCTTTTCACAATGTGCCGTTGGCGTTATTTTGGGTTCCGCCCCTTGAATTGACTAATTTAGATCAAGGTAGACCCAAGACTGGCGTTTACAAGATATTTTTAATGATGACGAGGTCATATATTATGGTGGGAGTCGATGGTCATGACGAACCGCCTCTGCAAATAATCAAGCCTATACACTAATAAATCTCTAAACAGCCTTTCGCTTCTCAAGCATGGCCTTGAATCCCTTGATGATTGCCTCCTCGTTGTAAATGTTTGTGACACTGGGATGTACAATGACGGCCTGAGACCACTTGTAGAAGTTTGGCGCTTTATCCTGAAGCTGCTGGGGAATGCTGCTAGGCAGCATTTCGTACTTGATTAGAGAAAATAGGCGGATAACAAAGGATCCAGTCAATGCCTGTGCATACAAGTCAGTACAGATAGTCATTTACAATACGGATCCTTCTCAGAGACTGCAGAGCATCACATACCTCGGCAAATGTCAGCTTATCACTGCCGTCGAAAAAGGGGGCCGCATCACTGAGGAGCGGGTCAATTTCCTTGGAGATGGCATTGACAAACTCGGTGCCAGCAGCCTCAGCATCTTCCTTGGATGGAGCACCGAAGGCCTTGAAGAAGGATGGGTTGACCTTTGAAAAGTAGGTGTCTACAAAAAAGTTGATTCTAGCTCGTTTGAGAGCACCTTCCTTGCTGTCAGAGGACGGAAGCAGATGGGAAGGATACTTGTCAGCCAGAAACTGTGCCACAATAGCTGACTCAGTAATGATTTCTCCATCGTATGAAAGTGAAGGCACCATTCCACGTGGGTTGATTTTCAGATACTCTGGCGTTCGTGGAACCGAGAGGTCAATGAGTTCTTCATTGTACTTGATGCCGAGCTCTGAAAGGGTGATGTGAGCTCGGTGTGCCCCTGGAGTGTATTAGAGTTGATTCATAGACCTGAATGAAGCAGCGGGATTAGAGCATACAAGGGCACACATGGCTCGTGTAAAGTTGAATCTCGGGTCCTGCGGCAGTCATTTTGGGTGGTTTGTACTTGTTTGGAGATGAAATAAAGGGAGATGCAGCAATGCTGTAGGTGTTATTTCTTGGCGAAAAGATATTTATACGTTGGGTATGTCGGAATTCGGAATTTCGCGTTAGAAAATAGCGAGCCTTATCACCGATACTTCTCGCTCCAAAGCGCGGATTTGTCATTACGTTCATGATGGGACAATAAGGTTTACATCGCCTGATGACAAATCCACTGTCGGAGTTTCGGCCAGGATCAAGAGGACTATCTCTTGCAGACTTAGAGGACAGGTCGAAAAGTGAATTAATGTGCAATGACTTGCTGAAAGGACACCTGGGAGGGTGTCCAGCGATATTCGCGAGTAGCTGAAAAGATCCGAAGTTGCCGGCGCGCGCGCGGGAGTTTTCCCGATCGAGTTAGATTTCAGTTACAAAATGGAGACTTGATAGGGTTAAAGTTCATTTACGATGCACTGGGACCGCTTTTAACGGTCTTTTTAGATCCGGTTACTAAGAGGAGCCAATAACCAGAGGTTTCGGCATTTGCCAAGCGATTGAATCTACGAACTAAGTTGAGGGGGGTTGGGTGGGCGGATCCAAAATTCCACGTGAATTCATCTTGACAAGGGGATGCCCCCTGGTCCGATAAATACCAGCGAGGACCCAATGTTGTCAAGAAATGTGGTGAAGGAAGCTCGTGTGCGAGCTTTTCATTCTTGTACGGTGTCACTATCGTGATAAATAGCCCGACCCCATCTACCTGAATTATCATGTATGCTAGATGATAGAACAGAGAAGCAAAATGGACTTGTAATGAAAATTACAAGAACAGGTTGAGAAATATGTGGATTCAAAGATGGGATTGGATGTGATGTCTGGTCTCGTAACGTCCGAGGCCATCAAAGTTGGTCAGATCTACCTTGGCGCTGCAGGGGAGGCTTGGATGTTCAGAATCACTCGGCACATTATTAGATCTGAATGATTTTAGATTTATAGTTGGGCCGAATACGCAAAATATCAAGCCCTGGAAAATTCGGGAAATGCGCGATTTGCCAGCCGCCCCAGCCAATTGCGAAGCTTGTGTGAACAAGCATCCATGTAAGATCTGGGGGTTAAAATCTGCCCAGCATTGGTTAATGCACCTCGTGTGACGAATTCAACAAACACCCTTCTCACAGCCAAAATTACGGGTTGAACACGTAAAGCGTTTACCGTACTTATAACTGTTAGTTTGCTAAGGGATAGAAATAGAGGCATGGACGGCCAAAGTGACCTTTGAACACGATTTGTATGCTACCTTTGTGGTCTGATGCCTGGATTACCCGGTTGAGCCTGCGGCTCGTCATTTTTATGGGAAACATAAGGGACGAAAGTGTCTTTATACTTAGCATACTAGTTGGTAACACGTAAGGGACATTGTGCCTCCGATTAGGCTCACACAATAATCTCCTTCGTTTTATCGTCATTGTTTGCTATCTGGGTATGGCCGGTCAAGCTTCTATCACCAGATACTTCTCCAGATCTGGCCAAGTGAGATTACACTCAATTAGGACATGACTGATAGAGAATCCACATTCATTGTTATTTGACTAAAACTATCATAGAGGAAAAAAGCTTCAATCAGCCCACAGAGAATGTCTAATACAACGAACCATCCATAAACTCATGCGCAATCTGAGAGTTCCTAACTAATTCATATCTCCAAATACGGTTCTCTAGCCAAAAGCTAGTTCAGATGGATTAATTGCCCATTTTGTTCCTCAGCCGATCTGTGTTTCCATCCAAAGTGAGCACCTCTATTTCGCAAGGTTCGCAAGAAAATATCTCACCAGTTTGAGTCTCCAGGACACTTTGTGCCATGGTCCTGAACAGCCATGTTGTCGTGAATGTTGTGGATATCGAAAGATATCGTCAGGGCCAAATCTGAGAGTTTTGTTGTAGCCGGATAACCTCGATATCAGGGATAAATAATGAGAACAATCTGTTGCTCAAAATTCCAATATTGGGGAGTTGAAGGGAGGGTTTATATACCTATGAGCACAACTTAAGAAAAGCAGCCCACATGCCTTGTGCGGCTTCAATACACTCACAACTTCAATCAATCACAAGGATACTCATGTCCAATAGTATTCGATCATGTGCCAGCTTTTTATGATAGTGTGGTGTTCCTTGGATGCACATTATGCCACGTCTTGCCCATGTGAGATGTACAACTTGTAATTTCCTCCTACGGCCTAGATAGGTTTGCTAGTTGTTTTATGGTGGTCGTAAACTAACTAATCAAAGTGCTGTGCTCACCTTACTTTTCAGCCCAGTCTGACATCCACAAAGAAGAAGGGTGCTTGTTTAGCCCACACTAATGCCTGAATGTAACCCTTGCAGGGCCTCAAAACTGGTACCCGTTTTATGTCGGCATTATTTTCGAGATAGCGAGATGAGGCATCTTTGTGCATGTCGAGAATCATGTGTCAAGCTAGAGATGTCTTTACGCTGGACTGAAAAGTCAGTCAACTATACTATCTAGGAAGGTTTGACCGAATATCCCTTTACAAGGTGAGATAAAGGTAGTCATTTAAACTGTCAGCTGGGTCCTCCTTGCGCAGTGCGGTTGCAGCCACGGTTCTGGCTGACATGAATGCGACAGTCGCAACCAAACGCAGAATAGTGCATGTGGCAAATTTCATAGCTTATTGTGTCTCAAACTAGCATTTATAGCTCGATAAAAAACAGAGTGCTTTTGTGATGATCGATGCTTGTGCGCGGACGCTATTGGCCAACCGCGGAACGGACCGCTGGGCTTTATCACTCATGGCACTCAAAACATACGATTCATGATATGGAATGCTGCAGATGTACCTAGGCTTTCCTTGTTTCTTCTGACTCATGGCCAAGTGAGGGGCTGTGCCGCTGCATGAAGCTGAATCTCGAGCCCGCGTCTTGGAACCCTACCCCAGACTTTGGCCCGTGTCCGCCCCAAAACGCCTTGTCGCTTGCTGCTTGACCGGTTTGCGAGAGTCGCTTGCGGCCCATCCAATCGGATCCAGCCCAACTGAGCAGCTATGCTTCAGCATGTTGCGTGGTGTTTCCTATTTTCGCAAGCTGCTGCTCGCGTTTGCTCACCGGCCGAATCCTGCCATGATCGGCGACATGGGCGTTTCAGCCTCAACTTCAACTTCAGTCGTCAGCCTCAGTTCGTTTATTTTTCTTCTTTTGGGGGGGGGGGAATTACCGGCTTTTTGGGCCCAGCGGAACCCTACTCCAGAGTGGGCACTCTCTATTCGGCCGAGATGCAATTGACGCTGCTAAACGTGCCTGCATTGAACCCACCGAAGGCTCCTCCTGTCAGACCCGCCGACCGCGGGGACGGGACCGTTTCCCCTGAGACGACGCGGCACCAAGTTCATGATGGCAAATTGGCCACCTCGCTAGCGGCTCCACCCCCTGAGAAAGGAGCAACGACATTGCTTAGCCCGGCCGGGCTTGCCGGGGTCTCCCCAGAATCTGAAAAGTTAGTCGTCCGCTAGCCCAATGCGAGCGCTCGAGATCGGCTGGAACAACACTAGAGCCGACAATATTTAAACTTTTCCTTCGCGTTTTCATCTCGTCTTCAGATCGGTTCCTTTTACGGGGCGCGCGTACTCGGCTTCACCCGCCCGGCGTTGACATACTTCTTTATTGTTCCAATATTCGTATAATTTTGACTCATTCACAATGTCTGAAAAGAAAAACGAGGTTGAGGTCCACGAGGCATCCTCGGGGCGAGCCGAAACTGATGTCCCCGAAATCGATCACCAGGCCGAGAGGGCCTTGGTCCGCAAGATGGACACATACATTGTCCCTGTGGTCATGGCCACGTACCTTCTTTCATTCTTGGATCGAACTAACATCGGAAATGCTCGTTTGTTCGGTCTCGAAGAGGACTTGAGGATGCACGGCGACCAGTACCAGCTGGCCGTCGCGGTCTTGTTCATCCCCTACGTTCTAGTGGAGATCCCTAGTAATATTCTCCTGAAAAGATTCACACCTTCCAAATGGCTATCAGTGCTTACTGTCGGCTGGGGAATCGTGTCTACTCTTATGGGGGTGGTGCACAATTTTGGTGGTCTCATTGCGTGTCGCCTATTCCTGGGCTTGCTTGAAGGAGGCCTGTTCCCAGGCTTGACGGTTTATTTGACCATGTTTTATACTAAGAAGGAGCTTGCCCTACGTATCGGCTACCTCTTCGTGAGTTCTGCTTTGGCAGGTGCATGCGGAGGTCTCCTCGCGTATGGCATCGGATTTATGGACGGCCTTTCTGGTTTGTCGGGCTGGCGATGGGTCTTTATCCTCGAAGGTAAAATCCGCGTGATGCTGTTTTCCTCCTCCAACTAACCACCTTGCTTAGGCATCCCAACGGTTCTGTTTGGCGTCGCCCTTTGGTTCCTCCTTGCCGACGCTCCGCAAACTGCGTGGTTTTTGAACGACGCAGAAAGGCGACTGCTTGTTGATCGTCTTCAACGTCAAACAGGGTTCTATGAGGAGTTCGATAAAAAGGATGCAATTTTAGCTTTCAAGGACTGGAAAGTTTGGCTTTTTGCTGCGGGTCAATTTGGCGTCAACTCTATGCTTTACAGTTATTCCGTGTTCCTCCCGTCGATCATCAAAGGTAAAACCAAACTCTGCTTTAACACATTCACTTCTATTTTTGGTACTAACATTGGCCACCAAAAGGACTTGGAAAATGGACAGCCCCACAAGCTCAAGCGCTCACAGTGCCATGCTACATTCTGGGAGCCATCAGCTACCTCATTGTCGCCAAGTTGTCCGACACCCACCAGCTTCGCGGGCTCTACCAGGTTATTTTTACCTCGATCTGCATCATAGGCTACGGAATTTCCATGGCTGATGTCGGCTCCTCGGTACATTATTTTGCGACCTTCTTGATTTCCCTGGGATTATATGTAGCTGTCGGATTGCCACTCGCCTGGCTCCCGACGAACAACCCTCGCTATGGCAAGCGCACAACAGCATCGGCAATCCAGATCATGGTCTGTAACTGCTCGGGAATTGTGGCACCCTTTGTAAGTTGATGCTGTACATGATATCGTTGTTCGAAATTAACATTTATTAGCTATATCCGACCTCCGATGCACCGCGCTACATCATGGGTTATTCCGTGTCAATTGCCTTGCTGGGCTATGGCATTTTCATCTACGGCTTTATGTCTCTTTATCTAAATCACGTCAACAAACGTCGCATGGCTGGGAAAGAGGACTACAAAATTGCTGGCATGACAGATGCTGAAATTGATGCTCTTGGGGACAGAAGCCCGAGGTTCATGTACACGATTTGAATAGTCTGGAATTGGGTTACAGCAAGGCATATCCTACAAATAGTTAAATAATATGTGATTTCAAACTTCAGAAAGGACTTGGGCAATCTCCCAGACTAAACGCTCCCGCGTAATAATGCAGCTCGCAAGAAATTGCATTCTCAGTACTCGTGTTATTCGCTTGCGTTGCAAATGAGCGAACCGTGACAGTCACAATGCAGCTTCTATAAATAAATCCTGTATTCAGTTGAAGGCCAATATCCCGATTGACACTAGTGATACAAACTGCCAAGCGCTTGACAGCTATGCTTCGGGGCTTCCGGCATTAGTAAGTTGTAATACGCGCCATAATAGAAAATGAAGGACCGAGTATGTGATCATAATTATCAGTCCTATAATGGAGGCTGGTGGTCGTATGTGGGTGGGATGAGGTCTGCACCCGACATATAATTTAACTTGGTACATGCATGCACTTTAATCAGATCAAGTAAAGGCTTGACGTTTGTATATTTTGTTGAAGATGGATTCTTAGTTCACCTATCTTCTGAAGGGTAATGTATTTTTTTCATGAGAGGGCAAATTAGTAACAGTGACATAGAAATGAAGGACAAATTTGTAATGCTGCTCCAAACTATCCTTTGCAAGTCAACCTCGCCACGCGACTCAACGACTTTCTAACAAATTGGTAAAGCTCGATTGTGTAACAAAAAGCTCCCACGACTCTCCCGTCATACCATCTTTAATAGTTCCAAAATTTTGTCTCGGTCGCATACCACCGCTTCAATGTGCTGGCGTTGCCCTAATTCTACCGCAGACAGTTTCCGCCACCCAGCCACCATCTCCCTTCAGCCCATGCCTCCATTTGCGTGAATGATATGAGAAATGAACCTAGCGCATGGGATTGAACCCAGCCTTCAGCAGTTTCTGGATAGCGCGAGAAAATGCGGGTATGCCGGCTGTTTCCCATCAGTTCAGCATCACCGATTGGCCATGATGCCAGCCAGGTCAGGTACCCATACAGCTTGTTAATGCCAGCTCAACAAACCATTTCAAAATAGAAGCAATTTGCTTCATTGTCTCTGATACGAATGTTATTTCTGAATGACGCCGCCAGGCCTCTTGAAATAATATCGAATTGTACTTGTTATTACTATGAAAGATAACTTTGTTTACGGCGCTCATAGACTATTCCAAGTCATTTTTAAGAAACCTCTTCATACCTGATACCCAGTTAGGTAGGAAATCCGTGCAAACAAATATAATCACCCCGATCGCAATCATAGGCACCATTTGACCTAAACCTAGAAGGTCCTTTTCTAGATTATTACCATTATCCATTTCCAACCAACCAAAGTCTTCAACCCACTATTTAAGAAAGAAAATGGTAATATAATTGGAAATAACCTAAGACAAACACACTACCCAAACGCCAAACTTACAGACTTCAAACACAAGCTCAACAGCGAGATATATCTTTGATTTAGGGTCGCCAACGGAGTTCAACACATACTCTCTCACTTTATCTCTCCATAAAGAAAACTTCACCAAGAGAAGCTTTAAGAAAGTAACAAATAGAAACCCAACACCTAGTACCCATAATTCAACATAGATCTCATTAATCAATCCATTATTCATAATTTAGGTCTTATTTTCACCTTCCAAAATAATAAATAGATTTATTAAATTCATTAGGAAGCAGAAACCCAGTAGAAACATAGCACTATCATCATAAGCTTTCTCCGGGAAGTACATCATAACTAGGGAATAATTGCTTGACTAGAACCCTATAATATAAAACAGGCCAATAATACAAGCAAAAAAGGTAGCAGCCCTCAACAAAAACGTAAACAGCTTCTCCGGTTCAATACAAACAAGACACATCCCTAAAAGAGAGGTACTAAGGCCCATAAAAATAGTGCAAATAGCAATATTCAGGTAGTAACTAGAAATATTACACTAAGGGCCCAAATAATATAAAATTCCATATGCCAAGATTAAGAAGAGCTAAGAATCTCCTAAAGATGTTATCAGGTCGTCGAAGGATTCATGGAGCACATTGCAGGCAGACTTATGGATGGGTTTGCAACCACATCCACAGCCAGGTTTGCATCCACATTCGCACTCATCATGTATGCTTTTTCTAGAATTTGATATCAGAATAACTATCCAAGATAATCATAATAAGCTATATCCAACTCACTCATGTGGAATTTTCCCCCAATGCCTCCAAATTAAAGCTACTCTAGCAATTGCAAACCAGACTGCGAAAAAGCAAACCAAGCCACTAAATACACCGAACACAATCACTACCTTCAATAGAGAGAATTAAAGATACATAAACATTATATAGGCTCATAAAAGGAAAATAATCTTAACCACTTACACCTTCTCCAGCAAGGTCAGTATTGGGTTAAAATTAGCCTTTGGTTATATTTCCATAACTTTCCACATCTAATAAATTAAGGAAGAAATTGATTTTACATTAATCTTTTAAGACATCAATACCTCGCTCTTTACAAGATTCATAAGCCTTGGATATACCCTAACCCATATTAGCAAATCAACCCATTATAAGGCGACATAGGTATTAAGACTGGTATGGAAAAAAATATGCTAAAAAGAGCTTGCCTATAGATTCTAATACAGAAGGTAAGTTGCCACAAAAAAAAAGACAACCTATTTATAGCCCTAGCAGTTAATTATAAGTACATAGAAAGTCAAATTCCTCAGCCTGATTTTATGTGATAGTTAGGACAGTTGATGTCAGTGCGTATGCAGCCCAGGCGCATAAAGCTACATAAGTAAGTTTTAGATAGTCCCAGCACAGCAAATTAAGCATATATTATTGGTTATTGACTAGTGCCATAAATTGAATTACAGCCTGATTTGATTTACTATACCATAAAGAATCTAGCATAAACATAGGGGCTATGTTTGGATTTCAAGATGAGTAAAGAGCCACATACAGTACGCGCCGTAGACCTAGATATCCGCCGCTTTTTCTCCTAAGATTTCAAATCATTGGACACTGCCTTATCTCATGATTGCATCGTCTCCACATGCCTGCTCATAGCGCTGATGATCAATTTCAGCCACAGCCTCAGTCTGAATCTCCATTTGCCTATGAATTCATCACGATGTTAGTAGCTCCCCTTTCATTAGTTCCAGCTCATTCTTTAATATTGGATAGAGGGAATAAAATGCAGTCCGCATGCCGCGTTATTGGCGTCATATTTAAAGTGTCTCCTGTGAGGTTGTAGATTTGGGTGATGTGCATCAGCCTCAAAGATGGACGGCTCGGGCTCAATACAGACAGCCGTACTTGATGAGATCAATATATGTACTATTCAAAAGTAATTTACTTCACATCCAAGATGACTCGTCGGTAGCTAGCTAGATTGGGTGTCCCATCGTCCAGCGCCCGAATAACAATGTGGATTTTCTGGCCTCTCGCCGCCCTTGGGACAGAGACCGTGATCTCCGTGCCTTCAGATTTAGAGAGACTCACGCTTTCCCCATACCCAGTTCCAGCATCCTGTGACCAGTAATATGCAACTTTGTTTCCATCCGGATCATGAGAACCCTTGGTGGTGAGATGGACTCGGCCCCCTGCCTTTGTGACGATGTTGACTGGTTTATACCCAGAAACACCGTTAATTGCGACAGATGGGTTTCGGTTTCCATCTCCCTCAGCTGCCCAGTCCATCCGAGCTACAAAGTCGTGGATCTGATCAAGTAGTGTATCGGAAACTGCCTTGACGCTGCTGCTGCTGAAGTCCCCATTATCTGTCCATGTTGAGGTCACATTGTCCGGTGTGATTCCGTAGGAAAAGCGACCCGCATAGCTAGCTTGGGTTGGGTCTTCGGGATCATTCAACCCCGGCCACACGTAGAGCCAGCTGGGGGTGTCGCCCTCCACAGTCCACCTCCACGTCGGATACTTGTCTCCAAGAGCTCCCTTGCCCTGGATCTCGGTTGCGTAAGTGGAGTTCCAGTAGTTGTACTTGATAGTGTTCGCGTAGGCTGGCCATGCATTGACTGAGAAGATGTAAAACAAATCTGGAAACTCTTTGCGCAACCAATATTGAGCGCTGTCCTCGTAGGGATCGGGCAGGTCCCGATCTTGGTCTGTGATGGCGTAGATGCGGATTTTGGATAGGAACTTGTTGAATTCATCCGTGCTGCGCGTTCTGCGGACATCCCAAATGGCTTGTGCAAGTGTGTTTCCACCTCCCCAGAGGCCGACATAAACCGGACGATCGTCGTGCTCATCCACGACTTTGATGATCCAGTCGGTGCCGTTGGTCGCCTTTCCATCACCAACCCACTGCATGCCACGACCTGAAAGACCAACATGGACTGTGCTCCTCAGATAGTCGGCGCTCGGCCAGTATCCTATCTCCTGTCTGGTCTCGTCTTCGTTGAAGTCGACCTGCCCGCTTCTCTTGGCCAAATTGGGCAAATCAGACTCGTATCTGTCGATAACATCATAGAAGTGGTGAGTTTCCAATTCCTGGGGCTCTTTGATGCTCCATCCGGTACAGGATATGATGCCCTCAATTTCAAAAAGATCAGAGCTTGCAAAAAGGTGAATCAAAGACTGCATATCGTCCGGCTCCCAATCAGGAGATGTTATGTCACTGAGAACAAGAATCCTAGGCTTCAAAGGAGTCTCCTCTGTGGAAAGACCGATTTGGAAGAATGCCGAAGCCGCCAATGCGGTTCGGAAAAGCGAGTTTGCCAACATATTGAAAATTAGGTTCGTAATCCTGAGGATAGAACTCGTTTGCTTCTGCGTTGATTTGTGCCATCCAGGGCAACAATTTATAATAGCAGAAATCCACAGAATGAACGCTTAAAAATTCCTTTTTTGATTCGATTCCACGCTGTTGCCCATATTGAGTTGGTGGAGATACCCCAGCTCAGAGTGGATAAATCACGCCGGCACTTTAACCGGCAAACAAGCTCTAATTGGCATCTGTTTGCCTCCGCACAGGCGGAATAATGTGGACCGAATTGCCTTCTGAGACAAATTTCGTGGCTTTGTTTAATTAAGCATATAACTGCTCGCTCGGCTACATGTGGAGATACACTCGGTATCTGATTCCATAGAATCCTCAGCACTCCGCATTCGAATGGATTGGAATGCGGGGTAATCGGCCCGTTGGCAGGGAATAATCCAGCCCATCGGTCCAAAATTTCTTCGGCAGGTGAATCGGGTAGAAAATGGCGATGCAGATTCAAAGATCCCTTATTTGGAAACCTAAACCACCGCCATCGCGGCTATTCTTGCTACAGTGGTAGATGGCGATGAGAGAGCTTCATCCCATGCAATGGCGTTCAAATTGAACCCCAGGCGGTTATTGATTACTTGGGCTTCCTATTTTCATCCTGAATTATGTACATTCGTTTAGCCTTTATTTTGTTTTTGGTCCTGCAACGTCGGTTCTATCATGACGCGACTTTTGAGAAGTCAAGACAATGAATCAATTTTGTGTTATTTTTCCGAATTCCAAGTTAATATACAATCCAAAATTTTTTGCAAGGCTTATTCTGCAAAATATTATAAATTTCTCGCACAGTTTTCTATGGTTGAAGTGATGTTCGCCATTCAGAAGACAGCGAGTGTTGGTTCCAGTTCGCCAAATAGCGTCACATCGATCACCAATACATTCACACACGTGAAATAAAAGAAATATCAAACCCCGATCATTATCCACGAATAGAACTTGCCGAAAATGCCAGGGAAAAGGATATTTGAGCTTTGTAAGCGACCATCCACTTGCAGAAGTAAGCTTGTTTTCACGCGAGATGGACAAACCCCTATTGGCAGTATACGGACCCACTCACACATCACGCAGTGCAACGCAAAAGTGCAGGATGAACTGACAGTGGTCCAGTTATCCAGCTAAAAATGACGCACTTGAGCAGACGCGAACGCAGGGGCCGAATCCGGAAAAACATAGCGCCTTTTTAGGCTCTGAAATATTACATCTGAGGGAAAGATGAATCACGGGTTGGTTTTCTTGTTGGTGAAACCCAACTTTGGCGCTTTGTTAGTGGAATCATGCAGCATCATGCTCAGTCTTGGAAATCATCTCGATAAGCCCCGGATTTCCCTGTGCTGTCGAAAGCAATGCAGGTGAATCAATAAACTGGTGTTGTATTCTCGTTTCATCCTGGAGCATGCACTGAATAACCACAGATGAAGATCCACGAAAGGATATCAGGCTTCCAATTCAGGAAACTAGTGAGTTGGGCTATCCCTTTGAGTGCGGGATAGCTGCGCCTACCCCGCCACATTCACTTTGGTAAAAGAAAGATAGCACAAAAGGACAATACTACTTTAAATAAATAAATCAGTCATTAAAATCTATAATTTTGTATCCATAAGCTTAAAAATATTATATATCAAATTTTGTGATGTGTGGTTGGGATGATATTTTGCTTAGTACCTAAATGCAGCTATCCCGCACTCAACGAGATAGTGCGCACGTGGGCCCTACCTTGGCTTTTTTGTTTAAGAGCCTGGTCGTTTGGTGCTGCTGCACTAAAGTATGCACTAGGTTGAGAAAGAATAACATTTTCAGCATTTCTGAATATAAGCATGTGGATTTCCTAGGCAAAGAGATTTATTGGAAGGAAATGATTGGGGAAAAAAAGAGCGAGTGCAGATCGTCGTCCCAACCTTTGGGAACTCACCACCAAATGTCAATATACCCGAATCAGATTTTACTTGGTGCTTCAAAAGTACCATTAGTCAAATATGCGATTTGTTTTGTAAATCTACATAAAACCTCCAATGATTATCTCGCCTGTTCACCGAGGTGTTGGGTGAGCTGTAAGAATATGATGCCGATGCAGCCGACGTCGCAATCGCGACATCGACCCCGCATTTGATAGAGATAACTCTTCGGTAGTTGAAGCAAAGTCGGATATCAGGCATGAATAATATGGGTAACTACGTCAGCATTTTATTTTGAGAGATTATTTATTTACCCCAATTTACTTTCGTCGATTTTACGTGATAAAAAAAACCCATCCATCTATCATCACCAGCTCAAGCATCATCGCCTCCACCGCTAGCTATCCCAAATCCAAAATGGAAAACGTAGAGGCGCAATCCTATCTTATCGTCGGAGCTGGAGTCTTCGGAGCCTCGACTGCGTTGCACTTGATTCAAAAATACCCTCACGCTCAAGTCACCTTGATTGATCGGAATGCTTTTGATGCCCCGACCAGGGTAGCCGCATCTTGGGATTGGAACAAAGTAGTCCGTGCCGACTACAATGACATCGTGTATACATCCTTAGCCCTGGAAGCGCGCGAGATTTGGTCGACCGATCCTCTTTGGAGCCCATTCTATCATGAAAGCGGAATATTCTGGATCTCGGCTACGGGGTTCGCGCAAAAGGTCCTCGACAACTTTAAGAAATTGGGCGTGAAAGCCGACCTGCATTCTCTCAGCGTCGAGAAGGCCAAGAAGGAGTACGATGGGATTTTCGATTCTGCCAACTACACGGGCATAAAAGAGGTTCTCATCAACAAGATAAGCGGCTGGGCTGAGGCGAAAGACGCGCTTGAGCAAGTTCTTAAGGAAGCGATTGAATTGGGCGTCAAATTTGTGGCAGAGGAGGTGGTCAATATCGAATTCGATTCGGATGGAAACTCCACTGGTGTCAAAACAAGCACTGGCGAGGTTTTCCATGCCTCAAAGATTATACTCTCTACTGGAGCCTATACACCAAAACTGTTGGTAGACAGTGCTCCTGAGCGCAAGGAACTTCATGCCGGAGACAGAATAATTGCTGCAGGTGTGACTGAGGCCACCTCTCGCTTGGGTCCAGATATTTCTCCAAAGTTTTACGATGGCCCTGTCTGCATCCAGGAAGAACCACGCCAACGAGGTTAGTTATTCTGTCAGGGAAGCCTGTGGATCTGATCTAACTTTGTCTGCAGGCGCAAGTAATGGGAGCGTACCTCACCACAAGGACAAGATGCTCAAGTTCTGGGGTCAGTGGATTTTTAAAAACACTCAAACACACCCTTCAGGCATCGAACTTTCCATGCCCCCGTCGAAGCAAGATTACGGGCAATGGGATGTGCCTGAAGTCTTGAAAGAGGATGTCAAGTTGGCCAATTCTTACATCTTCGGGCGCAAAGGCAAAGATTTCCCCATGGATCAATTTCGCATGTGTTGGTGAGTGCATGATATTCCTAGTCATAGAAAGTCGCTCTACTAACTCACTGTTTGTTTAGGGAGGCGTTGACACCCAGTGAAGACTTTATCATTTCTCCTCATTCGGGGTGCAAGAACCTCTACATAGCAACATGCGGATCCTTTCATGGATTCAAATTCTTCCCCGTCATAGGCAAGTATGTCGTGCAGATGCTAGATCAAACCCTTGATCCATCCCTCCAAGCTAAGTGGGCCTGGGACCGTGAACTGCCGTCCCCAGATCACAACACGGTCTGGCCGAGGAAGGAATTGAAAGATCTTATCGCGATGAAGCCTGAGTAAGGCAGATGGGGTGGGGAAGTGGCTAGTTTAGTCTCCTCCAAAGACTGCTCAGATAGCTAGCAAAATAGGCTAGTAAATTGAGCGCGAAGAGCTTGTGAGGCATTTAAACCAAGTGAATAGCCAATTCGACGTTGTTTTTGCTTAGCTTACGGGCGACGCCGTCCCGCCCGGCGTATGCATAAATTGATAGTTTGATGCACGGGGGAGCGGTCAGCTCAGCTCTTGGCCAAACGGAGCCAGCGCGAGGCGACCCCACACACCGGCTCCGGCAAGGCCGCTTCGGTAATTATAGGGCCAATCATAGCGCAAAAAGAATTACGCGACCTCAAATACGGTCATGTTGAGAGAACGGCGATTACAGGTGGCTGGGATGTTGCCATTACTCCGCGTCTTGATTTGCTCGTATCGCTGCCAAGGCTCCACTTTGTCCCTTGGCTGCAGCTTTGTCTCGCGCCGGGCATCGTGAGGCATCCTTACTTCGCCAGCTGGCGCGACAGGAAATAGCGATTGTCATTGAGATGTGGCTGGAGCTGGAGGTTGGGCTGGGAGCATGCGGTGCGTCCACGTCGAACGGGCTGGCATGTGCGACAATGGCTATAAAAGCCACCATTCTCAAAATCCAGCTACGCCGCTTCTTCATCCCCAACCAGATTTCTTCAAAGCTTTGTGTATCAGGGCGCCAAAGACAAAATGCTTGCCTCCACTCTCTTGTCCTGCCTTGCCTGGCTGTCTGTCACCTCGGCCCTGCCCACTCCCAACTATGGACAAACCTGTGACTGCGGCGGCACCAAAGAAGGAGGTTCCGATCCCCAGACTTATGTCTGCCGTGATGAACGCCTTGGTCCTCGGCAGCTCCCTACCGAAGCCCCACTTAGCACCATAACAACAGGCTACGACCGCTTTGGTGGACTGACTGCTGCGCAATTCCTCGCCATTTGGACAAACACGGACGGCAGCTGGAAGTGGCCCCCCAAGGACGGCTTTCAGCTTGATACAAACGGAAACCCTATCAACAGCACTACGGTACTCACTCCGGGTACGCTTCTCGATCGCTTCGGAGGCGAGAACGGTAAGTCATTGTGTTTACCCATCTGATAGCGATAATTTTCTAATCCGACAATTGCAGGCAAATATGTCTCGGCTGCTGGCGCCCCATACTCACAGCGAGCCCTTCCTCCCGTCAACCTTTCCAAGAACAAGTACTCTACTGCAGAGTATCCTTACAACTACCACGTTTACCAGGTATTGAGGAACCTTACCGTTGTGGCTGGACCAATTGCACCTTGGTTTAACCAGCCGGGTCTCGGCGCTCAGTTTTACACTGGTGACACAGGCAACATTGAAACCCTTGTCAAGGAAGGCTTCTTACTCAGAGTGAACTCTTCCGTTTTGGTGACAGGCAAAGGTGGTTGCTTTTAATGTACTTATGATTTAACGACAAAAGTTTAATGTAATTCATGTCGGCGGCTCTTATTTTTTTTAAAGAAAAAAAAAAAGACTACCGCAGCATATTGCTTTCATAAATGATTTAAACTTGCATTCTAGAGTGATTGTACATTGTGATGGAGAAATGGCCCGGAAACTGCCCTAAATAAATACTAGCACTGCTCCGTTTCTCATGATGATGATATTTGATTAATTTGTGGTGGTTGACTGTCGAATAGAACTATCTTCAGAATCCTCCGCATTATAATATGCGATGCATAGCAGCGACGGTGGTCGTTGGGTTGATGAATGTCTTGACTTTCGTACTAACCGTTCATACGTAATGTGTTCCTACAAATACTGACACAACCAAGCATATAGCTTGGTGTGTGTATGAATCGCATCATTTCTCAAAAAATGAACAAGCTAATAAAACGTGATTGAATGGGAAAAAAAAATTATCTTGCTCAATTTCGTCTTCATACAGCAAGGAAGAGCGATTTCGTTTGCTCAAAAAAGCGGATCTGTCTCTGCCAGCTTGGCTTTGTGATGCCCTGTTTCGCTGTAAATTGGCCGCGATGACAGGGTTCGGCCCGGGAAATACGAGGTTTCGGAACAGAGTTGTATTATCACTGGAGCCTGCCCACATAACTTGCATCCTTCCTGCGTGAAATCCTGCTGGTCAAACATGGAAAAACACCTCTAGAGAGTACCCTTGCGGGCACGTGGATCCGCAACAGCCGTTTAGAGCGGGCAATTGACGCTTGGCGTTGCCGATCGTGCAACCACCATCTCGGGAAGATCACGGCGTGGTTGGATTGGGCCCGGATATTGGCCCTCCGCGTGTGGGCCTGCTTCTGGATTTGGACGCAATGCATCATAAAGTCGGAGACACGAGGGCATTCCATGCAGGTGATTGAGAATCCACTATAGGATTAGAAATCTATTATGCATAACCAGTATGCGCGTGGCATGTTACCTCTTGTGATAAGATGCCCAGGGGGGATGTGTCGGTGCTGGGATTAAAGAGACCAGTTTCTCAATCAAAACTGAGCTTCTGCAGATGCTCTCTAGCCTTTTTCTCACACATCATGGTGTCCCAGACGCTTATCACGCTGTGCTATGGCTTTATGATGACCTTTGCAATTGAGCCCGTGCAAGCGCAGAGCTCATTCGGCTTCATTGCAACAGCTGTAACCCTTCCAAATTCTCGACAGGGTGATGAGTACTTTCATAACATCAGTGGTCTTGTTACAGGCGGTAGCGGCGGTCTAAAGTTCTCAAAGAGCAGCTCAAGTCACGACTGGATCGTTGTCGATTCCGACGGTATTCTGTCCGGTACGCCCGATCGAGAAGCCGATGAGACCGTCGTTACAGTCAATGCAACAGATGGTGGCAGCGAATTTGCTACCGCCGAATTTACCATTCCTGTTCGTCCTACTGGGTCCGTTCTTGTGCCGGACCTTCAAGTGCTCACCTTTAACATGTGGCACGGCGGAACTCGGGTCAACAACTACCACGAGAAGCAGGTCCGGTTTCTTGCCACTTCTGGTGCCGATGTTGTTGGTCTCCAGGAAGATCAGTCCGGCACCCATGTTCCTCGTCTTGCCAATGCTTTGGGATGGCATTATTGGGCAAGTGGCGGGGATACCAGCATATTAAGCAAATATCCTATTGCTGAGAGCTACGGTGTGATCAGCTCGCCAGACCGTGTTGGTGGCGCGCGGATCGCACTTGATGGTGAACGCCAGCAAATCAACTTTTACGTCGCTCACTTGGGCTACACGCCTTATGGGCCATATGATTTCTGTTTTGACAACATGACCAAGGCACGCGTGCTAGAGCGGGAAGCTGAATCTGGGCGTACACCGCAAATAGAGGAAACTCTGGCGAGTATGGAGAATCACTTGTCAACGGCCGATGAGATCCCCGTTTTCCTGGTTGGCGATTTCAACGCACCATCACACCTTGACTGGACGGAAGCTCTGAAGGATAAGAACTGTGGATACTGGGATGTGGATTGGCCAACATCAGTATTGCCCGAACAGAAGGGCCTAATCGATTCCTTCCGAGTGGCCAACCCAGACCCTGCCAAAGCTCAGGCTACGACCTGGTCCCCCATTACACCGTGGAATTCCGACCGGAACTTGCCAGAACCACAAGATCGAATCGACTTTATCTATCACAAGGGGAAATCTTTGAAGGTACTAGAATCACAAGCTATCGTTATCGGAGAACCCGAGCCGGAGCCAAATTACCAAGACAATGAGTGGACCTCAGACCACGCCGCAGTGCTCACCAGCTATGAGCTTACATCTTAAGATTATAATGTTTGATAGACGCTTGGAGTCTTCTTGAAGAGAAGAATAAATATGACTTTGTCTACAATGGAAATCCTATTTCTGGAATCCTTAGCCCGGGCTATGAAATGACGCAACATACGGCTAGTTCATAATCAAGGTAGCTTCACATACGGCTGGTAAAGCTCAACAAATATCCTTCGGATAATAGATAAGCGTTCCCAAATTACAAATTAATACAAATATTAATTCAACATTGGAGCAGGGAGGCTCTATTCTAATACTAATACTAAAAAGAAATACTAATACTAATTTTAAGGAATAATAATAGTAATACTATTCTTTTTAGTATTAGTATTAGTCCTTAGTATACTGATTAGTATTATTATTTTTTATAACCTTGGGTGTTGGCTACAAGCAGTTTATTAGTAGCATTGCATTCTCAGGTACATCCGTTTCACGGACCAGACATGTAATATTAACAAGGTCACGATATCCCGGCTAGATAACGGTTATTCTTTTCTGATGATGCAAACGGGATTCCCTGGCAGCGATGATGATGCCCGCTTTTGGAACGGATCTTAGGCTCTCGCTGGGACCATGAGAGCTAGAGGAGACGACATACCAAATGGATCAGACGGCATCTCAATTACTCCACACGCGAACGATGTGAAGTTTATCAACAAAAGAGCCACGTGATCCGATGTAAAGAGGCACAGCTGCTCAGGTACTTGGGAAATCACGCGAAGTTCCATAGAGCTGCAGGAGGGGAAGTGTGACATGGCTTTGGCCTTTCACTCTGCAATCGCAGGCAACGAAGGCTACTTTCTCGCAAAATGCAATGGGCCCCGATGGGGTGCGTACAACACTGTGGATTGGTGCAACGAAACGTGTACGGCAGCGGAATCCATCAAGATGTCGATACCAACTCTCCAGGACAGCGCAGTGTTCTACTTCATCATTGGTCTTCAGCCTGCCATTACTATTCTGGCCGTCTGCGCGGTGGCCTGCCTCTTTCGTGTTTCGATTTCAGGGAATTTTGGACTCGTGTCGTTTCTGGCGGGTGTTCATCGCAACACTTTTGATATCCTCAAAGGTGCGGCGTACAGTGGTCAGCTCTCTGAGCCCGTCAGTATCAAAATCGATGTTTCATATTCTGTGCAGGAGAATCAGACAAAAGTGGGGAGCGTCCAGTACTATGTTGGTCAGCAGGGTCGCACGGAGTGATTAGACAACAGTTCCGTTATTAATGAGGGAAAGAACGTGGAAATTATGGGCTTAATTGTAGGGAGTGCTGACATGTTGTACCCTACCCAAGGCATCGTTGCATGGATCTAGCGCAGGACGAGTCAACTAAAATTATATTTGCAGGTGCTGCTTCTCTCTTTTGAAGTTAAATCTAGAAGTGAACCTAGTTTTTTCATTTTAATTAAACTCACCTTCATTTGAGAGCTTCTCTTCATGCTCTCAGTATCGCGAGAGCAAAACGCTTGTAAAACAGGACACATTTGATGCAGGCATTTGCGTGGCACCTCCTACCCTGGAGCACAAAGCATGTTTGTCATCGATTTTAGCTCACAGGAGGCACCGCCGTGTCAGCTTCTTTTTCCATAAAACAGTAGTAAATCTAGTTATTGTGTGTCGCAAGTGCTTTGCGAATTGGATTTCAAGGAAGTCGCCATCGTATCTGCCCTTAATGCAAATTGCGAAACCCTGACCTCTTCTTTTCTTCCTCCTGCACCACGTTCCAACATCAAGCTATCGCATGTTGCCTATCTTAGTTACAGAGACTCCAGGTCCATCGCACAGTCATCCAGATTCCAACACCATCACCATTACCAAGGTACTTTCACACCCGGGCTGCGCTTCATCCGCGGCAGTTCTCTAACTTCTCTACAGATGCCACGCCGTCGCCTGTGGTGCAGAGTATGCGGCGATCATCGTCATCGAACACACTGTTGTCCGGTTCCCAAACCCGAGGGTTTGACAGGTACGACTGCTGACTTGTTTTGTATTCACACTATTTCTGCGGTGCGGCTAACAGACTTCCAGAGGCTCCCCGAGCACGCATAATTCCACCTCGCATACCAGAGCGCAGAGGCCATCGTGGCAGTCGCCGCACAAGCATGTCGATAACTTCGAGTACCACCACTACCATTACGACCACTACAGTTCGAGACGGCGTGTCCACCGTGACCGTGTCAACCGTTCACGACGGTGTGGAAATCGCTAAAACCAGCATCCCAGGCACATCTGCCAACGGGTTCGACTTCAACACCGCTCCAGGGATACAGCCGACCATCGAAGTTGACGCTGAAGTTGGGACTGGGGATGAGACTGAGCTCGTGACTGAGGCCGAGACGGAAATGGAAACTGAGGTTGAGACGAAGCCTGAGACCCGGATCGAGAATGAAGATGATGACGAGACTGAGCTTGAACCTGGTTCAGAGCACTCATCTCAATCGGAGTGCATCCACCAAACCTCGACTCGAAATGAACCTGAAAATAACAACAAGACTGCAAGACGGCGCTGTTCCATTAGCCTCTGAGCTGCATAGACTGAGAAGATCAGGTATTCATACGCAAGAACACAGCAAGCCACAGTGCAGCTGTTTTAGTATTGCTTACTGAAAAAGGTATTTGATTCCACCAAGAAAATAGCATTCTCTGCTGCGTTGCATATGAAGAATGCCTTCAAACACACCCTCGCTGGCTCCCCGGGTGCTAGTAGTCGAGCACGAAAATTTTGTTCCATACTTCCTCCAATTTCTTATCCATTCTTGTTTTGTCCACCTCGCTAACTCGAGTTTCAGGTCCCAAGTCGATGATATCAGAAAAAGTGCCAGGATCAAAGCCGGCTTCATTTTCCAATAGCTCGAACATTCTTTTTTGTTCCAGGCCATCCATTCCCTTCCAGGTGTCGAACAGGTATTTTCTCCAAGTTTCTCGGCACAGGTTGCACTCGAGCCTGATTTTGAGCACCTGCGGCTTCCACGGCAGGATCTTGGCGGCAAGCCATAGTGTGAATGCTCTTTTCGCGTGCTTGTTTATTCCTTTGGTCAGGCATTCCTCGTCGGCGCCGCCTCGTCCCACATCGAGCTGGGTGAAGGCTCTGAACGTGTGAAGGGCCTGATGGACTTTGGCATGCGGGCTTGAGTGGCAGCGGCAGATGCACTCTTTCGAACTAGAGTGCACCGCTTGGTGTTCTTCTGAGAGAGGAGAATCGTGCATTTTTGGTGCAGTGTAATGATTGCAGTTTGGTGATTTCTCTTCTGCTGGAGGTCGACGGTTTCATTAGCAGGTGTTCTCTTAGCCCAAATTCTTAAGCAGTGAATCACAGACTTTATATCACAGTATTCATTTCGGGTTGCTTAAACATGCACAATGAAACTGGCCTTGAATGAACAAAGATGTGAACAGGCAAATAGCATTCAAATTCCAATCCGCTCCATTTTGTGAAAGAAAACTGGCAACAAGATATCCCAGAAAACGCCCTTCGCTCAAACTTTTGATGGCTCGTAGGTATCACAATATCATCAATCCCCCAAATCACCCCAAAACTCCTTAAGATCCTCCGCCCTCCACCGTGTTCCCCATCCGCTCTCCCTCTCAATTTTCTCCAAAAGTTCCAAGATGGCTTTGTGTTCGCTGGGGTGGCTCATGCAGCGCCCAGCAATCCACAATGGTTGTATCCCATTGGTCCAAGCGCCGTGGTGGTTGTTTGATATGCTGATCCCGCAGACCTGCCTTGCGTGCCAGAGGATGCTCCGGGGCTTCGTGGCTAGGCGTACTGCGGGCGGCTGGTTTTGCAGCATCAGGATAGATGCTGTGTGGTGAAGTTGATTGCCGGAGATGGCGGCAGGGTTGGAAAATAGAATGGTTGGGAAAGGCGAGGCTTCCGACGAGGGTATCGTCATGGTCGGGAAGAGCGGGGCAGGCCGGCGATGGTGCCAGTCGCATATGTACTTCCACAGTTTCAGCCATCGAGCGCGGAATTTTGGATCGTTGCGCGCTGGCGCCTGCAGTGTTTCAGAGGGAAGTGGCGCAAGGAGGTCAAGGACTTGGGCGACCAGGTAGACGGCGTAGTTGGCCCACTGCTCAAAGTCCTTTGTTGCCTTGAACAACTCGACGTCGGCTTCAATAGATTGCTTTGACACCCAGTGCGATATGGGAATAAGCGTCTTGACGGACGATATCAGGCCACCGCACACGTCCATTCTGGCAAAGCACCAGAAGAGTGCCTGCTCCGTACCTCCGACAAAGCCATTGATACCCACCGCCTCCATCAGACTAGCGCACCCATCCAAGTGTCGTTGCCACGCCTTGGGCGAGCAGCTCAGCATTTCTAAGACGCAGAGGATGACGCATGTGGCAATTACAGCGATGCTTCGGGTAGGGAGGTCGGGAAGGAGAAGGTGAATGGCTTCTTGATACAAGGCCAAGCTTCGGTCTGTTGGGAGGGTCGTCTCTTTGAGCTCGAGCTGTCGCGCGGACAGGGCAAGCATTGAGTAGCGCAGGTAGTCGTGGTTCTTTGTCATGGTAGGTAGGATTTGTTGGAAATGGCGATCTCTGTCGAACTTGTCCAACCAGGGAGCAATCTCGTCAAAGTAGTTTTTCCATAGTGCGCATTCCTCGTCCGAGGAGAGCAGCGGGAGCTGGCCGCCATGGGCAGTTAGTTGGTAGTCGGGAACCGGGATGGAATCGTCGGCATCCTCATCGAGGGTTGAAGTATCATGTATGCTATCGGCCTCGTACCGCGGCGTCGTCGACCGCGTGGGCGCATTCGATCTTGTTTCCTGGATAAGGTGATTTCGCAGCGTCGAGTGAAGCACGTGGTATGCGGAGCCGGGGAGGAAGATGCCATCCTCCGATGTACCCTCTGGGGTAAAGGCCTGCATCTGCTCCATGTACGAATAGTCTGTTATCATGTCCATGGAGATGGGGTCCATTGCCACGTGTAACGCTGGGTCTACCTCGACGGTCGAATGGGATGGAGGCTGGCCGCTCTGGCTAAGGTAGAGGAGATTGGCCACTGCGCTTTCCGTCTGACGCTGGGAGGCGGGCGATGCATTGTCGACTCCAGAGTGGCGCTGACCTCTGAAGAAGCCCTCTGGATGGCGGGCGATGCGGACGGCGCGGCCGTTGTCGGGCTGGGCGTGTGCTTGTGTTCGCATAGGGCGACCTGGGACCATGAGCATTAGCATGATATCCAGCCATTGGACCAGCATCTGGAGGCGCAACTTACCGATTGCGGGCTGCCGGGGCTCTGGGACGTCGTCCTCGTCGGATTCCATCAGCGGCGACGGGGCATTGTAGTCGCGGATGACCTCGGAGGTGACGTCGAGGATCTCGAATTCCTTGGGCGGGCGCTTCCTGGCCATCTTGCGCATCGAGGGATGGCGGCCGTCCAAGCCCTGGGCGTTCTCAGCCCGGAAAGTAATCTTGAGCCCCCATTCGCAGTGCTCGTTCCTGCGGTAGCAGGTTCCGCAGGCCGGACGCCCCTCGTCGCACTTGCGCTTCTTGCGTCGACAGTTGAGACAGCCCGTCCTGGTGCGTGTGCGCTTCCTGGGCGCGGCCGCCGAAGCTGATGACAACGAGGCCGGGCCCGACGATGCGGATGCCAGGGCTCGATCCATATTCGTTAGGTGCAGCCGAAGAACAGCTCTATCGCCTCCCTACATGGGCGGTCTCGTCTCACTCGTGGGACGACCTTTTTTTTTTTTTTCTGGGGAAGCTGTCTTGGACTTGTGGAGAGGCGGGATGAAGAGAGGAGCTGTTTCTGGGCGTGGAGGGGCAACTCTAGACGCCGCTGTGGAGGGTAGAGGGTGTTAGTTGCTTGGTAGGCGCTAAAAACAGCACATGGCGGTGGAGCAGGGCCTCGTTTTTAGCTGCGAACCCGTGGTTCTCGTGCTGCGTCTGGCGCATGCACCTGGGCGTTGCGTCGATGAAGCAAGCGAGCGAGCGGGCGGGCGGGCAATGATTTAGTCGACGGTTTTAACGATCGTCTTGGTTTCCTTCATTTGACGGCGGTTTACGCCCCGGGATGTGGATGGATGCTGGCACAGAGTTAAGGCTAGCAGCGCGGGAATCGAGCTTGGCAGCCATGTCCCTCCCCCATGTTCCCCCATCAATGTCAGCAGGGCTCCCCTCCCCCCAATGGAGTTGACGCTGGCGCAGGAAAAAAACGCCGCTTGGAGATGCCGTCGGCAAACCGGATACAGCAGGGCAACGTCGCAAGTGGTGGGGAGTCTGTGCAGCATCACATCGCATCGCATTTTGTCTCTTCATCGGATCCCTGTCTGAACCTTTTGCTTCTAATTCGCCTTACTCCGAGGCCCCTAAATGTCCGTCGCAATCAATTGGAAGGAACAAAGAAAAAAAGAAAAAAAGCAAAGCAGATCCCGTGATGCCTCACTTCAGCGCCGCTTCAATTCCCCGGAGGATGCTCACCACCCCCAGCGCCCCCGGATCGGGAATGCCGCCCTCATCGTCGAAGCGGTCCTGGCCAACGTAACTTGCTCGTCCCAGTGCCGCCGCCATCTGCCGCGTACCTTCGGCGCCCCTGCGCGCCTCCACGATGGCACCCTCCAACTCGCCTGTCGCAAATGCACCCACAAATGGGATCAGGGCATCCATCAGTGTGCGGTGTCCAATTCGTGCGGGAGTGTACCGGCAGAGCTCCTCCAACCCACTCTGCAGCGACTTGCGGATGAGGTCTGCGACGCCTACTGACTCGGTCGCAGAAGACGACGTTGTCAGATCCGTCAGGCGGTTGGCCACAGCGTTGAGGAAGATGGCGTAGATGGCCCCCGACGTGCCACCCATGTTACGCTCCGCCGTCACGGCCGTCCTCCTAAAGACGTGACCAATGTCGACCGTCTCGGTCTCGTCTTTCTGGAACTCCTTGACAAGGCCTAAGAAAAAAAACCAGTAGGGTCAGCTGGGGTGTCACTGGCATGGAAATGCACCACTATTCGGCCCGCAGGGCAGCTGAAAGCGCCTTACCATTAACCCCGTTGAGTAGCGTCTCTCCACAGTCGCCGTCACCCGCCAGTGTGTCGTATTCCGTAATCTTGGGCTCGTCCTGTGCCGTTGTCGATGCGACCGAGTCGATGATGGCCTTGATCAGCGATGTCGGAACTGTCATTCCGCAGCGTCAGCAATGCTCCTGAAATCCATGCTCAGACTCGAGCCATTTTCCTCAATTGCTTCTTACCCTTGACGCCCGTCTCGCGATGGTTCGGTTCCTCGGCGGCCACCTGCGTCTCTCGCTTCGACACTGACTCCGCATCTGTAGCCCACCCGTGGATGGATCGTGGCCAGGCGGGGGCGGTTGTGGGTGCGTCGAGGAGCTCCACAATCTCGTCGTCAAGTTGGAGAAGCGTCGCAGAAAATCCGGGGCCGTCAAGTGACGTGACGAAGGTGCCAACCAAGCTGCGGTCGATGTGAATGTCGCGCGCTGAGAGCTGTCGCACCACCTCGTCGGCGATGACGCCCAGCTCCAGCACGCTCAGCCCGCCGAGGTTGTTGACCATCAGGGCCACGCGCTGTCCTCCCTTGGGCTGCCACATGCCGTCCTTGGGCTTGAACATCATCTCCAGCGCCTTTTCCACCGTCGTCTCTAGGGTCGGGATCGCTTCGCGCTTGACGCCGGGCTCGTTGTGGATGCCCATGCCGTATTCGAGCTGGTCGCCGGGGAGCGATTCCTGATGGGTTCGGCCGGGGACGCTGCATCGGTCGAGGCTGGCGGCGACGGTAGCCATCTGGGAGGCGGCCTTTTTGGCGACGGCCGTGACTTCATCGAGGTTGGCACTGCGAGAGCAATTGATGTTAGCCGTCGAGCTACATGTTGCCGTGGAAGGGAGCTTGGTGTGTTACCCAGTGGCCGCCTTGGCTCCAGCAACCTTGTGCACAAACACGACTCCAGCAAGTCCTCGCTGTCCGACCAGTGAGTTGCCTTCGACTGAGACGTCATCACCGACGATGACCATGTTGACGTTTTGTCCATTGGACTTGGCCTTTTCGGCAGCCAATCCAAAGTTGAGCTTGTCACCGGTATAGTTTTTCACAATAAGCAACGACCTACTCACGTCAGTCCCTCAGGTAAACAACACAAGACCCTTGCGCCAATTATCTTTAACATACCCCTTGGAAGACTTTACAGTCTTAAGTCCAGTTAGAATTTGCGAGGCGGATGGTGATGCAAAGATTTCTCCAGCAACAACTACATCCAGCGCGCCCTCACCCAAGTATCCGGCGTGCGCGGGTTCATGGCCAGAGCCACCCCCAGACACCAACACGACCTTGCCATCGTTTTCTGCTGTGCTTCGGCGGTAGAGGACTATTGTGAGGCCCCAAAGTCAGCCTGGTGTCGGTTGCTAATCGAACAAGACAAAATGTTGCTCACTCTTCTCAGACGCAATAAGACTTAACGACGGGTCGTGGAGAATACAGCTTCGCAGCGTCCGCTCCACTGGGTTAGCAACCCCACTAACGAAGCTCTTCCCTGTTTTTTTGTGGTTTCAGTCAGAGTTGATCACCTCTCGGGACGACTATCAATGCCCTACCTAGGGTCATGGTGGGCTTCCTGGTGTCCGGTTTTTTTCTTCAATGTGGGAGCGAAGGGGCTTCACGAAAACGTAGAAAGAAAACTCAAGGCCGTGGCCCAATGTCTTGTTATCCCCTCAACTACATATTATTGTGGCTTTTCTCATCACCTTATGCCTTTGCCGCAGGCGTTACCACATGCCTCTTTTGACGGTCCTGCGGCTCATGTCTCATTAGACGCGGGTGGTTTAACTTGCCCATTTTGCAGCACCGTGGGAGTGGTCGCAGCTGGCACTCCCCACAAAGCTGGTTGAGCCACCCCTCCTCGTGAGCCTTCACCCGGCTCTCGGCGATGGCCCAGCGGATTCCCAATTCAGTAGAGCGGAATGTAGAAGCGGAGCGCGGCTCCAGCTGCCCTCGCCCAGCTTGGCGCATACGCCTGCCCCATGGACCACCTCGTCTACTGCTCCGAGCCATCGCTAAGCGACTCCACCTAGGCCATTGGGGAAACCATCGCTAGATGTCATGATGGCCAGTTAGTGCCAGCGTTTTGCGTTTATTCCCAGAGCAATGGCAGCAAGCTTTGACCGCGAGTCATTCAAGCATATGCCCGGTCCTGGACGGCGTGCAATCATCGGGTTATATGCGCGTCAAAGAAAAGTGGGCGACCACCACCAGTGAGAGGTTGTGAAGCGACTCGCCCCCCTGCACCCCGGAAGCTCGAGCGTCTTTAAACAGCGGGAAATGGTACGCTACACGGGCCCATCGCGGCGATAGTTGGTCCTGTTCAATTTTTTTGCCCATGGGTCGTTTATTCTGTTGCCTAATTGCTCGGATTCCAATTTCCCAAACGGCAGGATAGGGAACAGCTTCGCCCTCGACACGAGCCACTGTCCGCTTGGGGATGCCCTCGACTTGACGGAAATCGCAATCTCTCCATGACAAGTCCCTTTTTTATCCCCCCGCGCTATCTTTTGCGGCGCTGTCGTCTAGCCAGTTCGTTCCCCTTGCAGCAGCAGCCTTTCTTCTCCAGCTTAGCGAACCCCAGGAAATTTCCCCAAACCCCAAACCGCCAGCCCGGGTTGCGGGTTGGGTCCCCCCCTCCACCTACCGCCCGTTCTTTTTCGTGTGATGTAATTCCCGTTCGCGCCCACAACGACGCTGGTCCCACGGGGAGGAACCAGGTTTTTTTTTTTTTGCGGGTGCCCCAGTTTAGTCCACCCACAAGTGCATCCTAACTTTGACGCTTCGGGTCCTCCTGGGGCAAGCGTCGTGTGGAGGGCCATTCGGCCGAGGTGCATGTCTGTGTGCGTGGTGGAGTCGCATAGTATATGAACATGCTGTAACCCCCAATGAATAACATGATTTTCTGAGACAGCCAGCTCCCTTCCTTTTCTGGGGATCAAATCCAACCTCGAATTAACTTTCCCCTTCTCCCATATCCTCTCTACATTGGTGAAAATCATGACTATCCTCGTCGGCAAGCCCCTCGATTGGGCCATCACCGCCACGGCCGGTGCAGGTTTCCTGCTCTTCGGTTACGACCAAGGCGTCATGTCCGGTCTTCTCACCGGAAAAGCCTTTACCAGCACCTTTCCCGAGATTGATACGACCAACGGCGGCAACGGCAGCTCCTCGCTGCAGGGCACCGTCGTGGCCATCTACGAGATTGGCTGCTTCTTCGGCGCCATCTTCTGTCTTCTCATGGGAGAGTACCTGGGTCGTCGAATGTGCATGCTGATCGGCTGCGTTGTGCTGAGCATCGGCGCCGCCCTGCAAGCTTCCGCATATGGCATCCCTCAAATGATTGTCGGCCGCATTGTGGCTGGTTTAGGAAACGGCATGAACACGAGTACAATCCGTAAGTGTTTTTTATTTTATTTTTTCTAACTCTCGGCACATATGCGAGGTTTAATAAACACGCCACTTCAGAAACGGGAAATGGCAGACATGGATGGCTAACATGAATACGAAAATTAGCCGTCTGGCACTCTGAGCTCATCAGCGCCAAGAACCGTGGCCGAGGTCTCGCCATTGAGCTGGCCATTAACATCTTCGGAGTCATGATGGCCTACTGGGTCGACTACGGCATGTCCTTTGTCAACAACGAGTCCCAGTTCCGCTTCCCCCTCGCCCTGCAGATCTTGTTCGCCATCGTCACCTTCTTTGGCGTCCTGGTCCTCCCCGAGTCGCCTCGATGGCTGATTGCCCACGACCGCCACGACGAGGCCCGCGAGATCATGTGGGCTGTTCGCCCCGACGCCAACCAGATCACCAAGGACGACCCCTCCATCAACCGAAGCCTTGCTGAGATTCAGCACGCCATCCGAGAGGAGCGCGAGGCTGCGCAGACCGGTAGCTTCAAGGCCATGCTCAAGAACGGCGAGCAAAAGTTCCTCTACCGTACGCTTCTTGGTATTGGCGGCCAGTTCATGCAGCAGCTGAGCGGTATCAATCTCATTACTTACGTGAGCAATCCTGCTGTTTACTTTCAAAGAGCCGCGCTAATCATTGTTGTCGTTCTTAGTACGCCCCCGTCATCTTCCAGAAATCCGTCGGCATGTCCCAGAACATGTCGCTGCTCTTGGCCGGTTTCAACGGTGTTGCCTACTTCTTCTCTTCTCTGATCCCCATCTGGGTCATTGATCGTCTCGGTCGTAGAAAGCTCATGCTGTTCGCCGCTGCAGGCCAGTGTGCTTGCATGGCCATCCTGGCTGGTACCGTGTCCGATGGTGGCACTGCTGCCGGTATTGTCGCCATTGTGATGCTGTTCTTGTTCAACTTCTTCTTTGCCGTTGGTCTCCTGGCCATTCCCTGGCTCCGTAAGTTGTCACTAAAATTATGTCTTATTGTGCGCTCAAGCTAACCACCACACAGTCCCCGCTGAATACGCTCCCCTTGCCATCAGAACCCGAGCCGCTGCCCTGGCTACCGCCTCCAACTGGATCTTCACGTTCCTCGTCGTCGAGATTACGCCCGTGTCGATTGATAGCATCGGCTGGAAGACATACATCTACTTCAGCATCTTCAACTTTTGCTTCCTGCCCATGATTTACTTTGGATACCCCGAGACCCGCTTCCTCTCGCTCGAGCAGATCGACAAGCTTTTCACCGGCGACAAGATTAAGCTTCACTGGGACAGAAGCATGGGTGTTCCTGGCGAGCTGGCCTCCAAGGACGACGACTTGGAGACTTCGGGCGTGGAGCACGATGAGAAGATTCCCCAGGAAGAAATCGTTGATGCCTCCCCCAAGAGTGGAAACTAAGATACCCCCAATTATTGAAACGAGCCAGAATGGTTTTTTAAGGCACCTGGAGTGACGAGACTAGATATGATAGTAATGAATACCCATCTGGCTTGAGAGCTGACAGTCATTCAATCCAACAATAATGCACTCAAATAAATGACAAAATCAGTTCTTGTTTGATCTATGTTCTTATCGTAGAATCATCTGAAATGTATTCTCCCGTTTAAACTCTCATATCTTTGCAAGCCCATTTACCCGGCGAATCAGACAAGAGAGAGCAATGCCGAACCCGCCCGGCTTCCATGACAATTCCGAGATCAAAATAGCCTAAAAGCACAAATAAGCTTTGCCACATCTTGGCAGATCTTGGCACACATCATTTACTCGATTGGGCTTATCTCGGCGCCGTTCTCTTATTGGATGGACTCCATGAATCCATTGCTGTCATCAATGTCTGGGATGCCCTTCCCAAGCATGATTGTATCTTGCCTGCAACGTTTTTTCGTTAGTTGTACTACCGTGTTGGACGTTCATCAACATACCCCGCATAAAATCGGACACCATGATCCATATCAATGAAGTGAAAGCAATCTTCGGTTAGCTTAATCTCGTTGGCGGGTCCGGTGAAGAAATTCTCCAAGTCTTCCCATTTCTTGAACCACATTGTCGAGATGCCATCGTATTCTAATGGCGTCAACCCCATCTTAGAAAGTCTGTCCTTCTGCTCGGGAAGTTGGCGGCACTAAATAAGATGTCAGGTCATGATTGAGTGTTCTAATAAACGATCTCATGCCTACCTGTGAGTAGCGCTGAACCTTGCAGACGTTAAATGGCTTCGAGGCCATTGTCAAGTCTGCGTGAACATGGGACCAGTGCTTGACAAATTCGTCAAACGATAGATCGGGTCTCTTTTTGAAGTAAACTGTAAGCTTCACACATGCTGATTCTGAGTTAACGAGTACCCCTCACGCCTTTCAAATTGAGGTCAGCTCACGTTGGTAATACAGCTCCTTGTCATTTTTGAGGTTCTCAAAAGCGAAGTCATGCTCGACTTGTGCTTTGCTTCCGTTTGTAACAGTGCCTGACATGGTCATATGATCATACAGCGTGGTATTCGGATTTTAACCTTTTAGTTTGCAACTAAATATCCCGCGAGAGGAGAAAAGAGGACTGATCCGGGGAAGGACAGCAACGGCCAACCTGGGGTTTTACGACTACCCACGAACGAGACCCCTGCCAGGTTCCACTGCCCATGATACGCGATACGTCAGCAACGAAGCATAACCAACACACAGCATGGGTGGATATGTTGGGGAAACACATGATGCCAAGCTAAATCTGCATTAGATGGCATGATCTAGGGAGTCTGGTTGGACAGAAGCTCTGGGAGGTCATGCTGGGCCCATGCAGATCCCCGGTGCCCCACCAACTTTTCGTTTATATTCAGTGAGGGAAACCCGGGCTGATTATCCCGCATTGTTGAGTCTAAAGCCGAATAGGTTTACGTCAGAAACTAAAGCCCGTTTGAGTAGCATGACTAGTTAGTTGCATGCGACTGAGGGTCAGCTAAATCATAGTCAGGGCCTTAGCGCCCTTGGCGGTGAGACATAGAATGCATAGTCAAAGGTTACTTGGGAGGTTGCGAGAGGTTGTCTTGCATGTTGTTGCAAATTTATTGAATTCATCTGCAGTAGCATGCTCTGTAAAATACAAGGATTTGAACGCCACTGTTGGGACACATTGCGAACACCTGGAAAAGGGTGCTACACTCGACTTCATTTTCTACGCCCAATACCGTGATTCCGCTCGCTTGAATTCCTCATAAATCGGCAAGAACACATGTCTTTGAATATGATAATACGAATACTCATATAGAATCCTCACTCGGTCCAAGAATGTGTTAACAGGAATACTGCGCCACGCGCCGCCCGTTGAGGGATCCAGACCCACAATACCGACATGGGGCTGAAGGAAATGAATGTTAGAGGCAACAGTTATTCCTTGCGCAACGTCACCGCTCCCAGCAAATATGCAACAAATCTTCTACGCCATTGGCGTACTTTCAGCCGCTGTGGGGGTCATCAAAGCTCTCAATCTGATCAGCATCTACATCCTGCCCTCGAGATTTGGCCGCTACGCACATGCCGCATCCAATGGCGACTCACCGTGGGCTCTAGTGACGGGGGCCTCGGACGGGATTGGACGCGCATTTGCTGAAGAACTGGCTGTCCGAGGGTTCAATGTGGTTCTTCATTGAAGGAATCGCGCCAAGTTGTCCATTGTCATGTCCCAGCTGCAAAAGGACCACCCTGAGAGGTCTTTCCGCATCTTGGTTGCCGACGCGAGCAATGTACCATGTATGGGCTGTATTCATCAGCCAGCTGAGTATAGCCCGGACTTTACGGCTATTCAGGAAGCAGTCAGCGATTTACACTTGACAGTGCTGATCAACAATGCTGGCGGCGGTTCATCCAACCCAAGGTTTGCGCCTCTGAGCGAATGCTCAGCAACTCGTGTCACCAGCAACATCAGCCTCAACGCCCTTTTCACTCTGCATCTGACGCGGACCCTTCTCCCCCAACTCACTAGAAATGGACCAGCTCTCATACTCAACATCAGCTCAATGGCTGACCAGGGCTTTCCTCTGGTGGCGCCGTACAGTTCGAGCAAGCAATTCCTCATGAACATGACCCGCTCGGTGGGTCTGGAGATGGCCCTTGAGGGCAACGCAGGCCAGATTGAGTCTCTAGGCGTTCGGATAGGCAGGGTTACAGGAGTCTCGGCGTTGAAGGAGACACCATCTTTGTTTACGCCGGATTCTCAGACCATGGCACGGGCTGCGCTTGACCGGGCCGGCTACGGTCACGGCATCGTCATTGGATATTGGAGCCACGCGCTTCAGCAACTCAGCACGAATCTGTTGCCTTCGTGGCTTGGAGATAGGGTTGTTGTGGTTATTATGCGGAAGCAAAGGGAAGAAGCGCAAAAGTCTGAGTTGAAGCAAGCGTAGTCTTCGTGCAAGAATGTATAGCGTACACAAAGCTGCATAATTATTTTACCAAATGGTTTGATATCAAAAAGCGTATGAGGGCAAGAACGGAAATTTTGGATAATTATCTCAGTGGTAGTTTAGTCGTAGTGTTCATTTTCCTTTTCCCAAATTAGCTGCCAGGTTCAAATGTTTTGCAGCTGATTCTTGAACAACTGAAGGCCGTTTTCCTTCCACCATTTCTATATATACAGCTTCAGTCTGCACAACGAGCATATAAACCTACACTTTTATAGCGCGAATACCCGTCATACCGTATGAGCTATGATTTCTATTATCGCCATTTCATATGCGTACATTGCAAGCCTGCTAGGTTCATCATTTGTCAATCTCGCGACCAAACCGTAGCACATGTGGCCGCCTATTCATCTTCCCTTTCAGTCATTGTGGTTCGTTCGAAACAAAGGATTTCTGCGAAGGAGCAAAACCCACCACAAAACTATCAATTTGCAATTGCATATTTGCCTTGAAGAAAATACGGTTTCTCAGAGCACAAAATGATCCAATTGGTGATTGTATCTTAATGTTCAATTGTTTTTCTTTCTTTGATGCAGGCAAAATTTTGTTGGTCTTTGAGCACTGCTAGAACGTTCAGCAGTCGTCAAAGAACCCTTTGTGCTAGCTAGTCTACGCTTTATGCTCTCCAATGTTTATAGTAGCTTAAGAACTACCCATCGGGTTTACTTCTTCAATTTCAAAACTTATTCATCCTCCATCGCAAGTGCAGTCAAGTCCAACCATGCCCCGAAACAATCAAGTAAGGCGCCCAGTTGGATCAGAGCCTCCCCTCGATGCATCAAATGACGCCTTAGATCAACGGATTCAAGGTTCGATAATCACGAAATGTTTGGTGGAAGTCCTCAATCCAAAAGTGGATATGGCAGACCCAACTAAGCGGCGCATGGGTAAACTAAAAAATCATTGGACTTTGCGAGTCATAATTAAGCATCCGTAAGAACTTCTGAGATCGCTTTCCTATGTACAAAGCTAACGACTATCATGATCTAGGTTCCAGTATCAGATAGACGGCAAACAGAAAACATGCCGAAGTGTTAGGATGTCCGTTGAACTTCCTAGTTCATCAAAATTAGTTTGCCACGCCTTAACTCTCAAGCCAATAAGTCTTTGCAAAAACGTGTCCTCGAGCGCCGTAGCGCAATTCCAGTTTCCATGCAGAAAGGACCTTAGAGTTTGCCAATTTACCTCTCTTGCTAGCGAATTGTTGCCTTTCGAGTACATTCTCGTTGCAAAATCTCTTGTTCTTGGCCAAGGGATGTCTAACATTAGGAATCAAAGGTGTGGGCGAAACCAAGAAATAGTCGGACACCCCAATGGATGTCGTGATTTTTTGTCAGTACACTAAAACCATGGAATATATTTCACTTCCGGGTGCCAATATGCTAACTATGCTAGGACACAATGGTTGTATCGTCTTCACAGAGCCAGCTTCGTGGGTTGGGACACTCAAAGTGCCTTATATCAAAACCTACCAACAAAAAACGACGCGTTCCATGAAATTATTGGTCGAAGGTATAGTGAGAATCGTGTCGATGAATGTCCAATTATTCCGGCGGTACTCGGGCCAAAAGCTGAAACTCATCGCGATCGTGATTACATGGTGAAGTTGGGCTGCTCCATCGATGAGGATGGATATTTAAATGATGAAGACACCAACTTCACCGACAAAATACAGCTACCTTATGGGCATGCCCCTGTCAATATTCCACTTTTCTAAGGCATTCGTCATCAAACAGACACCGTCTCCATCAATGACCATACCTGAGATCTGATTACTGATGGATGAGAAAATTGACAGATTCCAGGTTCTTTGTGTCAAATCAAAAGCGACTGGAACTCAGAAGATAAGTTCAATGTACCCGCCTACCCGCCAAATTCGGAAGGTGATCCGATGACATCAGGACTGATTCTTTTTTCGTTCCATTTCTGGTCTTGGTGTATCTCTTTTGAACTTCATAGTTCAGCCTCGACAGTTTGCTTGCTCAAGAATCCTAAGAGACCGGTGCTTTTGTCCTGTACTAAATCTCCGGGGTGAATGCAATCGGCACGCCTTAGCACAGAGGCTAAAAAGGCCTTGTTCTTATCACACCAACGGGTCATCTTTGGATTACAAAAGAAAGCCTGACAGTTGCCCATGTTTGGAAACATTTTCACATTCAATTGATGTACTAGCTTGACGGTATCTTGAATAAATACAAAGAATATATGCTTTATTTGGATTCAGAGTTTCCAGATTTCCTTTGTTGTGAGGCCCCCCTCCCCAACGTCATGCCCAGCCAAGCCACTATACTGAATCACTGCCTGTGCATGTGCACAATTCTAATGAAAATAGCGCGACGCCTTCTAATGTAAAGAGTTCATAAATTCCTTTGTCCTGAATTTTTCATGGGGTCCGTGTGTACACCCGCACCAGTTCAGCTCCCAGACCCATGCAAAGGAAGAGGGTGTTGAGGAACGCCCGACAATTGAGCATAACGTGCTTTTGTCGAAACAGGGACATCTGTACCAAGGCATTCTGAAGCAGGTATCTAATGCCTCTTGCTTTCAGATCTAACCCTGCGTTGGAGTCTTTGCTTATAAATATTCCCGCTTTCCCCATTCATCATCCGCTCGCCATAGCTCATTGTATGTCGCCTTCGTGCAACCTCAAATTACAAATCATATGCCTTATTCTCTAATTTTTAGAAATTTCAAAGTCTCAAGCTTATCCGGACTTTCCATTCATGATGGATCCCAGCTGGATTCCAGATCGAGCGGAAGTGGTCCGAGTGGCAAGGGTTGAAATACCCAGATCTGCCTCTCCCCATCCAAAGATTCGAGGGTTCCATTACACCCCCCAAGGCTACGATAACCGCGTCTGGGTCAAATACTTTGATTATCCGAGGCAAACGAAAACGGAAGCAAAGACCCAAAAATATGTCCGCGAGGTGCTCTTGGCAGCAGACGAACAAACAAGACAAAAATTCTATATCCCTCAAGTGTTCGACGTGTTTCAAGCCGAGATTGATGATTATGAGTATGGGATAATTGTCATGGAATATATCGAGGGAACGCCAGTTTTTGATATTATCAGAGACCTCAAATTCAGGCAAGCCCCAATTGAAACCGATCAAAAATCATGGCCTGTGATAGAGCTTGTGCCGAGCGAATCCGACAAAATCAAGATGAATTTGCTTAGGGATAAAATTGTGGATTTCATCTGCTTTTTGCTCTCCCTTCATCCAACATCAGAAACGGTTCCAGGACCACACGGCGGAGGTCGAATCCTGCATGAGATATTTGGGATTGATGACAATGAAGCGCCCGCAGATTTCTCGACTCTGGATGATCTAGAGAAATACATAAGCAAAGTGATTACTGTAAGAAATCCTTTGTCCTTGATGAGCAGGCTGCAGATGCTGATGACTTGAGCAGGATTGGCTGGATGATGAACCAGGGACTATCGACCTCAAACCTGAAGGTCTTAAGTTGTGCTGGTGTGACCTTCATTTCAGCAATTTCATAATGGAGGACCCTAGCGACCCGTCAAGCCGAATGACTATTGTTGACTTTGAGCAAGCCAACTGGCTCCCTCACAGCTTTTTAATGTGGGTGCTGTGGCGTGATATCATGTACAACAGATCAGTAAAGTATTTGCTGGATGGAATTGTGTCGCAAAGCCACTTGACACAAAACGAGGCCACCATTTTCACCCTTGATAAATTCTCAAAGGCATTGAGGTTTCGCGAAAATGCCTTTTTCACTCGGTGAAAGGACCGTGCAAATGGAACCACACTGGGTTTATGGGGGGGGGTACACTGTTGACATCAATTCTATGCAGAAGTCAGCTTGTTTCGTCCAGGTCAATTTCTTTTTGCACTGAATAGCTAGCTGAACATACTTGCATTTTGTTTTAGCACGATGACTCTGTTAGTTATGAACAGGCTGCATTGCATGTGTTAGCCTCTAGGTTTGTTTGTTTCTTCAACTAGGTGATGCAGGAACCAGGCCGCAATATTAGCCTACAAATAGTGTTGAGCATCGTGTGCATCTTTCCTCCCAATTTAAATACCCATCAACTTGAATTTTGAACTCATGCAGTACAGTTAGGAATTTTCTAGCTTAGGTTGCACCCATTGAATCACAAGACCAGGATCAGCAATGTCAGAATCCCAACCATCCATCTCATCATCTTCTCCGTCTTTCATCTGTGATACATCTATGTCAATGCTTGCCATCACGATATTTGGGTTTCTCCAAAAAAGGGTCTGACTGGCGGTATCAAAACAGTAACACCTTCTGGAGCAAACCCTAAGCATCTCCAACCGGGAACAATAGGTTGTGTTTTATCTGGTGATGGGTTTTGCAGGGAACTCCCCATCAGCCCTAACTCCCGAGTCAAATCTGTTTTTTTTTATGCCCATGAACCTATCAAGTATTAAGCTTGCGCTGATCCTGCTGTCCCAAATTACAGTTCTCTTACAAATCTGGCCATTCCACATGCTCAAGCATTGTAATCTACGATGCCCATTGATAATAAGCCTTCGATTCTCCGGCAGCTCACTATAGCCAGCCACTATGATAGAGACCAATACCCTAAGTAAGAAAAAAATAAAGATCCCATAAATAAAAGGAAATAATACAAAAGCTTTCTTTTGACTCTTCATCCAATTAATTCTTCCTGGGAAGAACGAGTACAAATTTACTGCTGTCCCCGAGACTAATATGAAATAACAGAGAAAAAACACTCAAGAAACGCGCACACAGCACACGCAACGCGGAAGATTCTTCTGCACTTTCAAGAGAATGCATTAGTCTCATCAGCGCCAGCAATCACAGGTCGAAATTCTCGAAGTCGTGGTGCGTCCGAATCTGACTCATACACATACTTCCTCTTGATCCCAGGAATGTGACCCCAAATGTCAGCACCATATGGCTGCTTGAGCAAAACCAGCTCGCGGTGCAGGTCCTCGCCAAGCAGGTATTTGAAATAAGGTTGTCTAAATTTGATCAGATTATGGTCCAGTTGATTGACAATCTTTTGAAAATCGAAAACATCACGGTCATATTCGATGTCACAACCCAGTTTCGTTACCTCAAGGGTATATGGTGAGCCAATAACCAATGTAGCGCATTCGAAAATTTCAGCCGGGAGAAAAGACTGAATGTGGTCGCGACGACTTTCGCTCGCCTTAAACGCCCACGTCCTCTGTTGTGAGCCTAAAAAGGCATTCAATGTCTGACAATCTTGGCAATTCAACTGACAGCCTCGCGGCTTGTGAGCCCAGCCTGGCCGTCGAATCGGGCGCAAATGGGGAGCTATTTTGGCATGAACGACGTTTCGCAAAGCGAGCTCGAAAAATCCTCGTGTTGCAGGAGTAGGAGGACACCGGTATTGCCACATGGCCTTCAATAGATGGAATACAATCTCCTCTTCGAAATATTGGTGATTTTCAATAACTGGCCAAACACTACTACATATACCCCCCAATGACCTCTCAAGAATCGATTCAGCTGGCCCACGAAGGCCGTAATCGACGCTGCACTCCTTGTAAAATCGAATAAATAGTTTTGCATGTGTCCACTCTTTCGCGGCAGGCGTGGCATTAGGGAGGTGCTCGGTGCGAAGATCAAGCTTAGTGTCAGCGTGTATGATGATGCACTGATACATTGCGATGTTATATTGAAGATCTCTTTCGTCCTTCACTCTCCACATTTCATGAAGAAGTTCGAATAGGAATTCGGCACACCCCCGGAAACTTATAAGCGGTAGGAATCTAGAATGCAGCATCAATACACGCCTTTTTTACTTCATCACGAACGGTCATTTTGCATACCTGTCCAGGAGCCACGCAGAATCGACGTAATGAGCTTGAATATAAGTGAAGGCAAAGTTCACATCATCGGGCTGCCACTCAACCTGACATTCGATCATTTGGTTCAGAATCGGCTGGGCCCATGTATCAAAGGAGTAAATATGGGACCCCGAGGTTAAATTTTGATGGCATCTTTCTATTAATTCCTGCATGTCTCTTGCTTTGGCAGCCTCCACAAACGATTTGAATCTTGGAAGAATCACAACGTTAACCTATTTCAAGGATACCATGTGAAGGAAAACTTACTTGTTGGTCCATCCAATTTCCACCCGCTGACCACTCAAATGGGATTGAATTCCTTGGAAAATTCCCGATAGATAGTGATGCCTTTGAATGCTCATGGACACACAATGATCCCAAAGGCCAATGTCGCACAGATTTAAGGCCCACTTTGCCATGGTGTAAACTGTTTCAACTGGCAACCAGATTGTGCCTCTAGCGAGAGACCTCATTACCCGAAGTACCACCTCTTTGGCAGTTGCATCCTGGGGCGAGCGTTCAAAGTCCTCGGAAATCATGCGAGCAAGGGAAGCTGTTTGGGTGTCGAGAGTCTTCACCTCTGTCTTATCAGGGGAAGCTAGCTTCATATAAGAAAGCATATGGCGTTTGGGCACGAGAAGTGCCACCGTTTTATGATATCTAAGCGTTGCAGGTACTCTCTTGTTGTCTGTATGGATTCTCTCAACTTCGCTACCCGGTGCACGTGTACTGAAGCCTGCCCCAAGGATCTCTTCTTCTTCAATGTGAATGTCGGAGGCTATAGGCCGTCCTGCAACAGAATATATCGTGTTCAAGATTGTACTTGGAGGCGTGGCATCTTCCTCAAGTTCGTCGTTCGTTTTCTCGGTTCTCTCGTGTGTCATTTGCGCAAGCATAAAGTAAAAGCCAGTTTTGGAACATATATCATTCAAGTACAGACATACGAACCGATCTCGACCTTTCATGTTCTCCAAGGATAGACTTGCCTCGGTATATTTATGTTCCAAGGGATAAACGAGCCTCTCCAGCTGGTCATGGTTGGCCAACCACTCAGAGAAAAAGCCTCCCATCATTTGCCTCTTTTCATGTGCTATTGTGGCCGACAAAAGCCGACGGCTGAACAGCTTGTATGTGAGTACCAGTCGATACCCAGACATCAATTGCTCCGCATTGTACGAGACGTCGGAAAACCATGCCATTATTGACAGATCAAAACGGGACGTTGGAGCTGTCGACAAGATGGATTTCTGTTGCTTGAACGAAACAAGAACATCGGCGCCCTGATGTTCCGAGGGGAGACACACAACAAGGGTGGCAACCATGCCGCTTTGGTTTTCAGAGGCCTCATGTCGCCCGAACATAGAGCCTGGCTCGTAGAGAACAAGCTGATGTGGCTCCGCCGTAAGGCCTTCAAGGCCGAGGCCATTCTCTACATCTCTGATAGCCTCTTCTAGGAAAGGCGACCAGGCCGGGTTTTCGAGTTGGAACTGGGTATGATCGAGCTCCCAGGTGTTGGGCACCGTTGTGTCGGTGGCTGTTTCGTCACCTGCCTCGAAAGACAACTGTCCGCAAGCAACCTTGATGACAGCCTCCGCATATTGCTCAGTGAGGGGTAGCGGAATGGGTGCTTGTCCTGCTATAGTGATGCCAGGATTGACGAATCTGGGATAGTGGTCGAAAGAGGCAATGCGGCCGGTTCCTTCGATGTTGTCCAGGCACCGGCTAAAATCCATACGCCAGGCCGCCAGCCCAGCAGCGGGACTGGCGGGACGCGTAGGCCCCATACGGGTAAAGCCGTGATCCCAGTAGTGGATATTAGATCGGTTCGGTTCGTATCCGTGGTATCGCTCGTCCTCCATCACGGAGTCGTCGTCACGTATCCCCCAGGGTACGCGCATGCTGCCCACTTCGATGACGAAAGACAGACTTTTAGGAGTTGATGTGATGAATGATGATTTCTGTCGAGATGAACATAAAGACGGTGAGGAATGAATCAGGCTGGATACGAAACGCGGGGCCAAGTTGATGTGTGAAAAAAGCAAGTCGGCTTGAGGCAGCCCTGCATCTGCCACCGTACCCCGCTCTGTGCTCCGTAACGCAGAGATGTGTACTTCACATCACCTACGAGGATTGGGAAATATTGTATTCAAAATTCATTCAGTCCTTCAATAGTGGGCAAAATCCAGGAGACTCCGTCGCAATATTTGGGATTCCAGTCGGCACCCATACGAATCGAGCTTCTCTGTAGCATCACACCATCGGTCCAATATGAAAGTCGATCCCAAGCTTACAATAGGCTTCTTTTTTTAATAAAAATAATATTCCTCCATCTAGTCTTTTTAAACTTGTTTAATGAGCATTGCAGAGGGTCTGAGCAGGCCAAGTGGAATGAACGCACAATCGAAACGACTGCAGCTGTTCAATCAGATTGACAAGGATCATAATAAAATTAGGTCGAGCCATTTTGCTTTCATTCAGCTGAGTATGTATCATTACGACCCTGTTTTCTTATCTGTGTGCTGGTGGCTGTACAGCTGAATATGCAAGGGCCATGTACACAAGAGATTTAGGAAATAGGGCAAAATTGCTCGATGAAATCACAATTTGCGGCTCTTATGGCGCAATTTGGCTCATAAAAAAAAAGAACTTCAGAGATTCTTGTTTCACTCTATTCACCAAAGAAATCGGCTTCAATGACACAAACAATGCACTAAAAAGTCTTGTAGGGTCTCTCATCAGAGAGCGGCTTTTGAGCAACTTTTTAGAAGTGGGGAGGTCTATAATATTGGATGCCACAGCGGGGGCGCATTCGTGGCATGAATGTAGAAATGGATGCCTCGGAAAACCATTTCCCTTGTCCCATTGTGTCTGCATCTCCCCCAAAACGGTGACCTCCAATCACAAGACGAACATTACAACTAAAGAGAGCAATGACAGGGCACTATTTTTAATGCACCCCTTGTGCATAACCCATAATTAAGTAAGGATAGCTAATAGGGCCAACGGGAGTTCGGCACAACTATGGATGAACGGTGCACCGCTACAGTACAACCCTTCAATGATTATCGGGTCGACTTTGTTACATGGGGCCGATGCAAAAAGCCACACAACTTCGCATTTTTAGCTCAAATAAATACAAAATAAATGTCTAAACACAGCATATTCAATTCAAGATTATTTCTCAGGCTTTATTAGCATTATCATATCCCATTATACCGTTCATTTTAGCCAGAACGGATGTTGTACAGCAAGCACGTTGGAAAAGGGCCTCCGTCGCAATCATGCAAGGGTGTGATTGTATGCCCATGCCCACCCTTTTTTCCAGCGTTACATATCACACGTGTGCTCGCTGCGTGTGCCATCAGGCCGAATTTATCGATCAGAACTCATTACAGTAATTTCGGAATAATGCCGCAGTGCAGCAGGATGGAGAAAGTGGGCTGACGGGTATTTATGCATTCTTCGCCTCAGATCAGTCTCTCCTCTCCATTAAATCCTAAACAACCTAAAATGAACATTGACTGTATCCTTATTCAAAATGATTCTTATTTACCAAATACTTATCGCTGTTGCCATTCTAGCTTTGCTCATCGTCTTGAGTCCTGCTGGGCGGCGACCCAAGAGCTACCCACCTGGGCCTCCAACGGTACCCATTCTTGGAAATTTTCACCAGGTGTGGCCCAAAGTCCAATCCTTCCGCGAGGCCAACTAAGACCCCATAGATGCCTACGAAAGATGTTTACTTGCAATTTGAGAAATGGGCACGTCAATATGGCCCAGTGTACAGCTTGATTCTCGGCTCCAAAACAATGGTTGTTCTATCTCAAGATAAGGCCGTTAAAGATTTGCTTGACAAAAGGAGTGCCATTTACTCCGACAGGGAGGAAAATTATCTTGCTCAAACTCTTTGCAGTGGTGATTTGAGGCTCGTCTTCCTGGTACGTTATTCTGGGAGTATAATTGTCCGACAATTTCTGATCCTTAAATAGAGGTACGGGCCGGAATGGCGAAGTGTATGTCATGCCAGCAATCCTAACAATCCAATCTAATGGTGACTCCAGGCGAGAAAGCTTGTGCACAATCTTCTCAGCATCTCACTTTCCAGGTCCTACATCCCATACCAAGACTTGGAAAACAAACAGATGCTGTATGAAATGATTACGCAGCCGGATGCGTTTCTCTCCAACATCCGACGAACTATGAACGCGCAAACAACGTCCATGGTCTTCGGTTGGCGCACAAGCACTTATGAAGACGAAAAGATGAAGCAGCTTTTTGATGGATTCATTGCGTTTGTCGAGCTCTGCAGTCTCGGGTCAGCAGCCATCATGGAGTATTTTCCTTGGGTGAGGAAATTTCCCGAATTCATGTTCCCTGCCAGGACGAAGGCCAAGGAACTTCACCGTCGCGAGAAGGCCTTGTACCTTGACCTTTGGCTAAAAGCAAAAGAAGCAGCCAAAAATGGAACTCTGAACAAATGCTTTTGCTTGGACATGGCAAAAGCGCAGGAGACCGAAGGCTTTACTGACGACCAGGCCGCTTACATTTCCGGCACCCTGCTTGAAGCAGGCTCCGAGACGATATCAAACACCCTATATGGCTTTATGCAAGCAATGTTGCTATTCCCCGAAGCACAAAAGAAAGCGCAGGAAGAGCTCGATCGCGTCGTGGGCCCCGATCGCTTGCCTACCATAGATGATTTCAAGCAACTGCCATATATTCGGGCGTGCATGAAAGAAGCAGCTCGCTGGATGCCAACATCTATTCTGGGAGCTGTTTCGCATTCGGTTATTCAGGACGACTACTACGAGGGCTACCTCATCCCCAAGAATGCGACGGTTTTGATGAACACGTGGACAATACACATGGACCCTCAGCGGCATCCGAACCCGAGGGTTTTTGACCCAACCAGGTACATTGGCGATGACCTAGGCTTTGCGGATTCTGCAAACAATATGGACCACACCAAGCGCGACAATTTTATTTTCGGTGCAGGGCGTCGCATCTGTCCCGGCATACATATCGCAGAGAACAGTTTCTTCCTTGCAGTGTCCAGACTGGCGTGGGGTTTCAACATCGAGCCCGCGTTGGATCAAATGGGGCAGCCGATTATACCAGACCCGGACAAGCTGACCCAGGGGTTGATGTGCATGCCCGAAGAGTTTCCCGCAAAAATCACTCCGAGGTCGCAGGCTCATAAGGACATTATGATTCAAGAATGGAAAAAGGCAGAGCAGGATTGCCTGGATCCTGAGACAAAGCAGTGGCGACATACACCTGTTTAGGTGGTTCCAATAGTATTTCAGAGATGCACGAGATATCTCGCAGTTTCAGTTTTCTAGTATGAGGTCGAATTGAAGTTATAGTTCTTGCAGTAATGCGATGCATTTTTAAAAATAAAAAAAATAAATATTACCCATTGAATGAACATATTGAGCTTTGTGTTTGCATTTCTTCGTTGACGTAGCATGGATGTCCCCGCCAATCTAGATGTGGATAGAAGTCAGAAAATTACCATCCTTGAAGCATCTACGACATGGATAAATCCAGTGATCTGTTGTTCTTACCCAGGTATGCCAATACTGGGGTTTAGCTGGCTCGTTTCAGGCAGCAAAATAATGGACCAACGGCCTCCAATGGTGGCTGGTCTAGCGCGTTCCAGGCCTCGGAGCTGAATTCAGCCCTGTGCTATTTACGAGGCTGTGAAAGTGCACTAAACGGATGCCTGGAGCTTGGGCTTTTTAAGGTTATTTATGCCCCCGATCTACAAGCTGCCGCCGTGCGATGATACTCAACAACAGAGCATCAAACGACCATGACAACCATGTTTAACCTATCGCCAGAGGCCGCCCAGGCCCTGGCCCAAGCTGCTCTCCACGACCGCATCGTCGGCTGCCTATTCGGGTCTGCGCTGGGCGACGCCATTGGCTTGTACACGGAATTTCTCAACGTCGAGCTCGCGAACAAGGCATATCCATCGCGGTCATTCACCTTGCTGCCGGCCGACCAGGCCACTCCATTCCGGCGCGATCGCCACAGAGATTTCCATCGCCCGGGCGAATGGACAGATGACACCGACCACGCCATGCTCATCTTGCTGTCGTATCTGCACAGCGATGGAAAGCAGCTGAACCCTAAAGACTTTGCCTCGCGCTTGGCCGTTTGGGTGCGCATGGGTCTCCGCGCACTGGATACGCTGCCCCTTGGCCTAGGACGAACCGTGGGTGCCATCGTCAGAAGCAAGGAATTCCTCGAGAACCCCGAAGCTACGGCGCGAAGTCATTGGACCAAGGTCAACTACAACGCCGCGCCAAACGGGAGTCTGATGCGGACGCATCCCCTCGGCCTCATGTGCCTGAACAAGACGGTTGAGGAGACATTTGAAGTCGCTGCAAATTATTCTGCCATCACACACGTTGACCCAAGGTGTATCATTTCTTGTGTCATCGGCACCGCTCTCATCCGCGGCCTGATCCGCGCCGAGGTGCGCGCCGAGAGCGACATTGATGCCATGATTGACCGTGCCGTCGAGTGGTATAATGCCCGCAGGGAAAAGGAACTCGAGGACCCTGAAAGAAAAGACGAGCCAAAGCTGGACGTTGACGAGCTGAAGACCCACGCCACGGCCAAGACCCTAGCAGATCTGAAGCTCGATGAGACGTACAAGATCGGATACGTTTACAAGTGCTTCGGCTCAGGCATTCTCCTTCTACGGCTTGCCATGCGTCAGATTGCATCAAAAAATCACCTCACAAATGACCTCTCTATTTTCGAGCCTCTTATCACCGACCTAACAATGGAGGCGGGCGACGCCGACACCAACGCCTGTTTCGCCGGTGCTCTTCTCGGCTCGCTGCTCGGCTTCAAGGCCCTTCCGCCGCACTGGCGCGACGGGCTCCGTTATGGAGACTGGCTGACGGGCAAGGCTGAAGGATTGTGCCAAGTCCTTGGCGTGACAGAGGGTTCATACAGCGGATCAGGCGACACAGATACGGCGCCCGACGGCGGACGAGGATTCCTGACGGAAGATCAGATGGAGAGGAAATGCATGGAGATGCAGGCGTGGATGGCACAGCAGGAGACGGATTGGAAGAAGAAGCAAGAAAAGGATAAGAGGAAGAGTAACTGGTTTGCTTGGAAGTCATAGTCCAGCAGGAGAGGCTCCGAATTGATGAGAGTGGGAGCGGATGCTCATCATCGCATCTTGAACATCACTTTCATAGTAGGCGCAATAGTACCTATTCATCTCTTCTGACCGGTATCACCTTTACGTAACATACATAAAGGGTGTGACTTTTGTAGCTCCGAGATCCGGCCGATGTCTTTTAGAGGTATGCAGCGTGCATCTCGAAACGGTTTCCAGCATGTATAAAGCATTCCTCCTCACCTACAAAATACCATCAAATATCATTGAACCCTGACCCAATTCACTTGACGATCCAATACCTCAGAGATGCGTCCCTTAATTTTCGCCATTGCTTCTTCCATCCTGTCTGTTGCTTATGCACAGAGTTGTGATTTTGGATACAACCTGACAAGTGGAATCGAGACTGTCCACACTCTCAGCACCAGGGTAGAGAACTTCATCGCCCGCTTCAATAACCTTCTGGTCCTTGTAAATGCAGATGTATTTTGTCAACATGATCAAGTTTGGTCCAGAAGGTTGCGCTAATGCTGAGCAAAGCAAATTGTTGAAGGCCTCAACGATATTACGGATGATGTCGAAGAATACCCCATCGCTGTCTCGCAAGTAGTCCGCAACGTAAACCCCGTCTGGATAAGCAACGATGAATCAGCCCAGTCGCAATTCTGCAGCGCCTACAACGATGTAAGCATTCTCTAGCCCGCCTGTGGTGAATGGTTTCTAATTGGGTGCTCAAGATGATGCGCAAGAACCTGAATTTCTACTCGGTTCTGAAATGGGGCAAGCTGAGGGTCAGCCCGCAACGCCTGCAGTTCAATGCCCGTCACTTTATAGATGTAGTCACAGACAGCATGCACCATCAGCTACAATTTGACAGGTTTCTTGTCGGTAATTTGAGAAATAACAGGATTTGTCGCGAGGCGTCCTACAATGCGGAGTACAACTATAAAGTTCTCGCGGGCCCTCGTGGTTCTGCGGACATTGGAATGTTTCATTTTGGCGGTTAGCCTGGACTTGTAGAGGCGGCAGAGTCAGTATCGGGGGAGGAGTAGAAGGTTACAGAACTACAAGAGTAGCTTTCAGAACATCAAGGCTCCTCGCAACACTATTTGACAAAGAAATCTCGCCGTCAACCAAATGTCTTGATCCATTTCTTCCCTCATTGGGGAAGAAGTCATCGGTGGGGCACAGCAGTCTCCGCAGTTATATTCCCGTAGTCTTTTGAAGTTTCCATGTCATTAACATCATTAGTCTATCTTTTATTTATCTATTCCAACAAATTCCCCTTTCCATTTTCTAGGCCGAGGCGCAGTGTCCTCCATCAACGCGAATATCGGCTCCGTGAACAAATGAAGCGCCTTCCGACAACAGGAAAACAGCGGGGGCCTTGAAGTCCTCGGGCACACCAAGACGGCCAAGCAGAGCGCCGGCCATCCATGTCTTTTCAACCTCGGGGTTCTCAATGAGAAGCTGGTCCGTCATGGCAGTTCGGATATACTGTAGATGCTCATTAGTTGATGTTTTTTTATCGGCAGGGTGTGGGAGGGTGTCTTACGCCGGGCGACAGAGTGTTGACGCGGATGCCGAACTGGCCCCATTCTTGGGCAACGGATCGGCACATTTGCTGCACGGCGGCCTTGCTGGTGTTGTATGCGGTGCAAGAGAGGCCCTAGAGTCACAAGGTCAGTATACGCTTTGCTGCTGCATTGAGCCAACGCATAATAGACTCACCCTGTTGGCAATGTTGCCGGACATGCTGGAGATGATCACAATGCTACCCTGCGTCTTGTTGTCCCGCAGGACCCTGGCTGCATACTTGCAAGTGTTGAAGACACCAGTAACGTTGACTCTGAGGATCCGCTCGAAATCGGCCGCGGGGTAGTCAAAGGCAGGGATCTGCTGCTGGATGCCGGCGCATGCAATGGTGCCCCAGAACGGGGCGCCGTTCTGGGCCGCATTGGCAGCCACAGAGTTCATGACGGCCTCGACAGAGACCTCGTCCGTGACATCGCACTTCTGGTAGGCCACATGCGACCCATTCACCCCCGCGATCTTGTTTAGCAGGGCCCACTCTTCGGCGGCAGGCTGCTCGAGGATGTCGAGACAAACGACGCTGCCACCAGCTTCAACAACGGCGATGGCCAGAGTGATTCCCAGGCCGCGCGCACCACCGGTGATGGCAATTGTCTTTCCCTCGAGCGAGAAGAGCTGGGGGGTCGCAGTCTTGGGGGTAGGGAGGGACCTGGCGGTGGGCACCTCAGCCACAAGCTCGGCGTCGTTGATAGCGGGAGCCATTGTTAAAAATAAAAATTTTAAAAAAAGATTGGCGGGGAACCACAGGGACGCAGTGTAGGATAGATCGGTGGAATTGGCACAAGAGAAGCAGAAAAACTTCAGAGGAAAAGAAGAACCGTCTGGCGGAAAGCGTCCCAAGGATATACACATCCACCAAGCCGAAGCGGCCGGCGAATAGACCGTTTATCAGATTTCAGCCCCATTTTCAATGACAGTTGGCAATCTGCACATGGTCACGATGGCACAAGCAGCGGCAGGTGCAGGCGTTGGAGGCTGCGACGGAGAGTTTTGGTCAATTCCGTCTTCTCCATCGTGGTGGTTGTAGCCGGAGGTTGAAAACGCGTCGGGAACCTGTCTGCCGACGGCAGGTGTATGCGGAGGAGGATCCGGAGCCGAAACGCAGGGTCGCAATGGATTAACGAGGGCCCGGAAGGGTGAGTGTAGGCGGGGGGTGTAAAAGCGTTGATGCAAGTCATGGCAGCCGCAAGCGCAAGCCTCTTCCCAACACGACCGAGTGCCTGTCGCTTCCGCATTGGGGCGGGCCCCGAAGTTCACCCCGACGTGGAGCATAGCGCAGTCATGTGCCCCTCGTGATCTGCCGTGATGGAGTCAAGAGCCGAGATGTCGGGAATCGCCTCCACCCCTCCTGCGCTCCCGCTTTCCTCTTTCGGAATCAGGAAGCGGCACACGATGGCCCAGCGACGAGAACTAATCACACGCGCAGACAGATTTCTTTTTTGGAAGGGGTTGAGGATGGCGGATGCGGATGCGATGCCAATTGACGGCTTAGCGCCTGCGACGTTGATGTTGATATATTTCACCCCTCCGAGCGAGCCAGCTGCTTGAGGCCTTCGTCCAGTCTCTTCTCCTGCTCAGTCTCTCTCACCCAGAAACACCACCAGAAAAGATGGCGCCCATTGCAATCGCCGAGGCCAACGACCTCCCCGCCGCCGTCTCCAACGAGATTAAGCGAATCCAGACTGAGGATGCCCAGACAATTGACCTGGTGCTCCGCCAGTTCCGCTGCTTGATCGCCGATCTGTGCCAGCAGTTCAATGGAGGCCACCCTGGGTAAGAGGCGCACGAAAACACCACCAATTGATCGCGAGCGTGTCTAACAGTGATTTTTCAATGTAGCGGTGCCATGGGCATGGCCGCAATCGGTGTCGCCCTCTGGAAGTACGTCATGAAGTACTCCCCCTCCAACCCCAACTACTTCAACCGTGATCGCTTCGTGCTCTCCAACGGCCACACATGCCTCTTCCAGTACACCTTCCTTCACCTCACGGGCTACAAGCACATGACCTTCGATCAGCTCAAGTCCTACCACTCAGCTCGCTACGACTCGTTTGCCCCCGGCCACCCCGAGATCGAGCACGAGGGTGTCGAGGTCACCACCGGTCCTCTGGGCCAGGGCATTGCCAATGCCGTCGGTCTGGCCATGGCCACCAAGCACCTGGCCGCTGTCTACAACAAGCCCAACTACGAGCTCGTTAACAACACCACTTTCTGCATGATTGGCGATGCCTGCCTGCAGGAGGGTGTCGCCCTCGAGGCTATCCAGCTGGCTGGCCACTGGAAGCTCAACAACCTTGTCGTCATGTACGACAACAACCAGATTACTTGCGACGGCAGCGTCGACCTCTGCAACACCGAGGATGTCAACGCCAAGATGCGCGCTTGTGGCTGGGATGTCATTGAGATTGAGGATGGCTGCTACGATGTCGAGGGTCTCGTCAAGGCCCTCCTCCAGGCCAAGGCCAGCACTGAGAAGCCCACTTTCATCAACGTCCGCACCGTCATCGGTGTCGGCAGCAACGTCGCCGGTGAGGCCAAGGCCCACGGTGCTGCCTTTGGCGCTCAGGGTGTCCGCGGAGTCAAGGAGTTCTTCGGCCGCAACCCCGACGAGAGCTTCGTTGTCACCGACGAGGTCTACAACTACTTCAAGGACATCAAGACCCGCGGTGAGCGACTCGAGGAGGACTGGAACAGCCTCCTCAGCGCTTACGCCAAGGAGTACCCCGAACTCCACGAGGAGTTCACCAAGCGAGTTAAGGGCGAGTTCCCCGGTGACTGGCGCAGCATCATCCCCGCCAAGGAGACTTTCCCTACCGCTCCCACCCCCTCGCGAAAGTCTGCTGGTATCATCTGCAACCCTCTGGCTGAGAAGCTCAACAACTTCATGGTCGGTACCGCCGATCTGTCTCCCTCTGTCAACATGATCTGGAAGGACAAGGTCGACTTCCAGCACGTAAGTCTACTACAGCCTACTTGTCCAAGGCAACACATGATAGCTAACACCAATACAGCCCGACCTCAAGACCACTTGCGGTATCAACGGCAACTACTCAGGCCGATACATCCACTGGGGTATCCGTGAGCACGCTATGGCCTCCATCTCCAACGGTCTTGCTGCTTTCGGCAAGGGCACCATCCTCCCCGTCACCTCCAGCTTCTTCATGTTCTACATTGTAAGTCAACATCACACCTGTGCTAGTTTCGCCTCGACTAACTTGGAACCTTCAGTACGCCGCCCCTGGTGTCCGTATGGGCGCCCTCCAGCAGCTCCAGGCCATCCACATTGCCACCCACGACTCCATCGGAACTGGTGAGGACGGTCCCACTCACCAGCCCATCGCCCTCCCTGCCCTCTACCGTTCCATGCCCAACATCCTCTACATCCGCCCCGCCGACACCGAAGAGACTGCCGGTGCCTTCATCACCGCCCTCGAGGCCAAGAACACCCCCACTATCATCTCCCTCTCCCGACAGAACCTCGAGCAGTACCCCCAGTACTCCAGCCGTGACGGCGCCCAGAAGGGTGCCTACGTCTTCATCGAGGAGGAGAACGCCGACGTCACCCTGATCGGTGTCGGTGCCGAGATGGCCTTCGCCGTCAAGACCCGCGATGTCCTCAAGGAGAAGTTCGGCATCAAGGCCCGTGTCGTCTCCTTCCCCTGCCAGCGTCTGTTTGATGCTCAGCCTATTGAGTACAAGCGAGAGGTGTTGCAGTACCGCAGCAACGCACCCCGCGTCGTTATTGAGGCCTATGCCGTCAACGGATGGGAGCGCTACGCCGACGCCGGCTACTCCATGTCGACCTTCGGCAAGAGTCTGCCCGGTAAGGACGCTTACAAGTACTTTGGCTTTGACGAGAACGTCATTGCACCTGAGGTGGCGAAGCTGGTCGAGGAGGTGAAGAAGGAGGGTGTTGAGACGCTGCGCGGCGAGTTCCGCGACCTCAACCCCGTTAAGCACGAGGAGCACTAATTTAGCAGGCATGCATGAATGTTTTATTAAAAGTATAGACGGGTTTTAAACGCTCCGGTTTTTGGATGTAATACGACTGAGATGACACGATACACGGATATATAGGATGAATACATCTTCTTCAAACTATTATGAATTGCTTTTTGCATGTAACTCATACGTGATGCCTGGAATTGAAGTATGAATTCGATTACAAAGAATTGTTGGTAGTTGACCCTTGAGAATTCCAATCCCAGCCCACATCCCTTGCCCCAAGACTACGACGACTATCCTATTCCACCATTCTCCAAAGTGCAATTTCCCAATAGTGCAGCCCTACTCAAAAGTTTTAAAAAGCATATAATGACGATACGCACGCATGTGGCTTTTCCGTAAACACGCCCTTTCAAAATAGACGCCGTCGGTGTCTCACGCCTATTGAGTCTTCCGGCCGAGGCAAAGCAGCAATGCTCTCCAAGACAATATCGCCGGCCTCGACCAAGTTTTCCCGCAGCGAGCGCAGTATGCCGTTGTTCCAACGATTCTTGATAGCAGCCGCCGCGTTGCTACCGGCGCTAAAAGTTCCCCTGCCAAGGAAACTGACAAAAGTGGCACCCTGGCGGATAGGAGCTATTTGGCATGCTTTCCCCAGCGTCTTCTGCAGGGCTGTAGTGCATTTGGCTGCAGGCTCTCGCACTTTTCGTAATTTCTGGATCCCCGGGAACGTCTGCGTAAGAGTCCCGAGCTTGGTCTCGCCCAGAGAGGGGTGATCGAAACTGTAATCAACCTGGATATCCTCTCCCATGAAGACGTCAGAGGTGTGTCTTTTATCTACCACTTCAGAAATCGACTCTTTAGGGGAGAATTCTGAATCTTTTCGGTTGCCCAAAGCCAATTTTTCATCATCGAAGAGAAAGGGCCTAGTCTTGCCCTTTCTATTTGTCAACGGTGCCTCCTCGCTTGAGTCGCCAGTAGGAATGCAATCTTTTGCTGCTATAAATACGTATTCCTTGCTGTCTTCGTAGCTTTCAAAGCTACTAAACCAACCCTCCTCATCTGAGCTCGTGTCGCCTAAGTCGGAGTCGTGAAACCATGAGGAATCGTTGGTCGACATTTCCGATACCTCGTATTGGTAATCTGGAAACTTTCCATAGATGAAGCGAGACTAGAGGCGTCACACTCTTGTCGCTCCCGAATGGTTCGTTGCCCAACTCCTAGGAGCGGGTTGATATCATCGTCCATGGCCGGTGGACTAAGGCGTTGAGCCGTCGTATCAAGGGCGAGATTATTAAAGAAATCTGGATTCACGAACTAGACAGAGTTGGTTTTCAAGCTCGGCAGGTAAATCAGGAATGAAGATAGACTAAATGGTTCTGAGGAAATTTATCCAGTTTCATGGGCGTGCTCCAGAGAGTAATCAGGGGCCATCTCCGAAACTATGCAATAACCTTTTTTTTAAATGTCCTTCAAAATGCCATCTTCACTCCATAGACTATCGGGGTGTGAGCTATTACAAATTAACTCTACTTTCCAGCTATCTCCGACACAATGATGTCCAGTTTGGGCAAGTTTCCCTTGATTTTTCGCTCCTTCTCCGATGATGAACTGAGATGATATATATTCCAGCCAATGTCCAGCCAACTCGGGGCCTTCTTTTTATCTATTCCACAGATTTACTCACAGCCACAGTCACCATACAGTACTTCACGCCATTTGAATTGTCATCGTTGTATCTTGCAGTCACCACACCCAGTCCAGAGTTCCGGTATTGTCACCTACAGTTCTTGTTGGTGAATTATCGATCCATCGGTCTTAACATTTGGACGCTTTCGCAAAGCAGATATTAGACCTGCAAACAAGTGATAAAGATGGGTTCTAACCCTTCTGCTACTGTCCATCGTTTCCCCAACACTGCCGCCTACCCAATCCCCCCTCGCAGCTTGGGGCATATCGGGGAGGCCAGGTTGACCTGGCAGGGCTATCTCGTGCGCCATGGGCTCATGGGCTTCTGGGGAACACAGATAGTCTCTGGGAGGGCGGCCTACGAAGGCATATGTGCCCATCTCATGGCCCGTGGAGAGGACAAGTTGAGGGCGGAGCGGGAAATCGTCGAGCACCGCGGATACTTCAAGTGCTTGCCCGGACGATACGCCCGCAAGCCTTCGCGGGAGTTCAAGAAGTCAATCAGGGTCATTGACAACGCGGCTCTCAAGGTCGAAGAGAACTGGGCATCTCGTGCGAGCAATAATGCCAAGCACCAGGCGCTGAGGGCCGACGACAAGTCTAGGCGGAGCGCATTCATGTACAAGGAGGTTCAGCACTGGAGCAGGAACTACGACAAGCTCGAGACCCTCTTCGTCACCGCTCCACTCGTAGGCACGAGGTACTACCTCGGACACGACAAGGGCGACTTCATCTTTCGGTATCTCGGCCCCGGAATCAAGAGCGACTTTACAACATACCTCGGGGTCGTATACCGAGATAACTTCGAGTTCTGCGGTCAGGTTCCCCGATCTCGAGCCGAATGCCTCGTCAGGATCGAGGTTCTCGTAACTCAAGTCGTCTGCGCCGTGGCCACTGTCATTGCCTTCCACGCCCAAATACATTGCCGATTCCCATGCGACCTCAATCGAATCTGTCGGCTGGGAAGTGGTGCATCAAGGAAGGATCTCGGAAAGCTCCCGATTTGTTGGCTGCGCATTTTTGTGGCCGGAACACAGGTCGATGCAAGAGTGCGACAAGCAATGCTTGACAGCGTTGTAGTTGGTGAGTTTGCTCACTTGATGGAGCTTGTACTCCCAGGTCATGTAGGCAAGCATATCAAGAGGGAACTGGGGCCACTTGTTGCCTGCATAGAAGCGGGAGCCGGTTTGAACCTCGAGAATATAGCTAAAGCTTACGGCAAGAAGCTGGAAGAGTTCGCATTTGATCAGCTATTTTCTGGACAAAATGCTGACAACTTGCTCGTCTTTGAAGATGTCAATATCAAGGTCAGTAACAACTACCCTATAGCACACACAGTTTTGAAGCTTACCACCCCACTCCATATAGACTCCGGAAATACCTTATTCCGTCATCGTGCGACCCAGGCTAACATTTTGCATCAGGACATTCACGCATTTTACGACCAACCCCAATACCACACCGATCCCTCCCACCCGTCCTTCCGCTACACGCCGGTCGACGTCACCGCCGCTCTCGAGGTTGCACGGAAACTGAGGAACCCTGGCTGGGACTCCGATAGCTGCGACGAAGCCGCCAATTCCTCATCTGATTCGGACCTTAGCGAGCCGCCATCCGACAACGACGACGATAACGACGACGAAGACGATAGCCGAGGCCAATTGACGTCTAGACCAACAAGACAACCGCCTACGAACGATAAGGAACCCATTGGTTTGGCAAAGAACCAGAGAATCTCTCCAAGGAAATCTCAGCGACACACAAAGAGACCTGCCGCTCCAATCCAAACGAGCACATATCTCACCAGACGTCGACGCCTTGGGCAGTCTTGAAAATCGCCTCAATCGAAACCCTCAGCCGCTTCTTCGCAATGGCTTCGTTCTTCTCCCTCCGCGGGCTCTTCACCCGCTCAACGGTCCCCTCTACTACCGCTGCCATGCCCACCACCCGCCTGTTCTCAAGCACCTCGGCGGCGCTCGCCCGCACGCCTCCCAAGCCCGCAGCCAAGAAGCCCACGGCGGGCAAGACGACCCCCCGGCGCAAGCACCAGGCCTCGCGCTCCGAGAACTTCCACCGCATCCGCACCCTGAAGCAGAACATGTTCTCGCCGGCACCCCCTCCGCTCCGCATGGCCCGCCTGCGCTACCTCCGCCACTGGACCATCCACCGCGCCTGGCAGCTGTTCCGCCGCCAGCAGCACGAGGCCCTTGACCGCGAGCGCCACCGCATGCACAGCGGCATGTACAACGCCTGCGAGGAGCTGCGCAAGACGGTCGGCCCCGAGGGCCGCTCCGAGGGCTACCTGTACCGTGTTGCCATGGAGAAGAAGGGCGTCTGGGGCACTGAGGCCGTGCCCATCGAGTACGCCCGGTTCCAGACCGAGCACCCTGCTACCAATGCGTGGAACCACGACTGGAAGAGGTAAAAGAGGAATATGGAGCGAGAGAAAAAAAGAAAAGAAAAGGAAATAAAAAACGAAGACGTACGGATCTGACGCAGGCGATGACGTGTATACAAGAAAGCTAGACGATGGGGGAAACGAGATGGAGCCTCATCGATTTGTATTATAGACGGTGCAAAAAAATGACCCTTGTTACGATATGGAGGTGGAATTTCATGACAAGAGCACATGTATCACCAATGCAAAAAAGAAGCATAATGTACGAAGTCATTCAGAGAGATTAATTTGTTGGTTGGGTTTAAGGAAAAACAAACAGCATGGTCCCGCCCTCGGCCACTTTGAACATGAAAATCATCACTCTCATTAAGTACCCACTCAACCAAAACGACGGCGGCGGCTGCTACACCAATTTCCCCCAGCATTCCCCAGTGTTTTATCTCTTTGCGACTCCTCCTTGTCCCAATTTTTTTTGTTCCCACGCAACACTTTGTTCCGCTCCCCCTGGTGCCATTGGTGTACCGGGAGAAGAAATAACAAAAAGAAAAAAACAACAAAAAACAAACATGCACACGAGTCGAGTCAACAACGGACCCAAGTCGAGGCGGGTGTGGGGAGGGGGAGCGGCTCTATGTGAATTCCCACGGTATTAATACATGTCCGAGAGTGAAGATGCTTTCTGCTCATCGTGCTTTTGATTTGTTCCGCTGCAGATAAAACTTCGCTTGCCAGATTAATAAAAAATGATAAACAACCAAGTAAAATAGTAAGAGACATGGAACCAGATGTGAAGAAAAGGGCGTAGGAAAATAGTTTCGACAATGTGATGGCATGCAGATGGCCGCGGATCCTTCTCCTTGCCAAAGAGTCTCTCCAATGAACGAGTGTCAATAAAAAAACGCCAGATATGAGTTGATTGATAGTGTGAGGAAAAGCGACCCGCTGGTGGTGAAGAGGACGTCTGAGACTGTTTTAACAGCCTTGTCTGAGCTCCTGCATCGGTCCGCCTGGGAGTGTTTGTGAAACATCAATGTCCTCTCCCCGTAAGCGCCGAGCAAGAATCCTCTATGTCCGTCCATGTCCGTTTCCCTGATGGTCCAAAAGAAAAATGCGCAATCGAGAGGTTTTTTGTGGTCGAGATATGTGTCAGTCATGTGTATTTGAGCGTCGAATGTTTTTGGTGGCGTGAGTCTCGATGTCTAGATTAAGCCCAGCGACACTTCTGTCGCTGGTCTGGTGATCGAAGTTCCCTCGGTGAGAGGACCGGCCTCAGGTCGCATCGCATCGTATCGAACCACTCATGGCAGGGTCGGGATGAATGGTGCCGCTTCATAGAACGACGCAGCAGCCGCCGCCCTCACCCTTCTCAAAGGTCAAGAGAGCTGCGCGAGTGGCGGCCTCGAAAACATCGTCGACGCCCTCGCCGCTCAGGCTTGAGCATTCCAAATATCGCTTGGCGCCGATTTCTCGCGCAATGGTTTCGCCGTCGTGTTCCGAGACGAATCGTTGCGACTTTTTGCGCATCTCCTCAATGGCTACGGGATCTTCTCGGAGGTCCTTCTTGAGTCCGACCAAGATGATTGGTACGCCAGCGCACAGTCGGGTTGCTTCCTCGATCCACTAAACAGAGAGTAACGCGTCAGCTTCGGGGGTTTTTCGCAGCACAGCCATGCCGAGGAAGCCGCACCTTATGTTTAACATTGTCTAGGGAATCCGGTGTGTCCACAGAAAATCCGACCAGGATAACATGCGCTTTTGAGTAGGCGAGGGGCCGTAATCTCTCGTAGTCTTCCTGACCGGCGGTATCCCATAGCGCCAGCTGGACAGACTTGCCGTCTACTCTGCAATCGGTCACGTAGTTCTCGAAAACTGTGGGGATCTAGAAGGGGGTGAAGGTTAATACGGTGCGATGGCGGAAATGCAGCGAATTCGGTCGCAACTCACGTAATGCTGCACATCGGGGGTTAGCAGGGTGTCCAGGAGAGCGGGCAATCAGCCAAAAGGGTGAGGGAATCATACTGTTGGGAAATAACCGAGCGTGAAGACGCTCAGCAAACTGGTCTTGCCGCAGGCACCGTCGCCGATGATAACGAGCTTTCTTTGGATAATGTCAGCCATGGTGTCTGGTAAGTTTGCAGAGTGTGAATGGTGAGAAATAAGGCGCAAGAGGAAAAGAATGTGGAGGAGAAAGGTGGAGGAAGGAGACGCGAGGAGGACGTGGTGGTGTGGGCGATGCAGTACTGGGACCAGGCGTGCGTAATGCGGAGGGGCTGTACCTGCGAATGACGTTCTGAGGATTTGCACTCATGGTGAAACGTGTGCTCGAGTTGCGAGCGGGTATGGATGGAGGGTTATCGGAGCTGGTGGTGGCGAAGCTGTTTTGTTTTGGTCTGGTCGTGTATCGGAAAAAAAAGAGCCAAGGATTGAAAGACCGGACCCCCTAAAGCGTAGCTTTCAGTCGGCGTCAACGGCGATGGTCAGAGCGAAAGCGAGCAGCGCAACGACGACAGGAGGCGAAATCGTGGGGGAGGGACCAGATCGTAAAAAAGGGGAATGGATTGGCAAGCTGGGTCGATCGCAACGTGGGAGCAAGTCGTCGGAAAGGGCCCCTATTTGGTTGTTCGAGCAAGATAAGATGGGGGATGGCGTTGGAGTTGGTTCTGGACTGGAGGCCACCAGAGTCTAGGACGGAGGACGGGCGATGGGCAGCAGCAGAGCAGGGACGTCGGGCCGCGCGCGTAGGCGAATACGATCCAAGCCGGGGCGGTGGGACGGAGGGACCGAGTGGTTGGAGGAGAAGGGAAGAAAGCGCTTTTGAATGGAAAAGGGAATACGAGCTGAGAAGCGTAGGACTTGGAGGAGGACGGACGGGGGCAGCACGGGGGAGGGCGGCAGAAGGAGAGGGACCAGTCAAGTTTTTTTTTTTGTTTGTTTGGCGTACTCTGCTGCTGATGGCGTCCTTTTTTTTTTCTGGGCTTGAGCTGAGCAGGAGAGACAGGAGATGAGAGCGGGCGAGCTGAGCTTTTTGGGGCTGGGGTGAGAGACAGCTTCTGTTTTTTTCTTACTGGATTTGGCGGATTGGAGAATTGGGGATTTGGTATTGGGATGGGCAGCGGATGATGAGCGATGAGCAACGTCGTTGGTCGGATTATTGATGGAACAGTAATCGAGCGCCGCACCCTTCCAGTGCCTCCCAGAAGGCGTCGTGCCAGCGGGCTAGGGGACGCGCTGGGCTCGCTGCTGGACCCTGCTGGGCGCTGGACCACGCTACAGCGGCGGTGGTTCCAGCGGTCGAAGTGCCCTTTTTTTTTTGGGGCGGGCCAGGAGGCCGGGGAGCCGCGCAGGCGGTGGCAGTGGTGGTGATAGTGGGGATGGAAGGGGGGCCGGGGTGGGTGTTCAGCGAGTGGGTGGTGGAGCAACCAGGCCTGTTTAGCAGCCTCCCCCCGGAGTAGGCGAGGGACTGCATGTGGGTAACTTATGTGTGTTTATGCTGTACAGTCCAGGCACAACACAACCACCACGAGCAAGGCGGAGCGGAGCGGAGGGCGCTGGTAGGTGCACGCTTTTGGAGAGGCGAGGCAGTGGTCGTTGCAATAAGACCAGAAAGATGGTTTGCAGTGGTTTGTTACAGCGCAGTAGAGTCAGAAAGGAAAAGCCGCCTGCAGCGCTACGTTGTAGACATGGCTCTAAGCCTTAGCAGCAGTCCCGGCAGTGGGGAGGTCGATGTCAGTGGCGGCGGCGGAGGGGATGGCACGGTGGAGGCTGACAACGCCGCTGGACAAGAGACGGCGTTGGAGAATGGCTGCGAGTGGCCAGCTGGAAACCGAACCGCCGGTGAAGGTGAGGCCATGTACGGATACAGCCAAAGCTGACCTCAAAGGGGAGTCAAGGTTCATCATGCCAACGCCCCGGGCTCGGGATCGAGCGCAAAGATGGGGACGGGCTTGCATCACGATATCATGGCCAGAAAAAGAAACAGTTTTATCCTCAATGGGCGAGCCGCCAGGCTCATGGGTTGTCTTCCAAAGTCTAACCTTGGCCCTTTTTGGCAGAGGCCATCCTTGCTCGACTCGCATGGACCGCATGGATCGTGGTCCCAAACAGCATCCAGAAGGCGACACGGGTGCTTCTGTTGGCTGGCCACTCGAGGCACAGATCTACCCATGGCATGGCATCAGCCAGTCACCATGCGCATCCTCATGATACCCTTAGCTACAGACGGACAGAACAAATGAAAAGTTGCCGCGCTCAAACTCTCTGCCCAGCAGAAAACAGAAAAAAAGGCAAATCCATCTGTAACGTAGCAGAGCCAGCCGTTCTCGCTGCATACTTTTTGTCTTGAATGACATCGCATTGATGCGCAGCGTGCCGGTATTTCCGCCATGGAGCCCATCCAATGCCATGACCGTATCCAGTTCGTCATGTATGGCTGAGTGAGATACGATGGTCCCCGCCAGAATGCATTTCCTTGATCCGGCTAGATGGCTTTCTTTGCTCTCCTTGGGACCCATCCAGTCCCGTCCTGTCGGTCGCCTCACCACAGCCGAACCCGAGACGGAGTTCGGCATCGGAGTCTGTTGTTCTTGCTGGTTCCATTCGCTCCGCAGCCGTCTAGACGCATGAAAAATTTGGGCCCAATTACATAAGGCTCGGCATTCGCAAACTGCATGGCATTGAGAGAGTCAGGGCTCTTGTCGTCATTTGGCCAGCTCATTCACGGATAGGGCAGGGCCCGAGACACGACATAACCTTACACGATGGCCAACAAGACCAATCACGGCACAATGGGACGTGGTTTACTTTTGGGCCGCTGCATAAAACTCACACGTCGGCAGCCCAGGTGGGCTCAATGGCCCGCTACGACGTTTCTTCTTCTGCCTCTTGCAGGAATCAAACCAATGAGTGCCATGATGGCTCCCCTGGTGAAATGACATGGATGTCGGAAGTTTTCCTTGACTAAGCGGGTCTTGCGACTAAAAAAAAAATGTTGGCAGCGACGTAAGAAAAAGGCCTAAAGCGAGAAAGAGAACGAACAAAAAAAAAAAAAGTTCATCCCCAATTCTCTCATCGATCCATCCACTTGAAAGGGCCAACTCGTGGCATGTGCTCGCTCTGCTGAGCGTCACGCTTCTTGTTCGAGTTGGTGTGCCGCCGCCATCGTCCCATCCATCAGTCGCTAGCGCACACAGGCCCTGTGAGGCTGTGCTAATGCATCCGAAAACCAGACACCAACCAGAGGAGGAGGAGACTAAAATAAGGAGCTCTCGGGCCCAGTCCAGGGACCAGGATGGTCTGCGACGAACTACGACGAACTAGACTCACCAGGACCAATTCAGGGTCGGCCGAATAGGCGGCCATCGAGCCATTCCCGGTTGTTTGTGGGACTCCTGCTCGTGTGAGCCGTCAATTACCTCAGAGGCTCGTGCCTTTCCCGTCGGATAATGGTAAATCTTCAAAGTCCGACAGTCCCTGTCATGACATGTTTAAAGGCTTTCCTTTTTGTCATCTGGCCGTGTTCGAGTCAATTCCTGCCCGCACAGGTTCTTCCTTCATCCGGGGGTATCCATGGATGCTGTTCCCCACGCCCAATGGCAGCCGGGTTGGTTGCTGGAGCGCTCATCAACCCCGAGCAGAAAACTGGTTCCCGCTTATTACTGTCGTCCCGCAACTCTCTACGTGCTGCCTTTCTGCACACGCATCTCACCAACCTGGCCGGGAAACGGGACATGGCAAGCGAGCCCCTTGTTAATTTGGCAGGCAACGTTTGGCCAAGCGGCCTTATTGTCGCTTCATGCCTCAATTGCGGGACGGGCAAAGACGTAATTACGCATTAGTCGGTTGGGTTCGGTCCGCTACAATCCCTTGCCGCTATCACCCACTCCCGCAGCAAATAGTGGCGGTTTGTTGTAGCATCATGACTCTTGCCATTAAAAATCCTGAAACATAACCGCAACCATGAAATCTTCTCAGCATTTGCCTATCCATATTACCGTCCCGTGGATACTATTTTTATTTTTATTTTTAATTCTGTTTGCATCTTATGCTTGTTGCAACGGGGGGTGGATGCTTCTGTAGTACGATCTCTCCCCAACGAGGTCCGCTCACCTCACCCTTGGAGTATATTACCCTCTATGGGCAATGAGCCGAAGCGTGCCAGCGTCGCAGTTACACATTACCACCGCTTATGGTTTCTGTCCAACATGAGAAAGGGGGGCCATGACCAACGGCTCGCGCTCGTTTCGTAGCAACCCGATGTAACACGGGTAGATGCATTTGTTTGTGCACAGAATGGACGGTGACGGGATGAGACAGTATCACTTGTCCACGCGCCACCATTTGCCTGCACTTTGCGACGATCCAAGCAGGACATCCATACACTGCATGTAAGCCTCGGTGGAGGTCGTCCTCCACTCTATTGCTTTTCTTGCCGTGACACCAAATTACCACCATAGACTTGTAGGATGGCATTGCTTGCTGCACAATTGACATGAGGTATGATGATCCTAATCCACAACACCTCTCGGCTAAAATGCAACCACCGTCTGATGGTTTACCTTACACGTCATGCTCGTGGGCTGCCTCGGCACACTACCCAGGTGTTGCTGACTGGCCTGATTTGTGGGTGCCTATTTTCGCCAAGTCCTCCCAGTAGGTTGTCGTGCATATAAGACGAGCAACGACTGGGCTGAATGGGAGGAGAAAGGAGATAAAATGGAACGTTGGATAATTTCTCTATTGCTTGAAGTTTGAAGTGGATTTGCTGACTCAAGATGAAAACGGATGAGCTCAGGTGACCGTTTTTTTTTTTTTGCTTGCTGTGGCCGTTTTATTCAACGGATGCTGGGTGAATTTGTGCAGACGTAAACGGCACAGCGCCACGCATACAGCTGCGAGGCGGATGCCCGCCAGTGAGAAACAGGCGTTGAATGGCGAGAAAGGAAAGCCCCAGATGAGGTTGGCTGTCGCCAGCTGGCATGCTCACGCACCTGCAGCGGTCCCTCACGCGATAGCTGCCTCGTAACTAGTCATGCCTTATCAATCACGTTAGCCTCCACGAGGGACGCTCGTGGTCGTGACTTATCAACAGACATCCGTAGAGTCGCATGCATGCTTCTAGAACCTTATCGTCTAGCCCCGACCCAGATCGATCGAGTCTAGTCTAGGGTAGAGTCACAAATAGGGACGGAACCTTGCTGAGCGAGCCATTGACATCAAGGTGTCTGTTTCCCCAGCCATTACCCCACTCACTGATCAGAGGCACGCAACGCGGGAGACGTTGACGGCTGGATCACGTGCATAATCACGGGATTGTGCGCACTCAGGCACGAAATCTGATTGACGGAACGGACCCACTTTTCACTGGCTTCCACAGTGCACGCCCTCGTTCGGCTGCATGCCAAAGTACAGGTGCCATGTAACTCCACCGGAGAGTGACTTCTATCAGTGTCGTTGAGCCTTGAGAGACCATCTAAACCTCCAACAAAGACATCCCAGCCTCAGCATCCCTCCTCAACATCCCGACGGCCTCGACCTGCGCACGCGCTCCGCCTCCGGAGCGCCCTCTCGACGATCCCCCGTCTTGGCCCCCCCTCCCCGCCGGCGTCATCGCTGACCTAACCCTGACCTGGCCTGCCGACTGTGAGTGCCTCATTTTGAGCCGCCCCAGACTCTCCACCATCACCGGCAGCTCGCACATCTCGCCCGAGCACCCGTCCTCCTCCCGCACCTCGAACCGTTCCCAACCCGTCCGGCTGCGCTTCTCCAGCCCGGCTCTGTGCTGACATCACCAGCTACCTTCAGACCTCCCTCCTCCCCCTCCCTCCGACTCGCCAGACACGTGTTGCGCGCCTCTTCATGCTTTCGCCTGCTCTCGCTTCGTAAACCTACGATGCCGGCCAACAACCAGAAACCGGCTTCACATACGCCGGCATCGCCACGAAATACCGCAAAGTACACAAACAAGGATGGCTCCAAGTTCATCACCGTCCCCAAAGGAACCCCTTCCGAGTCATCTCAACCCTCAACCCCCACAACCACCAAGCCCAGCGCACCCCCACCAGAGCCCAACGACAGCAACGAATCTGCTCCCACCGTGAACCGCAAGAAGCAGAAGCGTCGTCAGAAGGCTGCTGCTAAGGCCGCCGCTCAGGAGGCTGCAAATGGTCACGTAACGTCCGCCTCAGCCACGCCAAAGCCCTCGGGCACCGGCCCCACCGACCAGGAGGTTGTCGCCAGCGATGACGAGGACGAAGACATCTTGGAACAGGACCACCTGCTGCCGACGACGAATGGCCATCCCCCATCATCAGCAGGGAGCAAAAAGAAGAACAAGAACAAGAAGAAGAAAAAGAATGCCGTAGCCAACAGCGACGAACCATCGCCCGTGACAGCAGCTTCTCAACCTCAATTGGCTTCTTCCAAGGGGCTTCGCGTTTCCGGTATGTCTCGCGACAAGATCTGGAGCACTAGCAGCCAGGAGGAGCGCGAACGCATCAAGGAGTTCTGGCTTGGTCTGGGCGAGGACGAGCGGAAGTCATTGGTCAAGGTGGAGAAGGACGCAGTGCTAAAGAAGATGAAAGAGCAACAGAAGCACACATGCAGCTGCACAGTCTGTGGCCGGAAACGAACCGCAATAGAGGAGGAGCTGGAAGGCCTTTACGACGCCTACTACCTCGAGCTGGAGCAATTCGCCAACCAAGGCGAAGCCCCACCTATGCTCCCACCCCGCGATTTCTCTCTGCGAACAGCACACCGAGCATTATCATCGAGCTACGCCAGCCAACCACCGTCACGCGGTCGAATAGTGGAACATGTGGGTGACGAAGAGGACGAAGACGACCTGGAAGAGTACAGCGAGGACGAGGTGGAGGACGACGATTATAGTGACGACGAACCTCCCGAAGAATTCCACAGCTCTCACGATCGAGATGTGGCCGATTTCTTGACGTTTGGCAACAGCCTGCAGGTCAAGGGTACGCAGCTTCTAGAATCACTTCTCCACAGATATGGTAACATGGACTTAGGCGGCATTCTCACCGTGGCGGATGACCTTCTAAAGAACGACGGCAAGCGCTTCATCGAAATGATGGAGCAGCTTGCAGAACGTCGGATGGCCCGGGAGGAAGACGCTCGCGAGCACTTTTCCCGAGGCTACGGTCATCCCAACGGCTCATACTCCAATCCTCATAGTCATCCTCCTCCGGACGAAGACGAATATGACGACGACGAGGACGAGGAGGAAGACTATGACGATAGCCAAGACGAGGAGTATGAGGATGAAGAGGTATACTCAAACCCCTCTATGATGCCGTCCCAATCCCATACTGAGTGCTGCTGCCAGGACCAAATGACGGAGGAGCAACGAATGGAAGAAGGCCGCCGCATGTTCCAGATTTTCGCCGCACGGATGTTTGAACAACGAGTTCTCTCTGCATACAAGGAAAAGGTCGCCAAGGAACGCCAGGAGAAGCTTCTACAGGAGCTGGAGGAGGAGAGCCGACAGGTGGACGAGCAAAAGGCCAAGAAGGCCAAGAACGCCCAAAAGAAGAAGGACAAGGCGGCTCAGAAGAAGCAGGCCCTGGCCGAGGAAAAGGCGCGCAAGGAAGCTGAAAAGGCCGCACAGGAAGCCGCTCGACTAGAAGCCGAGAAACAACGAATTGCTGAACAAAAGCACAAGGCCGAAGAGAAACGAAGACAGAAGGAAGCGCAAAGGAAGGCCGAGGAGGACGCCCGACTAAAGAAGGAAGCTGACAAGCAGCGAAAGCTTCAAGAGCAGCGAGATAAGCAGGCGGACCAAGAGCGCAAGGCTCGCGAAGCCAAGGAGAAAGAGAAGAAGCTCAAGGAGGAGCAGCGACAGAAGGACAAGGATGCAAGGGAGCAGAAGGAGCGTGAGGCTCAAGAACGAAAGGACAAGCAAGAACGGGATAAGCGGGAAAAGGAAGCCCGAGCGGCCAAGGCTCAGAAAGAAGCCCAGGCGGCAAAGGAAGCCAAGGAGAGAGCCAAGGAAGAGAAGGTGGCCGCGCAAAAGGCGGCCAGCCAGGCGTTCCAAGGCCAGCCCCTCCAACCCCCGAAGCGTGGACAACAACATCCCGTGTCGATCCCAGCTGTTCTCCCCCAGCATTCTTCTAACACTGCAACTTACGCTTCACCAAAGATACCCATCGCTACTCCTGTAATCCCCAAAGCCCCGACACCTATCCGACCTCGAACAACATCTCAACAGCAGGAAGTGAGCCAGACGGGCTCTTCGACTTCGCAATCGGTTACGAGCCAAAACCCTTCACCACATTCCATCACACCAGCCCACATGAGCCCGGGACCCATTGGCCAGCAGAGAAAAAGCAGCACTAGCACAACGGCCACAAACTCTCAGCATTCACACTCGGCATCACCGCCCAGTGGGCTATCGAAGCTCCATGGGCAGTCTGTGCCTTTCCAGATTCCACCCATGGGAATGCAACCTCCCCCGGGACTCGCCCATCACCCCCCTCCGGGCTTTCCCAGCCGCATGCCCCACGAGCCGATCTTCCCTCCTGGTTTCAGGCCAGGTCCGAACATGATGATGCCTCCTCCCGGCATCAACGGACCAGTGGCTCGAGGTTTCCCCCCCGTGCCTATGCCACCGCCCGGCTTCTCGCAGGCTGGCGGCGACCAGTTTGGTATGGGAGGATTTCCCCTACCCAAGGACGGCCCCCCTCCTACTCACACCCGTCAAAACTCTGGAGCGTTTGATAGTGCACCAGGATCAACGACGTTGCCAATTGGACGCCCAGCGCCTATAGGTAGACCTGGAAGCGTCAACCACGGTTCATCATATGACGACGAAGATGAAACAACACATCTCGGAAGCCGGGCGCTTCTTGAAGATGATGAACCTCTGGCAAATGACATTGGGCACGGCAGCCTCCGAAATCAACCACCCGGACCACGAGGCGGATTCCCGAGCCCTTTTATGGACGCCAGCTTCCCCATGGCACACAACCCATGGGGACCTCCGGCCGCAGCTGCTCACCCGTTTCCCCCACCTGGGTTTGGAAATCCTCCTGGCTGGGGAGCACCCAGTGTGCCACCTGGATTCGGCATGGGATCACCTGTGCCTTCCCTAAGCTCCATCCGGGCTCCGGTTCAATCGCGCCATGTTGCGGTTCGCCTGATGCTTTGCCAGGCCTGCAAGGAACTGACCAACACGGGTGACCCAGAAGGATACGTCGGATTGGGGGCCATCAAGTCCCATATTGACACCCAGACGGGAGACCAGAGCATTACTGAGCAGGATTTGTTGAACCTGTGCGACACCGAGGGCAGCCCCTCCAACGGAGGAGGCACCTTTGACGTGAAGCGAGACGTTGCGGGCCCTGGTAAGCACACAGTGCGATGGGTGCCAGATCTCCACGATGGGTTCAGCCCTCAGTACAGAGCGGTGGGAGCCCCAGGCGAGATTGGCAGCCCCCTAGCGGGCCATGCTTCCTTGCGAGGAATCTAGACAGTTCCAAGTGAGGAGAGCGAGCAGACGACTGCCAGCAACAGTCCTTCGGAGCGGCGATCCATGTTTGACCCAACGGGCGTATTCGGCAGTGTCACACCTGACCGTCGATCAACGACGCAGAGTGACCGTGCATCGACGTCGCGTAGTCAACAATGCGAGGCGCCGTCTAGACGCGGCACTGAAGACGAGAGCAAGGCGGACTTGCTTGATAGACAATGTACGGGACGCTGAGGCGGGGAATATACACGAACATGGATGGGCTAGTGGGTTGTATAGAGGTCATGGACCTCATCTGATCTGCAATGGGATATTGGGCAATCATGGACATGGAGGCATGATTTGGCACGGAGACAGATAAATGGAAGTAGACGATGGAGCGGAATAGCGTGTGCATTACCGCAATCGTCTGAGGATATTTTGTTCGAGTATCGGATAATAGGCATGGAAGGGACTTTGAATGGCTCGTGGAATGTGAATTGCACTTCTGTGAGACTGGGACAATTTTTGCGTTTCTCTTCCTTTCGATGTGACGTGACGACTATGAATGATTGGAAACGGATGGCGGATGAAATATTTCATCAATCCATATCCTATGTTATTGGCAGCTTGATTGAGGTTCCTCAATTCGGAACCATTCATTGCAACCAACAACCATGCATGATGAATCGAGGACCCAAAAAACAAGCTATGTCGACCCGAGGAAGAGCAAAAAAAGGCCTGTGGGGAACAGGCAACCCCCTGTCTTTGCCAAGTCTCCCAAAAAAGTGTCCAGATTGGGATGTACGAAAATGAAGCTTAAAAAGGATGCATCAAAAGGTGTCTGTCTCTGTGAGTTGCAACTCTACGTACGAGAAGACACGACGAGAGCAACACACGCACATGCGTAACAACGAAGAAGTAAAAAGAAAGTAAGGTGATGGGGGCCACAAGACGATATTACACACACGGGGGATCAGACAGCGGGGGAATCGGCATTTAAAAAGAAACGCTAGGCCATCCGAATTGGCCACGGCTATTGTAAAAGATGCATTTCACTATTTTGTAGACTTCTAGGTCACATTTATTTCCATTTGCTCCGAGTACTCAAACACACAATGTCCGTGGCCCTGACAATAAGGTATCAAAAACAAAAAGTTTCCTCATCACTCCATGGCCCCCCCTTCTCATTCTGAGCTTTGTCATATGTTCCCAAAAAAAGAAAAAAAGGGTTGTTGGTCTTTCCTCGAGGGCGTGAGCATTTTTTAATTTGGGGTTGATGCCATGCCGAAAAGACGACCGCTGATCTCCCACAAAACAAACACAAGATGCCAGCCCCCCCGCGTCCGGAGGGCTCACTCCCTCACGCTCTCCAGTCGCTCAATGCGCCTTCCCTGGCCAGAGCGACCCGTCTAAGCACGGTTCTGGTCCTGGAAGGGGTTTGAGCCGCCCGAAGGGTTGCGGATAAGGGGCTGGCGCTGGGCAGCACGCTGCTTCTTGGTGGCGGCGCGGGCGAGGGCGACAGCCTCGGCCTTGGCCATGAGGTGAGCCTGCTGCTTGCGGTCGCGGCAGCAAGCCCAGGTGAGGAGAGCAGCGCCAAGGACGAGGGCGGCAGCGAAGACGATAGTGACGATGATGCCGCCGACGTCCATGCGGACGAGGTCCATGCAGATATCGTCGCCCTGGGTGTTCACGGTGCAGATGAGAGTGGGGGCGCAGGTGCTGGCATCGATCTGGGTGGGGACGCAGGTGTTGGTGGTAGCACGGTTGTTCTTGGTGGTGACATCGCAAGAGGAGGTCGACTTCTTGGTGGTGGTGAAGCAGGCAGTACCTGTCCTGACACCGCCGGTGGCGGTGGAGGAAGCGGCCGCGGTGGTGGCTCGTTCGAAGAGGTTGGGCTCGGGAGCAGCACGGTAGCGCTTCTTGAGCTCGCCAGTCTTGGCCTGCTGCTCGCAGCGGCGGATGGTGTCGACGGTCTCGGTGTAGGCGTCCTGGGCGCTGCAGCCGACGCTGAGGTAGCACTGGCGGATCTCCTCCTCGCTGATGCCCTTCAGCTTGACCAGGCACTCGGCGAGGGTGCCCTGGTGGCCGCAGTCCGAGTAGGCGGCGAGGTCCTCGCTGTGCTCGACCAAGCAGTCGTGCTGGAGCTCTGAGGCCATGGCGGCGCCGGCGAAAAGGAGAACGGATGTTGAGAAACGCATGGTGGGCGGTGGGATGTGATGTGAGCGGTCGGTGTAATTACGGGGCGTGGTTGGAGGTTATTCGGCGCTGAGAGCGACTGCGTAGAGAGGGGGGGGGGATGTTGTTTATTCCCTTGTTCCGTCCTGGAGTATCAAACCGAGGAGGTCGAGATGGTGTCGTCAACCAGCAACAAGAAGAAGAAAGGAAGGGGATTAAAACAAGGGGAACAAGTCGAAACGGAAGAAAATAGAAGATGGACAGGGGATAAGGAGGAAGGAGGGAAAGGATGGAGGCGTTAGTGAGGTACTGTGACTGGGGGGGTTGGCAGGGGACGTGAGGCGGCGGCGCGACGCTTTGGGGGGGTAGAGGCAAAAGAGCAACCGGGAAAAAAAAGTGGGAGCCCACAGTGATTAAAAAAAAAATAAGAAAAAAGGAGACTCAACCCCGAATTAGCACCACTAACACCAGCACATGGGGCAGTCAGCCTGAGCGGGTCTCAGCATGGATGTAAGGCTGTGCAGCTGGCTCCTGGATTTGCTGCTGCGGGTGAAATTGGGGGGAGACGCTCACAGCGAGACGGAACGACGGGGACGCTACTGGGGGGCTGGAGGGCACCACAGGTTTAGGGGGGGATGGGCGGGGGTGCTGACGGCCCCTTATTGCTGCTAGAGAGGGACAGTGGTGGACAGCGATGGCTCTGATTGATCTGGTTTGGGCATTGGCGCCGTGCGGCTGCAGCCGGTGCTGATTGATGGCTTGTTGGGGGCTGATGACATGGTCGTGGTTGTGGTTGTAGCCATGGACGCAGTCACAGTAGAATCCTGGGCTTTGGAGCCCTGGGGGGTCGAGAACGATGAATTGAAACTACGCATGCGTGCTGTATGTCGGTTCAACTGAGGCCCTTTGGTGCTTCCCCCGGCCAATGATGCCAACCGCTATTCGGCAACGCATTAAAACTCCCCAGATAAGACGTCCGGGGTGACTTTTTTCCTTTGCCCTCTCTCTCTCTCACTTTGACATGCAGAAAGGGGGATGAACAGTACCGATAGTGGGACTGACACGACACGACACACTGCATTTTTTCTCTTGAATCAGACTTTCGACCGGCCACATGTGGCTTGCCCATCACAGTCTTCTTGTCCGTTTCGCCTCCCCAGATTCATGTCATGCTCGACGCCGCACCCAAACCAAAAGAGAGAGAGGATGGATGGTACGCCACCTTTTGAGCGAGAACGACAGCATGGGGACACAAAAACCACAAAACAGAGAGGGAGAGCAGCATAAGCACAAGCCTCATCTAGCGGTGGCTAGTAAGGCTAGGGGACCTGTTCACTGACCCACGCGCGCTGACCAGGCCCTGCCATGTTGGTTTGCCGAGAAGCGAAAAGGCGGGCTCGAGAGGGGGGCAGAGGGAGAGAAAAAGACCTGACTGGTGCTGACATGAGACGGACGGAGCCAGAGCCGGGCACGGAGACGACATAGGCAGAGACAGACGGCGGGATGAGGGCAGCAGGCATGAAGCATGGATGCGTGCATGGTCCCCGAGACAGAGAGCAGCATCAGCAAGCATCCTGTCATTAAGCGCAGCAGGGTCAGCGGGCTTCACAACGACGACCTTCTTGGAGCTAGCCTGGTCGTTGCCGTAAGGTGTAAGGTAGGCTTGTGCGCTTGTGCGCTGTCCTGCTGTGGTGGGTGCTGCTGCTGCTGCTGCTGCATGCTGGGAGGGAGGGAGGGAGGGGCAGCACGCTGCCGTACTCCGTTCCTTGTCCGGATGATGGCAATAAACAACAAGGTTTGCGGATGAGGCCGGACCCAGGCGACCTCCCTCCCTCTTTTGCTCGTGCACGGCGGGTTTTAATTGGAGGGGCCAACCCCAGATAAACGAGACGAAGAAATCCTGCTGACTGGGCTTGCTTGCTTCGACCAACCACCAGAAACATGTGACGATGGGCTCGCCAGTAAGCTTCACCGTCAGTATGCACGATGCTTTTAAAAACCTGCACCCTGTTCGTGCATCGAATCTTCTTTTATCCTCCTCGGTTCTTTGATTTCCGGGGCCTTGTGTCCATCGCAATTCCTTTCAGCAAAACATTCATTTAGCATCGCCACCCCAGTCCGAGTCAAAGCTTTTTTTTGCATCCCCTCCGACCCTATGACGCTCATGCAATCATCGTCACTCAATCCTGCCCCGAAAAAAAAAACTCCATCTCAATTAGGTTTAGTCTCAAGGGGTTCCAGGACCAACAATGGGGCCAACTAGGCGTCTCATCGGGCGTTGATCTCTTCGTGTTTGTGGGAGGCGTTTGGTGTTTTTTCGACAAGGGGTCCTCGAGCTGCTCGCCCTCTTAAAAGCGTCGCCCGCCACGAGATGGGATTTTCTGTCGTATTTGCCATATATCGATCGGCTCTTCTCTCCAAGACACGGGGCGCCGTGTGCCAGTGTGAGGCCTTTTGTTTGGGCGGCTTTGTCTCGTGCCGAATGCCGGTCCACTCATTCTATTGGGTCCCTGCGCCCAGCTGGAGAAAGCAGGTACCTGTTCAGGGGACGTGTTCTGTCTCTTCTCCAGCTTGGTCAGTGCGAGCTCAGCACAGCAATGTCGTCAGTGCCAGTGCCTGTGAGAGAGCCAGTGTCAGTTGTCAGTGTCAGTGTCAGTGCCGGTGTGGAAGGGTCTTGCTTGCATCAGATCTCGACTGATGCAATCAACATCTCATGTGTGTCACATCCTGCGCATCCTCTGCCCATCTATTAGAATCGATCCAAGGCCGACGGTCCAATCCGCGTCGTCGTTGGCTGTGCGAGTCGACGTCATCACCTACGACATCCTCAAAGCCGCAAAGGTAATATGCACTCTATGCGCGACCGGTATAAATCCCAGCTGCCTGGAAGCTGGCCAACGTAGATTCACCTTCCTTCACCCCGGCTTTTCTTCCTTGTCAAAAATCCACTTGACGCATTTCTTTCCTTCGAGAAATAAACTAGCATTTCAACTACTAGATTTTAGTAGTTTCATTCTTGTAGCACCACCTACGATACCCATCTACTTCGCCTTTCCGAGCTAGCCTATTGCCCAACATGCCTCTTGTCGTTCCTGGCATCAACTCCAACTCTGGATCTGGAGACCAGGCCGAGATCTGGCAGAACCTGCTCGTCGGCAAGAAGCTGTCCGATGAGGGGACTTCCAACGAGGAGGTGCGTGTTTCAAGAACCCCAGCCTCTTTCTGCAAGCAGATACTCGAAGCAGACATGATACTCTGCTTGCATATCTCTCCTTTGCCCCGCGCAACTAGCTAACCAGCAACGGCACGCTTGTAGTTCTTCGCCAAGCGAGACCTTCCAGAGGAGACTCGCATCGTTGCACCGGGTACGATGGTCACCAAGGATTTCAAGGAGAACAGACTCAACGTCCACCTGAAGGAGGACGGCACCGTGTCCCACGTTGTTCACGGCTAGGCGACTCTGAAGCCCATGGTGGGGTGATTGGATTGCATGACGGCGAGGCGCCGAGCCAGTGCCGCATGATGGCGACTGTGTGATTAGCTGCTGCGTTAGAACCAAAGGCACGATGCAAAGAATGCAATGAGAAATGAATTTCCCTTGTTTTATTAAGCCAAAAACCATTTTCTTCTACATTTTTTGCCCACGTATTATTCCCTGTGTTGGGGAGTCCAAACGTGAGGCCCCTCGTCGGGCTCAGGACGCGGCACCCCGTCGTATTGCATCTCGCGATTTTACCCCGCCACGCCCGACCGCGGGGCAATTGATGCGTCGACTTTTACATCCCACTTGAGCGAGGAAACGATACAATCGACGAGAGCTTCTTTTTGCAGACGCTCGTCCAACGCACCCAAATTCTTCTCTCCATATTCCAGTTGCGATTCCTGCCTGAATTCTTTCATTCGTTGTTTTATCCTATTTTCCTCTCTATTTACATTCACCGACACAAACACCGTTCACCATGTTCAAGAAGGAGTACGCAAGCTCCCCCCCTTCCCTTACGCGAGCTTCCAATAACTGACCATGCAACCACTCCCGCAGGATCCAGGGCGCTCCCAAGCAGAAGCTCAAGTCTTCGGTGCAGCGATCCCTCCGCCAGTCCCTCCTCACCACGTACCCGCTCCTGACGCCCTACATTGACGAGATCCTGCCCAAGAAGGCTTCGCTGTCCAGCATGAAGCTCCCCGACCGCAACACGCTCTACGTGCTCGACTCGACGCCCCTCTTCTACCAGCAGGACGCCAACCTCATCATCCCCCACCTGCGCCTCGTCCACCGATTCCCCCAGGCCTTCCCCACCATCCGCATCGACCGCGGCGCCATCCGCTTCGTGCTCTCGGGCGCCACCCTCATGGCCCCCGGTCTGACCAGCAAGGGCGGCCGCCTCCCCGCAGAGGGCGCCGCGAAGACGCTCGAGGAGGGCAAGGAGCTGGACCAGCGCGCTGACGAGGAGGGCCGCTGGAGCCGCGAGCTGGAGAAGGGCGAGCCTGTTGTCGTCATGGCCGAAGGCAAGAACGAGGCCTGCGCCGTCGGCACCCTGGTCGCCGGCACCGCAGAGGTCAAGGCCAAGGGCAAGGGTCCCGTCATTGAGGATGCCCATTTCCTCGGCGACGGCCTGTGGAAGCTGAGCACCGACTAGATGTGTGTGTACGTGTATTAAAAAAACGCAAGGAACTGTTACTATTTTCTTTTTATAGTTTGGTGTTGTATGGGAGGGGGGTGGATAGATGTCTAGATACCAAATATACGAGCGTCACGACGAAGCACCACATGGGTATTGGCCAATACGTCTCTGCAACCATCATTACTTTTTTCTTTTCATACCTGCAGCCAGCTAATGTTGATCCACTTGGATCTGGTTTACAAGGCTCTAATAAAGACTCTCAAAAACCATGCTCTCGTTCATTTCGAGTTGTTCAAAATTCGAATCATCGTCAAACTCAATAGAGGGCATGAGAGTTTCCATCTGATCGTTATACACGCCCGCCTCCGGCCGGATACGAGGATCCACATTTGCTTGAAGTTGTTCGCAATACATCCCATCGCCAAACTGAAGAGAAGGCGTAAGAGTTCCTGCGGTAATAGTACCAAGCGTTCCCAATTCGTCACCGACGTCGGAATCCGTTCCCTCTAGGATATTGTTCACCTGGTGGAACATTTCAACCTGGGGTATAATGAAGGACTCGTCCAACAAGGTCCGAACCAAAGGCTTGATTGCGTTCCAAAAGTGTGTGGCTGACTCTTCTTCGATGCCGAGACCAGTCGAGATAACGTCAAGTACGTTTTTCATTGTCGTTTGGGGTGCCTTTGGCACATCACCATCTACCTCAGCCTCGGGGAGGTTTGTCTTGAGTACAATGTTGTCTAGTTCAGCCGGCGTCTGGGCGCCACAAGCATTCAACAGGATCGCCGGAAGCTCGATCAAGAACTCCTGTGTCTCCTCGGCACTGGACAGCTCAGACTTTCCCTGACAAACCTCTATGAAGTCTTCTAGGGGCTCAATGATATGTAAGAAGATCTGGTCCAATTCTTGAATGAGACTTGTTCGTAGAGTGTTGCGCTCGGGACAAAGCAAATTGTACAGTGTTTGCCACGCCGACGATCGATAGTTGACAGATGTGATAATATCCTGCACATTCATGAGCTCATCGGCATTCAGCTCTCGAGTCTTTGGCTGATCAGCATGGCCTAATGTGAAAAAGGGGTTGAGGTTCGTTAAGTCTAAAGGGTGTATGAAGACATCATTGGACGCGTAGAGAGACGGAAAGTGTGTCATGGTGTTAAGGTTGTCCATTTTTCACTAGAACCTTGGCGTTTCAGGGTCATTTAAATGCTGACCAGAGTCGGTGAGAGTGAAGATGGTTGGTGTTATTGACTGAAACATGACGATTCCACATGGGCGAGCGCCTAGTTATATGAGTGATAGAGTTGGCATCGTCAGCGAAGGACGGGAATACGATGGAGCGCCATGGTGAATTGGACAGGCCTCTGTGACGAATAGTCATATTTGGTAGAGTGAACAACTCCGCAGGAGGAATGAACACTTAGAAGGAACGCACAAAATTTGATCAAGTCTGTGAACAAGCTGATGGTACAATCAGAATCGTCTTATTTGGCTAACAATGAAGCATGGCTAAAATCCATCAGCCTTTATTGATAGTTTTGTTCTGGTTCAACGGCACCCCTGCACGGCTCGTACAACGGCAAGGTAAGCTAAGATAAGCTTAAAATGGTCTAGGGAGATGCTTTTGGGTAACTTGCATTGGGTTTCATGGTATTTCCATCATTAATTGGTTTGCTTTGGCTGAAGCTGGTAGCGCGAATCTATGGGTTGGGCCTTCCCTGTGCTTTTCTTTGTCGCTGCCCGCGCCCCATTTGCGACGAGGTTTCTTTCAAAGGAAAACAAAAGTTTCTAGAAGCTTTCTAGAACATATTTGAATGCGACAAGTAGCACGCCATTGTTCATCATTGGGTGAATATTACGAGCCAATTCAGGTCGCCATGGACAAACCGGGCGAGAAACCAAGTCCGATAGGGTTGGTGTCGGGGGTTTAAAGATGCTGGAGCGTTTGTACTCTGCACTTTCATTATGCACGAAATCATTAAAATCCTCTTGTAATGGCGAAAACGGATTAGTCGATTCAACCTATGATATCGTGGCGCCAATGACTGAGGGGTGCTTCAGCCGCACGAGGCTGCAATGAATGGAGACGTAAGCAACTTCGGGCTGCCACAGTTTGGCGGAATCATCGAACTCATCAGCTCGGCATACATGAGCAAAATTTGCGACCGCGACCCAAAGCCATACCAATCTCTAATAACTGAGCGCATTACAGCGATGAGTGGTGTAACTTTCCACGGGCCCATCGAGGGACGCTCCGTCATGGCCGCAAACCAGATCTCTCATAGTGGAAACGTCAATATTAATCTTCCTCCTGGTGCGTCGCGATGCATGAACCTTGACCTGGCTTGACTAACTTGCGTTCCTTTGTCTCCGACTAGAGCGGCAGGATACTCCACCACACCCATCTTCAAGCGTTATTCCTTTCCGCCGTGACCTGAACTTTGTGCCGCGCGGGGACATTCTAGACAGACTCCACGAGCTATGTTCCAAACCAGCAGGTCGCGCAGCCCTTGTAGGTCTTGGCGGTGTTGGGTAAGCTTTTGGCCATGACCTTCGCAGCACTTGGTTGACCAGAGAAATAGGAAATCACAGCTAGCCATTGAATTTGCTCATCAAATAAAGGCTGCCAATAAAAGTTCAGAAGTACCGGCTTGGCTTTTTTGGGTTCATGCCAGCACCGCATCTCGAATTGAACAAGGCTTCAAGGACATCGCGGACGCCATAAAGATCCCCAACAGAACTCAACCTGGCGCTGATATGATGCACCTGGTCTATTCCACCCTCAGCAAAGAAACTTTGGGGCGTTGGTACATGATATTGGATAGCTGTGATGATTATGATGTCCTCTTTGGCATTCACGGAAGTGCCGAGCATGAACGATCAGTGGCAACATATTTACCCCAAAGCGAAAACGGATCCATCCTTATTACTACAAGAAATCGAGACATAGCCTACAGGCTGACGAACGAATCCGAAGCTATTATTCCGGTGGGCCCTATGCTGGAACAAGAGGCCATTGGACTCTTAGAGAGCAGGTTAGGACCATCTTCAAACGCAGAAATAGCCTCGGATTTAGTCCAGGCTCTTGATTTAATACCCCTTGCTATTAGCCAGGCCGCAGCACATATACAAGCAAGGCAGCCTCTGAGTTCCATGGAAAAGTATTTAGCCGACTTCCGGGCTAGCGAGAGCCAAAGGATAAGACTCCTCAATTATGATGCCGGGGACCTAAGGCGAGACGGAGGCGCATCAAATGCGGTACTTACAACTTGGAAACTGTCTTTTGAACATATTCGCTTGAAATGGCCATCTGCAGCAAATTTACTGTCGCTGATGAGCTTTTTCAACTCGCAAGGCATCCCGAGGCGGCTGCTTGAGAATTCCAGGACGGAGAGAAGTAACACGAACGCCAGCGGTATTCCCCTGGAAACACTTGAGTGTACGGATATAAAACGCCAGGGTAATACAAACGAAATGAACGACACTTTTGACGACGACATTTGCATCTTGAGAGACTATTTTCTTGTTACTGTGACTGAAGTCAAGGATATTTTCGAGATGCATGGGCTTGTGCAACTATCAACTAGGAAGTGGTTGAAAGACAATGGTTTGCAAGATGACTTCAAGCTGCAGTATGTGGAGCTATTGGCGAAATGGTTTCCATTCGGATTATTCGAAAACTGGAAGACTTGTGAGGAACTTTTCCCACACGTTCAAGGCATAATGGAATATTTCCCAAATAGCGAAAGTACTCAAGAAGTTTGGTCGATTCCTCTTCTCGAACTTTTATATAACTGCGGGAAATACTGCACAGAAAAAAGTCTGTTCGGTTTGGCTGAAAAAATGCTCGAGACATCAGTGAGCATATCTAAAAAAAATCTTGAAAAAAATCACGTGAATATTCTGAGGAGCACTGAAGCTTTGGCGGATGTATACAAAAGAAATAACCGAAATACTGAAGCAGAGAAGCTGCTGCTTGGAGTACTAGAAATTCAAAGGAATGTTCTAGAAACGAACCATCCCGAAATATTGCGAAATAAGGGAGAGCTCGCATTAATATATAGCCGGCAAGGCCGATATGATGAGGCAGAGGAACTACACCTTCGAGTACTGGAGGGCTTTAAGGGTCTACTAGGAACTGACCATCCTCATACGCTGACAGTTATGAATAATCTTGCATTTAGTTATTCTCAGCAAGGGCGATATGATATGGCAGAGGAACTACAACTTAGAATAGTAGAGAGCCACAAGGATCTACTAGGAACTGACCACCCTAATACGCTGGTAGCTATGAATAATCTTGCATTAAATTATTATAGGCAAGAGCGATATAATATGGCAGAGAAACTACAACTACAAGTTATAGAGACAAGAAAATATGTGTTGGGAACCCGCCACTTTGACACATTGACAGCTATAGAAAATCTGGGGGCGACATATAAAGAGCAAGGCCGATATGAGGAGGCAGAGGAACTATGGTTACAAGCATTAGAGATTCGGAAGAATCTACTCGGAAATGAACACCCTCATGCATTGAATACTATGCATGATATTGCAAAAATGTATTCGGATCAAGGCCGAAATAAAGAGGCTTTGGAACTGATGCGAGCATGTGCCCAGGCTCGGGCTCGGGCTCTTGGTCCAGATGATCCAAAGACTATACGAAGCTTTTCACTTGTAGAAGAGTGGGGCCAATTGAATTCTGAGTAGTTTGGTCATCTGATAGAGCAAGGGGGTTAACTATCCTGATGGAAAGACGTGAAGGACGCTGGAGTAAATGGGTAGAGTGGTTATACAAGACGAGCTGGGGGTGAGATGCCAGGGATAAGGCGTGGATTAGGAACAAGAAGGGGCGAGGCTATATTGACAAGAGCGGATATAGATTCTGTTTCGACGATAAGGTGTTTTTCAACGAGTAATACGTGATATAAATATTGGATGCGACGGGCTTGTGCATTGTTTAGCCTCCCTATGGCTTTATCGCCTGTACCTTACTCCCGCATCGTTTGGTGCTGGTAAAGTTGACTGCTCGCGCTAATATATTACGGAACTTTCTGCTAGACATGTAGTGTGATAAAAGCTGGTAAAATGTCCATTCTCGTGGCTATCGTTGGGAGACTTGGGCGCGAAACGCGAACCTCTGGCTCTGGACGAATAGCCACAGTCCTGCTGAACAGCTAGGGAAGAAGCAGGGATTTTCGTGACGAAACCCCGCGTGGACGTGGAATGTCCTGATCTTCAGTATTCTTCTGGAAGTATTGAGTTATATTAATGACCTGTGATTTATTGCACCGCTTGCCATGGATTGAACCATAGGCTTGCTACTGTAGGGGAAATTGCCGCTGAGTCAAATGGGGCACCAAGTGCTTTGAGAACCAGCTATCCAAAAGCTACCGAGGAAGGAGTTAATAAAGCGAGATGAAATCCCAGCCCAAGAGATGTACTGGTTGTCTCACAATATGACGTGAAGGCCCAGTTCCCTAAATCGTTCCCGTCGCTGCTTGTCCTCGGACGGGGAGGGGGCCCTGCAACGAGGGAAGCGATCGTCTCCAGGTTTCCGTCCCGCGCCACTGTTTCCCGGTCTCGTATCTCTCGTATTTTGTCTTTTATCGATATGGTTCTTGAAATCGCTTTGAAAAATCGACTTCGCCGGCCGCGGGGCTGCCTTGTGCTCTTCTTCGGGAATAGGGAGGGTCGTTCGTCTGATGGCTTTTCTGTTGCTGGGCCAGCCAGGATCTGTCAGTCGGGCGCTGTTAGGAAGGGGGTAGAATGCTGAAACTTGATACCTGTGTGATAGATCGTGATATCTCATGGTGGAAGGTGGAATCCTGATGTTGGAGGGTTGAGGGGGGAAGATTTTGGAGGGGGAAAATATCCTTGGAGGGTGACACAAGCACAAGCAGCAGAAAAAGTCCGAACCATGGGAGCAACATGATGGAATAATCGCAAAATGAATTTTGTCCTGATACCATAGGAATTGAACACAAAATGACAGCATCAACCAATACTGGGAACTCATGCGACGATGCAGCATATCGCCTGGCTCTGCCCTCTGGATTGGGCTGGCGACATCGATTGCTTGTTGTACACATGCCATTTTGCGGGTCATCACTAAGAGCCACTGCAGTGCATAATTTAGAAGCTCATTATTTATGTAGGGTTTATCTGAGGTGCTTTTATCGCCTGCATTCGCCAACGTCGGCTGCTATTTGGCAGTGTTGTTCCTCGACTGACCTGTTGACGCCTCACCACGACAACTCGTCTTGAGTACTAGATCCACATTGTAGCCAGGTTCTTCACATCCAAAGCCGACTTGAGAATTCAAAACCTCATGCACCCCGATTCCACAATACCCGTGCCCCCCCTCAAGGAGCGACTTCGGAACTCGAGAGAAAACAAGAAGACCAATGACAAAAAACACAAAATAACTGCAACAAAGACTGATAGCCAACCCCATCTGTCCATACAGCGAGAATTCCATGGCCCGCTAGAATATAGAAGCTCGCAAAATTGTCCGTGACTGTTGAGAGTCGGAGGTATCGGTTGCTTGGTGTTATGTTGAATGACGTGGACAGATTAATCCTTTCATGCAGGTTAGAAACGCGAATTAATAGGGGTATGATAAGAAATTACCTGGAGTGGCAAAACAGAAAGATTGAACCGATTAAAACGCATCGAATATTGACAACTCCATCATCGTCGTCACCACGGACGATCGAGGATGTAGGGTGTTGAAACGATATCTCGTTTGAACCAGGGCCTACTTGGATTCTGGTGAAACGGTGTCCCGATATCTGTGATCGGAAACACTGCCAAGAGTCAGTACTTTACAATGAAAGGAGGGGCTAGAATACCTAAGAGGGTCGAATGAAGCAAGCGACAGCGAAAAGAGCAAAACTTTTGGACCCCAAATGAGGTTGTGAAGTACTGAAAACCGAGAAGAAAAAAGCCTACATCTCCCCGTGAGGACTGTAGCATACTCGGAGGCAGAAAGGAAGGGCAAGTTCGAAAATGGAACTGCGATGCAAGTTCTGTCGCACAAGGAGGTTTCCTCGTTGTCGAGAAGCAAAGCGAGGGATGCCAAAGACTAAACTAGGGCACCCTAAAGAGAGTGATTCTGGACCGATTCGATCCTAAGCAAAAAGTCATGGCATGAAGACAGCGCGCGCTAAGCCACCGTGATTGTTAGCCTCTTTAAGAAGAGACTGTGCCTGGCCACAAGTCAGCAAAGCAGCACTGAAACAGAGAGAATGCACGTACCGTGGGTCACATATTTGGAGTGTATGAGAAACAAAGAGAAGGAAAATAGGAATTCGCAAAGGGCAAAGTGAGACTGGGATAGTGGGGTGAGAGCTCCACCAGTGCTTAGCTGCGGGTGGTACTGTTTTCCTCGTGGGAATCCTCCTCAACGTCATCGAGGTGAATATCAACACGTGGAGGTTCGGGCACGTTCTCGGGGAATGGGACCGAGTGGACGGCTTCTCCAGGTTCGAGATCGATGATCTCGGGGCTGTAGTGGTTCTCTTGAATGGCGGAACGTTCCTGGGACATGGTGGTTACAGTCACAGAGGGCCCGCGAGAAACAGAAGCAGATCCTGTGGACGGGCTGACTGGAGGACGACGAGTTTGGCTTTGCCCAGAAGCAGACCGAGTCGGGTTTGGACCGGGGGCTGACTGAGCAGGAGGGCCGCTCAAGGGCTGAGAGCCAGTAGATGCAGGTCGAACACTGTTGACAGTTCCCGCACCCATTGTGGTATCAATCGAACTAACTGCGTTGGTGCGACGATGGGTATTGCGCGAAGGGGCTGCACCGTTCATGCTGGGGGTGTTGGGCACTGGCGGCATTGGGGGTGCCCCAGCTGGCACATTTGAAGGGTGAGAGTTTAGGGCGGTGCTCTGACGAGGCGCTCCAGTACATGGAGTGATAAACGTCCCCGATAAGTTCTGATGATGGGTTCGCTGAGGAATGTCAATGGGTTGACTGACTGCTGATGGTGAAACCTGCTGTCCAGCTGACGGCGAGCTGGGATGGCGACGGATCGGCGGTTGAGGAGGAGGCCGAGGGCCATTCACCCGACTGCTCCTATAGCGCGAGGGTGTAAGCACCGGCGCAGTGTTCCTAAAGGAACCCCGGGGGGATTGGGGGATGCTAAGAGCCTCGTTGGCGAGGTCCCGCGATTCATTGACCCAAGGAAGCTGAATGTACCCCGCGCGGTTGAACATGTTCAGCCATTGATCCCGAAACGAAATCTGTGGATCGCCATTGAAATGGTTCTAGCATTTGTCAATGGCATCCAGAAAGTCGATATGATAGCCATGTTTGAGGGCTTTCCAGATATTGCGAGGAATGGCGTGAACAAAGATGGTGACGATGTCGGCACGTTGTATGTGGTGACAAAGACGAGCGTCTCGGCCTAGCAGATCCCAGGCTTGGTGCAGTTCATCTGCGCGATACTGGAAGTAGACATATCCCAAATGTTGCGGTTGGCTTCCGTCCCACGGGTTGGTGTAGTAGATCCGCTGGCAGATGTAGCGAAACAGCGACCAGGTGAGGTTTTCCACTTCACGATCCATGCGACAGTTGATCGCAACTGCCAGCGCCATCAAAATCAGGGGGAGGTTGAGTCCATTCTCCGTGCCGTCAAAAGCGACAGGATTGGCCACAGCTTGAAGGAAGACGACAAACACGTCCTGGTTGATTGGAATCACCCAACCTCCAGGAGGGGCTGGTTCATCCCTTAGAAAAGACCAGCTGGGGTTTTCGGCGAGAAGAGTGATTGGAATACAGAATTCTCTGTTCCCAACCCGAAGAGTGCAATAGTTGGAGAGCCTATGGCAAGTTAGAAGGCGAGGCAATGAAGAAAGAATAGGAGTGTCAACTCACGGCGCATTCCAATTAAAATTACCTGGCTGAGTTTGGGCTCGCGGGTAGTAATCCTTGAAACATAGGTTAGTAATTGTCCTCCTAAGATCGATTGAGTAGGGCTGACTCACGGTTCCTCGGACCTCGTGATGTCCGATATCCAGATGGACGCCATGTCGAACAACCTGCAACGGTTCGATGTCAAGGGATGGGATAATCAACCCGGGAGGATACGAAGAGTGTTCAGCTGAACTGCGGCGGTTGCGCAAGAGCCCGGCAAAAACGTCACCAATTTTCTGCCAGGCATTGCGAGCAGGTTCCACTTGACTAAATATTCCGATTTCAGACATCTGGAAAGTCAGTTCATAAATATCTGACTGGTGATAGCGAATCAATATTGTGTCGGGGTCAAGAAATCTCGTTGGGACGGGCAAATGATGGGGTAGTGGAGATGAAAGAGCCGGCAGAGGGGGGAGTGGCACTGGCAGTGCAAAGACTTACCGTGAACGAAAATACCACAAGGGATTTCGAGAGATGCTGACTGGGAGAAAAACGAAGGTAGCAAGAGGTGATACTCTAAAGAGCGTCCTCAGCAGATGGGGGTGACTCAATTGTAGACGAGTGAAGAATGAAGACACAATTGGTGATGGTGGGTGAGGAGGGGAGAGGAAAGTGGGAAGGGGAATGTGACCTGATTATATAGAGAAACGAGTTACGAGGGCTGGTTTCCAAGTAAGTGAATCATTGAAGCCAGACCAGCTGCTCGCAAGGGCGTCGATGCTCGCCGTGGGCCAGAAGGGTTGTTCCGTTAAAACCCGACCCCAGGGGGGTTCTGAAAGAACACGACCTAGAGCATCGAGTAAAAGTGCCACAAGCACATAAATAGTTTCAAATCCAAGCTTATTACTAGGAGGGTGTATGGAAGCTATCATAACTGTTCTCTATGGTTCAATATTGAAGTCTGGGTGACATATGCCCCGGCATCGTGGGGATACTCGGTGACCCCCCTCGCTGTACTCGGTTACTGACTCTTGCATGGGCTAAGTGGGACTCGACTGGTATTGAATCATTGTAAAAGTTTGCAGTCATGTGTCTTTGTCTTGTTTGCCTTTTGGGAAAAGGGCCCGGTGAACGCTGATGGATCCCGATGGGCTCCCCTAGGGCCTCCGATGTCGCCATCGACTTCTGCCCTCTACAGCAGCTCTGGCCTTCTATGCTAATACACTAGTACCTACATACCCCACAGACCATATTATTACTATAGCACATCTCTCGTTGGTCGGTGAATCGTATCGCCATCTTTCTCGTGTGGGGCTTGATCGGGAGGGGGCTCAGGGGGTACTGCTGCCGCTCTGTCATCGATTCATTAGCTTTGGCCAGTCTAGGAAGAGGGAAATAGTGATGAAGTTGACGCACAAGAGGGTTAGGGCGTGTATCATTGTCCCTTTTAGCTTCTTTCTCGGCCTTGCGCTTCAAATGCTCGGTGCACTGGGCGAAATGCTGGTCGAGGGCTACCTTGCCAACGTTGTCCTTGTGCTGGGCGATAAACTCAGCCACCTTGCTCAGCACAAAGTATCCATCATCATCTTGGAGGGTGTTGCTAGGAAGTATGCCGTACTGCCTATCGTTATCTAGGATGATGCGCTTCAACGCCTTGACGAGCACAGAGCGGGAGAGCATCGAGCGTTGGTCGTGGGAATCAGCTTCGGGAATCTCCCCTTTGATGAACTTCCACGTCTTTTCTCGATCTCGCTCCATCAAGAACTCTCTACGACGGGTCTCGAATTCGCCCTGGACGTGGAACCGATCAAATGCCTTTTTGGTGATGGCTTCTCGAGTGGTGGGCTGCGTGAGGAAGCGACCCTCCCGTCGGCACCGAGGCTTGAACTCGTCAACCCACCGGCGGAATCCTGGCCGTTGGTTCATGCGCTTCCGGTCGTTCGCCTTGAGCCGGTAACGGTCTTGCTCAGCTTCCGTGCCGTCGTCTTTCGGGTCGAGGGGCTTGACCCAGAAGAGATTGCACAGGGCGACGTACTCGTACATGGCGCCAAGGCTATCAAAACACTTGGACCAGTATTCGCCGATGGGGAGGCCGAGAAAGTCGAGGATTTCTGCTGGATCATCTGTCAGGAAGACCTTGGAGCGGTTGCGATGGAACGTCTCGATCTCGGGGATGCGCAGCCAGAGGGCGCTTTCGTCGACGCTGAGACCATATGGGCGGGCAGTTGTTCCGAGGAGGTTCCAAACGTCGCCGTGGGCATGCTTGAATAGTATCCACTGAAAGTAGTCAAAGGTATCGCACAAACGAACATCTACTTGAATGAAGCGATCTTGTTGATGGGATGTTGAGCTCTCGTTTCCGCCATCTTGCGACTTCCCCTGGGGAGCATCATTTCCTGAGTCTTCTTCAGTGCGCAGCAGTGTCGAGTTTTGGCCAGGAACCTCAAGCTTTCCAGAAGCTTCTTCGGCCAGTTCACTCTGTGCAACGGATGACTGAGAAGGCCAGGGGAGAGCGAAGTGACCTGAAATGTCCTTGCCCTTTTCTGCCTTGGTATGGGCAGCTTTGAGAGCTTTGGCGATCTCGGCCAGTGTCTCGTCCCTGCCCGACAGCGGCTTCTTGGGCCATGCTAGAAGAATATCCACGTCCCCAAAGTCCTTTTTTGCAGGACCCTCAATGGGGGAAGCCACACAGAGATAGTGTTCCCTCAGGGCAGCGTGACACTGGGCTTTTACAAGGTTGTAAACTTGCCTTGGCATTCGTGGCGTGAACAGGGGCGTGCTACCAGCCGCAAAGACGGAGCCACCCATTGCGCCAATCAAGGTGCGTTATGCAAGCCGGAGATGTGAATAAATCAGGAGGTGCTTGTTTGACGCTGGCAACTGTTGTGTGTTGTTCGCGTATGCAAGAAGCCGGAGGAAGCGGATAGAAGAGCTGCTAGTTTTAAGTTCCCTGCCTCTAAAAGAAAGCAAGGTGCCGCCAAATAAATAAACCCTAAGATAAATAGATTCAGGGCCTTATGGACTTGCCTATTTGTTTCGATGGCTTCAATTCGGCGTGACTGATTTGAGCACCGGGATAGTGTGATAGATGGTGAGTCAAATGGAACTTGCACGGACTGTGTGGCTGAAGCTACCCTGTCTAACGCTGATGAGGTGCGGCTAGCGGTGCAATGGTTCGCCCAATGGTCCGCCTTGCGCCACTGGAGCGAGTAGAAGAAGCCCATTTGCTGACATTGTAAAATTATCAGAGGACAAGAAGGGGACAGTTCTGATGTAACATCTATCTAAGTTCTATCGACAGTATGTTCAGGCGGATGGTATCAAGGCATTCCTTCGCCACAACAGCATAGCACCGTGCAGAACTCTCAGCAGTTGTTACTTTGTACCCCGATCGGGTGAGACAGCACCCGGGCACTAATTGCCGTGTTTGATTGGGGAGAAGGAATGTCAGATTGAAGTCAAGCGATACTCCTAAAAAGATTTCCTTCAACTCTACACTAAAGCACCCCAAATGTCATCCACCTATCCAACAGAAAGGCATTCCCTTATACTGTCGCGGCCAGGAACTCACGCTAAGCTAGAATGCAGTTTCCGATCGCCGAACTTCCACCGACGAGATTGACCCGCTCCGAAACATGGGCATAGCATCGCAATTGCATCGATTCGATATCCCACCTAGATAGCCTATCTATCGACAGTCTCTATCGATTGAATATACTATTGGACCCTAACACGAGTGTTACAATACGGATTGGTCCCAATCTTGGCTGAAACCCGTGGTGTCGGATCGTGGAAAAGTGCTCTCGGTCGGATTTGCTACCCCGCTAAATGCAGGTTCTAGCTCGTGAGGATGCGCGCCCTTGCGGCTCCGGAACGCAGTCGCCGGCGGGTCAATTCCTTCTGATTTTCCGAGACAATTGCTGTTAAATCAACTAGCTAGCTCTAGGGCGCAATGCTGCGTTTTTGTTGAACGTTTTGCCCACCCTTTTGGTCAACTTATTACCTCAGGCGTTGAGTTGATCACGCGGCCTGCTCCACCTTATCTGCCTGCAACCAGACATACTCCGCATTCCGACCGTAGGCGGCATCGCCATTACTGACTCACCTCGTTGCAACTCGGCTTTGGCTGTCGCACATCAACCAAGATGGCGCCCATTGTGACCCTCGCGACGTGCGCGCTCAACCAGTGGAGTTTGGACTTTGCTGGCAACCTCAAGAGGATCAAGCAGAGTATCATCAAGGCCAAGGAAGCCGGCGCCACTCTGCGAGTCGGTCCCGAGCTGGAGATCCCAGGATATGGCTGTCTCGACCACTTTCTCGAGAACGAGGTCTACGAAAACTCGTGGGACTCTCTTTACTCGATTTTGACCGATCCCGAGCTTCACGGGATTATGATCGATGTCGGTCTGCCCCTCCTCCACCGCGGCTGCAGATACAACTCCCGTGCTATCATCCTTGACGGCAAGATCCTGTGCTTCCGACCCAAGATCTATCTCGCCAACGATGGAAACTTCCGCGAGATGCGTTTTTTTACCCCATGGAACAGACCCCGACATGTAGAGCAGTACTACCTCCCGCCGCTCATCCAGAAACACCAGGGCCGCCGACACGTCCCGATTGGTGATGTCGTCCTTTCTACTATCGACACTTGCCTTGCTGCCGAGACCTGCGAGGAGCTCTTCACCCCCAACAGCCCTCACATTAACATGTATGCAGATCCTTAGCTTTCATCAAGCCTAATCCCTTGCTAACTAGGTGCACTTAGGGGACTCAATGGTGTTGAAATCTTTACCAACAGCAGTGGAAGCCACCATTCGCTCCGAAAGCTTAACGAGCGTATTTCGCTGATCCAGGAAGCCACTCGAAAGAATGGCGGCGTTTACCTGTACTCCAACCAGATTGGTTGCGATGGTGATAGACTGTGAGTCTTTCTCTGCTTCTCTCCTGACTTCCTAAAGAGTTTGCCGGGTAGTGGCAGGACAATATTGACGAGAAATCAGGTACTATGATGGATGCGCCATGATCTTTGTTAACGGAGATATTGTTGGTCAGTCCAGCCAGTTTTCGCTCAACGAGGTTGAAGTTATCGTTGCAACCGTTGATCTTGAGGAAGTGAGGGCTTACAGACTCGCCCCCTCTCGTGCCATGCAGGCCGTGGCGGCCCCGGAGTATCAGAGAATTGAGGTCGATTTCTCTCTGTCTAATGACGATCTTGATGCACACCAGTCGCCCTCCATCCCAAGACCACCTCGATACCACCGACCCGAAGAGGAGATTGCCCTTGGCCCTGCTTGCTGGCTTTGGGACTACCTCCGACGCTCCAAGGCGGCTGGCTTTTTTGTACCTCTCTCTGGTGGTATCGACAGTTGCGCCACGGCTACAATTGTCTACTCCATGTGCCGTCTCGTCATTGCCGCCATCAAGGAGGGCAACGAGCAGGTGATTACCGACGTCAAACGCATTGCTGCATTCTCTTCCCCTAAACTGCCCGAGACTCCCGAGGAGCTCTGCAACCAAATTTTCTATACGTGCTACATGGGCATGAAGAACCAAAGCAGCAAGGAAACCCGTGACCGTGCAAAGGATCTCTCTGAGCGTATTGGGTCGTATCACACAGATGTGAACATCGATGACATGTTTCACTCAACAAAGAACATCCTGACACAGGCAACTGGCTTTGAGCCAAAGTTCAGAGGTTAGCACTTCTACGGGGAAATTTAAGTCGTGACTAGCTAACAGTGTTGCTCGATAGTTCATGGAGGCTCAGCGACATCTAACTTGGCCCTTCAAAACATCCAGGCACGATCTCGCATGATTCTAGGTATGAGTTGGATGTCCTGTGTGAAGGCTGAATGCTGACGTTGTAGCCTATTACTTTGCCCAGGAACTGTGTGAGGTCAGGAACCGACCAGGAGGCGGTTCACTTCTGGTCCTCGGAAGTTCCAACGTCGATGAATGTCTTCGCGGATGTGAGTTTGCCAACCTATTCTATGAGGTCTTCCCAACTGGGAGACCAGCCATCTCTTGCAGTGGAAGAAACACTTGTTACTCCATGGGTAGCCTCTACGATGACGACGAAGTGCTGACATTCGAATAGACCTAACCAAATACGACTGTATGTTACACTGCGGCTCGAATCCAATCTCCTCGTCGCCTTGAGTTACACGACAAAGAAACGAGGTTCCCTGCTTGAGATTTGCGCTGACTTGGCATAGGTTCATCTGCGGATATTAACCCTATTGGTTCAGTGAGTAAGGTTGATCTGATCAGATTCATTGAATTCGCATGGAAGGAGTTCGACATGCCTATCCTGGAAAGCTTCATCACTGCCACTCCCACGGCTGAGCTCGAGCCAATCACTGAAGACTATGTAAGAATTGACTGCAAGAAGGCCATGCGTTATCGAGTTCATCACCCGCTCTCCATCCACCGATTCTTCTCATCATGCCGTCGGGGGCCACTGCTGTACTGTAGCGTGCTACGGACTCCAGATTATCTCATCGCGGATTGTAGAGAAGAATGGTGTTGGAATAAAATGGGACTGGGTTTGGACGTCCAAAAGGGCCTTGATTTTGTGCCAAGGGGACTTTTGAGCTCGCATAGCATATGGCCTTCTGAAAAATACTCATTGGAGCTCAGCGACTAACTGTTTTGAAGGTGCAAAGTGACGAAGTTGATATGGGAATGAGCTACAAGGAGCTGTCTCGTTTTGGCACGCTGAGGAAGGTCAATCGACTCGGCCCCTATGGAATGTTCCTTCGTCTGCTAGAGGAATGGGGCGGCGAGGGCAAACTTACTCCCAAAGAAGTTGCGGATAAGGCGAGTCTCTCACCATACCTCCTCACATACCTTGCTAACAAGAGCAGGTTAAACGATTCTACCACTTCTTCCAGATCAACAGACACAAGCAGACCGTGAGCACACCTGCTTACCATGTAAGACTCCAGTTATTTCTCTGCTCTCCATCCTTCTACCTCCTCCCGCATTAGGTAACTTAAACTGACTTGACCAGGCGGAATCATACAGTCCGGACGATCACAGGTTCGACCTTCGACCCTTCCTCTACCCCTCTGCTTTCGAAAGCTGGTCATTTAAGAAGATTGACGAGAGGGTTGCTGCATTGGAGAAGAGGAGCAAGAAATAAATCAGAGATAGAGCTGCTATAACTTCTAAGAAATGTGAAGAGTACTAGACAAACGGACGCTTAGTCGATTAACGTTTGCCATTTTCTACTAGATAAGCTAGAACCTGAGACACTTGAAAGATTTATTAAAAAGAAAATTCCGTCTTTATATTATATCCCTTTGGGCACTAAAGAACACCAACACATCAGTGGTAGAGGATGGCAGTTGTTAGGGAGGTTTGCGATGCTTATTCATCCTGCATTAGTCATGCCAAACCCCTCACAGATCACAACCGTCCGAACAACCAGGGCAGATCTTTCTTTTTTTTTATCTTGTGATAAACAACAAGGGAGGTATCATCCGTGACTATGGGAACTATTGTATTAACGCAACGGGCCCATGCCGTTCACCGGCCTGAATCCTTATCGATCACCAACATCGATGATGGCAACGATGGCGAGCGTCAATCAGCAACGAACCCCTCCCCGCGGGACCTTGAGTCCAGTCTCTTGGCATGGCTCTGTGTTTTGGGCGCTTTCACGTTTACAATACCATCATACGGTAAGTCCCATTAAGATGATTGATGACATAGCAATAGGGCAGCTGATGGAGCACCAGGTTTTATGAGTGCTGTTGGCACAGTGCAGTCCTATCTCCAGCTGAATCAACTCAGGGAGTACTCCACCAGCGACATCGGATGGATCTCGGGAGTTTACCTGTTCCTCAGTTACTTTTTTAATATACAAATAGGTCCCATGTGCGATCGCTACGGTCCAATCATCATCGGTTCTATCGGTGTGCTTTTGACTGTAGCGTCATTCATTCTGCTGGCAGAATGCAATGCCTACTGGCAATTCATGCTTTGTCTGGGCGTTGTAGGAGCGTTAGGTGGCGCGACGATTGCCACGGTAGGAATGACTGTGGTAGCCAAGCTATTTGTCCGTCGGCGAGGACTCGCTATGGGGATTGCATTCACAGGTTCTTCGGTCGGCTCTATTCTCTTCTCACTAATGTTGCGATCGACCCTGCCGAAGTATGGATGGCAATGGTCCATGAGACTGATGGGACTGGTAATTGCCGGGCTTGCGGTCCCTGGGCTCTTCTGTTTCTGGCCATCACGGCGTTTGCTGCCGAGCATCCCTATCCGCACTCAAGGACAAAGTCGTGCTGCTGTCCTCGACTTTTCCGCCTTTCAATCTTACCCATTCTCTCTCGTCTCTATGGGCCAATTTGTCCTCGAGTTCGCCATCTTCGCAATCGCTGGGTTGTTGCCGACCATCGCAGTGGGTGCGGGGTTCGCGCCCGAGGAAGGATTTACGTTGATTGCGATTCTGGGCGTGTGCTCCTGCTTTGGGAGAATACTTCCTGGGTTGCTGGTAGATATGATTGGGCATTTTAATACAATCCTGATCATGACAGCCTTGACGTTAATTTTCATGGGCTCTCTGTTTGTGCCATTCGCCAGCACATCTGTAACGGTCCTTTACGTATTTTCTGGGCTGTGGGGATTTAGTTCTGGGTCATTTCTCTCCGTTTCTGCAGGTGGGTGACCAAACTATTTACGAGTTCTGTAACCTAACACAGTCCCCAGTGTGCTTGGGCAAGACATGCGAGGATCGGAATTATGGACGCTTCTACGGTGAGCCTACCCCTCAGTCGCGAGCGCCTGGGACGTATCTGACTTTGCGTGACTTAGGAACCTCGACATTTTTTGTTAGCTTCTCAGTCCTACTATCAATTCCTTTGGGGGGCCTCATGATGGATAATCTGGGCTCGAATCTCCTAGCAGGAATACTGACAAGCATCGTGTTTCTCGGAGGTATTTGTTACATTGCAGCACGCGGGCTCATCGTCGGACGATGGTCATCTTTTAAGATTAAAGTCTAGACCGTATTTTCCCTCCGTGCTCTTGTGGACAATCACGCACGTCGTATCTCATCTCGGTCCCCAAATACTCTCATGATGATCGCCTATGCAACCAAGCATTTGTCAATGTACTTTTTCTTTCCTTTTTTTTTCGCCGGCTCTGGAAGTGCTACTTTACGTATCCGCGGTGTCTGCCTTTAACTGGCTCGAAGTTCGGCTCACATGGTGACGGAGATGAATCTGGCCCACAGCGTGCACTGAAAACCTTGACAGTGGCAATGTGGAAGTATAAATGGAAAGGGTTTGCAACCTGTGGTGGCCATCTTTTTAGACGGTTTATTCAGCATTTTCTTCCAGGACAAAGCCATCATCATGTCCACTGTTCCAGCACTTTCGCGACTTCCCACCGAAATATATGTCGCTCTGATGGAGTGTTCCAGGACGCCCAGAGACCTCCTCTTGATGATATCGGCATCACCTACTTTCTTGAACCCGTTCATTACATATCGTGACGGCGTCATCAGGGCTGTTATTAATACGCTACGTCAAAGGTTGGGTGATGAATTAGCCCCGATTACGATTATCACGGTAAGAATCCGACGCATCCAGGATCGCTACCGTCTAAAGGGCGCAAAAGAAGTTGAGAGACGACTGGCTCCCCTCGTGAAGTTTATTAAAGAGGGGCCTGGATCAGTTGCATGGCCTACCAACTTGAGAATGCTTTGCGAAATTTCCGACTTCATCTGCGAGATTGACGAGTTCATTCTCGAGTATGCTGTTAGCGCTTGGTTGAAGCTTGAAGAAGTCCTCGTATACGATACACCACTTCACGAGAAATGGGTATCCGGAGAATTCCGCCCCCGCCGCTTACGTCTTTCTGAGGCCGAAATGTTCAGGCATCGGGAGGCCGTGATTCACTTTGAAGCTCATCGCACCTTGTTATTCCACGGAGAATCCCGTCTATTTCGTGATGAAAGCGAGGTGTACGGCAAGATGCTCCACTCATTTGGGCCGCGACACCCAGACCAGGAGGCCAAGCCCGTTCACCCGCAAATACACATCATCTTCGACTACATGCGCAGCCAGCATGGCATGATTCTCGATGCAGTTACCAGGAGTTTTGGTTATGGAGCATGTCATCCCTTACCCGGTCGCACAGCTTACCTTCATCACGTATGCAGGAAAAATATCCCGTCCGATGAAAACCAAGTGGCGTCGTTTTTTTATGCCAACGGCAACCCGTTGACTAGAGCTGCGAGACATGCTCAATCCCATCTACTGCAACAAAGGAAACAGGTAGATGAAGAGAGGTACATCCTCTTCCTCTGCGCCCAAGGCATCCGGACACTGGCCCGGCTTAGGAAGATGAACGGGCCATGCACACAAGCTTTTACTCTAGAAAAGTTCGCTCGCATAGCCACCAACTACTCCTATGATACATGGGATCAACCTTTTGTCATAAGAGATGTCGATTCGGATGTTTTGTTCATTTTCCCTCGACCGCGCGGGGAATCAGTCCATTTGTTGGACCAGCTAGATCATGGGTTCCTAGACGCGGAGCGAGTATCCAGATTCAGAGCCTTGGTCAAGCAGCTCTGCGAGACCTGAGATGTTTTTTCAATTTACAACGATTCTCAGCAGGTACTAAACGATAATGCTGTTTGCTGCACGAGCCCGTGGGAGAAAATCGCATATGTTCGCCTGGTTTTGGTGCTGCGCAGCGTCAATCAAAACAAGGCCCCATGGATTCGCGACAAGGTAACCTAATGCTTAAGTTAATTTTTGGAAGGTACCAATGTAAATTTTCTTCAAGTGTTGGCTTACTGCGCTTTGGAAGAAGGTCAGGATTGTTGATGATGCTAGAGGGATGGGCTTACGACACGTCTCATTGGATCGAGCATACAACCTCCACGTCCGTTGCTACCCCCTCATGCATCATCAGCTATTTACATTCACCAATATCATCTCACTTTATTTGCACATTTTATGAGCTGGCTTGGCAAATGATATCAAGGTGTTATGTCACAAGCCGTCTCACCCATAGCCCCCAACTCCACACGACCGATTCGCTGGGTACACATTGGACACTTCTGCGAAACCTTCCGCTCACTGTCCTTTAAAAACAAATCATCTCGCTCCGTAAGACGGAGGTGTGCACCACAAGCCGCGATGAGCTGCTAAGCCCTCGCACCAAGGTAGCATTCTTGCCTTTGAGCGAGTTCAGCTGTGGGGCTGAGCGACCATTCGGAGGGTATGGCTTGTGAAACCAATGTGAATGGAAGTTCTATTGTTATTACTACGTGAGATGGTGGTATTCTCTTCCCCTCATTCCTCTTACTTTTCGGTGGGAGGCATAGTTCGAGCTCCCTGCCGTGTATGATTCAGCGTCCATCGTTTACCATCCTCCAAGACGCGTCGCATCGACCCAAACATCTCCATTTTCTTTGCACTGTTCCATATCCATAAAATGCACCAAGCTCGAGAAACAGCATGGCTGCACGGGCAGCGACTCGCACCGAGTCCACCGCTAATTACTGAAGCGCCAGCCGGCGTTGCCGCTTACCAGCACAATCGTCTCGAGATCCGCCAAGACTCGTCAAGCTCCGGGGGGTTATGCGGTTACTATTCATATTGTAGGTCCAGCGCTAGCACATCGAGCGGCGATTTTAGAAATACAAAACTTGAATGCTGATGAGCAACTATTCTCCCTTAGCTAACTCCTGGTGGGCTTGGTCCTGCCCGGCGGCTTGCTCGACGGACTTGAGTTATTTCGGCTGCTCGAGCAACATATATACACAATGCTACACTAAAGAAGACGATCGCTGTTCATCCGGTGCTTCTATAGGTGTTTCAGATCTATGCTGGTAGGTATTTTGGCTTCGTGAGATGAAAGACGGACAAGCATTAGACCAGATCAGGACGGGAATAAACTGACGATCATGGAACAGTACGGATCTAAGCTACCCGGCTTGCATTACGGGGATCAAGACATACAGCGATGCCGAATATACTGTTCGAGCGTGCGCCGCAGCATCAGTCCCGAACCAGCTAGAGATCTACTCGACCGCTTACGAGAACGAAACAAGCACGATAATGGAGGACGGAAGCACCTCGTACAAAACACAAACGCATTCTGTCACTGTACAGCAAACCGGAGAAAATACCGGGATAGCAGCTCCATCGTCAACAGCACAACCAAGTTCCGGGTCGAATACTCCGGTCGGGGCCATCGTCGGCGGTGTGTTGGGCGGAGCAGCATTAATCGTTCTGATCGCCTTTGGAATATGGTTCATCCGCCACCAGAAGAAGAAGGAATCGGCGGCTGAAGCAGCGGCAGAGGCAGCAAGACAGGCTCCAGCAATAACACCGATGGGCCAAATGTCGATGCACTTCGCCATGCCGCAGCAACACTACCCTCCTATGTATCATGCCGGGCCCCAGGGCAGCCCACCCATGGGCGAGCACCCTCAATACTATCACGAAGGATTCCTACCAACGGATCACCCTCAACAGGTACCTAAGCCCGAATCTCCTCCAAGAAGTCCGCAGGAGCTTCCGCTTGACAATAACAGGAATTCAGATCCACCCGTTGAGATGATGTGATGGAGAGAAGCCTGAGAGGAGTTCATTTAACGGCAGTGAATTTGCTGTGGAGACGGGAGTTTATTGCCTGGGATTCATTTTTTTTTTTTAAATAGACGATAGTGAGACATTGACTGGGTTCTAGTTGAGTCGCATGGAGCTATCACAATAGTTTTTATATAAATTTCACTAGGCTGGGCGCAAAAGGTGAACTTCGGTCGAAGGCATTCGGATTCATGACATATACCCCCGTCACCATTTCTGTATAGTTCTTTTAACAGCATTCAGTACCACTCAAATTCAGTGATAGTCTTGTGCATGCCATCTAGTCCTCTTCATCCCTTAAAGCATATCCCATTCAAAGCCATCGGCTGCTAGACGAATTTGGCTTCCTTGACAATGCGGTCCAAGAGCTCGTGATGTTTCAGAGCGGCATCAAAATCGGCATAACTTCCATCCTTTTCTGCGAAAGATTCGTACAGCCTTGCCGTGTTGCCTCCGGGAAACGGCACTTCCTTGATGTAAGCAGGTTCCTCTCGCTCAAAGCTGATGTTTTGCGGCTCTTTATTGTCTGCGGTTCTCAAAACAATGGCCGAATCCGGATTTCCCGGCTGGAGGTGCGCTCCGGCGCCGGGGAAAGTAATCTCAATCTCGCCCTCGGTGCCCGTGATGCGCCAGCGGAGTCCGAGATCGTCAACCGAATTAGTAGTTCTTCTGAAGGCAATGCTTGCCACCGCGCCGCTTTTGAGTATACCTTGGACGAGGATGTGGTCCGGGGACGTTTTGGGATAGGCAGGGTCCACAACCTCGCCGGTTTCCATGTTTAGGACAGGCACCGTCTGTGTCTGGCTTTGCAAGGTGGCCTGGACGGTTTCGAAATCACCAACAACAGAGGTGAAACCATCAAGAACTATAGCCATTAGCGAATCTGTGGGCTTCAGTGGACTCGTACTTACAGTGACCAAAGTAGATGTAAAGTTCGTTGCCGCCACTGTTAATGTCCAAATAGTAGGTCGCATTGTGAAACCAGCCTTTGTCGATGGCGGAGCTTGAGCTCCCCCAAACGACCGAACTGGTAACTTTTCCAATGGCTCCGTCCTTCAAAAGCTCTCTGACTTTAGCCAAGAGAGGATCCGCGCGGAACTGAAGGCCAACAACCGTTTGAACGCCGTTGCTTTTGGCCAATTCGGTCATTTCGCGGGCTTCCTCTAGAGAAGCGCCGAGTGGCCACTCAACAAAGAGGTTCTTGCCCTTGAGAAGGGCTGGCTTTGTCAAGTAAAAGTGCTTGCTGACACCGACAGATACCACAACGAGGTCGACATTTGGGTCGCTGGCGAGATCCTCCGGGCTACCATAAGTATTGACGGAGTCTGGCAGCTTGTGGAACTCTTTTGCCTTGCGCGAGGATTCCACTGAAGAATTGCACAGAGCGACTATTTCGTATTTTGGTGAGATGAACGATCGCAGGTGCGCCTGTACACCCCATACGGCAGGGCCCATCTTAGATCCATCATTGGCTGCCAGCCCAATAAGACCAACGCGGATTGGAGACATCTTTTTTATCGAGGGAAAGGTTTCTGGGTGGATGGGTGTAGGTAGTGGTGTTTGGGGACTTGGAGTGGGATGAATGGATGCTTATGATGGACAATTGATGGCCTCTGACCTTTATATCTGGACATTCTTTTCGGCATCATGCATCTTCGCATCTGTATCCCACCCAGCCGTGCGTCTCTTTGCCAATAAGGATGGCATGCCGCATTCACGGCCCCACCGGAACTCCGGCGTTGTTTAGAGACCCACCGGAATTCCGAAGCGCGCCATCCAAACTCTCCCAAAACAACACAAGCAGCGCTCGGGAGTCCGCGACAAGTGACGTACGTGGCACTCGGATCCCGTTGAGGTGATTTCCATCAGCATTCATTTATTCCAATACCATGCCCATCAGCAGGAAAAAGGCCTGCGCGCAGTGTCGTCAAGCCAAAGCTGGGTGCAACCTGGCTCTGCCCAGATGCTGCCGCTGTGTAGAGCGGAACCTAGCTTGTGACTATCATGGACGTCCATCCCCATATCCAGTCCCTTCTTCCAACAGCCCCCGTTTGAGAAATTCGCAGCAAGTATCGTTTAGTCTCAGCGAAGAATTTAATCGTGAGAAGGATACACCGAATCTTGGCCATTCAATACAGACAGCACAGGAGACCATTGACAACGACGTCGGCCAAAGAGAAACGACAGACTTCAGCTGCTCATTCAACTTTGACCCAACGTTTACCTTACCCACCAGTCTCGATATGCTATCTAATTTCGATGGTGAGATGCTACCGGGAAGTTCTCCTTCTTTGAGCGACATCCTTTCCGTGGCACAACCCTCCACGGTTGCCACCAGCTCCTCTGCCCTACGTCGGCGAAAGCCACGAACGCCACAGGCAATATTTACCACAAAGATGCTGCTGGGTCAACTTGAGTCCTATCCCAGGATGATGATTGAAGGCAAAACACTTCCGCCCTTCATCCACAGCCAATGTGCATTGTCAGATGGTCTCGCAAACCCTTGCGCAGAGGCTCAGAATCATCAATGCCTACCTGAACCTCTGGCAATCTGCGCCTCTCTTGTGCAAATGTTCTACTCCAAGACCCAGGGGAATAGAAATTTTATGTGGAAAACTATATACGATGAGCAAGCCAGATTAAGGCGAGAGGTAAGTCCTGACTCGAGTTCATTTCGCAGTGCTAAGCTAATCCTACCAGACGAGAAAGCAGAACCATGAGTCAGCACTCCTAGCTACCCAAGCAATGTGCATCTATCTTCTTCTACAAGCTTTGGATACAGAGTCTTTGGATAGGAATGACATTACATCTATGCTTGGCTCTTTAGCGGTATGGTTGTCGAAATCAGCACACGTTACAGACGTATATGCTCATTGTCGTAGGAATTCATAACACCGTGGTATTGTGACACGAGCTATGAGTATGACCTTGAAGATATTTCCAGTCCACAATCTCGCCGGCTCTGGGTGTTCAAGGAGAGCGTGCGCAGGTATGTCCACTGAACTTGGCCATTTTTTCCCCGCAGCTTTCGCAGTCGCTAATACTCCCGGTTCAAAGGACTCTCTGCATACTGTACGTGATAGAAGCGGTCCTGGAAGTGGTCATCGGAAATCGGAAAACTGTGGAGTGTAGGGGCTCTGGCAGCCTCCCTCTGCCTTGTGTTCGAGGGCTGTGGGAGGTAAACTCTACGTATGAGTGGGGGCAGAGATATCGCGAGGCTGCAAAGCGAAAGAAGAGCTCTCGGGCATTGGCAATAAAGGATTTGGTATCTCTGACCAAGATCTCCAACATTGAAGAAATGACTCAGGAAGATAATAGCGACATCTCGGATTGGTGTGAGAAGGTTGATCATTTTGGAATGTTGATCTGGACGGCTGCGACAATGCAGCCTACAAGCTCGGCTAATTAACACTCGAGTTCTTATCCGACATCAGCGATAATGTTGTTGGCGGGAATATTTAGGTATCTAGTTTTTGAGATGCAGCTTAACCCGTTAGCTAAAACAAGTTTCTCTCAAAGACGGTCCCTTGGGCGTTCTTATGATCATTTTTGCCCGATAAATATGGGTTATTCTGCCTAGGTGAAGTAATGCGAATATCCTGCAACTACTCTGTAGGTGGAGTCAAGTCATGACAAAGGGGGGGAACGTGCTGAGGAAATGAACGGGGTTTTTAAAATATATATACATATATATCGAAGGAAACTTTCAAGACCAGGTTATTATTCTGGAGATGTCTGAAAGGCAGTTTTGCGTAATGCATCAATCCCGTCACCAGGGAGTTCTGGGTATCCTCGAATGGGCTGTGCCACTCGTCCAATCTCTACTCATTCCCGTCGGCCCAACATCTCGATACAACAAATTATAAAAAAGAAGCATACGAAATAAGTATGTATCGACAGAGACTTTGCTTTTGCGAGACATCCTCCACGACATGTAATGTTTCTGGGAATGCCCATCATCTGTTTTGACAAGAAATGACGCCGCTCGTAATCAGATGTAAATGTTGTGCAATTGGGGAAATTGCACACCATTTCATCACGCATTCCATCCCAAAAGGGCTCTAAATTGTTCAAAATCTATTTAAAAACAATTCGTATACCAGATTCCTAATTCACCGTCGCTGCAACCATTCGATCGCGTGTGCTGTGCATGAATCCAGATCATCACACCAGGGCTGCGTAACAACAGTGCAACCCACCATTTGCCAGCCAAGACACACGTCAGTCCCAGCGGGACGGCATCGCATTGAATTCTGCCTCCTTGGCGCATACAAACTCATCAACGGTGCACGCAAGGCACACGGGCGATGCCATTGGCCCAGAGCACATGGCCTTCCAGTCGGGCGCGGGAGTTCTGCAAAAAGAGGGACCAGGGCCGAGGCCCAAGAGGCACTTCCCTCCGCTAGTCGTTGCATCGTCCGCGGGTTGGAACGCTCCAGGGGGTGATCAGCCGACGCAGCTGAGGTGTGCATGCGCGGTGGGATAGCGGGATAGCGGCATGTCTTTCACTACGAGAAGCCCACGCGCCGCATCGTAATCGGCAGAACGGCTTTGGACGAGGTCGAACTGGCGGGACCAACAGGACGGATGTGCTACCGCTTTGGAGCTGTTTAGCGGGTGCGCCACCCCAAAACTGTCCGTAGCCGCGGGGTTTTATTGATCTGGGCCGCCCGCACTGATGCCGCCTCCCTCCCAACCCCAAATACGCCAGCTCTTATTGCTCCAGGGTCCTGTCCAGGATCCCGGCCACCCCAGACGAACATGTATGCACTCTCGCGGCATGGGCAATCGGGCTGCTGTAAATGCGCCAATCCCTCGGTGTCTAACAACACCCACAAGTCGGACCCTGCTTGCTTTTTTTTTTTTTTTGACAGCACCAGCAGGTGGTGGATGACGACGGCCCCGAATAACGACAATATCCGGTGTGTCGATCGGGCGCCAATATAAAACATGGCGCTACCCAAACTCTCTTTCCAATAACCTTCTTATGCCAAACGGGGACGTTTAGGCAGTCCACTTGCGGGGAAACTGCCAACCTACGTGATGCAGCTAGGCCTCCACGGGCAGCTGGACCCGGCTGCTCCATGTAAGTGCCCAGGATCCCCGCGTGTGCCATGGAAGAATATGGGGCTTCGGCCGAGGTGTTTGTTCTCTGCCCATGTCGCCAAGTGCAAAGTTCGTAATAGCTCCGATGCGTCGCGCCACGAGCCAAATCCATAGGTTGTGCTTTTAATTGATGTCGTCGCCCGCATCTTTTATCTCCAAGCTTGCTTGCCTGTCTGTGTCTGTCTGTCTGTCTGTCTGTCTGTCTCTTCATTCCCTCAATCCCGCAGAGTATCCCGTCTTCCAAAATGCGTCCTTCTTCCGCCGTCGTTCCTCTGGCTATGCTGGCCGGCAGCGCTGCTGCTCAAAACTCCACCTCGTCCTCCAACTGTACCGACGGTCTGTACATCATTGTCGCCCGCGGCTCAGGCGAAGACCCAGGTAGCGGCCGCTTCGGTCCCATTGCCGAGACGATCGCCTCCGAGGTCAACGGCTCCATCGTCGCGCCTCTCGATTACCCTGCCACCTTCACAAACCCCATCTACAACCAGTCGGAGCAGGAGGGTGTTCAGGCCATGCAGGATGCTGTCACCAGCTACCACAAGTCGTGCCCCAGCTCCCTGATTGCTGTCTTGGGCTACTCCCAGGTAATTTCTCGAGTCCAATTGGATCAAGCGCAGTTTCTCACATCAATTCTTAGGGCGGTCAAGTTGCCAGCGAAGCTTTCTGTGGTGGCGAGGGTGGAGAGTTCTCAACTCTGGAGGCCCTACCAGTTGTCAGCGATTACGGTACGGCGCCCGCAGCAGCATGAATCTGCAGCAATCCACATTGCAAGAGACAAATCACTGACATGGAACAAAACAGTCGCTGCCATTATCACATTCGGAGACCCCAGCCACGTCGTCAATGCGACATACAACCGGGGAACCAGCAAGAAGAATGGCGTATGTATTTCCCGTGTCTCGGATTGGGTCACTCAGAAGCTAACGTGTGTCGCGACCCTAGCTATTTGCCCGAGACAACATCACATTCTGCGAGGAGCACTACAACGACCTGATGCGCGCCTACTGCGACACCGGCGACATCTACTGCGACCTGGGCAACGACACCACCGTGCACGGCTCCTACTTCAAGACCTACAACCAGACCGTCGTTGACTTTGTCGTCGAGCGCTACAATGCGCTTTCCAAGTCCTCCTCCGGAAGCTCCGGAACCACCTCGTCCAACAACTCCAGGAGCACCAGCGGCAGCGCCATGTCCGGCTTCGCGCCAAGCTTGGCAGTCGTCGCAGGGGCTCCCTTGGTGCTCGCAGCCCTGGAGTTTCTGCTGTAGGGTGGGCTTTTTTATTTTTTAGCTGGGAATGAATAATAATGGCCAGTAATGACGTACTAGACGCGCAATGATGAACCCGCTAGAGAAGGGAGACAGGATTTTTGTATTTGCGAAACTTTTGTTGAAGAATATTTCACAGTTCTGCATAAATATACCAACGTTGATATCTTGTTCCATTCATCCCTGTTGCCTCGATTTTAAACTTCACATTGTAACCCCATCTACCCAGTGTCCCCAGACCGAAACTTACCCTATAATGGACAACGATGATTTCTCTCCAAAACTGACCCTAATGTTTTTTTTAATGCACAAGCTCTGCTTTATAATATTGTGGTGCCCAAAATTGCCCCACGCCAACTTAATCCGAGGTCGATGTGGCTGCGCTAACGAGACAAGCCATTCGAGTAGGCTCACTTCCATTGCGTAATCCAGCCTCGGTCAGGAGTCAGACCTCTTCTACAGAAATTTAGCTTATAAGAGTCAAGCCTCATTGTAGTAAGATGGCTATTTATTATAACGATAACCTTTCATCTTGTTGCATCCATACATTTCTCTCTCATTATTGACAGCATGACGCGACTACCTCCAGCCCAAGAGAAACACCTCAGAGGTGAAGTGATTTTGAGTAGTAAGTGAAAACGAAGCTAGGAGCCCGAAGTAACCTGACTTTATCGTTTAGTTATGTATTGGAATCGAGAATGTAAAGGCCTTGAGAGGAAGCTTACGGAGGCCTTTGGAGAAAACTGGACCTGCACCGTGGATCCATTGGCAATCTATCCTTACCTTCACCGCTTAGAGGATGTGGATTCAGACTACATCGGGCAGGCAATTGAGAGGTATGGACCCGAATGATGCAATGTACATTGTTTTTTCTCATTTCTTTTTCTTGTTCTTGGCGAATTCCTTTTTGTGTGTCTTGATAACACCGCATGTCTTAACACCTCATTATTGTCCAGGATTTTCGAAAGCATCGTCAACTTCCTTGTTGAGCGTGCGAATGAGGACTCAACCATCAAAACTCAAATGAATACACTGTTTGCCGCTCACCATATACTGCTCGATATTGATGCAAAAGGAGAGACAAATGGATGTGGATACAAGCTATCCGATGATAGGGATCTTATTGTTCTGATCTCGGAGAGAAAACTAGGAGAGGATCCTTTGACCGACCTTGTTCTTACCGATTCGATGCTCCATGAAGCTTTGGAAACTGTTAAATACTTGACGCAAGGTCACTGAAACTAAAAAGAAAAAACTGAACGCGGGGAGACTTGGCCTTTTTTTTGTCAATGCCGAAACCCGAGACTCTGAGGCTGAATTGACAACCATGAAGTTGACGTGCATAATCATCCCCGCTGGGCCACTTGGGTTTCAGATCCCAGAGCCAATCCTTTCCAGAACCTCTGAAGATCCTGTAGCCTTCGATGCGTGGCTGATGACGTGGTTGATGCAACTCTGGCACGTGTGGGCATCAGCAACGGTTTTACCCAAGCCGGAGGATAGCGGCAGTCTTCGCTGGCACGCTGATTGGTTTCTTTCAGGACATAGTGTTGCCAAGAGATGCAATCTACCCTCCTTTTTAAAAGATGTCTCACCCAGTTCCTTGATATTTTAAGCGGGATGGTCGGGAATTTACGGCGGTTAAATGACGAGGGGTGTGTGGGTGCATATGCATTCTTACAAATGAGGATGGAATTTTGAGATCGGCCTGATTGTGACTCTCATGTGACAATATGTGAGAGGGGTAGTAGTATGACGTCGCTGCCTCCAATATAAGTGTTCGTGAATTTCCTCTTCTCACTCCATCAATTCTGCTGTTTTCTAAACCATAACCGCCTGGTAACTACTCTTTGCTAACATGTCTATTCCAAGTGAATGTGCTGTGTTGGTCGTTGGCGGCGGTCCAGCGGGATCTTATGCTGCTTGCGTTCTAGCAAGAGAGGGCATCGACACTGTGGTCTTGGAGGCAGAAACCATGCCTAGGTACAGTTCTATCGACTATCTTAATTGATCGACATGCATTTACCAACCTGTGCGCAGGTATCACGTTGGAGAGAGCATGATGCCATCCTTCAGGTACTACCTGCGTTTCATCGACCTTGAATCGGCAGTGGATAATTATGGGTTTACGATCAAGAATGGAGCAGCGTGGAAATTGACTGAGAAAGACCATATTGGCTGTAAATCCCTCTACTCTTGTTCCCCGACAATAGCTCACAAGCTGAATCTAGATACGGATTTCACCCTTAAAAATAACGGCGGCGGCAGCGTCTGGAACATGGTCCGCTCTGAATTAGATGAGCTAATGTTTCGCTATTCTGGAAATTGCGGCGCAAAAACATTCGACGGCGTTAGGGTTACGTCGGTCAACTTTGCTGACGACGCCGAACGTTCCAAAGAAGCGGATGAAGCATACCCTGGCCGCCCTGTCTCGGCCGCCTGGAGCTCTAAAAAGGATGGCACCAGCGGCACCATCAAATTCAAGTACATAATTGATGCCACAGGGCGTGCTGGCCTCTTGAACACAAAGTACTTGAAGGTTCGTCACTACAACGCCGCTCTCAAGAACGTGGCCCTCTGGGCCTATTACCGTGGCTCTGGCGTGTACGGAGAAAAGACGGAGCGCGAAGGCGTGCCCGTTTTTGAGGCCCTGAGAGGTCAGCTCCTTCCTCTCTGATCTGTGTGAATTTCGTTGACATTGCGCTTCTAGATGAGAGTGGTTGGGCCTGGTTCATTCCCCTGCATGACGGGACCCATTCCGTCGGCCTTGTAATGAATCAGGATATATCTACCAAGAAGCGAAAATCAAGCGAATCTCTTGAGACCTACTTCACCGAGACACTGGAACTGGTGCCGATGGTCCGCGATTTGATTGGCAACGCTGAGCGGGTCTCCGAAGTCAAATCTGCATCAGACTACTCTTACTACTCGGACTCGTATGCCTTTCCCAACGCCCGCATCATTGGCGATGCTGGGTGTTTTATCGACCCTGTTTTCTCCTCTGGTGTGCATCTTGCCTGCACTGGCGGGCTCTCGGCTGCTGTCACCATCGCGGCAGCAATGCGAGGCGATGTCGACGAAGTCACAGCTGCCAAGTGGCACTCTCGTAAAATCAAAGACTGCTACACACGATTTTTGATGGTCGTTCTGTGCGTCTACAAGCAGATGAATAATCAACAAGATCCAGTCATGTCTGACTTTAGCGGGGGAAATTTCGACCGGGCTTTCCTCGTCTTCAAGCCCAGTAGGTGTCCTTGTCTCCCTTCGTGTCACTATATGGCTACTTAAGCAGAGGCTGACGTGTTTTAGTTATCCAAGGAACTGTGGATACCGCCAACGGTGTATCGCAGGCAGAGTTTTCCAAAACCATCGACTACCTTGTTGACGCTCTGGTGCAGAAGTATTACCCGCAAGACGCGCAAAAGGAACGAACCAAGGAGGAAAAAGAAATCATCGATACATTGCGGGAGCAGCAGGCTAGTCATTGGTACAAGCTCAGCAGCTGGACTACGGACGTTGTCAATGGGATGGTGCCCCGGATGGAAGTTGGGTCTTTGACGCTGGTTCCCTCGGCGTGATTGGGTACCATTCTTGGGCAGCTCATCCTCAGCTGTAGGCTAGTTCATTTTAGGACTCACTGACCAATACTACCTTCATTTTATACCGGAAAGAAAATCGTAAGTCTTGGACATAAGATTGCACAAAGGCTTTTTGTGTGCTGTCGCTTGTGCGTGTTAGGCCTCAGCAAGCACAGTGACGGTGGAGGCTGGCCCTCACATGACGTTTTCTATCAAGGAATGCACGGTAAGCTTTTCAAGCACGGGACCTAGCGCCACAAGCACAGTTAAAAGCTAGAGGCTAAACTTAAACAAGATCTAGAATGAATCCAGTGCGCAGAGGTCAAAGATGTTGGACCAAGCCACATTTGTACGCAGAGCATGTCAACGTGCCGTGAGATGAAAGCAAGCATTTGAAAGAATCGGTAGTGATTATTCGCGGACAATTCGAAAAAGTTATGAAATCGAATTCATTCATGGCTAATATGGACGAAATTGCAGATTAGCTAGATCTAATGCCTAGTTTGTACTCATGACGTCTTGATTAGCATATGGCAGCACCAAGGCCGAAGTAGAACTAAATTGAAGCTGCCAAAGTGTGAGGGCACCGAGGTTGTGAAATGCGGCACTCTCCGTTTCATAACGCAGTGTCGTCCTATTTTGGACCCCTGTGGCGTCCTGAGTTCGTATCGGAGGCAGAGCTGAGGTTGTTAGTCGACGCGCCACAAAGACAAAGCCCGAAGCCAATTTAAGCAAATTTATCCTAGAGGTCGACTAGCAGCCCTATAATAGCCCTATAATAGCCCTACAATAGCCCCTACAGCAAGCATGATTTGTAGGCAAGCAACACCATGGCCTATGTGAGGCACCCTAATTAGCATGGGAATCTAATTCCGGAATGAATACCAGTGCCCATCACACGTGTCCCAATAATATTCCAACACCACTGGCAGGTAGCTCAAGGTGTCATTCAGCCGCTCCGTACTGCATCTGACTCGCTCGCAAAAAAAGGCCTAACTCCAGGTCGTTGCGCCACACGTGTGTTTGGTTGGACCAATTAACCTCGCCAACCTATCTTGGGCTTGGTCTAGACTCAGTCTATGTGTAGCCATTCTGAAGGCTGTGCCGGTATTGCGCGACGAGACGGCAAAATGGCTCAACAATACGAACAACATATTCCTTTTCTCAGCATGATAAATACCCAGGTGGATCTCGAGTTGATTCCTTGGACAGACAAGCCAACCACCTAGATCAAGGCGGCTGATCCAATCCACCCCAGTTTTTACAAGCACCAAACCCCAGAACCCCCATCATGTTGGGGCTCCAGTCCGTTGCTACTTGGGCTATGGCCCTCATGGTCATGGCCAGCCTCCCTTCGGCAGTTGTCACAGCGCCGGTAGATGACACTAGCGCCGCCAACTCTGTGTCCCCTCGTGCCGGGGTACAAGGGGTAGCAAGGCACAGGTTGACCTCTGCCGAATACCAAGCCGCCTTCAACCAGTACGTTGGCAGCGGGTATCGTCTCAAGTGGGTCAGCGGCTACACCATCAACAACGACCCGCGCTATGCTGCCATCTGGGACACCAGCGCTGGCGCGAGCTGGGTCGCCAAGCACGGGATGAGCAGCTCCCAGTACCAGGTGCAATTCAACACCTACACTTCCAAGGGCTACCGACCTATCCTTGTTGACGGATACTCGGTGGCTGGAACTCCCCGGTTTGCCGCCATCTGGGACAAGTCTCCGAGCACCGGCTGGGTTGCTCGGCACGACTTGACGTCGGATAAGTACCAGAAAGCCTTTGATACCTTTACCAAGGCGGGCTACAGACTCAAGCACGTCAGCGGCTACGCGTCGGGCAACAAGGCGCTCTACGCCGCAATCTGGGAGAGGCCGGCCAACAAGGTTGGATGGGTTACGCACCACGGCATGACTAGTGCTCAGTACCAGACAGCGGTCAACCTACACACGAAGCAGGGCTACCGCCTCATTCATGTAGACGGCTATGTTGTCAACAATGTTGATTATTACGCTGCCATCTGGGACAAGTCCCCAAGTGGCCCCTGGGTCGCACGACATGGCATGAGTTCGACTACTTACCAGACCGAGTTTAATAAGTGGACCAAACTGGGATATCGTCTTACGGTTGTCAGTGGGTATACCTTGAACGGTGTTCAGGATAAGTATGCTGCTATTTGGGTTAAACAGTAGTGTTGTATTGGGAATTTCTGTTCTACGCGATTGTTCTTCGTGTTAAGGTTTCTTGCAAGAACTGTTTTTTATTTCATGTAGCGCGGATTAACGAGAATATTAAATGAAATTCTAATCTGTAGCTTTTATTTGGCTATAAAATCCCTGATCCTACGGTGCCATGTGTCCGAGATGAGTTGCCTCAATGTTGTTATCAATAGGGCATATGGCCCACAAGTTAGAGAGTTCATCCCAAGCTGAAGATAAATCACCCAGGGTACTTTCCGGGTCTAATAGTACAGAGCTATCGATACTCACTACCACAGAAGGGTTCTGGAAAGATTGGGCAGGACTGTTATGCTGGGTCCTTAGCTCAAGCTGTTTCTTCCATGCTTTGGCCCGTTCCATCAGCTCCACCAGTATCCTTCCATGCTTTGAGCTTTTTAAATCATCGCTCCATCTTTTTGATGCGCATTCAACAACCTCCCACGCGTAGTTGACTTCATTGCTTGCTTGTCGATGGCAAAGCTCTTCCAACAAGAACTGCAGCGGTAAGAACTGGAGGTATGCTCGCAGAAGCCATAACCACTGTTTAGCTTGAGGGTCTTCCTGAAGTCGTCGTGGGGCGTCTACTATATCTATGGCGCATAGGAATAGTTGGTCTCGGATTTGTTGGGGTTGGGCGGACATGCTTGTTATCGCGAGCCGATCGTGGTGCATCTTGAAACGCATTTCCATGATGAGGACATGGGAGACGTGCTGGCCAAGCCAATATATACTCGCGTTTCCATTGTAGTTATCGAGGTAGTTGTTGTGAATCCGAGTATTGCATTCGTTGATCAACCTCTCTTTTTCGTATTCAATCAGGTCCTCTTGTACTCTCATCGAGGTTTGTGCTATTTCGAAGCGGGCTAGGGCAAAGCTCATCTCGGTCCACCCAGTTCGACTTTTGGGTGCTACCGGTGCATCTGGACTCCAGTCATTGTCATTGATATTCAGTGGCATGTCTGGTGTGGACAACGAATCACGCGTTAGAGTTCCCTGGCCAGGGTCTTCATTTGCACGATGGTCAAGATACCACAGCTGCCACCAAAGGCGACGACGCATTTCTTCTTTGAACGGAGTCAGCCCAATTCCAAGTGCTGTCTCCAGGCGTCTTGCCAAGCCCATCAGGACCCAGGTCCTCTTTGATTCACCCGCGAGACGGATAAAAGACAGGTAAAGCACCATCGCTTGCATAGTTGTAAGGTCTTCGGTGGCCAAAATATCCGCCCGGCCCAAGGCTTGATCGATTGCATGTCGGTATACTGATATGGCCTTTTGCTTTGGCATGTGAAAGTGATTTTCGATTTCGGCCGGAGGCATGCTGCACATGGAAGAAAAACATATTGCCAGGACCAGGGCTTGTTCGCCCTCATTCAAGGATGATGGATCAAGAATGGCGTTTTGAACTAGCTTTTCAGCCGTAGGTTTATGAAGGACTTTGGTCAAAGGATCAATACATTCCACAAACAACTTCCAGCAAAAATGGATTTGTGCCCGTGAGAGATGCGAATGACGTAGTTCGAGGGCTTGTGTGGTAGCAGGCGAGGGAAGTAGACTAAACCATGCGCTTGGAGGGGTGACTGGAGTTGCATTCCTGGTAACGAATAAGGGTATTAGAGTCTCGGATGTACCATCAAGAAGGATCGTATTCGGATTCTCTTTGCCAAGCAGAACTCCAAGTCGAGTATGAAGTGCTCGCAACCGTGCTGTATTCGCGTTCGGGTTATCGGCCACTAAATGAGAACCAAGACCGTCCAAGCCATTTTGCATGACCTGATGATTATGGGCAGCCAGTTCCAAATCATTCAATGCATTTTCTAGGCTGTCCATAGCATCGTCCACAGTCATTTGGTGACTAATCTTTTGTACACCTGCAAGTGGTTTGCTCGACACTCTTTGGCATTTTCGTATCGGCGACGGAAAGGTACAGTCAAGAGACCAGGCTCTGCAGTTGGAACATGGCGATCCCCTGTCGCACCTGATTTTTCGTGTTCGGCACGCGTTGCAGGCTTTCGGTTTCAGCACTGGGCCATTCAGTGCCTCGCCGGCCGCTGGTTTGATTGGGCGCATGGTCGGGAGTGAGATCACAGCTCAGACACCAGTGAACTAGAGGACGGATATCGTGAGTTCCGGGCGAGGTGGTGGATGTCAAGTGGGGAGAATAAAAGCAATTCGGCGCACGGGTTGAGCCGACAGGAGGGATTCTCGGTGCTAGTGACTGTGGACGTCCAAGTCGGCGTCGAGTCGTTCCGAATGTGTCGATTAAACCAATCACGGCGAAGCTGACCGCCGGTACGGATTTCTCGGTCGCTAGCCGGCTAGGGCCGTGCTATTGGCTAAAGGCGAATGATGACCGGTTCCCAATTATGGTAGCTTGAGCTGTTGGCTAGCGTGCACACCAACGATGCGATGGCGATCATTGTCAGACACGCTCAGCCACGATACACTGCAAGTTCAGCATCATGAATGACGCGAAAAGTTCATCCGTCTCCGATTTGAATTGATTCATCGCCTATTGGAGAGGCGTATACAATGTATTTAAAGTCAAGTCAACATCTATTTCAATGTCTCTCATCACCTCACAGCTCACATTCTTGGTGCCAATACAAAAGCTAAGCTCGCTACTGAAAGAAATTCGCTAGACTACCTCTTTATATCTCGAATCCATTTTCATCATGATATACGAAGACTTCCACCTCCTTCCCAACCTGCTCAAGACCCATGGTGTTGTCATGGGTCTTGCCTGGGTCATTGTATACCCTCTTGGAGCATTATTCATCCGTGTCTTCAAATTCAAAGGCGCAATTTGGTCTCACGTCGCTTGCCAAATGATTGGCTTTGTTCTCATGTTGGTTGGGCTAGGCACTGGGATCCGTATCGGAAAGATTATTGACGGCGTACGTACATATTTGGTAAAAGATACTGGGCTCGCAAAACTGACCTGCTACAGCTCCACAACAATTCTCATACCATCCTCGGCACCATTGTTGTCGTCATGATGCTTCTGCAGCCCATCATTGGCTTCATGCACCATTATCAATATCGCAAAACTCAGAGCCGAACGTGGTGGTCGTACTTGCACATCTGGTACGGACGCATTCTGATCTTTCTCGCAATCATCACTGGTGGGCTCGGCTTGAAACTAGCTAAGAATACCAAGGGGGGCGAGATCGCTTATGGAGTCGTTGGTGGCCTTGTTGGCCTTGCTTACATTGTGGCAATTACGTATATGGAAATGGGCCGCTCGCACATTCAGGGTCGATCAAAATCAGACACTGAAGGTGTTGATGCGCAGAATGGCACTAGCCACTAACTTCTGGATTACATGGCTTGGTTATGGTTTTTCGTCGATGAAGAAACATGGTCGGCTGCAAGCAAGGATCGGACACATTTTCTTAATTTCACTAAACGCGATTCCAAGACGGAATAATATTTTGGAATTCATATAACTAGATTGCGTCTAATAATACATTACAATACCACGTCCAATGTTATTTTCTCTTTTGTGGCTGAGATTGACTCTCGGATATTTTCTGACGCTGACAAGATAACGGAAAGGCTTGGCCAACTGATAAGCTAATTACTCATGGCAAATTTCCCTATACTATGTTTAACACTCACAATAGACCAATATACAACGTATGTGAGATGGCAGGCAGAGGAATTTGATTTTCGCATTATTGACATACGAGCCAATTCTGATCCCTGCACAGGCCTAGCCAGCCCCACCAACCCAAGATCCTCAGCATCCTTGCTAGTGATAACAGTTCGAATTTAGAGCGAGACTTTCACCATGGCTTGCGATAAAAATTCGAGACATAGTCATCTTTTTATCCAAATAATTGTCGCCTGGTTTTGTTTCCCTAACTCGTGCTGCAATTGTCTGCATCCATCTATCAAACTGTTACCCCTCATTAGCTCATCGTTACTGAGTGTGACCAATTTACCAGACACAGCCACCAACAGGCCAATTTTGCCGCCCACAAGGCAGTCGATCTCCCCACGTGGTCCTGGGCCTCAGCTGCTGCTACTGGGGAGTTCATGCTATCTGCGCCGGCCCAGTGGAACACGGGCACTACATAGCCATCCACGCGCAACCAACCACCAATCAACGTCGTATATCCGCGCACCAACGAGGCCGATTTTGCCGGTGCCAGGTTTTCAAAGCGTTTAAAGAGTGCTTGGCAGGCAGCTAAAGACTGTGATTCCATCTTGATCAAGACTTGTAACAGATATCCCCAACACCGCATTACGTAATGTCGCTCTACGCCTATTCATAGAGCACGACCCCTCAGCAAGCATCAAACGAGCATCTGCGTCGTTCACGCGATAGTTTCAGCCTCCGCCTCCACCTCCACCACTTTATTGCGCGTGCCCACGTTTTGCCCCAGCACGCGTGCCAAAAAATGGGCAACTCAAATTCCAAGACGTTGCCATCTCCGCAGATATCGGAGGGAACCGCCAGCAGGCCGATCCCGACCGTGTTGCACTTCACATATGGCAAGACCATGAGTAAAATAGTCTGCCGCATCAGTGAGCCCAGCTCAGACCCGATATTCTCCGTCAGCCTCCCCAGCGGCCTGTATTCTGGAATAGTACTTCACGACGGACCAGAGAGCAGCGATCCCGTGCTGGCTACGGCCAAGGAGGAAAAGAGGTGGAAGACAGACTTCGCCGTCGAGCTGCCAGCCATCGAAAGCGCTGGTGCTGACGCGCGCAGAGAAATACTGAGACATGTCTCAAGCCTAAGAAGGAACATGTTCTGGTTTGCCTTTGAGGTTGGCGAGGGCGAAAATAAGCGGGTGGAAAGGTTCGAGTGGCGATCCACGCGCGGTAGCGAAATCAAGAGCCTTGGTCAAGCGAGCACTGGATGGAAGCTCGTGCGAATGGGCAGTGAGCCGGAGAATGGAAACCCCAACGATCGTGTCGATGGCATCAGTAGTGACGGCAAAGAAATTGTTGCTGCGTGGGCAAATAGCAAGCTGTTTGGCAACAGAAAGGACATGGGAGAGTTCCAGGTTCGAGGCAGCGGAGCAACGGACGAGTTGGGCATCCAGTGGCGTCTCATGGCACTCATGAGCTGTTTCTGTATTTGGCTGCAAGAAGTACAGGAAGCAACAGAATCAGCGGCGGGATCTGCTTCATCATGATAGCCAGCTTGTGAATTGTGTCAGACGGTGTCATTTATTGGTTTATTAGGGTTGGTGTTGACTTGATTTCTGATTGTCTTGATTTATTTGACTCTTTCGATTAATTTAGAACATAGCTTTACCTAGTAAGCGACTTATCGACCTCGAGATCGATGCCATAGATGCCATTTCCATCACTATTTCGTACCCCATTCTATGAATCCCTGCCTAGCCAAGCCGTTATGCGAGCCATCACGCGCCCCCTGCAAAATAAGAATAGCCACGATACCACCAACCAAATGCCGTAGCCATCTCAGCCGCACTCAATTAAGATCAGAAGTAACGCTACGAAAAAGCCTGGCAATTCTGTATGGTCCGGCGGTTACCTAATCTGGCTTTGTGCATCGTAAGGCGGAATTAAGCTAAACAACAACAATTTAGCCTGATTTTGAGATAATCAGTACATAACTCAGCTGATGCCTTGATTCCATCTGAGAAGGCTCAGAAGAGATTTGGCCTAGCCTGTCGCCTTAGGGTTTTCTAGTATCACTTCAAAATGCCAGACACAACGGAATTCTTTGGGCAGTTGATCACCAATTTTGGTCCGCTGACGACTACATACACAGCGCCGGCATCCTGCTCCACGGGGACGGACCACGTATGGGTTGCAAATGACAGCCAGTGGAACTCCGTTCTTGGACGGCCGACGTGCGACATCCTCTCATGGGGCGATTGCATGCCCTCCGGCTCGGTCTACGATGATTTATACATGGCAGCTCTTGAAACGGTGACGCAGCCATTCGTCCACTATTACTCGCCAGGGTTACATTGCCCCTCCGGGTGGACGACAGCCGGAACTCTTGCATATGGCGAATCAACCTTCAAGCTGTATGAAGAAGCGAACACGGATCTGGGTAACTTTGCCAATTTTCCCGACACAGAACTGTGGCCGAAAGTACTTTCTGAATCCGAAACAATGGCTTACTGCTGCCCAAGGTAATAATTTGAACATCTTTGGCTCGATATGACCCGGATGTATGCTGACGATTGATCCCAGTGGCTACTCGGCAGATATCAACAATGGCTGCTGGTCCAAGCTTGGGCCGTTTACAGATTTTGACTACTCGTCGATCTGCTGGGTCATACTGCCAACCGAAGCCGTTGTTGTAGTCAGTACGTTTGAGGGATCCGTGTGGACACCGCCATTGCTATCCCTGACCCCCGTAACCAATGAGGAGAAGACGGAAATCGCCACCCTGCCCACAACAGGCACAAGGGATGATGGCTGGGCAATTGTCACATTGATTCCCGGAGTGCCGCTCGTCGCTCAGCCAAGTGACACCTCTGCAGCGAGCGATGGAGACGATAACGATAACGAGAGCCAGGACAAGGGAAGCGCGGCGAGCGTAGCACTGAGTGGGCCAGGATCTGTTCAGTTGATTGTAGTCTCACTCAGCATCCTTGTCGGAGCAGGGTTGCTGGTTATGTGGTAATGGATTTGCATCCTGAACTTAATTCATATTTGCTGCTTATAGCCGAGAATACGTGATGGTGCAATTTGTCAAGTTACGAGGATTCCGAATTTGGAGGTAAGCAGAGGGAAGAGAAGAAGAGAAGAAAAACAAAAAGAAATAAAAACAGAACGAAAGAAACCCTTATCTACTCAATTATTTACTTTATTTGACATAGTACTGCCAAACCTACACGGATAAATATTCGAATTGCATGATGTGCTGAGGTGGTGGAGTCCGGACTTTAGGACATATCGCCCAGAGTTCGAAAGGTCTCAGACTGAGCGGGGCAAGGGTCCTCGGGCGAACTAACCGAAAACCACTGGGCGACTCTGCTGGCGTTAGCGCCTTTTAGGGCTGCTCTGGGGGCGCGCTGATTCGCCAACCCGCCTGAAGTGGGTGAGACCTTCAATCTTCAGGAGATCACGGTGCCCGGCGCGGTGGTTAGGTTTCAAGGGCCGCGGGAACCGAGAGAGCGAGAACCGTCCGTCGCCTTACGCCGCTCTCCATTGCCTCGAAAAAGCCGGACGTCCCTTCTCCACAGTGGGATGCGCGAGTGCGCCAGGGTTCGTAGGGCCCGGCACTAATGATACGACGCCGTGTCATTTGACGGGCACGTTTTGGCAACGACTCGTCAGCTCGGCCAGCCAGCCCAGCCCGGTCAGGCCGACCCCGGGATAACGGTCTAGACTCAACTCCTCCAGATAGCAGCGGCAGATAAGTTCCGCCAGCCCTTTCGGAAATCCTGCACAATATTTCCTCCTTCATGAAACACCTTGACTTGATGCATTTGAATCTGCTCGTGATGCTATTGTGATCTTTGTGCGCGCGTGCCTGGATTTTTATTTTTATTCTATGCCTGCCCGTTGACAACGCCTGATCCCAGTCCCGACCCCGGCCCACCTTCACCACATCACCTCGCCTTACCTCACCCACCTCTCTCTAGGGCGCATTCCGAGGGACGCGGCCATGAATCCCTCTAACCTCCCTCTAGATATTCTCTACGAAATCGCAAACCACCTACCCTTCAGCTCGGTGGCAAACTGGGCCCTCACAAACCGCCAGCACTATGAGCGCATCGATGACGTCTTGTACACGAAGCTTCCCAGGTATCGAGGCGGTAATTCAAATGAAAAGCCTGCTCTCAACACCGATCCCCGATTTCGGGGCCTCGTGCTAGCCTGGGCTGCTTCGCGCGGAAATCTGTCCACAATCAGAAAGATCCTCTCCAGGGAAGAAAGAGGGTCGTGGATCAACGAGCCAGTGTACGGGTGCGGATATGGCGGTGGCCTTCGCCTTCGGGGTTCCTATGGCATGACGGCCATGCACCAAGCGGCGCGACACGGCCAGGTTGCCGCCATTGATCTTCTTGTCGAATTCGGAGCGAATGTCGAGGTCAGTGCGACGGGAGATATTCGCCCGATCCATCTCGCCCGCAACAAGGATGTCATCCATGCTCTGGTTCGCCACGGCAGTTCTATCCACCCTCTAAGTCCGAATGCCACACCACCTCTTGCGGAGCTTTTGTGCTCCCAGATTCAACTGGCCTGCGTCAAAACCCTGCTTGACCTTGGGTGCGACCCCAACGTCAGATCATCATCCGAGTTCTCGCTAGGATATGAAGCGATACAGCAGGGCCACTTATCAGTTTTGAAGTGGCTTTTAAAGGCTGGCCTAGATATTACTGGCCCAACACCCGAAGGAAAATCCTTGATATACCATGCCGCCAAGCATCATCTGCCTGATAACAGCAAGCTTGCCTATGCAATGATCGAGCTGCTTCTCGACCACGGAGCATCTGTGGATGGAATCGTGACGGAGGACGAGGACCCAACGGCCGAGGGATGCCCAGAAACTAACCTGTTCAAGATATCGATTCTTGCTGGTTCACGGGACATTGTCGAGTTATTACTCAAGCGCGGAGCCGATGTGGGAGCAAAATGCCGAGTGAAAGTGGGAGATAGGCCGAAATCAGCCCTGGCACGCATGCTCATTGCTCTTGCCATTGGCCCAACATCCAAATTCAGCGCTTTCCTCGATACTATCAACGTATTAGTGAAATACGGCGCCAACGTTAACGATCCATGGCAATCCACAACACCACTCAACTACATCCTAAGATTTATTGGGCCGAGAAGCAACTCGGCGCAGGCGGTTCACTTCATCTTGAACCACGGTGCGAATATGGAACTATATCAAGAGAAGCACGAAGACAACATGCGACGCCACCCGATCCACATCCTGCTCTCGAAACCCCGCTGGTTCTCCAAGAGTCATGATGCAGTGCCAGAACTGGGACTCAATATTCTTCGGCGTCTTCTTGAACTCAGTGTCGATGCCAACTTGCCCGATAGCAAGGGCGAGACGCCACTAATGTATGCGCTCAAGTTCCCGCATCGCGTTGAAGCTCGACGAATTCTCGACCTTTTGATTAAGCACGGCGCGAGCACCAGCACAGTCTCGACTGACGGTGTCGCCCCAGTGCACATTCTTATCCCACGCAGACTTACCCCTGGAGACCCAGAGTGGTCTTTCCGCGAAGATGCGTCACGGCTGGAGGCAATTACCTGGAAATCCGCACCCGGAACCCTTGATGTTGATGCGCGTGACGTTGATGGATTGACACCGCTTATGCGTCTGGTATCGATGCAGATGCGCAAAGAGGAATCCTCTCTGGTCAACGATATTTCAAACACAAGGGAACGAATGGTTTCCATGCTACTAAGAAGCGGCGCCGACGTACACGCCAAGCACAACGGAGATTCAGGGGACTGGCGCTGCGCAGGCGGCACCGCTCTCCACTATGCCTGCTACAACTCAGGCCCCGGCATCCTAAAGCTCCTGCTGGAACACGGCGCCGAAAAGGATATCAACAGCTTGACTTCTGCTGGATACACTCCCCTAATGCTGCTGGCACATTCAGCAACAGAGAATTTCGCCATCCAAAAGATGGTGGTCGAAATGGGACGGCTCCTTGTGGCTGCTGGTGCGGATCTGGGCGTTAAGGATTCAAGCGGAGAATCCTCTGTGGATATTTGGGGTACCAAAAACGTGTACCCGTCTCTGGAAGTTATTGTAGAACAAGAAACTCGACGGATGTCGACTGTATTACTAGATATGACAAGGGAGGATGGCGTAAAGGTATCGGCTTAGATGTTGTTTCTGGATTTCTAGCCGGCTTTATTTGCTTTATGGATTTTAATATGATATCACCTTTGAATATTACTCAAATTATGACTTAAGAAATTTCATATATCGTATAGGAGCTGAAGGTTGCCGCTTTAATTCAATGTATACCTAAGATTTCAAGTTTCCTCCACAAGCTATTTTCGGTAGACGACCAGAAACTCAAAAGATGTCTGTAGCAACGAATAATCACTTACAATAATTACCGCTATTAAACAAAGTATCTTATCCCATTATTTCTATTTGTATAGACAACAGCTCATGATCCGAGCTAAAGAAGAGAAACCAAACACAATATGGATCGTGACACCTCAAATTACGAAACTATCCTTTGGGATTTTCAACTTCTTGAGCATTCTTACTTGATATACCAATTCATGATATTATTGTTCAGTCTTCTTGATCAAAGCCTGCATTGGCTTCAGAACGTTGTTTGTGTAACCATTTTAGCCGAGGATAGCTTATGCTCACAAGCCGATCTCTCCTCAAAACGCATTACATCTGTTGCCCTTTTGTCTTACAAGTTACATCACCCCCTTGGACTAATACGAATCAGAGCGGCTGCAGTCCTTACCCCGCGCTGGGCCACGACATCGCTGATAAATCGACACTGTCAGCGCCTGCCATCATAGCCAGCTCGATTAAATTCTCCCGAAGCTCGCCGTCTCTTTCTGTTTCTCAACTTTTTTCTTTCCCTCAATTACAATTCAAGAACTATGGCGGAATCCGTTCAAATCACCTTGCCCAATGGTCTCAAGTACGAGCAGCCAACTGGGCTGTTCATCGACAACGAGTTTGTGCCTGCGTCGGGCGAAAAGTTCAGCGTTGTCAACCCCGCGTATGTATATCCGTGTGTATAGCCGACATCTTCCAAAGCATTGACCAAACAACAGCACCAAAGAAGAAGCCGTTTCTCTCCCAGGAGGTTCTAAAGAGGATGTCGACAAGGCCGTTGGTTCAGCTCGTCGAGCTTTCGAGGGCAAATGGTCTGAGCTTGCGGCTGTCGATCGCAGCTCTTACCTCTACAAGTTTTACGAGCTGATCCAGCGGGACCGAGAGCTCATTGCTAGCATTGATGCTTTTGACAATGGCAAGGTATGTCATGGTCCTCGCCATGAAGAATATCACTAACTGCTTCAAGACCTTCTCGGCCGCCCTGGGTGACATTCAAGAATCTTCCATGGTGTTTCGCTACTACGCTGGTGCTGCTGATAAACTCCACGGTGATTCGATTGAAACCTCGCCACAGAAGCTTGCCTATGTTCTCAGGGAGCCTCTGGGAGTTTGCGGCCAGATCATTCCTTGGTATGCACATTTCCCCACCACTTCAAGTCTTGTGCTCACAACGTCTCAGGAATTTTCCCTTCATGATGCTCGCGTGGAAAGTCGCCCCAGCCTTGGCATGCGGCAACACGGTGGTCCTCAAGCCGGCTGAGCAGACACCTCTTTCTGCCTTGTATTTCGGAAAGCTCGTTGCCGAGGTCGGTCTGCCGCCGGGAGTTGTCAACATCGTGCCGGGAGTGGGCTCCGTGACCGGCAGGGCGCTCTCGGAGCACATGGGCGTGGACAAGATTGCCTTCACGGGCAGCACGGCGACGGGGCGGTCGATTCTGAAGTCGGCAGCCAGCAACCTCAAGAACGTGACGCTCGAGTGCGGCGGGAAGACGCCCAGCATCGTGTTTGAGGACGCCGACCTCGAGCAGGCAGCCAAGTGGTCGCACGCCGGCATCATGAGCAACCAGGGACAGGTGTGCACCTCGAACTCGAGGATCTACGTCCACGAGTCCATCTACGAGCCGTTCCTCAAGCGCCTCGTCGAAATCACAAAGGACAACGCAAAGCTCGGGGCTCCCTTTGACGAGAAGACCTGGCAGGGTCCCCAAATCTCCCAGGTCCAGTACGACAAGATCCTTTCGTACATTGACCACGGCAAGGCTGCTGGTGCCCGCGTGCTCCACGGCGGCAGCGCAAAGCAGGGCTCCGAGGGCTTCTTTATTGAGCCGACCATTTTCGCTGATGTACGTTGATCGACCAGCTCAACTGCGCTCCTCCCACAAACGGTTTTAATTGACATGGAAAAAACAGACAACCGAGGACATGAAGATTGTTCAGGAAGAAATATTTGGCCCCGTCGTCGCCGTCGCCAAGTTCAGCACAGAGGAAGAAGTCGTTGCCAAGGCAAACGACACTAGCTACGGCCTTGCTGCCGCCATCTTCACCGAGAAGATCTCCAGGGCACACAAGGTCGCGCGCAAGCTCCAGGCCGGCACCGTCTGGATCAACTCGGCGGGCGACTCGCACTATGGTATCCCGTTTGGCGGGTACAAGTCCTCTGGCATTGGACGCGAGCTCGGGAAGTACGCGCTGGACATTTACACGCAGCCCAAGGCGGTGCACGTGAATTTGGGAAATGTGCTCTGAGGGTGTATGACCAGGCCAGAACAAGGGTTGTCACTTTACGAGAATGAATCGAATTGATAGTCAATGTATAAATACCAAGTAGGCCTTGGGCATAAGATAATTGACATTATCAGCAATCCTAACTATCTCTTGCTAATACTCCTCTCAGCCCCCCCACCCCCAGCGATGCCCCCGCATCTAATGCTCTCATTGACGCCGACTCTTGTTCCTAAAATGACAACGAGTGTCCAACTTTCCATTGACACCAAGCCAAAAACAGCCCAGCATCCACGGACATGATCTTTCTCATTTTTTATTTCCGTGTTTCATTACAATAGTATTAACGATGGCGATACATTAGCGAGAAAAAAAATGAGGTAGTAAAAAAAAAAAAGTGTCGCTCATATACTCAGCATCCCAGACTCCGTTTCCGTGGCTTCCCGTTCTCAATCATCCGGTCCATTATGATAGCTCGTGAGTCTGCTGTTGCTGCTCTGCACCCGTCACCGTTGTCTGCACTGTGTTCTCGGCGGTGGAAGTCGCGACGACAGGGTTTGAGTCAGCCTCCAGCAGTTCTCGGGAATCCATTTCCGCAGCGTTGTGTGGGCTGGTTATCGTTGTCTGGATTCTGCTCTGGAGAACTGGGGGCGGCGCGGGGCGGGAGTCTGCCTCCATGACCTCATGGCCATCCATCTCAGCCATGTTGTAGCCGTGGTTTGTCTGCTGCACAGGGCCAGCGCGAGCAGCGGGGGGAATGGTTGGGCTTGAATCCGCCTCCATGATCTCCTGGCCATCCATCTCGGCCATGTTGTGTCGATGATTTGTCCGCTGCCGCACAGGGCCCATGCGGGCAGCAGGAGGAATAGTCGGGCTTGAATCCGCTTCCACGATAGCATAGCCATCTGCCTCTGCAGCATTCTGTCCAGCAGACGCAGGCGTTGTCTGGATCTGAGTGTGAACACTCTTCATCGGCACTGGGTTTGAGTCTGCCTCCATTGCCGCATGACCACCACCCATCCCAGCGCCATGCTGAGGACCAAGCATCGACGTGCCCTGGATTCTGTTCTTTCCAAGAGTCGAGGTAGAGTTGGCAGGGCTGGGAGTCCTCCTTGACAGGTCACCGCCATCCATCTCAGCTGCGCGCCGAGTGCTTCGCGTCCTGTGGGCAGTGAGCGACGACGCGGGCGAGTAGGATTGCTCAATCGTTGTCGACACCATGGGACCCAGCGCCGTCTGCATCACCACCGTGCCTTCTACCTCGCTCATGTACTGGGGAGTATGTGTTTGCTGGGTACTGGGAGCTACCGCTGTTGTGCTACCTTGCTGATGAGTGGTAAAGGTCGATCTTGTGGGCGTTCGGCTCTCCATTTCGGCAGCGTAATCAGCGTTGTGCGTCGGTTGTCCAGGAGCCACGCCGAGCTGTGTAACAGGCTGTCCGTTGAGGCTAGAGTTGACAGAGCTTCCGCTCGAGCTGGTCATGCCGCCAGCGTCCATCTCTGCTGTGTACTGAGTAATGGGTGTCTGCTGCACTAACGTTGGTGTTCGAGGTGGCTGGACGGTATGTGTAATGACGGGGCGCGAGTCGGCCTCCATGGTTACTCCGCCGTTGGTAAAGCCAGCTTGTGGTTGCACAGGACTCGGCGTCATCCCCTGTGTGAAAAAGCCAAGCTTCTCGTCTGCCAAAGTAGGGCTGACCATGACCAAGGGTTTAGAGTCAGCCTCGTTCCACACCTTGCCCAGCTGGCCCTCAACCTCTGCTACGTTCGGCTGGTTGATGACCTTCATATGCGAACCTCCCTTTCCGTCCATGCTTGATGATCCCGACGTGGTTGGTGCTCCTCCGGCGGCGGCAGCGCCGCCATCTTCACCTCCAGCCTCGGGTGATGCCGCAGCTGCATTCTTCTTCCCCCTCTTCTTGAAGAAGAAAAAGCCAAACGCAAGCAGTCCAATGACGAACACGCCGCCCACCACACCGCCAGCAATAGGGCCTGCTGGGACAGATCCCCCACCCGCAGACGAAGTGACCACTATGGTTGTTTGGCCATTCGAGCTGGTACCCGAGCTAGAGCCAGAGGTTGAGTCGGAGCTGGTTGAGTCGGAGCTGGTCGAGCTGCCGCTTGTTGAATTCGAAGTGGGAAGCGTGTAAATCTTTGCTCCCGAGGTGCAGCAGTCGGTTCCACCCGCCGAGGGGCAGCAGTATTGGTTCTCCGCACACTTCGTTAGCGGATACCAAGTACCGCGCTGCTCTGTTTGGCGTGTGAGTATATGATTTCATGATGCCTCAAATAAACCGACTCATATTACAAAACCCCCCAAAATCCCCCCCAAAAAAGAAAATGAAAAATGAGTCGAAAGCAACACAGAAATCATCAACGTACCAGACCAGCAGACCTGTGGGCAATTCGTCCAGTCCTTGTTCGTGCAGGCCGCACGATAGTCCGGCTGATTAGGTTGGCTGCACAGCCCATTGTCCAAGCAGGTGTCGCCCTCGCCAAAGTAACAGCACGTCGCGAATTCCGTGTTCCCGCAAGGCTGGTAGTTGTAGTCCTTGGACGCATCGGAGCCGTCGGGGTAATAGCACGTCGCATACACGGGGGCGACGACGGCCGCGAGCAGCGCCAGACTGCGCATTGCTGCTGCAGAGCGCCGGAGCAGTCAGTCAGTATGTGTGGGGGGGTGTTCGTGCTGCTGCCCGGCAGTGAGCCTTCAGGGGTGGGTGGCGAGGGGGGCACTGAGTCGTGTGCTTGTAAGTGATCAGCAAGAAAAAGGCCCGGATGTTTTCCAAGGATGAGCTCGACAAAGAGGCGACGGACATACAAGGCCACAGCCGCAGCGATGGGTGAGCAAGGGAAAAAAGAGAGAAAGAAGAAACTTGGGTAGAGAAGGGACGGGGAAATGAAACCCCCAGCATCGGAAAATTGACGAGAACGCCCACGACGTCGAGACCCAGAAAGACTTCAGCATCCCCCCGCGAGCTGAGCGCTAGTGGCGCCCGCGAGGCGTTGTGGCGTCTCGACGGTCCCGGCCTTGGAGGCGAGTCTATCCAAATGCATTGGCATTCTTCCCTCCCTAGGCCCGACTATGTCGCAAGACCACCCCCCCGAGTCGAATCATTTAAACGTTCTCGCAGGCAATGATCAGCTGGAAACGTGCATGCAATCCAGGCCGTCGATCATTGCGAGAATACCGCATCGATCGTTCGACGCCGGACAAACCATGCCCGCTAATGCTCCTCTACCCTGGCTGATCGACTCGCTTCCGTGTTCTAGATTGGAAAAATTGCTTTTCATGTTTAATGCCATTGACACTCGGCCCTTGCCTTGCCGCTCCCCTATTCGAGCCTGCTGCTGATGCCGCCCCGCAGCTTCTCTGTAGGGCTGATTGAGACAGCACTAATGCCGAAGGGAGCTCATTCACTTAATTAAGGATATGATATGATATCAGTGCATCCCTAGCCTATTGAATACGCCAACACGTATATCAACACAAATTCAGGATAAAGCTTTGGCAAAAAAAAAAAAAATTTGTGTCATCATCAGATAGAGACATCCATCCGTGCACTGGATTCATTATGTGCTATATACAACGTGAGCCTTGCTGAGACTCAGTTGTGTGATGCCCGATCCTCAGCCTTTTTAATTGCGTCTCCTGTTTTTGCTTCTCAGTGCACGAGCGCGAGACTGGGCATCACACAAATCCAACAATCCTTCTCCTCCTACCTGGATGAGCCAGCCAAGGCCATCCAGTCTCAACTTTTTGTGAGTCTCGACTTTTTTTTCGTTGGGCCGGAATCCGCTTCCCCATAACAAGCAGCTAAACTCCGCGGTGCTAATGTATGAAGTGGTAAATACAACAAGGAATTTCGGAAAGAAGTTGGTATCGGATAAATAGCGCCTCGGAACTCGAGTCCAAGTTGAGGACTTAGCCGTGCAGACCATCGGTACGCTCGCGCATCAGCTCACGTCGCTTCTTGTCCTTCTCTGTTGGGGGAATTAGCATGCGTTGTCAATTGGAGCTCGAGACTAAAACTTACCTCCGTCAAAGACGAGGAACTCGTGGAGACCGGAACCAGCAGGCACCATGGGCAGGACAGGAACCTTCTTATCGGTAATAACTTCAAGCAGGGCAGGGCCCTCGGTGTTGATGAGCCACTTCAGGGCGTCAACAACGTCGTCAGGCTTTGACACCTGGCGGCACTGCACGCGCATGGCCTCGGCCAGCTTCTGGAAGTCAGGGTTGACCTGGTGAGTGTGGGCGTATCGGTCCTCGTAGAAGAGGTTCTGCCACTGGGTCACCATGCCCTGCTCCTCGTTGTTGAGGACAATAACCTTGACGCCAATGTTGAACTGAGAAGCAGTGGAGAGCTCAGTCAGGGTCATGTTGAAGGAGGCATCACCATCAATGTCAATGACAAGGGCATCAGGCTGGGCCACCTTGGCACCAATGGCAGCGGGCAGACCGTAGCCCATGGTTCCAAGACCACCGGAGGTGATCATGGATCGGGGGTGTCTCCATCGGAAGTGCTGAGCAGTCCACATCTGGTGCTGGCCGACACCGGTGGAAATGTAAGTGCTATCCTTGCGGTCGCTGGTGAGCTTGCTGAGCTCCTCAATCAGGGTCTGGGGCTTGATGAGACCGCTGCGCTCAGCACGCTCGTAGTGGGACAAGGGCCACTTCTCCTTCCAGGAGTTGATCTTGCCGAACCACTCCTTTCGGTCCTCCATCGACTTGGCCTCGACGAAAGGAATAAGGGTCCTCAGGTTAGTACCAACATCACCCTCAATGGCCTCGGTAGCCTGGACGACCTTGTTGATGTTCTTGGGCATAATCTCGAAGTGGATGATACCACCTCGGCCAGCAGCAGCAGCAGCCTTGGCGGCAGGAGCAAACTTAGCCAGGTTACCAGTAACACGGTCATCGAATCGAGCACCCAGAGCAATGATGAGATCGGCCTCCTGCATGGCCATGTTGGCGTAGGCAGAACCGTGCATACCAAGCATGTGCAGGGACTTCTCATCGAGCTCGTCGTAAGCACCAAGACCGTGGAGGGTGGTAGTGACGGGGATGGAGCTCTTGTCAGCCAGCTCCTTCAGGAGAGCAGGGCCGCCCTCGGAGAAGATGACACCCTGACCAGCATAGATGACAGGCTTCTTGGCAATGTTGACAAGGTCAGCAACGCGCTTGATGGAGGAGGTGAGCTGCTTGTTGAGGACCTCAATGGCTTGGCGGGAGGCAGCACTGGGGAGAGAAGGCAGAGCGGTCTCAATGGGGATGGCTTGTCGCAGAACGCTGGCAGTGACATCCTTGGGAAGATCGACGAGGACAGGGCCGGGTCGTCCGCTGGTGGCAATCTCAAAAGCCTCGTTGATGCGTCGGGGAAGCTCAGCCACGTTCTTAACCATGACGTTCCATTTGGTGCAAGCGCGCGAAATACCAACGACATCGGCCTCCTGGAAGGCATCGCTGCCGATGGCAGTGGTAACGACCTGACCACAGAAGACGACCATGGGAGTTCCATCAGAAAGGGCATCCTGCATAGGAGTAATAACGTTGGTGGCACCGGGACCGGAGGTGACGAGGACGACACCAGGCTTGCCGGAGGCACGGGCGTAACCCTCAGCCATGTGTCCAGCACCCTGCTCGTGTTTGGGGAGAATGAAGTCAAAGTGTTTTGAGTTGTAGATGGCATCGAAAACAGGGAGAATGGCACCGCCAGGGTAACCAACTGGTGACTCATTAGAACTGATCCTGGGCCTCGCACCACCAAGGAGGCGACTTACAGATGTGTTTTACGTCGTGTCGGAGCATCATCTCGTGGAAGATTTCACCACCAGTCTTGCCAATAAATCTAAATCATCGTGGTCAGGATCGTCTTTGGTGCGATTCGCCATGGAGGGGTGCATACGATTCATCCATGTCATTTCTTCGCCCATTGACGAGGGGCTGGACATGGCTCTTGTCATTGTTGAAAGAGGGAGCGGGCACATCGCGGGCTTGGCTCCTGTGGGAAGATTGTCAGCTTGGTGTTTTCTTTAAAAATCGCCCTGATATTTGGACAATATCGGGCCATGCAAGAGCAATTGGCCCATTTTGTGACAAGTCGCGCGCCCGGCCAGAACACGAGGGGCAGCGTGCGTGGCCGGCGCAGCGGGGCAGGAAACAGGACAGGGCAAAGCCAATGGCACAACGTACGGAGCAGCAGTGGTGGACTGATTCCTCTTAGCAGCGGCAAGCTTGTTGGAAGTCTGAATAGAGGCGGCGGCGGTGGTGGTGGTGAAGGCGCGAGCCTGGGCAACGGCCCTGATGGCGCGGGTGGCCTGGCGAGTTCGGAGCATCGTTGTGGAGGTGGAGGAGACGCTGTGTGGGCGAAGTGTGGCAAGGGGGAAGAGGGACCAAAGAGCCTGGAGGCTCTGAGGAAATAAAAGGGAGCGTGTTTATGAGGCAGGACCTCGCTGCAGACGCTCAATTGAGGTTGAGTCACAGCAGTAGGAGGAATCTGGAGCGAAATGGAGGCAAAAAAAAAAGAGTCAAAAAAGTCAGTAGAGGACCCTAAGGGCGTACCTGGGGAAAAAAAATATCACAAGCGGTCGGGCGGCCGGTGGCCGGGGTGGAACCGGCGAAGATGTGGGGTAGCAGACAGCAGGTGAATATGCAAGGTCACCACATCCCGGCAAACTTTCAGTAGCAACGACTCCGGCCTCTGCTTCCCAAGGTTTGTTCTGGCCGTGACGGATGCAAGCACGGGCCACTACAGTCGGGCGCACCAACCCAAACAAGAGTGATCTGTGGCGTCTGGCCAATCAGGGAGCGTGCGATGGCCGATATCGCCACTAGCATGAGCCCCTGGGATTGGTTGACGTGAGGTCTGGTCTGAGGGAAAGGCGAGTTTGAGTGCAATGAGCCGTGAGCCAAAGGAGTCATCCGTTTTTCCACCTACTAAGCCAAATTTCCTGGCCTTTGATATAATAAGAGGAAATCACATGCCCATCCATGCACACTCAATGCACCTCATCTTTCCATCCGCCAAGCGAACCTGCACTGCACCGTCCCGGAACGTACCATGGTGCCGTTTATTGGCCGTCCCCAGCGAGCACGAGAGAGAGACGTTGTTGTGCCCTCTGCCCATTTCCCAGTCCGATTCCCATTCCCGCTCACCCTGGTCCGGTCAAGGTCCGTTTGCGACACGGCTGAAGTGACGGACGTGACGGGCAGGCGAGCGGGGAAACCTTCTGCAACCGGTCCCCCGTCTCGTCTAGTCCCCGACACCATGTCTTGGGTTTTTGGACCAGTACCATGGCCACTCTAGACGTATGTATGTGATTTGACCACCCTCGGGACAGGTCAGATGCCGCCATTTGCATGCAGCCTGGGGTTTCCCGTCACGTCAAAAAAAGCCAACTGCCGCCAATTTCGCGAGCCCGCGAATCCGAATGCGACCTGCTCTGCACTCTATTTGCATTTGCAGCCGCTATAATTGGGGCGGTGAAGGGCGCTTCTACCACCCCCTCCCCCTCAACACAACCGCAATTACTATCGTGTTAATGACTCAGCTAAGGAAATCGGGGTCGCTTATCTCATCGCCTCCCGCTCTGTCATACAGGCTCGTCTCCATCTCAACGTCCAAGCTTGGCTCCCCCCTTGAATCCTCCAATAACGCCTTGATATGCCGACCGTCGGCCATCACTTTTAAGTCCGGATATCCACAGTCTCGCCGTTCACCACCCCTATCACCATGCCCGACGTCATAGTAGCCCAGTTCTCTTCTCCTTATATCTTCCAACGCTCCTCCACTCCATCTTCATAGGCTACATAGTGCACCGCCAAGAGGACACGCTAATCGCCGTCAACCCATGCTCCCGGCATCGGCCCCGGCATCAGCTCTTCTTCTTTGGCTATCATGTTCCAAAATTCCCCAGCAAACTGTTCAACAAAAGGGTCAAATCCGATCTTCCAATCTGCTGGGCAAGGCCCATACTCCAAAAACTCAAGACGTGATGCCTGAGATTTGGACCAGAAAAATGGAGGATAATGGTTCAATACAAATTCGGTCCCAACAAAGGACGATTCCAATCGCCCGTACTCCTCAAGATCAACCCCCGCTTCTCCCAAATCTTCAAGCCACATCCGCAATACATCTTTAATGAAGCCGCCAGCGCGGTAATAGGTTTGATGAAAGGCAAACTGGCAAAGGTCAAGGCAAAAGGACCGCTGGTAACATGCCAAATCGAAAATTTCCCACACAGACGCGCCTGTAAACGTCCACCTCGTGAGCTCCCTCATATAACCCGTTGGCTCCTGTGGCCACAAGTCTCCGTCAAAGTACATCATTGTGTATGCGTAAAAGAAAGTGTCTAGCGGCAAGTATTTTGTTTTTGATTTGACGCTGAACACATGTCTCCGGAAACTATTCGGCGTGAAACGGCCGCTGCTCCTAAGGAACTCCAAAAGGATGCTAGGGTTTATTTCTTGCCAGCAATCTATTTTGAAAATTCCAGATGCCAAAGGAATTTGGTCAAAATTGAGCAAATGCCTTTGCCGAATAATCTCAAGAGCCCCAGGGATCCACCAGACGGTGGACAGGCGGGTCGTACATATGGAAACTTCACAATCGGGGTTCAAGAGCCTCTCCAAGTCTGGTTCGAACCAGCCTTCATCATCCAGTGATCGTTGAAAATCCAATATCTCGTTCTCACTAAATTTTCCTTTATAATAAGCACAGTCCTGTCGTACTGTCGGTTCGTTTTCGATTTGCCCCAAACCCATGTGTATTAAAAGCTTCGAAAGCTGGATCTGAGGAAAGACCATTGCGTGCTTGGGCGGTCCACAGTTAACATTATTTTCACCAAAGCCAATCGCCCTCAAACTTACATCAAGCAAGGTTCTACCGAATTGGTCCTGGTCGTACAATGAAGCTTCGTTTGCGTTAAACGCCGCGAGCAGCCTATCTATGTTTCCCATAGTTGCATCGTGAAATATACGACTATGTGACGAGCGTGTACACCACGGCCTGAGATTGAACTTCCACCCGCCATATGTTCTGCGGATCTGGAAGTCCCAGGCCTTCTCAATAAACCATAGCGGCAATCTTAACCGGGCGCTGTAGACTTAAAGACGAGGCTGTTAGCATTTATCAGGGCAACTTTGTTGAAACGCGTCATCCTACCCCACGAAGTAACCATGGGCAAACACTCATCTGATACCTCTGAGACTTCATATGTAACCCATGGTTGGGATTTCAACGGCCCCCGGTGGCTCCTGGCCTTAACTCTTGGTCGTGAAGAGCGCCCATTGGCACAGCGCGTGACTGGCTGTCGAGTTGTGATTTGATTCTCATGCGATTCATCGTTGTCAGTATTTTCCCCGATGTACCGAGAGTTTTGGGTTTCGTCAGGGTCTTGCAAAGTTCGAATTGCTTGGAATTCAGACATGACGATCGAATGCTGGGCTCTGGCTAGTGCTCTTCTCTTGGTTAGTAACACTACGGCAACCGAGCGGTGAGATTGAACCAACATCATGTAACTCTGTTGGGAAAAGGTCACGAGATCCATTGCATATTTTAGTTGTCTCTCGTAGACCTGGATGGTACTCTTCTTTAGTATCACCTTAAACTTAGTCATGGTCCGTTTTCCCTTCTTTGAGGACGCAATCTGCTTCTCCAAGTCGGCGATCAAGCTCTCCAATGCGACAAACGCCTTGCGGCAATAGACCACACTTTGCTGAGCCGCCGCGTCACATCCGATAACGCCTCTCGTATGTTGGAACTCTCCTTCCATACCATCAAGCGCCGGCGCCAGCATCTGGAGGTGCTCCACTTGGAACCTGATCATGTCAGGCACATCTTGGATTTCGTCCCAGAGCTGTTTCAGCCGCAATGCGGTCGATCCCAACTTTCCCGCCGTCTCGACGATGGTGATGATGCTAGACGCGAGTCCGAGGGCCTCAGCCATTTCGCAATATACAACGCCCGTTTGGTCAGAGGTTTCGCGATCGTTCCGGTGCGGTTTTGATGTTTATGTAGATGACAAGATTAACCCGCATCAAATTTCGAACGGTTCGCCTGATGACCGCAGCGGCAGAGGGAGGAAAGTGCCTAATGGGGCTAAGAGCTGCACATTGCATAGCCTAGCTGACTGCCTTGCCATCCTCACCCAGTAACATGCATCGCCTACTATAGCCAATGAGGAATGTCATTTCACTGGAACCCGCCTTCTTTGCTCTTTTTTACTTGTGGGAGTAGACATTCCGTATCAAGATAAGTAAAATGTTATAGGCAATCGATTTCCAGATTTTTTAGCAACTTGGAAGGGGGGCCTCAATTTTGGATAGGACCTGATGCAAGAGATGACGTTAAGCATGCACACAACCAGAAGACAGAGCAATGATCCAAACATTAGCTCAAAGACAATTAAATCTGCCGGTCCCAGTCAAAGGAATACCACTGAGTCCTAGTCACAGTGAAACCTTCTAGTTCAGATACAAGTTGATCGACTGGCTGAGTAAATACAACCCAACCCATGAACGATTGTAACTGAGGTGCTTCCCCACTATAACCACTACACAAGTTAACCGGGTCAAAATTATAATAATTTCCAATGTAAAAACAATCCTGAAAAAATATAAGAGATTCTCTTTAGGAGAATATATTTATTGGGTCTTCCTCCAAAGAAACTAAGATCTACAGTCTTTTGGCAAGGCCCCATCCAGCAAAGTCTTGGACCGGTAATCATCCAAGAGTCATATTCTATATCTCAATCAGTCACCATTCATGGGGAAAGTATTCATATCACAATAGACAAGGCACAAATAGAGTAAAGTATATCTGATCTTTCCGCGTTCTTCATTAATCCCTCCTACATGACTACTTTATATTGCTCCCATATCCAACTGGCACAAGGGTATCTGCCAATCCATCCATTCCCAAGCATGGGAGTTTTCCATCTCTCTTCTTACACAGCAACGATCCTTAAAAAAAAGAGAGAAAAAAGAAAGCCCCGAGGAGGCGCGCCCGTTTGACGATTCCCGCCTCCGTAATCCCTTTCCGTGATTCTCTTTCAACACCGTGGTATCTCAAAAGCCAGACAAAAAAGAAGTCGCACCGAACAAATAAATACAAGACTGAAAATCCATATGCATATGAGAGAGGGGTTAAGTATAATGAAGAGAAAAAAAGGAAACCGTGGCGATGGCTTGATGAGAGATTGACATGAAAGGAAAAAGAGTTCTGTAGTAGTGATCTCGTCATAAGGAGAGAAGAGGAAACTGGGTATCCCGGTCGTATCAGGTGTGATGGCGTAGTTCCTCCTCCTCCCGAGGTAGGTAGGTGTAAAAGATATTATTAGTACAGCGTATGTATATAAAGCGCCCCGATAATGATGAAAGAAGTAAGTCGATGCAAAAAACAATCATGATGTGAGAACCGCTTTTTGTGTGTCCCGTTTCCCGTTGCCTTAGATTCTAATGTCCGCGTCGTCAAGGTAAAAAGTCGTAGGAGAGCCCATTTGCTGGTGCATCTGGGCTTGTTGCATGTAACCCATGGGGTTGGAGGTGAAGCTGTGGTGCTGCTGCTGCTGCTGGGGGTGGCCCATTCGCATTGGCAGATCGTAGCCGCCATGCATAGACGTAGGCATGGAAGTTGGGATCTCAGCCGCATACATGGCTGGCACGGGAGGAACAGCCTCGGTATCTGAGGCAGGGCTGCCATAGATGCTGGTGTTCTTCTTCTTGGGGCGGAGGTTTTCCAAGCTCAAGCGCTTGCCCCAAGATCCAGGTCGCTTCGAGGGAATAGGAGTGGCAGGGCGAGCAGCTGAGGGCTGGCTCGTGTTGGGGGTCATGTAAACGTTGGTCATGATCTCGTCCTGCTGGGTGTACTGAGGCACAGGGCTCATGTTTCCCCACTGCTGCTGAGGAAGGTCCTGTCCGGGGAGAATATAAGTCATCGACGCGTCGGCAAAGGTGTTCATCTGATCGGGGGCAAACTTGGGAGCATCCATGGGCCACACGCTCTCATTGGGGATCGGGAACGGAGTTCCAGGGTGAGGTCCGGCAGTCATATCGTCTTGAATCATGGGCTCAGGAAGGCTGTCGACAGGAGTGGTAGGTCGAGTCTCCTGCTTGATACGTCGGACAGGGGCAGAGCTAGGCTGAGGAGTCTGCGGCAGCTGCTTGGAGGAAGTAGTTGCGGGGGTGCTGCCCGACACGGATCCATTGGAGCTCTCAGGCTTGGGCTGGGCTCCCTCAGCGTGGCCCACAGTGTCCATCAAGCACTCGGAGCGCACAGGCAGAGGGAACTGGAGGTCGATTTCGCTAGGAGGGGGCGTGTTGGGGTTGGTAAAGGGAGAAGTGCCAAGAATGAAAGCCAGGCGCACAAGAGTAGAAATGTCCTCGCCAAGGTGTCGGGCCTCGAGCATGCGCTTGAGGTCGCCAGAAGAGCGCGGGCGCCAGGTGAGCTGCTGTCGTCGCTCCTTGGGCCAGATGCAAGTCTTCCAGATAGACTTGACCTTGGACTGGCGCATGAGGTTGTGCAGCTGAATCTTGTACTCCCAGTTGTTAACGTCGAAGCCATCCTCAAAGTGCTTGGCAATGTGCTCGAAGTACTTGTCGCGGCTGTTGGTTGCCTGATCGTTGGTCTGAGCCTCGAAGATGCGGTCCTTGCAGTTGGCGAAACCGCAAGCAAAGACAACCTGAGGGCAGAGATCAGTCTTGGCCGAGCTGTTGGGCAGCGCGTCCATGCGGTGAGTCTCCTTGGCGTGTGTGCTGTAGGCGCGTTCAGTAGCAAACGAGAGGTTGCAACCCTTGGTCTTGCACAGCCAGGTCACGTCGGTACCGTGGAAGTTGTAGAGGTGCTTCTTGAAATCACTCTTGCGACCAAAGCCAACGGGGTTGTTGTCCAGGTAGCACATGGGGCACTGGTACTTCTTGGAGGTCGGCGCGACATGTCGAGGAGAAGGGTGTGAGGTGACGTCGGCAGAGGGAAGAGGAGACTGCATGAGGCCGGGCGAGTCGAGCCAGGTTCGGTCGGAGAACTTGCCAGGCTCGCCATCGTGAATCGATGGGACATCGGTGTTGGCATCCTGCCATGTAGACTGTGTTCGGATCGAAGCAGCGTCGCCGCGGCCGTGTGAAGCCTCGGAGCTGCTCCAGGTGAGAGATGGGGCGCTGGTGTTGCTGAGAAGGGTGGTGGCGGAGAAGGTTGAGGCACGCGCTGTCGAGACGTGTGAGTCGAATTCGCAATCGAGGGCGACGTTTAGCAAGCCAGGCGGGGATGTCAACTTACATGGTGTACCAAAACCGCTCAAGGCGCAGACCAGGCTGGAGACGCCGTAGCGACGAACAAGGCCGAGCAGGACCTGCTGGTCGTCCTCGGACAAAGGCCGAGCAGCCTGCTCATCCACAGGGAAAGGGAACATGTCGCCAGAGTGCTCACCGCTCGAGTCGATCTGACAGGGCGTTGATGCGCGCTCAGCGCCGACAAGGCAGAATGAGGCAGCGAAGTTGGTGCTAGTAGCCCAGAACGGGTTTGCTGAAGAGTTGAGTTAGGCAGGCGCCGGCGATAGCTTGCATAGAATTTTCCGGGGGAAAATGAGTGCGCGACCAAAGACCGGGTTCAGTCAGGAGACAATCAGCAGCGTCAGAGAGTCGAGATCGAGATCCAGTCGAGTTGGGTGCTGAGGGCCAAGTCGAGGCGAGTTGATCAAGGAGCGTTCGTCGTGAGTGACGGAATGGAATGCCTGAGGAACTGGGGGGGTGATGGTTGCCTAATAAAGCGCAACAGAAGAGAGGTCGTAACTGTCGGAGGGGACTAGACGTTGGTATTAAGGAGAGGAGATCGCCAGCCCGCGACGATTATGAGGAAGAGGGAAGGTTGTGTGGGATGTCGAGGTTTTAGTGTGGTTGTAGGAAGAGCGAAGCGAGTCAAGGCGGGAGAGCGGGAAAGAAGAGACAAGAGAGGGGCTCCGGGGGCGCGCGCAAGGTCAGTGAGTTTGAGAGGGAAAGACAAGCAGAAGCCTTCTAGAAGGCTTCGAAGAAAGACTGGGCTCGGCGTGAGACAATTATAACGGGCTTGCCGGAGGACACGCTCTCATGGTCGGCCCACGTTGGCCCCCTACACCCCAGCTAGCCCATCCTCTAGTCGTCTCGTCCTCCAGGGGGCCCTGGTCTAAAGCCAACGCCGTTTCAGGAACGTCATTTGCAGAGGGCTTCTGTCTTTTTTTTTTTTACGTTTGCCCCCTCTTTCGGGCTTTTTTGGGGCTGGCTGATGAAACCTGGGCCGCCATCCTCACAAGAGGAAGGTCGCGGCGGGACGACGAGCGACGACTCGGTTCTCTTTGGCTGCTGCGGAACCAGACAAGAGGGAGGGTGAGTCTCTGTCTGGCGCGGGCGTGGTGGAGGGTGAGGGTGAGAAGAAGGGAAGGGTGTGTGCTTGGATTAGCAGCGCGTGTGTGCCAGTGTGTGTGTGCGTGTGCTAGCACAGCACAGCACACCCTCGTCGCACACACACACGGCACAACACGATTTATTGCTACCACCGGGCAAGCATCCCCATAGTTACGGGTATGCGCAAGAATATCCCCAAAAATGCGATGTTCATCAAATGCTGCAACCTTGGACCCTTCATCCTTCACGCTCCGCCTTGGATCATCGCGCTTCTTCACTTTTGACTTTTGCCGCCAACTCTACCTGCTCGTCGCCCAGCAAGCACCCCCGGAACCGGAAGAAGCCGGCAAGCGGCCGTGGCTCTATCGTGGGTAGCGCACAAACCGTGCCTCCTCCCAGCACAGCACGTCCTCTCTTTTTTTCCCTTTCCCTTTTTCCCTGACTATTTTATTCTCCCCCAGGGCTTAGGCGCCGTCCGGTCATTGACATTTGAGTTCGTCCTCTTGTTCCGTTTTGTTTTGGTGGCGGGAGCGAGGCAATCCAACTACAAGCCCGACCCTGGAGCTAGTCGGCCTGGGTCATGACGGATTGAGCGACGGATACCGGATTCATTGATTCATTGAGTAAACCGAGCAGCAGCCAAGCCTCACCTCGCGCTACCCCGTAACCACTCCGTATGTCGCTTTCGCTGCCCGCTGGACTACCGCCCCCCCTGCCTCACTTTGCCCCCCTGTCTTGTCGTGATGTGATGACGCCCGCAAATTTGGCCCCAGCTGCATCGCCTGCACCACTACCTACCTGCTTGCACTTTCTGCGTCTGGTCCCCTGCGTCCCCTGCAGGATGCGAGGGTCGCTGTCGTGAGCACTGAGTAAGTGGTAAGCGCCCCCTGCGACCCCTCGTGGCTCTCCATGCTGTGTTTCCCATCCCCCGCTGTAGGCCTCGTGGTGGGAGGGCTTCTGCCGTCCTTCTAGAAAGACGCAACCATGGCAAGATGACTAGTCACAGTAGGGGAACCCGACGGGACGGTGTGTGTTTTGCTCGCCCCCCTTCGCACCGGAAGTTTGCGTGCGAATAGGATGGACGGCGAACCGTGCTGATGCCTGCGAGACTCTGTCTTGACATGTCTTTGACATGTGTCTCCCCCAGTCCAGTCCAGGTCTTGTCTCGAGCTCGGTTTTTTTTTTCTGTCGCCTCCCCGATGGACGAGCACGGGAGGCTCGGATTCCCATCCGGGCGTGCTTTCTGATGAATGCCACCTTGCAATCGATCTTTTACCAGGTACGGAGCAGCCAAATATCCGTCTGCAGATGTCCAATATTGCACACCCAATTCAATTCAAACCCCCCCGGTCAATCACACAATGGCAATCGATCCGTCAGTCAGTTACGTACGAGGTAAGCAGCATTGTCACAAAAGCTGCAGAACGACAAATGATGACCCGTCCTAGCGTGCGTCTCTGTCTACCTCGTTCGCATAGCCGTCCAATCCAGTGCACCCGTTAGGTCGGTTCTGCCGAAAGACCGGTCGCGTCGACCGGCGCAGAAAAGGACGAGCGCACTTGGCAGATTGCGCTGACCAAGGCAAACCGGCCCCCAAGGCCCCAAGGGAAAAGGCGCAAAAAACGACGACATGGCGGGTGCTGCGGATGGGGCTCCACTCCACCACACTGTCTCAACGACTCAACCACTGAAGTCGAGTTCGGTGGCTTACCCCCCGTCATCCCGCTGCATCCCGCAGTGAGGTGCGTTGCCTATCGCACGTCGAGACTCGAGCCAATGCAGTAGGTTACCGTGTGCAGAGCGGTACGGTGCGTTGCGGGTGAGGTGCGGTGCAGTGCAGCGCAGTGCAGCGCAGTGCAGCTAAGTCGCAGCTCTCCCAGCCAGCGCGCTGCTACTGCTGCTCCGGAATTGACACGGGTTGATCCACTCCCGTCCACGAGAACCCAGTGTCATTGCTCTGGCTACCCGAACGGAGCCAATGCAGAGCGGAAAGGCAACGTAGAGACTGAAGAGAGGCCATGGCGCAACAGGCACACGACCCGCAGCTGCTTACCCTCTGCTTGCTCACTGACTCCGTCACTATCTGGGGGGGCTCACGAGCGGCCAATGGCAGGGCGCTGGGAGGAGAGCCGACAGCGAAACGGGACGGGGCTAGTCTCCCTCCAGCAAAGCCAGGCTGGGGGAAGACGCGGGCCACTAGACGACCCTGTTTCAGCGGGAAATGACGATGGGCCAATCCGTGGCCGCTGCTGCAGCGGCGCGGGACCTTGGTCATGGTGCGAAATCGAAGACCACAAAAACAAAATAATGAACGAGGCCCTGGCTCGCCCAGAGGAAGGGGATCCCAGAGGGGCTTAGCGGCGTCGAAACGGGCTATGCTCTGGTGGAGGAGGAGGAGGAGGAGGAAGAAGAAGAAGAAGAAGAGGAAGAGTGCCAAGCGGAGGGGAGGGGCGCTGCCGAGACCTTGGGTGCGGAGCTGAGGGCGGGTGGTGATTGGCTCAGCCGGACGGTCGTGTCATAACCCGTAAAAAAGGGCTGCGTGTTAGAGGCAGTCGGGTCTCCTCGAGGCTACGAGCTAAGCTGTTGAAGGTGTAGCTGCATGGCAGGTCGTGCGCTAGCCTTGTCACGCAGTGTCGTGGTGGTGAGAGAGTACGACTGGTGGCCCCGACCTGGGCAAATGGTTTGTCCCGATAAAGTGGGCGGTGGATGCCAATGATGGGCGAAAGTGGTTCGCCATGGCGCCCTGACTACAGCACACTACGACGACGTGGATGCCATGGCCTAGCAATGCACATTATTTACCGTCTGCGGTTGTGCGGTGGCGGCCGGTGCGGGGGCTCGATGCTGGTCCCGTCTCAGCTCGAGCGGAGCCCCCCCCTCCCCGAAGATCGTCCACTTGCGCTTAGCTTCTGAGGCCATCACCAGGGCTTGCAGATATCACGACCATCAAGAAAAGGCTACTGCTCTGCGGATGACGCTTCGCTGAGCACTGGTGTTACCTAGCGGCTTGCCTAGTGCCGACGTTGGCCACCTGGCTTGCTCTCCAGAAACGCAGTTCCTGGTCATCCCGTGATCGCCCACCAAAATAGCAGCCAAGGTAATAATACCATTTCACCACTAACGTGAAATGAAAACCCGGGCAAGGGAAGGATGGGAGAATTAGCCATGCGCCAGTCCAGAACCTGGTCCAGAAGGCATTGAACGCACCGTTGCTATCTATCCTCACCGTTTTTTTCTTTTTTTACCACAACCCTTGGCCGCGACGTCGCTTCCCCCTCTCTCTCAGCCAGAAAGGCAAAGCTCGAACGGTCCTGGAGCCGGGTCGTTTGCTTTTTTCTTTCGGTCTACAACGGCTTTGGCTGGGCCAGGCCAAGCACAGCTGGGAGTAGAGTTGGCTGGGCAAGCCCCATCCGTTCAAACAAAGCAAAAAGGCTCCTAGAAACCAACGATTGCAGATCTCCGATTACCTACTCCCGTAATTACAACCTCGTCGGACCAGGGGGTGCAAAGGCAAGAAAAGGCGAGAGAGGGGTCCCCGTTCCGGGGCGGGATTCGGGCCTGGCCACGGACATGTGTCTGCATCATGTTCCTCTCGTTTTCTGGACCCTTTTGTTGCTTTTTTCTTTGCCGCATGCAGGTTCTGACACTGCATCTCCTGCTTGCTTCGTAAAAGGAAAGACAGAAAGAAAAAAAAAATTACGGGTGCTATCTCAGTATCCACTCGCCAAAAAATTTTCGTCTCTCTGGTTTATGCTTGATGATGATGGTCGACGGAAAACTGGCCTCCGGGTGGGCTAGACTGCTGCGTGGCGCCGGCTACTGCCCTCCTTCGGGGGGTCGAACCCCTCCCTCTGTGACAACGCCGCAGGGCTCACCGTGATGTTTGCTTTTTATTCTGGAATCTTTCTTCAGCTGCTGGGTGGGCGAGGTGGATCTGGGCTGTTACAGATTTTGACGAAAGGCATCTTGGTGCGTTTGGGTGGCGTCGTGATGCCATGCCGGTCGTTGCTGGTTGGCGATGCTGGCGGCCGGTGACTGGCAGATACAAGCCCGCACAAAAGACATACATAGAACATGTGTGCTACCTGCGCGCATGTCTATGTGCGGGAGGCACAGCCGGTACGTGCTGCGTACATGCCTGCCGCTTCCGAAGCGATTCGGGACGCAAGATGCTCGCGACACGTATCAAATCGATCCCGAGATCGACTTGCGAGATCCTTCGTTCACACTCGCCTATGCATCAAATCACACACCCAAACGTATCCTTGCATAACACTGAGACGGAAAACCACTTCCACTTCCCCTTCGCCTCGACCTTCGCCTCGACCGCCGCCACGGGTTCCGCTGCGGAAACCGGGTTTTTTGTCGTAGAACCTGGACCGGTTGGCCAGAACGTTTGTGTCGTGTCGTATGAAGCAAGGCCAGGCAAGGCATGACAAGGCAAGGCACGCACATTCCGGTGTGTGAAAAATGCCCGGCTTGAGTTTCTGCACTCGCGTGCCTGTCCCTGCAACTTGTTTGACTGCGGCCGTCAGAGAGGGCTCAAGGCAGCCTGACAGTCCGGGATGCCGGTCTTCTAGGGCTCCGGTCTCCGCCAATCTTCAATCCTCAGACACTCGTTTGACTTTTCCCCTTTGCCTCCCGCCTTGCCGTTTGTTTCCCGACCCGCCCGCTCTGATCCTATGCCGATTACTCTCTGTCAATTATGCCCTGGGAAGCCGGGGTTGCGTCTGGAAGGGATCCCCTTCCTTTGCACGTGGAACCCTGTCCTTCAATGTGTTGCTCAGACACACAACGCACGCACACACACACGCACTAGCTAGCTGGCTGGTAACTCACTCACGCACTACTCCGCACACACACACACACACACACAAACCAAGCCAAACCCAACCCGTCATCAGACAGGGAATCAATTACGGTAGGTACGACACCAAGACAAACCACAGGGCAGAGAACGAAGTGACCCCGCCGGAATCAGCACCAGGCCGCATCCAGGTTCCCGGCTCAACCACTCAGGCACGGCAGTCCACCACCACCACGGGTGCAGCCCAAAACACGGTTTTAGGTAAACCCGCAGGCACGTCTTTCTCACATTTTCAAGCAGCACAGGGCAGAAAAAAAATGTCTCGCAGATCCCGTGTCTGCCGGCCGAGTACTCGGGCACACTCCCTCCCTCTCGTTCTCTCTATTATGCCAACGCCACATGGTGGCTCATGTTCAGGCACATGCCATCACCAATTTACACGCGCCGGTGCCCAAAGACAAGGACTTGGAATCCCTCTCTTCACATAGTCCAGACGGACCAGGCCGCTGATCCCCCGGGCCCATGCTTTTCTCCCCTTCCCCAATAATCATCCGCCACCCCCATCCAAGCAGCATTTTTACTCACAGGGTCAAAGCAAAGCCTCAAAGTCCTACGTGCCCGTACTCGCGTTCCGTGAAAGCGCCCGTCCAGTGGCCCGGGCGCCTAGCCCTTCCGATTCCCCCGAAAATCTTCACTCGAGAACCCTTCCGCTCATCAAAGGATAGAGTTTATTCGGGTTGTTCCCGCTCGAGGGTTTTTCTTTCTTCTTTTCTTCTCATTAAGTTTTTTTTTTTTCTATCGCTTTGACACTTTCCTTCGTGAGTACGTAACGATGGCTCCATCCACCTATTTGCCACAAATATGACGTGTTGGTCGTCTCGACTTGTAACCACCCTGGAGCTTGTAGTTGGGGCCCTTTCCCCTCGCACCCCCATGAAATCGGACAGTCTTTTTTGTTTACCAGCATTTCGATCGATTGATTGCTCTTCTCTCCACAATTCTTGGCCCTTTTGTCCCATTCTTGTGACACTCGGGGTAATGCCCGACCCTTCTTGCGGCCTCTTGTCGCCCCCTCGCTCACTTCCGCTACCCTTGTCCGTTAAAGACACACAGACGCACACTATGTCGACACGGGCTTCAACTTGGCTGCTGCTTCGCACTTGGGAGGAAAAGGGCAAGTTGCTCTCGGCAACCAAGGAAGAAGTAAAACTGCCTCGGGTGAAAAAAACGAATCAATGGGATGGATGTGTGTCGACTGCGCCCAACATGCTTCCGTTGTGTCACATCACAGCTGGTCTAGGATCTCGTTCGGGTTGCCCACGTGGGAGACATGCAGGTTCCCCTGGGGAAGCTCGTGTCATGCCCTTGCTTCGGCCTCACCCATCTTCCATGTGCGTGCTTCCCTCCCCTTGCGGGATCGAGCTCCTTCCAAACCTGCTTCCAAATCACGCCCTGCCAATGCCGTATCCAACCCATCGGAGAGAGACCCTCCCCCCTCCCCCAAGCTGACAGGAGCTTGCAGGGACGCGGGCTGAAGAAACACGGCCTGAGCAGGCATTGGTAGGCGCGCGTATGTTACATGGCATTCCCAGGGCGCATACAGGGTAGCAGAGCAGCCCGGCCCAAACAAGGCTCTCCCAAGCGAAGTCACCCCCAGTGTCGCATCCACCATCCATCCCATGTCTCTTATTGGCATTTTCCCCATTGAGCATCTAGCGTCGACTATAAATCCAATGTACCGCGAACCCCAAGCCCAACTAGGCACAGTCACGTGCGGGTACACGGCCTTCCGAACGACATTGCGGGCTGCGCGCAGGGTAGCACCGCTGTCACTGGGCGGCTGGAATTGGTGGCCTTTCTTTAGTCTTCGCGACGGCATACAGCCGCACCTCGTTTGGGTCGTTCGCTCGCCTTGGGGGGCGGCAGCGGCAGCGGCTGCCCTGGAGGCTGGAGGCTGGAGGCCCTTTGGGACCGGCGATAAGGCTCTTTTGAAACTGCAACACCCCCCCGTTCGAACTCTCGCCTCCGAATCAAAACGCACATCCGGCCCCGGCAATACGCAACGCACAACGTAATGCGTCCCACGTAGATCACGCATCATCCCCCCCAGATAAAGCCAGATCAGCCGGCTGCCACAAACCGACGGGCCAGGGGGGGTGGGAAACTCGTGCTGGGAAAAAGGCCCAGGGGTTCGTTTATTCTGCCGCAGCCGAAACCGACTCGTCCCAACCACACGCGCTAAGAGAAAGAAAAGAAAGAAGGGAAGCAGAAAGAAAGAAAAAAGCCAAGCCAGCCAAGCCAAGCCCATATCTTCTTGTTCGCCCCCTGCCCTTCCATACCCTACCCTTCTCCTGCCTCTTGCAGAAGCCCGAAGTAAGTTAGGCTCTTGTTCCCGGCGACCTCTCCAGCCAATGCGCTTGACCCTTCTCCCCTTGCTGGCTGCGACATAGCCCGCGAAGGTTTTTCCCCGCTTCCAATCCAACGTAGTACCTTTGGAAATGCCATTGGCGATCCCTTCAATCAAGCCTTTGTGTTGTAAATTAATTGACGAACCTTTTAAGCATTTATGGGGTGCAGCGATGAGACAGGGGTTGACTGATCAATTGGAGACACATCGTGCGACGGGTGTCTGAATGGGTTCTAAATAGGGCCATGACTACCCTATACCAAAACCGGATGAATACACAAAAAAAAACCATCCGAATAAACGTGAGCGTTGACCTCCTGTTCCGCGGACGCCAAGAGTACAAGAATTTTTTTTTTAGCGGCCGTTAAATTAGATACCACCCCTTCGGTTTCGTGTCAACCATTAGTTTAACCGCAAACTCTGGTGCTTGGTGTGTAGTATCTGTTTTAAGGTTGGGATAATATGATGTGATACTCGACTACGGCAAATGTGCTCATGTGCCGAAAGGATGTGATAGATGAACATGCCCCATTTATCTCAGATAATTGCCGCTTAGAAAAAAAAAATGCCGTTGCCGATTTCCGGTATCACGAGGTACAGGGCATATGATTTGTGTGTGAACGGAACGGCTCCGATAAGATGCCGTTCGAATGACTCGTGAAATAGGCGAGATGACGGCATATGAAAAACCTGAATCTGCTGCATGGAAATGTGCTTCGCCGAGCTGGGTTATTTAGGCATCTGGATAAATGTTCAGTCATGTTGCAAATTATGAATATAACCGTCATTTTTTGATCTGTGCTGCGTCTTAGTGGAAAGGGCCGAGAATAATGGCAGTGTAAGATGAAATCAAAACTGAGGCACAGCCCGTGTATCACGGATTTATTCTTGATTGGCTTAGAAAAACCGATGCACTTGAGGCTCGCGCTCAGATCAAACTTGATGTAATTTACATGTGATGCATAGCAATGACGAGGGCAAAGTGTTATATTTTCATGTTGTTATCTGATATCATGAATAATTACTTTGTGCGGCATAAAATCCGATTAACTAATTATTCCCCGAAAGCCCGAACCTCGGGCCAATTCATTGTGACTTTGCACATGGTGTTTCACTGACAATCGTACTCGGTTACGAGTCTCTTGTCTAACCCCGAGGATATTGGTATGTCGTTCGGTAGAGTAATGAAGAATCTAAATAATAATATAAACAAGGAACAACAAATCACCGTGGCCAGGTGTAGATGTATAAGGCTATCCTTGCATTTGGCCACGAGTATATGTTGCAGATACTATCCGAGAGACCCTGTGCCTACATCTTACGATGTCTTTCTATGCTGGATAGAACCGTGATTAATGTCTTGGACCCTAAGTGAAGGTTAAGTGCTTGAATCAAGAGTTGACCAGGAGCCGTCCCCAACTGAAGCATGCCTGGAACCTCTCAGGTTGGAGGCGAGGGCGATGTTTTTTTTTTCTCCGCGTCATACGAGCATGACAAAAGTATGATTGATCCGAAATGATTCACGACTCGCCTGCCTCTTTTTTCTGAAAGATAGACAAGCTCACTCGGACCGATTCACAAAAACCACATGGCTACTCGTGTTACCTCCGCCCGGGGGGGAAGATGAGTACACTGCGTTTTACGGCGGTATTCCCGTGACGGGCCGCCATGTCTCGGGATGCCTTGTTTTTTCTTGTTGAAAATGAGCTGATTTGTATACTAATCAGCAATGATGAGCCTACACGAAAAGAAAAAAAAAGAAGTTGAAGCGAGAAGCGAAAAGGCTATTCTTGGCATTATCCCGGCATGCGGATATGATCCGCGAAACATTATTCAGGTCGCGCTCGGTGCAAGGTGCCGGGCCAATGAAATAGTGGCCGAGTCACGGTTTGTGTCTTGGGCCGGTGAGACAAGAAGACCCGTCCAGACCTGCCAGGGACGGACGCCATGGGAATTGACTCAGGCGCAAAGATTTCGTATCTGCGACATTGCCTCGACAAAAAAATTGGCTTACGCATCGCGCACGCTTATGTGTATGGGTGCGTGTGTGCGCGCAGAATTTATTTTTGGGTGGCCCAATAAGCCATCTAATCCTTTCCGGAAGAGGGGATTTCCCTGCCTTCCAGCCTTACCCGGCATATCTATTATTTCTTTTTGTGTCCTTGCGATAGTTTGGGCGATAATATCGTGGGGATCCCAGACTGACTTTTTGGCAGCCCTCCCCCCGGAAGACAGGTTTCCCATTGATTCACCCCATGCCTCCCTTCCTCCCGATACAACGCGGGAAAAAAGAAAAAAAGACAGTGACATGCCCCCTTGATTCCCACGTTCTGGCCAACATTTCGCGCCCATTAGGCCCGAGTGGTCTCTCCACCCAGCTCGGGGTTTGCCAAGATAAGCGGTCAGCTAGGGAGCTTGGTCGCGTCCAGGCCGTCCCGCCATGTCTCACACGGAAACCGACTATAGGCCAACGGATCGCGCTCCTGCAGCTGCCGTCTCACACAGCTGGACCAATTCCGATGGGAGGCGAGCGCCAGGGTTGCTTGCGCGGCATATTCTCCGCACTTGGGGACGAGAGAGACGGGTGCAGCTTTTTTGTTCGCGCGTGGCTTTTGCGAGGCAAATCGTCTAAGCTGCGCCGCCCCTCCTATAAGGCCGCGGAAACAAACCTTCACATAGACCGGCCGATCCCAGGAAATTCTCGTGAAAAAAAAACACTTGCTTTAATCTAGACTGATGAATTCCTCTTGCCATTTGTTTTGCCCTTGCAGCCGCCCTTGGATCGAAGGCCGCCTGATCGGCAACAATTGACGCCGCCACCAAGCGATCTCTCTCTGCCGCTGTGGGGTCTGTATGTGAGGACTGGCATATCACATTCGCGGGATGGAGTCTCCAGATGCTGAGCAAGATCGCACCGCTCCAGCCACCTGGTCATGAATGCGGCCTTGAGACGGTTCAGCGCAATGGGTCCAAGGTTCACGTACAAATAGCTCATCAAGCTGCGTCCCCCGCAGATGTGACTGTAGTTGAGATTGACTGTCCTGCTGTAAAATCATAAACCTTCACACACACACACCCACATTCTATACGTGCCCTTCCTCATCTTCACCACAATCATCATGCCTTCCTCTAGACTTGCTGCCGTCTCAGCCGCCGTGCTCGCCGCTGTCGGCGTTGCGGCCTCTGGCTCGGCCCACACCAACGAGTGCTTCAGCTGGGACACCAAGGAGCTTCACTGCTTCAACGGCCAGTGGGACACTCCCCAGAAGGTCGACCCTCTTGACATCATCTACGTCGCCGACTACCTCCGCGAGTACGGCAACGAGGTCGAGGGCGGCCGCTTCTGGACCATGACCGCCAAGGATGCCCCCGACTGCGCCGAGTGGGAGGTGTTCCGATACGGGACTGCCCTCGTCTTGGCCAAGCACATCAGCACCAAGGAAGACTCCAAGGTCCTGTACACCGACATCGCAGACACCATCGATGGCGGCTCGGACGATGCCAAGAGCATCTTCACCGAGTGCCAGCGCAAGGGCGAGTCCCTCAACGATGGCGGCTCCTACGGTGTCCAGTTCAACGCCTCCAACCCCGCCTACCACAACACAGACTACGCCAAGGGCCCCTTCACGCCCGAGGGTATTGCCGTCAAGGTTGTTTACAATCCTGCTGCTGCCAGCAAGGATCTGTAAATGCATTGATGACCTCTACACAAGCGCGCACCGGCTTGGTGTGTTAATGAGAGATGAAAGTCCAAGCAGCATGTCATGTTGATGCACGTCTTGCTGCTGTTCCTCCCCACCTTTGCGCAGCTGCAAAACGGTCCCGAGTGAAACCCAATCGGAATTATTTGCCACTGGTTTAGGTGGTGCATGATAGGACGAAGCAGCGGGCATGGGAAATGCTGTTTTACATGTTTGAGGCGGCTGTTTAAGCTTATAAAAATAACGATAACGAATAATTCAAATCCCTCAATGGGATCTACGCACAATAAAAGATTGCCAGGATATTCATCCGATTGGAATATTCCTCTACAAAGTTTATTATCTTCTGGAACTGTAGAATGTGAGGCTATCCGAAGCGCATGATGTCTCATGATTGAACCTACGTAGTACGAAATGTTCCATGCTCATCCGCATTGTTCACTCAGGACGACGGAAAAGTTTACAGTCGCCATCTTGTTTCACGAATAATTAATTGCTCATGCTATATTGAATTCTCTGTTTAGACTAGTGACCAACATATGATTAATCCACCCTCGTCGCATCATGCTTTGCCTCCCTCTCTGTCATGTACTGACGCCACTTGGGGTTCAGCAGATATACAGGGATACCAAGGAGAAAGATTGCTCCAAAGATGCCGCTCAGAACGCCGAATGCCCACTTGTAACCGTGGTTCTCCACCATGGGAGTGAGTCCATAGGTTACACCAAACGAAACAATGTTCTTGGTGCCGACAACCACCACCAGAGCTGGGCCAGGGTGCTTGGGAGCTGCCTCGGACGCAAAGGTGGTAGAGACGATGATGATGGCAGTAAAAGAATATTGGAAAAATGTCCAACCCAGATACGGAGCCCACCAGGAGGGACCGCCATCTGCGGTGAAGCCGTACAGGAGCAGCATGCCAACGCCAATGATGGCGGGAGGAACCATGGTCAGCAGTTGATGCTCTGGCTTGTGAACACCGTGGTTGCGACGGGCCATCCACATGACGAAAGGCTCACCCAAGAAAGTGCAGTATAGCATGCCTAGCACAGCGCCGACGACACCACCGATGTTGATCAATCCCACGTTCTTTGCCTGCCAGTGGTAGTTTGTCATCAGGACCGTGTTGTAGGTCAGAGACATTCCAACACCGCAGCCAAGGACAATCGAAGAGGTCAAGACGGAGAACAAGATACCGGGAGAACTCATGCTCTGGATCATGTGGAGCCAGCTCAAGGCCATGATGCGCAGAGGTCGTGGCTGAACCGGCGACCACGGCTTGATGCGCTCGGCGTACGTCTTTCTGACCGTCGACGCGCTATCGTCCGGGTTGGGCAGCGACATGCCCTCCTCATTCATGCGCTCCAGATACTCCTGGGCCTCGGAGTCGGGAATGATGCGAGTCACGCCAAACTCATCCGTGAAGACGAGCTGGCCGTCAAGGCTGGCGGCCGGGCGAGTGAACTGCGTCTCAAAGGCGAAGAAGAAGGCAATGACCAGGCCCACCGCCACGGTAATGACAAAGACCCAGTAGTACCAGCGCCATCCCAGGTCAGCGTTGAGGTAGGACGAGGTCAGGTTGATGGTGGAGCTGAGGGCGTTCTGAACCATCCAGTAGAGACCAAAGATGCGTGCTCGCTCGTGCAGGAACGTGACCTCGGTCAGCATCAGAGGGAGAAGGGACTCAGAGGTTCCGGTGGCCAAGCCCTGAATCACTCGCGCAGCCAAGTGTCCGTCATAGCTGTTCTGGGTTGCGGCGCCAATGGTGGCAGCAAGCAAGATGACCATGGAGATGAGAAAGACGGGTCGACGGCCAAAGGCCAATGAGAGAGGCAGGATGAGATAGTTTCCTAACAAGGACGGTGTTAGTTATATGCCATGTAAAATATTTTTTTAGCCATTGCTCAAACTCACCCAAGCCAATGCACAGAGTTGGCAGCGTGATCAAGAATGTGATCTGGTCCGAGCTGTATCCCTGGGGGAGATACATTTCGAACATGACATTGAGGATGGCGCCCAGACCGCTGGCCAGCGAGAGGCCCATGATGGAGAACCAACAGCAGCAGAAAACGACGCCGTACTTTTCCCATGGCCGGAAGTTGAGAGGGTCATTGGGATCCGACGAGGGGACGGGGATCTTGCGGACCTGGCCCTGCTTGTCAAAGAGCAGCGCGTTGCCCTCGATGTGGCCGCCCGAGTGCCCGTCGCCGGCGGCCTCGAGGCCGAGCTTGGGGTCCTCCAGATGCTCAATGTCGGCATCGACATGGCGTTTCGCTGAGCCCGACATGGTTTCCCTGATGGTTTTGCAACCCTGGTTCAGGATTTGGAGAAGTCACGAAGAAGAAGGAGGTGGAGGAGGAGGACGAGGGTGGGTGTTGTTGGGGAAAGCAAGGAGGCCAGCTAGTTATAGCTATCGTCTCCGAGCTGTTCAGCGCCCCCCGAGTAAGCGAGGCTCTCACATATTCCGGCGTCGACCATCCCCGAGCCGTTGATGGACGCGGTGGCGGGGATCCGAAAAGCTGTGTGTTCCCCAAAATCTGGGGAATCTCGGCTCGGATCTCTCTGGTGGTGGGGCCCCCGCCTCCGCATGTGGATGCGTTTCGGTTCGGTAGGCTACGTGAGATGGGGCTGAATTCGGGTCGTACAACTGACACTTTGTGTTTTGGGATTGAGCCTGTTTATTATTAAATAATGGACCTGGGGCTCTCAATACACAAATGAAATAATTTCTGCTAAAATATTTACTCGCAGCGACTTGTCGACTGATTGACTTATCCACGCATACATACATACACCTTCCGACGTCGACGTCTTCTAAACATTGGCCGAATTTCGCTCCTTCATACGCAACAAATAAAAGAAAATCCGATTTCGCTACCCCGAGAAATTCTCCACCTTCTTCTCCAACAAAAGGAACCGAAGCCAAGGGTGGGGGACCGTTGTGGTTGCGCGCGCAGCCGTTGAATCGACGCAAATCTCGCACATCTCCCGAACCGCCCGAGCTCCAATTGCCCAATCGAAATAGTCTCGCCTTGGCTGAACCGACTAGCGTCCGCGGAACCGAGAAGCTGGAACCAATGGCTGCGCTCGTATAGCTAATGCTCCGGACTGACAGATGCACCCAATCGGCTGGGGAATTAGTTATTTGGGGTTATGATTGGCATAATGGTATTCAACGGTTGACGCGAATAGGCCGATCGATTGGAGTTCGTTAAGTGTATTCTTGATAGAGTCTATCAACTCACAGCACCACAGCACCACAGCACTCAACTTCTAATGGCAAGTCGACTCGAAACTTAGAAAACTGGTGGAATAAAACAAACGCTCATTTAACAATCGACCTACTGCTATTTCATATTCTCATCACCACAAATCCAGCGTCAACTTGTCCCCTCGACACCGCGACACGCACGCCATCATGGTGGTCCCCTCGGCCTTCTCCAACGGCGTCAGCACCGCATCCCGGTGCTCCGGTAGCCCATCCAGAACTCGGACCTCACACGTCCCGCACAATCCCTTGTTGCACGTCGAGAGGACCCCGGCGCCGGCGGCGTTGACCACGTCCAGCACCGACTTGTCCTCGGGGACGCGGAGGACCCGTCCGCTGCGGGCTAGGACGACATCAAAGGCCGTGTTCTCGGCGGCGCTCCCGGACAGGAGCGGGTTGGAGAAGCGCTCCATGCGCAGGACGCCTGGGGGTGCGTCCTCGAGAGCCTTTTCGACGGCGTCCATGAGGCGCTGGGGCCCGCAGCAGTACACGCGCAGGCCTCGCGGGTCCTCTGCGCGCAGGAGGGCATCGAGATCGAGCCGGGCCCCCTGGTGCTCATCGCCCGGCCAGACGGTCGCGCGGGCGCCGTGCGTCTTCTCGACGTCTTCGGCGAAAGCTAAGCTTTGGCGCGTGCGGCCCAGGTAGATGAGGTGGTAGTCGAGGCCCAGGGCAGCCGCCGCAGCCGCCATGGGCCTGAGGGGCGTGATGCCGATGCCACCCGCGACGAGCAGCGTGCGGCGCGCCCCGGGCTCGAAGTTAAAGTTGTTGCGCGGGCCTCGCACCACCAGCCGAACCCCTGGCTTGGCCCTCTCGTGTAAGCGGCGAGACGCACCGAGCCCAGCGTCATCGCGGAGCACTGCAATTTCGAGCCGTCGTCTGCCCCCGCCGCCGCCGCTGTCCGACGGGTCTGGCGAGCACAGCGAGTACTGGCGAAACCCAAACCCGCCGCCCGCGTCCACGTCGATGTGAGCCCCCGGAGTCCACTCGGGCACCTGTTGTCCGCCGACGCTGCGCAGCGTGATGCCGAGGACCCCCGTTGCTATCTCCTCGGCCGTCTCGACCACCATCTCGCGGTCTTGCGGCCTGGACTTGAGTCCGACGCCGGGCACCGACATGGACGTGGACGCCCTGGTGTCCCGCTTGGCGACGACAACCTCCTCATCAGCCGTTGGGGGATCCCACGCCACCACGATGCCGTCAACGCCCCGTCCCTCTCGCCCCTTTGTGTACGGCATCTCGTCGTGCGGCGTGACCAGCCTCAGGTTAGGCAGCCGCTCGCGGATGACGCTGAGCTCCGTGCAGAGCAGCAGGCGTGCAAAGGGGGCGCCGAGACACGCGTGAATGCCCCTGCCGAAGCCTAGGTGCTGCGTGCTGCCGTGCTGACGCTCGACGTTGATGCGGTCACCGCCAGGGAACTTGGCTTCGTCCCGGCTGCCGGAGTTGTAAGCCACGAACAGCCTGTCCCCCGGTGACATCTTGGTCCCGCCGATGATCGTCTCCTCGGTCACCAGGCGCGGCATCCCTGTAATAGCTGATTCGTAGCGCAGGAGCTCCTCAATGGCCATGTTCCGCGTATCGTCACTCTTTGAGACTTGGTCCCAGAGCCCGTAGTGGAGCAGGTGGGCGAGGCTCATGGAAAGGAAGTTTGTCGTCGTTTCGTGCCCTGCTAGCAGCAAGCCCGGAATCATGGCCAGGTGCTCGTAGTCTGTCATCTCGACGCTGCCTGCGTCACGCTCGTTCCATATGTGACTGATGAGGTCATCTCGCCTATCCGTCCTGCGCTCCTCAATGACCTCGGCAACGTAGTCGTGCAGATCCAGCACGTCCTGCACCCTCTGCTCGATCCCAACCTCCTCCTCGTCATCCGTCTTCGTGATGCCTCCAAATAGAGCTAGGCACCGCCCTATCCACTCCCAGCGCGCCGGGTCCAGTCCCGCAACGGCCACAATGGTGCGGAGGGGCAGGGGCAGGGCAAAGTTCTTCTTAATCTCAACGGTGCCGTCCCTGACGAAGCCGTCGATCAGGTCGTGAGCCGTCGCGCGCAGCACCGGCTCAAACCTTCTCAGCCGCCGAGGCACGAAGAAGGATGCCACGCTCCTGCGGAGGCGGTCGTGATCGGGGTTGTCCCAGGCTAACAGCGTACCCTTGTCTGGAACTTTGTTGGCAAAAATATGCCTGACCTGCGGCGGGAACTCTGGCACCGTGGGACGAGAGCTGAAGACTGATGGCTGGTCTAGCACCGAGACGATGTCGTCGTACCGTGAGACGACGAAGCCCGACAGCTTCTCGTTGTACTCGACGCCGGGCCGGCTTCGTGTTGCCGCCAGGTCGTGAAACAGCCGGCTTGGGTTGGTAAACGGACATGCCATGGTTTCTTTCGTCAAACTGCAGAGCAAGCTTTCCAGAAAACCAAGATAACCATCTATTGCATTCCGATCCACTGCACCAAGTCAAACAAGCTTCATCATTGATATGGACAAGGCGTATTGAAGCATCTTTATCACAGTTTCGGATCTCATAGGTCCGATACAGATCCGGACCGAGCCGAATGGTGGGGCCGGACAAAGTGGCTCTCACGCCCGAGCCGGTAGCGAATGCGACTGCGAGCCAACTCGGATAGTCCCCTGCAATAGTCTATTCTTGATAAGTATCCTCTTCGATATTGTTAGATGATAGGCTGTATATACCCACAACCAGATAGAGCATCAGAGAAAAAATAGACTTGAAGCTAGTTGTGCCACGGACAAACCACACGTTTCTCTTATTCCTAAATCTCGGGGGTATCAAATCCTCCACACTAAACTAGACCACTCTCCCTCCTCTCCAATGCAATCCACCTCAAATGGCTCATTCGCCAGAGTTGTACAACTAAAAAAAAAACCACAACTGGGAGTCTTCTCGTTTTTCCTTACTCCCCATGACCATCCGAAACAAAAAAAACATACAAAGAAAATCATGTAAAGCCTCACCCCGTTCTTTGCCCTAACCTAGTAAAATGCACGCCGCTCCAGATAGATCCCGTTGCCGTCGAGATACGTACACGTTTAATGAAAACGATAAAAAAATTCCTCCAAGGAGTGTATGCGTTCCCATGTTGCACATGGGGTTGGTGTATATATAAAGAAATGGATGACTGGCTGGCACACACACGAGTGGGCCCGGTTTCAAGGTCGTCGTTGGCATCATGACTGAAGAAAAAAAACTCCCCAAGGTGATGCCGAATCTAATCCATTAAAGTAATACAAAGTCGTCAAAACAAGAAGCGTTTTTCCGGTGTGTAAGAGTTGTTGTTGTTGTGTTGTTATTTTAGGCCGTTGCGTTGCGATGGATGATTCCCGCCCGCGGGGAGTTTGATTTAATATGCGTGAGCGGGATCGTAGCCCGCAAAGGCCATTTGCTGCTCCATGGGCGTGCCCGTGGTTACGCAGACGGCATCGGGAGCAGGACTCGGGATGCCGCTGGGCCCAAACGAGGCCGAAAAGGCCTGCTGCTGCTCCTGCATGTAGGCGGCGTCCATCATGTCCTGGTCGGCCATCTCGACGTCGTGGTCCGAGTTGCTGCTCGTCATGGAGCGCAGGCTTCTCAGGTCCTCGGCGATGATGCCTCCGTTGGCCTGCGCCATCATGGCAAACTGCTGCTGCTGCCGTGGGTCAAACATGGGGGCCTGCGGCGGCATGCCGGGGTATCTGAACTGAGGGGGCATCGGGCCTTGGGTTGCAGCGTTGGTGGGGACCGTGTGCCGCGGGGGGCGAGCAGAGCGGCCGGAGCGAACTGGGCCCGGCCTGGGAACGTAGACTCGGCGCTGCGATGCGAGGTACGCCGCCAGGTTAGGGTTGGTGCCCCGAGAAATTCGGAACTGGTACTGGTCGGCGGCGTCGGGGGCCGGGGCCGACGGGGGCAGCGGAGGCGCGCGGGACTTGTGTCCCGGGATGGGCTGGCGGCACTCGTCCTTGATGGGCGTGATGAAGTCCTCGCGGTATTTCTGGATGCTCGAGGGCTCCGAGCCCAGGGCGATGGCGTACTGCACCAGGAGCTGCAGGTCGCCCAGGTGCCGCGTCTCGAGTCGTTTCCTCATAATCCCGCTAGACTGGGGGTGCCACTGGAGCCGACTTCTTTCCTCCTCGGGCCAGGATGAGTTGGCCCACGCATTCACCAATCCGCTTTGCCTCAGCAGGTTGCGTATCCGGGCAGAATAGGTCCACTCTCCGCTGTTGGAGCCTTCGTCAAAGTGCTTCACCACATGGCCGACAAACTCCTTGAACGTTGAGTCGGCGTCGTCGTCGCTGGGGGACTCGAAAACCTGGGAGCAGTTCTCGAAGCCGCAGGCAAAGACTGTCTGCGGGCACAGCGTTACCTTGGCCTCGTCGAGGGTCATGCGCGATCCGCCATGGGCCTGCTTGAGATGCGTCTTGTAAGCCGTCTGCCAATCAAAGACCATGGTGCAACCCCGGTGCCGGCAGAACCACTGCGCGTTCATGTTGTGGAAATCCTCAATGTGGCGCTTGAGGTCGTTTTTGCGGGTGCACGTCTTCTGGATATCCTCTTCCCGACAGAATCCGCAGGTGAAGGAGCCTTTCTGCTTGGGGGCGCCGCTCGGGGTGGCGGTGGTCTCGCCGGACGTGGTGGTGGACGAGGCATCGTCATCTCGGTGCGAGGACTTGATCGAGGCGGCGGAGGACTGGGACTTGCGGCCGAGCAGCTTGGCAGTACGGGCTGAGACATTAGAGATGATGCTGCCGGTGACGGAGGAGGTATCGGAGGAGAATGTACGTATGCTTGCGCCATCAAAGATACTGGCGGCATCTTCGGATTTGACTGACGAAAATGTGCTGGAGGAGATGACTGAGGATCCGTCATGTTCTGAAAAGTGGAAGAAAGACCATGTGTTAGCAGTGTCATTCCCGCGTTGGCGGTCAACATTAACGAAGCACTAATAAAGAAGACACCCCAAAAAAAGAAGTACACGAAAAAAGTCCCCCGAAAAAAATGAAGCCATCCTCATGATTCCAACCTGCTCATGCACATGCATTCCACAACGACCAGAGGCAAAAATCTACGGGAGAGAGGCACTTACGAGAAACGGCGGGCGAGGTTGCCTCCTCTTCTATGAGCTGCGCAATGCCTTCGCGGCCATAGCGCCTCATGAGATGACGAAGCAGCTGGCGGTCGAGGGAGTCGTCCTGCTGTGACATGGCTGGTTGTTGCGGCGAGCCGTCGGACTCAGGCCACGATTCCGGGGTCATGGTGGAGGGGGGGGGGGGAGGATGTTGTGAGAGTTGGTGTAACCCAGGAAGCAACACCCTCGAGCCTATCCTGGGATGTACAATTGTTATTGCGGTTCCAGGTCGCTGGACGGCCTTTTGATTACGGTAAATGGCGAGGGGAGATGCAACGGAGCAGGATTGGCAGCGGATGCGACTACTTTGTGTGTGCTGTGAGGAGGAGGTGTGTGTAGGTGAGTGAGAAGTGAGGGCGGCGGGTGAGGCAAGGCGATATGCTGGGCCGCCGGTGAGGGTGGATGGAATGGTGGCGGGCGGAGTTCCAACCGGCCGAGAGAGAGGGGGGGAGGGATGGAATCGCTGAAGTAGAAGAAAAAGAAAGGATGAGCGAGATTCGAGACCTCGAAAGATGCAAAAAGGGAGAAAGGGCTCTAAACCCGGCTAGATGAGGCGAAGCGCTGGCAATGACGAGGGGAGCGCCGCCAGAAGTCAGAAAGCAAAAAGTCAGAGTGGCCAAGGCAAGCAGAGCAGCCGGTCCCCTGGGCTTTGGCTTTGGTCGCAAGTGACAGGCCGTGGACGACGGCAGCAGGGGTGGATGATAGCGGCGAACGTGGGCGAGCCCAGAGAGATAGCGGTACGCGACGCGAGAGGACACTCTGGGGTAAGAGATACGAGGGGCATCCACCAAGGGTGATCCAGGGCGTGTCCAAGGGTGTCCAGCGTTGGAGGCCCGGCGTGGGCGAGCAGGGAGCCGGACCAGGGTCGTGGTCCAGCCCAGCCGGGGGTACGGGAGCCGTCTTCGGTATGTATCCGGGACGGGGATGGTTCAGAGTAGCGGTAGTGGTAGTGGTGGTGGTGGTGGTGGCCGTGATGTTTAAACGCCTCTGACACTTTTGAAAGCGTAATAGTATTATACTTGTGGGATGGCTCTAATTTTTTGCTTGGGCGGTTTCTCCCGATGCTGTGGGCGGATGGGGATGAGATGAGGGATCAGGATTGGGAGCAGGATTGGTTATCGTCACCCATCTGCCAAGGACGCAGGTCAATTACCCCGTCTGAGATGGGAGGATCCTCCGGGGGGTGGATATGAACGGGGCCGCTATGGACCATTTCCTACTTTGGACGAAGCAGCTGGACACAGAGCAAGGCGGGCATGCGAGGAGGCTCTCGGAGAAAGAAATGGGTGGATTGGGGGATGGGGATGGGGATGAGCACTGGGACTGGGCTGGGACTGGGACTGGGACTGAGACGGAGACGGAAACCGGGAGGGGAGGAGGGGGAGGGGGAGCAGATGGGGAAGATGGAGCCGGCGATGGGTGAGGAGAGAGATCGAAGGCCAGGCCAAAGTGGGGATGGGCCAGAGGAGAAAAGGTCAAAGATAGAGATATGGAGACACCCGGAGCTAAATGGGCTGCTAAGACGATACTGTCGAGGCCGAGGGCATTCAGGCTTGGCACTAGGAACCCCAAAGCAGCGGGTGCCCGAGTGTGGAGTAAGGGCGAGAAACGATGACGGGATTAAATGTGTCGTTTGGGACCCGATGACTCGGACCTCGTTGATACAGCCAGCCAGCAGCACAGCCAGGCCAGGCCAGGCCAAGCCAGGTGCCATGCCATGTCATGTCCCGCAGGAGCCGTCGTCGTGCCTTGTTCCTGTTGCTGGTGCCGTTCCTGCTGGTGCCGCCCTTTGTTTGTTCCTGTGCCTGTCTCTGGCCGTGTGTGGCTTGGGTTTGCGGCTAGACATGGGACATGGAGGGGGAGGGGGGGTGATGCCGTTGACCAAACCCAAGAGGATGTGAAGGAAGTCTGACGTGGAAAAGAACTCGACGAGAGAGATGATGGATTTGACAAAATAAAAAGAGTCAGGGCAGCGCGCTGGTTGGCTGGCGCCTTGGGTGCAAGTGTGCATCGTTGCAAGTCTAGCCAGCCAGGCCACGGCCTTTAATCAAATCGGGGCACGCAGCGGACTGTGCTCTGCCCCCCGATGTCCCCTAGACGTCATGACAAGGACGACACTGAGGCCGGCATGTGTGCTCTAGAGGCCAAGCCTCCTCCCACGGCCAAACCTTGACTATTCCAAATCGATGGGGTTGGCTCTCTGATCCCGTCCGGATACAGCAGCAACTCGCCTGTTGGTTGTGGCCTGGAGCGTGCAGCCTGCGGTCCGTGATTCCATAGTGTCCTCCTAGCCATCAATTCACCTGGATGCTGCTGGTTGACGCTTCGAACCCCCCTGTCACGTCATCCCCATCGCATGTACCGGGGGGTGGTGGTGGTTGTGGAAAATCAAAGCATCGCTGGGAACAGACAGTGAGCGTGAGAGAAAGGATCGACTTGGACATGATTGTTCCATTCACCCGCCCCCCAAGACAAGACACCACCCAAGAAGCAAATAAGTTATCCAACGGGATTACAATGCGTCTAGGCGCGCCAAGAGACCCGAAAAGCCTACGTCAGAAGCCACTGTCACACGCAAACCCACCAGCTACTCTTGCAGCGGCGCAATACATCCCGCTGCGCAGCACGCACTAACACAAAGTACCTTCAACACAGGCTTGACAGGCATTTCACCAGACCGCCACTGCCCTTGCCCGCCTAATGCAGGACGCAGAGAAGCCATTTAATTACTTGCGCCAGTCAGAGAAAGGACAGCCGTCTGTGAGCAGCATTGTGACAAGCATCAGATAGACCAGACAGCAAAAAAAGAGTCAGAAAGTCTACCGGCGATCCCGGGCCGGGGGTTACGTACATGCTTCATCCTCAAGGGTTGGTCGGTTCAGGTGCCGAGCTTTTTTCTTTCTTGAAAGTGAAGTGTTTCCACTTTCAGCACACATGCAGACGGCGCGCGCGCCTTGGCCTCGCTACAGCTACAGTGTCTTATTATTATTTTATCCCTGGTGGTCCCGTATCTTTGTATCTTGCAGCCGCATGTGTGCGTGCTGGATAATCGTCAATCAATATTACAACGGTGCATTACCCAAAACCAAAGCCGCAACCCGGCCCCCCGTTTTTTGGCACCAAAAAAAGCAAAGAAAAGGTCCGAAAAAAGTTCTTAAAAAAGGAACATCGCTTGGCGTATGCGTTAGATAGTAAGCCCCAAATCCAGACTTGCCTGATTCTATTTCTCGTTGGGGATTCATTTTTTTTTTTTTTTTCACTTGAATCGTTTTCTGGGACCGGATCTCTTGAGGCGCCTTGTTTCTTCCCGGCCACAATCCGGCCCCAGCCCATTGGCGTAGTCCCCAATTCCTGGGGCTCGCAGTGGACCACAGTGGGTACAGCCAAGTCCATTTAGTGGGTGGCCCTGGGTGGGGCGAGGCCTGGCCGTACCCTCGGAGCCACGCAAGAGTGCAGGATAGACGACTGGCTTAGGTGAAAGCATCTCGTGATGCGATCTCATCGCACTCTCTTTTGCTTCGTCGTCAACCACCATCAAGCCTTTTTGACCCACGGACCACGGGCCCCAACCCAGCAGCCCCAGCTGGGGACCCCTGGCCTTGTAGCCATCAACGAGCGCCGTGGCTAGCCGTCTGGGGGACAGAAGCGAAAACAAAACAAAAAAAGTCTACTATGTACGTCTTTTTCCTATTTTCCCCTGCGCGCCCGAGTGGATAAACAGGCCATCTAGTGCATCAACGGGTCCCCCCCAAGGCTTGCTTGCTCTGGTGTTGTAGCTGACGCAACAAAGGCACTGCTGGGTGAGGCTTGTTTAATGTGACACAACAGCTACGTTAGCAGACGTGACGACGGTACTGTAGTTCCGAAACCCGTGGGGGTTCTCGTGCTCCAAATCAGAGTCAGGGGGGGTTGATCTCCAAAGGGAGCTGATTCCTGATAAGCACACCGTTTCATTCCGTGATTCAAATGCCTGCCCAGCCCTGCGCGCACGTCGCTCCCACGAGTGCACCTGGCTCTTCCCCGGACAGAGCCAAAAACGAATCCTTGTCCAGCTGCAACTGGCTCCAATGCGAGCGAACTGCTGCTCCCCCATCCCATGCTGCCCACCTCCCCCCCAGTAATCCGCGTGCGCGTGCGTGTGTGCATGTGTGCTGTAGTTGTAGTAGCAGTAGCAACACAGCGGTGCATGTCATTCATTGCAATATCGAGGGCGCATCTTGAAATCGAACGCGCCAGTGTGGCTAGCAGCGGTGCAGGCGTTGGTACCACCCACCCCCCAAGAATACCACAGCAAACAAGCATTACTCAACGTGCTGACTTGCATCGCAATTCTTACGGGCCCGGTTCAGCCAGTAAAACAGAAGAACCGAGACAAGACGACAAAAATGGCACACCACCGTCAGCCCAAATGATAACACCAAAGCAGCCACATAGGGTCTTGCACCACCCACCCGCTGCCTGTTCACACCCGTTCGGCATCTAATGCGGTGAAATAGATGGGCACAGACCTTGATTCGACAGATTTCAACCAGCGCAAAATGCACTTGGCCCCCCCAACCCCCATTTTGTCGAAAGAGAGGCCATTTTGGGGGGGAGCGGGTTTCAGACGTCGACGACAACGACAACAATATTCAAATCTGCTACACGCACGCCCTCTCTCTCTCTCTTTGAATTTTTATTTTATTTCCCTCTCTTCAACATCTGCTGTGGATTTCTACCTCGGCAGAAGCTTGCAAGTGCCGGAGGCGCGAACATGCGTGCAACAAGGCGATTCCAAATGGCTTTCTGGCAATTCTAGCTTTTTTGGGCTGCATGCGGCTCTAAATTTGCCTTCGTATTGCCCTTCTCTAGCTGGACCGGGATGAATGAGGGAGCATTGCGCTCGACCTTTTGGTGTGTCCTAAGCCTTGTAGGGAACTGCTGGCGCTGCCGGCCAGCAGGCTTGTTCCTTTGTTCATCTCGATGACCAAGGAGTAACTTTTCTGACCCTACGAAAGCCTCTCCACCTGCGATACCACGTTCCCCGTTCCCAGAAGCCAGCAACCCTCCCCCCTTCCCTCCCCCCCCTTGCCTTGCCTTGCCTTGCCAGCAGCCCTTGAGGATCACCCTGACAAAGCCGTGGAAGAGGCCACCGCCAGCTCGAATTGGCCGAGCCCCTTCCTGCCCTGGAAAGGATTTACATGATAAGATTGACGAATTTTACGACCGTCGGTCCGGCATTGGACAACAAGGGCACGCAACTGACCACCACGGGACATCGCACAACTGCCCTCAGCGGCACCACGGCATCCTCGGAACCCCGACAACAGCGACGATGTTACTCCAGTGATACTTTTTACGTGAAGTTTGGAAAACTAATGATTCTCGCGGCCGGCTTTTCCAGCTGAGGCGAATGAGATGAGCGGTAGGCGTTCAAGCCCTGTCTCCCCAGGATGGCCCCATGACTTGTTGCGTTGAGTTTTGTCATGTGATTGTCGCTTTTTCACCTTTTTCAACTTCCATCATCCAACGGGGTTTTGCAGGGGAAGAAAAAAAACCAAAACTCCACACAACAAGTTCCGGTTTCGATGGGAGTGACAGGAAAGTAGAAAAAGAAGAAGAAGGAAAAAGAAAAAACATCCAAACTACTAGCTCAAAGAGGCGCCGCAGCCTCGATCCAATCACGCAACAGAAGTTGACAAGCAAAAGACCGCATCACATTGCTGTCTCGAAAAAGAAACATGACCGCATTTTCTGGACATTGGTTTCCAACATTCAAATGCGCTCTCATTGGACAGAACAGAGGCCACTTGCCTTTTTCTCGTGGGCTTTTTTTTCTTTTCTGGAGACTCCCCGCTGATCGCTACCCCCACACCCTCCATCGGCGCATTAATCACCAAAACGCCAAATCATAGATAAGACGCCTCCCTCCCTAAGATATCGACGACGCCACCAAGCCCAAAAAGCAACTGGCCGCGGTCTTGTACCTCGACTCTTTCGGGGTACCTTGCGGAAGAGGGTCAAGTACCGCGTTTCATTCCTGAATAAAAGAAAAACCGCCGCGGCGCCTTGCCCGGTTTGATGGAAAGGGTAACAAGTAGACAGGACCCTGATTGCTTTTACCTCGGCCATGACGTCTCACCGACTGTGTGCATCCATCCTCATGTAACACAGAGATGATGGCTTCCCGCTTTCTCTGCTGCGCTGTCTTTGAGCCTCTCTCTTTTTTGTTCCTATCCTTGCCGGCCAGCCAGACCATGCTCTTTATCTTGTACTCCCTTGCTTCGATGCGATGGCCAAGCCGCCAAGGAGCCAGAAGCCAAGAGCACAGCCTGATTTGTTCTCCTTAGGCTCCCTCTTTGTTTCCATCGCTCCGTTGCCTTGCTAATTGGGCGCGCGGGGCCACTCGGCTCGAACCGTGGACCCTGCCTTTTTGGCCCCCCCTTGGCGTCGAATGAGAAATGTACAATGAGTACTTGCATCCAAGCGCAGCGGGATCCTCGCGCCTGTACAGATACACAGGCTTCCCGTGCTGCCTTTGCGAAACTCTGTGCTGAAGCTATGACTTTGACCGCTGACACATGGTATGCCGTGCGGCCCATGGCTGGTTGGCTCCGGGGCCACCCTTTAGTCCAGTGAGAAAGGGAAAAGAAAAAAAAAAAGAGACCATTTTTTTTTTGCACAGTCATTTTTTTCCTTCTTCATTTCTGCAGCGTAGTGTTCCTGGGGGTGCAACCGTCTCGGCCGCATTTTGTTTCGGTCACATTGCTTTGCGGTGCTAGGCTGGCCCTTGCTCCATTCCAATCTATTTTTTCTTATTCATGTTGATCCGGTGGCGTTGCGTCTCACGAATCATTCGAGCTGATGCCAAGACAAATCGTGCCCAACACTTGAAGATCGTTCTACATTGGAAATGAAGGAGAAGAAAAAAAAGAGAGAACATGACAACTAGAGAGGACTTGCATGATGATATTCTTCCGACTTTGCCGTGCCGTGCCGGCGGGAGAATCTGGGGAAGCGGAGCTGAGCCGTCGTGCCGCGTGTGGTGGTTATGCACATCGTATTGGTCCGCGCCTTTGACACTGTCTGCATGGATGTCGGGAGAACGGCAGCACGGCCTGATTCTCTTTATCAATTGACGTTCAAAGTCCCTCCCCAAGCACAAACCGAAGAGCAATTATTCATTGTGAGGTTTCAAAACATACGATTGAGCGTGGTATCAACATGGCTATCATTTTGTCCTGCGTTTCCCAACCACAGCCATCCAGAGCACTGAGCCGCTTATACCAACATATTTGGCCACGATATCAACGACATGTCCGCCTTCAAGCCTTCAGGAACTCGAGAATATCATTATTCACCTCGTCAATGTTAATGTTGGGCAGCGCGTGGGAAGCCTCAGGATAGATCTTGAGCGTCGGCTTGGGCAGGATCTCAGCCGCCTTTTTCGCAGACGCCTGGATGGGCACGACCTGGTCGTCCTCGCCGTGGAGCAGCAGGACGGGAATGTCCATCTTCTTGAGGTCCTCCGTGAGGTCCGTCTCGGAAAAGGCCTTGATGCAGTCGTAGGCGTTCTTGAAGCCGGCCTGCATGCCCGAGACGTACCAGCTCTGCACCAGGCCCTCGCTGCGCTTGGCGGAGGGGCGGTTGAAGCCGAAGAAGGGCCCGCTGGCGACGTCGAGGAAGAACTGGGCCCGGTCCTTGACCATGGCCTCGCGGAAGCTGTCAAACACCTCGAGCGGCGTGCCCTCCGGGTTGCCCTCCGTCTTGAGCATGTACGGCGTGATGGCGCCCACCAGCACCGCCTTCCTGGCCCGCTCCGTGCCGTACTTGCCTATGTACCGCGCGACCTCGCCGCCGCCCGTCGAGTGGCCCACCATGGTGAAGCTCGTGAGCCCCAGGTGCTCGACCAGCTGGTGCAGGTCGTCGGCGTACGTCGTGAGGTCGTTGCCCTCCCACGGCTGGCTGGACCGCCCGTGGCCGCGGCGGTCGTGCGCGATGACCCGGTACCCCTTGCTGCCCAGGAAGAACATCTGGTTCTCCCAGTTGTCGCTGTTGAGCGGCCACCCGTGCGAGAAGAGCACCACCTCGCCCTCCGGGTTGCCCCAGTCCTTGTAGTACAGCTCGACGCCGTCCCTGAGCGTGAGAGTAGGCATCTTTCTTCTTTTCTCTCTTACAACGTAGCGTGGCAGTAGAAACTCAAAAAAGGTAAGCCAAGTGAAGAAAACAAAAAAGGTTGTGCTTTCCTATTGATTACTAGTAAGAACTTCATTCTATCTATATTCTCTGCAACCAAAAACTTGCACCATCTTAACAAGCTCACTCGCAACTCCGAAACGACGATGACACGAGGATTGCCAACTCTGACTGATGGTCGTCAAGTCTCACGTAATCAGTCAGCTCGGCGCCATCGGCGACATTTATCCATTTAAACCAGCGAGTTATCCCTCAAGAAGATGCGGGGAAGCTTCTTTGGAACAGTTGCATATCATGTAGTTTGAGCAAAATATGAGATACGAGCTCGTTTGAGATGCCTTTCGTTGTTAGCCACAAACATGATGCAATCCATCAGGGTCTCTCTACTGACGCACGTTGTGCCATCTCCTGATGCCTGTCTGTTGATGCTTGTCCCTGACACGCGGGAAATATTTTACCGGGTTGAAGATGACCAGGTCTTGATATCGGAGCTCGCTCGGCCGCTTCTCGATATGTGCAGCGGTGCGCTATCAAAAAAGCCCTTCCTTTAGCGAGCTACCCTGCCAATTCTAGATTTACCTGTTTGTACAGATAGTGTGCTTGTAAAACGGCGTTGCAACATGTCTTTTTTCTATGCCAAGCCGCAGCCAATGATTGCACGATACCTTTAGATAGCTACTTTGTTTCTTTAATTCTCACAGCCTAATGTGCGCTACCTACCCTGGTCCAGCCAACCACGATTTCAATAGCACCACGTTGTGACCAGGCACCCGGGAAAATGGCGTCAGCTTAGGATCCTGCTGTATTTCCATCTCCAATCAAATTGGTATTCAGGGCCGGTGGGGTCAGCTCATCTCAGCAACATTAAAGATGGGGGTCGTTCCAGTCTCGCCTAAACCTGTCCCTGCCTTCTTATCACTGCCGCCACCCATGTCCCCGTTTCTGTATCGGTTCGTCCGGCCACTATTGAAAACCTGCATACATACGCGGATGGAGTGAATGTGAGGTGTCATTCAAAGGTGTTTCAATTTGGAATCATCTCCAGTAGTTATCAGATAAAGCCCTGGGCTGGGGTACATCCCGCATACATGCATGCCCACCCCTCCAATATCCTACCTGCTGCGGTGGATAAATCCCATCAATACCAGTTGCGAGAAGGCAAGTAGCTTAAAATCACTGCAAAAGAACTCGCCAAGCGTCCCGGCGAAGATACTGTGCGCGGTTAGCGTCTCAAATAGCTTCAATCAACACCTCTTGGCGGAGGATCAGCACCTTTGTCCTCAATCTGGTATTCGCGAGACCCGTCCAGGTCCAGGTCCGTATCAGCATGTGGCACCTCGTCTTCTTCTACGTGTGTATTAGGTGAGAGCGCGCTCTCGATGGATTCCATCAGGAGCCTTCCAACCAAGGCCTTGTTCTCCTGATCCTCCTTGACCATGTGTGCAATCAGCTCACGCTCCTGCCTCTCGAGCTCCTCCTTTTGGCGCCGGATGGATTCAAGCTTAGTAATCGTTTCGTTCTCCAAGAAGTTCTTGGTGAGCTCCATCGTCTTCACCTTGTCATCAAGAGCCACTTTTAGTCTTTCTAATTGGGATGCACGGAGACTGTCTCGAAGAGCCTCGGCTAGTTGCACACCGTAATCAAGAAGCCTGCTGATTCCCCGAGCTGTTGTTGGCACCCGGTGGACGGCCGTATGCCGAATCTTGTGCGTGTTGAGGAACAACTCATTCAGACTTAGCGGGGATTTGGCCAGATCAAGGGCATGGGAGGGGATTTTATCGACATGCTCGATGCTCAAGATGCCTGTCCATTGAGTGAGCTCCACTGCAGCTCCGCAATCCCATCCGTTGTCATTGACAACGTTGGGCAACCACCGATTGGCAAAATCAAAACAGCATTCTTCAAGGAGTTTCTGCGCATTTGTGAGAAGACAGTACTGCGTCTTGTACGGGATGCACAGCGGATATAGGGATGGGATGCAAGGCCCTGTTTGAAGCAGTTCGACGGGAGGACCTATCTTGTCAGTCTTGCATCGTCAATAAAGGCCCACACTTACTCGTTCCCTGATCTACCATTACATCTTCGATCAATGTGACATCTTCGTTACCAGATGATATTTCTTCCAATACATTCTCCGTAGACTGGATGGCTTGCAGTTCTGTTGTTTCTCGCTCGAGTTCTTGCTCCGTCGGAGGAAAGAGCTCGGGGAACCTAGCTTTGGCCTGTACGGGCGACTCAAATATGCGTTCCTCTAGAAGACTTTTGACGATATCCACCAGCCTGTCTTCACCAAATTCTTGTATCAATATATGTAGGTCGCTGCGGTAGTATTCGACGAGGTCCTTGATCTTCTTTTGCTTTCGCACTAGAGCATTTTGCCCGTTAAAAACTGTCCTAGCGGACAAATAGACCCGCTGGCGTGGAGTTAGTTGGGAATCCATCTTCTTTAGCCGTGCTTGAAAGGGAAAGCTTGGAGTATGTGAAAAAATTTGTCCTGCCTCACACTGCTGCCCGAATTGCGCAGGGCCGCTTCACCGCTCAAAATTTAATACGTTGGAATCACGATAATCCGTTTGATCGTGTGTTGACCAATCATTCATCCATGATGCCGCTGCGTGGCGGGCAGGCAGCCTGCTTTGCATATGCATTGCATCCAATCGAGAAACGACAAACAGGGCGGGGTGGCTGTGTTTGTTTGAAGTATGTGTTGGACACTTCAATACCTGATCAGACTTCAGTTACTGTTGCTTTTGTGCAGCTTTCTACTAGGATGAATATACTGGTTGCGCCTAATGTCCAGAAAAGTTCCAGACTCTTGCGCACGCGCTTACACAGCTTGAACATTATCTTTTGAATCATGTCGGATTGAGCGAAGCCGTTATAGAACTAGATGCGAATCCATAAAAACATCTGCTAACAATACCATGTCCTCTCCTTATACCTAAGCAACGCTCGCCGCCGTAACTCATGCTCTAAAACAAATACCGATTGCGAACCTCAGTTGACGTCACCTTCAACATAGTACAATGCACTTCCCGTGGCTGGTCGGCTCACCACGACCGCGCTGGCCTTTTGGTCCTCCGTCAACTCCTTCTTAGAGAAATAATCCTTCTCCAGCGCTTCTGTAACTGCAGTGACCTTGTCGGCGGGAACTAGGTGCACACTGCATCCGCCCCAACCAGCACCGGTGACTCGGGCACCGTAGGCTCCCGCAGCGCGAGAGATGGCGCAAATCTCGTCAAGCTCTGGGCAACTGCACTCGTAGAGATCGCGGCACGAATCCTGAGTTTCGTTAAGGAGGTCGCCAAGTTGCTGGTTAAATTCGGTTGTGTCGGTGCGTCCAGTGTGGAGTGGTCGCTCAAGCAGGGTGAGGAACTTGAGAACGCGCAGAGCCTCGGAGAAGACGTGGATAGCACGCTGGCGAAGCTTGAAACGCTCGGCGCGGATGGGGAGGCGCGACATGAAGCGGGCCTCGAGCTCTGGGACGGTAATGTTGAGAACCTTGGCCACTTCCTCACGAGTATAACCCTCTTCCTGGGTTAGTGTCTCCTTGGTAACGGCCAGTATATTCTCGAGCTCCTCCTCCCTGGTCAGAGTCTTGGCGGCATATTTGCTGTCACCGCTAACGTGCTTGAAGAAGTTATCGTGGAAACCCTTCAGACTGATACCCAAGGGGCCGGCGTCTTGGGGTAGTTCGACGCCTGCGGGGTTAAGAACAGCGTTGAGGTAGGCTGCAGCAATGCTGACCTCGACAACACGCAAGTTGTAGTGAATGGGACCGGTAACCTGCTTGTTTGATGTGACAAATGACTGGACAATGACGAAGCAAAGTTCGGGGCTTGTGGGAGGGAACTTGACGGGCTTGGCAGCCAGCTCAGGGCTGAATGAGACGAAGAGAGCGGAACCTTGCTCAGAGAAGACAGAGGCAGCCTGGTCCATACTTTGATCGATGTTAGTAATGAAAATGAGTAGATTTGATGGCAAAAAACATCGACTTACCCTCCCGAGTTGACACCCACTGCTCGCTCATTGACAATGGCAAGCTCAGTCAGCTCTTTCTTGTCCACCGAGGTCTCGCCATTGGCAACCATGACAGCCAGAGAGCTTGTGCTAACAACAGCGGCACTAGAGCTCAGTCCTCCACCGACGGGCACGGTGCCGTCAACCAGAATCTCCATGTCCGCGGGTTTGAAGCCAGCGCCGTGCTTCTTCCTCAACAGCTCCAGGACACCTCGCAGGCCGCTCTTGAAGTAATTTGTCCACTCAAACTTGGTCGCGTCAATCTCCACGTCGCCGTCGATCGGGACTTCGAAATCGGCCGAGGCAAACTTGGCATCTTCGACGTTGGCGATGCGGATGCGGAACGTCTTGGCGTCGGGGGCGGCGGGCTTTGCGGAGACGGCGAAGAGGGCGTCGGCGGTGATGGCCATGGGCAGCACCGAGTACAGCGAGTAGTCAATGTGCTCGCCGATAATGTTGACGCGGCCGGGGGATCGGGCGACAAAGGTGGCCGGGTGGCCGTAGATGGACTCAAACTTGGTGACGAGGTTGTTCCATCGCGGACCTTGAGTGGCGAGGGCGGCGATGGGATAGACGTCGTTGAGCGCCTTGGCGACGGGGACTGGGCCAGACATTTTTTTGGAGATTTTTCACAAGGGATGCTTCTCAATTCTTGAAAATTGCTGGAGAGCTGGAGCGCGCGGGCTGTCCTGGTGAATTTGTAGCTTCTGGCGCAAAAGCACGAGATCTTGATGCGACGTGCTCGAGAGAATGCCCCGCAGTTGCCCCTCTAGATGGCGCTGTCGCAAGTCGTGACGTAGGGGAGGTTTAGCAGCTCGGCGACGACTGGTCAGAGTGATGCGATTGCGGGAGGATTGGGCGCGTGATGTCTCGGATTCCAGGCAGACCCAGGGAACAAAAAATTGTACTGATCAAGTGCTATTTCAAACAACCGCGTTGTCCTCAGTCCACCGGCAGCAGGCTGAAAAAAAAACCTCCCATCCTCGTGAGCCGGCTCCGTACAGTCCCCGCATATGAATGGGTTGATGCGCTGGCTAAATAGGGACACACTCCATATCCCCACCTATCGGCGTATCATCCGGCGAATTGCTCGCTGCCTGCCTTCCCTTGTTGGATTTTGGCTTCTATCGTGACCCCGTGGGCCGAGGCTGTTCTATGCTGCATCTGGCGGTAGCACGTCTCCATGTGCGGGATGTGCAATGCGCCATGCCTCGCCGTTGGTGGGGGAGACGTTGTGGTTGACCGTTTCCCACCACGATGCGCTTTTTCGCCAATTAGGGCCGTCCAGCAGGGCTCAGCATGGCCATAGCAGCAGAGGCTCTGCTGAGGCTGGTTCGCATCCTGGCCCGAAAAACACTCGGATTCGCGGAGGGTGTCATGACAAGAGGAGGACCCTCCCAATTCCCCGCTTTTGTGCCGACTTGTTTGCTTGACTGAATATCAACCCTGCATCACAATAGCTTCACCCCGCTTTAGCGGTGCCGCATGCCGTCTCAGAATCAAGATCACAATAGGACTGTTATTATGCTAATTTAGTACTCAACATTGAATCAATAATGGCTTGGATAAAAAATCAGAATGGTAAAAATGTGAGGCGATGGAAATGTCGTTCGTGGAGCCCACATCAGTGGTACAAAAGCTGTGTTGCAAACGAGCCGTCAAACAAACACCTTGTCTTTGTCCTTAAGTAAACATTTCAAACATCATCAAAAATCGACAAACGGCTGGAAAGTAACTTTAACAGTTGTTTACTAGTTAAACCGCCACTATGGGCTACTACGTCCAGCATCTTGAGCCAGGTACTTTGTACTTTACCTTGTCTGTGGCCCACCAACAGTCCTATTACCGGCCGAGCCGTTCTCAAGATACCACGCCGTATATCGTCAACGAGTCGAAATCCAAGGACAAAAAGGACTCTGAGTCTAGCACCGCAGACACAGTCGAAGAATTCCAATGGGGACTTTACTTCCATCGTCAACTCCGCGATGGCACCTGGTACACTCTTCAGCGTCCCGACCCTACCTCAGAGGAGGCCATCTCTGGAACCGCACGCCCAGCGTTTCGGCTTGTCCGCGAAGACGCGGAACAATCCCCTCGGCTCGACTTTTTCGTCGTTGGCATCATTCGTGGTTTGTCTGTTTCTGAGGACGTTGCCAAAGACCTCACTTCTTACCTCGACTGGCTCACACAGCGAACTGCGATGAAAGCTCAGCGCACCTTTATGTGGGCTACATCTGTCTTCTTCCGGACCCGCAAGCATGTGTTCAAGGCACAACGACACAGAGATCTCCCCGAGTCGGTCGTCGAGGCGCTGCTACGAGAGGCCCTCGAGTTTGCTCAAGAGGAAGTTTGGTATACCCTTGGTCGGCAGCTGCCTCGACCTATTTTGGCATCCAGCCATTTATATGATAGCTTGACCAGAGAGCCGGATGAGACGTTGGAAATTGCTGAAAAGGTCGAAGCAGAACTGGGGGAGATTGAGAAGAAGAATCGGCGATCCAAGAGGAACACCAAATGAGTACGCTCTCCGGAGAACCAGGCACACCATGCTACATGATTCTGGCTTACCATGGACGGAAAACATGTGAGATGCGAAGAATTGAAGGTACGTTGATTTTGTGCTCGCCGATCGACCCTATTATCATGAGGAAGCTGGACGCTAACCAAGGTACAGAGCAAGTTATTGTCCCCTGAAACGTGTCGCCTAGGCACTCGTGACGATCGGACAGGCTATTCCGACTATTCAACGCAATATGCGCGCAAATGTGCTGATAGGGGGCGAGCTGAATTGAGAGCGGCTGGTTGAGCGAGATTGAGCAGGATGTTGTATTGGCTGGTCAGCGGCGACCTGCCGAAAGTACAAGACACCATGAGGTTTACTGCGAACAGGACTTTTGGGTGATATTGCGCGGAATTGTGGTATACGGCAGATAGAAATACAAGACCTATTTCAATTTTGCGGATGGTATTTAGTCGAATGCGATGGAGAATGGCCTCTTCATCGTGGCTCTGCTCGGAGTTTGAGACGTTCCTGGAATGACCCCGCTGCCCCGCCCGACTTCCGAGCGGGACCCCGACCCTCCAACACGCGGGGGGGTTTCCCGCTACTAGGAGGGTGGCATCTAGAAATCTCAGGTACATGGCCGCCAGAACTTGGGTTTTGCCTTAGCGGGCTGAACAAATCCGGGTGTTTACACAGTAACCCAAGTCGTGATGCCACACTACCCTATGGCTTGGATCATGGAATGCCACTTTATGGCCGCCAAAGTCTTTGAACTACCACAGAATACGTCAAAGCCCTATCAACACCTGATAGCAATCTGCGACTCCCGCCTTTGCGGGGTCCACTTTGGCCTCCCGCTGCAGTAGCCACTGACGTTGCATCCAGCCACACCAAGCTGTGCGCGACAGGCCCTGCTGACGAGGGGCAACAAATATCGCAAACAGGCTCAGCACTGTCCGCGTTGATGCGCAGCCGGGTACTGGTAACCATTGGCTTGATTGACGGCAGATGCCTTCGTACTTCTGTTTCAACGTCATGGCTGTGAGTGGCTGACGACGGGGCAGAGCGGAATCGCCCCTCATATCCCGCTCGCATGACGTCGAGGGGTTGACACAGTCGAATGTCTTGGTCCCCCTCCAAAATCCCTTCAACTTCTCCACAAGGAGCGGGGTGCCGTTTCCTGTGCCTACGCTGCGCAAAATGGGATGGCAGTCGGGACTCTGACGGATGAATCAGCTTCAACACTTGGGATGCGGGGGGAGAGATATCATCGATCTCAATGATTGCCCATGACAAGCCCAAAAATAAGCAACCGCAGAGTCAAAGCGTAAGCTAGGCATCGTAGAGAAGTGATCGTCCCAAGTAGCCGATGAATTGGTGCCGTCGGGCCAAGGTCCACAAGACCCCGTCTGGACCATCCAATACTGTTTCCATCTGTCATGGTCCGACAAGAGGAACCTCAGTTTAGTTGCGCCTGCAGCAGCCAATAACGTGGGGGAGGTTTGATCGATGTCAACTGATCGGAATGGCCACTCGCTAACCTGCAAGCCTCCCTCCCGAGCGCCTGCCTCGCTGATTCGGGGTCGCTGCCGGCCGCTGCTAATGATGCCTGAGGATTTTCCGCTCACCTTCTCAGCTATAAATACCCCCCCGCGAGCAGTACACTGTAACCCTTCCTTCTCCAAAGCCTCACAAATCTTCAGCCACCAACGAGTTTTCAAAACACAATCCAACACAACAAACCTCTTCACAAACCATCACCATGAGCGGTTGCGGATGTGCCACTAGCGGTAGCTGCGGTTGCGGCTCTAGCTGCACCTGTGCTGGCTGCCCTGTAAGTCATTGTCCTTCCCCAGTTCTCCTCTAGACCAGGTCTGGCCTGGTTTCGCGGAGCCTTTGGTGCATAACGGTCGCTGACATCTGCCAATCAAGCACAAATAAACTGTCCACCTCACCTTCGATGAGAACCCGGATGGCTTCGACAACCGACTTTTTGGAACTTGGCGTCGATCAGTTGGCCTCGGATTGGGGGAAATCAGGCAATGCATGGATCCACTCGTTGCGATGGAATAACTGTGGGCTCGTCAAAATGCTACATTAGTAGATCGAATTAAGTTCTTTACGCCAACTCTGCATGTCTCTAATGCTGTCTTGTGATGCAATTCTGTGATTGATTGGTGGTATTTATCTCAATGTGATATGGCATCCGCTTTATCCTCACTTCCCCTCATTTTCGGAGCATTCTACCTATCTGAATCGATTGGGCGTCGCAGGGAAGAATGCCAGCACTGGACTCAGCCCTGCGTCGTATATTTCATCCACATCTGGAAGCGCAGTGCTAGCGTCGTCATTGTCGCTGTCGCTGTACTTCTCCTCGTCCCTTTCGTCTGTACTAACTGCGGTCCATTCCTTACCATGGTGCTTCCCCCATCGATAAGCAACCAACAAGGCTTCCCTCAGTAGCTTCCCACTGTAGAGGATCACAGCCAATATCGAGCAGGCAAAACTTGCTTGTGCCACACGGCAGTATCCACGGTTTTGGGGCCAGCTATCGGAGCACGATCGTTCGAGATACCATGGATGCATGCTTGCCGTTTCCGGTACAGAGAAGTCGCCTGATCTTTGCCCCTCGAGGCTGTAGATCCAGAGACACACGAGGAACATATCGTACAGGAAGTTTGCGTACCGAGGCAAATAGTCGAGGCGCGCCATGACGGTACGGGAGACGAAGACGACTAAGCTGAGGATGGCGATGGCGAGGTTCGAGTCGGTCAGCCTAGAGATAGCCACAACGGTGAGCATATTCCACTCGCAATACACTAGGTGGCGTCGTTAGGGTGAGCTTGTATCACGCACTTCTGGGACCAAATCAAGGGAATCTCTGGAGGCTCCCGGTGGTTGGCGTAAAAATAGATGCGCTTGTTTGGGTTCGAGTTCCAGCCCTCCTCGCCGCCGTTTTCCCATAGCCGTGTCCTGAAACGGTCTGGGTACGCCAGACCGAATAGCACCACCGCCGTTGTGGCAACGATGAATTCAAGGACCGATAGGCAGAGAGACGTGGTGCTGAGGCGAGCCATGGCGAATAGTTCAAGACACCCGTAATGGGGATGGTGTCTCGGGAGACATGACTGCAATGCTCAGGGAGCGTGGATTCTTTTATTGTCGATCAACTCTCACCAGTATTACGGGAGAGAAACTGTCTGGTGACTGGGCTATGCCATGGTTACCCGTGTGATAATCTGTCGTGTGTCCACGCGTTCGGACCAGGCCTGTCGAAACTTGCTCATACTGCCGCAAGCGCTTCTCGGCTGTCAAGTAGATAATATGGGTCCGTGTTAGACCGTGATGGGATATCAACACTCTAGTATTGCAGTCTAGTGTCTTGACTGGCTGCGTTTTCTGGCTCATGACCTGTCTCCAATGGTGACGCTACAGGTGTGTTGGTAGAGGCATCTCGATAGGAACCATGCCCAACGGTGGTGAATGCGGGCGGCCGATACCGCAACAAGTGAGCAATAAAGGAGAACAAATGAGACGAATACATGAATAAAGTAGCGTGATGTATTATTTGGTTGCGTTTTCGCTGGTTGTAAATGATGAGTTGGCTTAGATGCGTTCTGCATGTCTTATTCTCATTGGGATGGTGAGCTGATCCACTCACTTCGGGGTAAACGCGCACGACCAACGAACGGGATGGCGATTAACAAGATGCTAAACCCTTGAAGGTAGCTAGATATCTCGCAAAAAAAAAAAAAAAAAAAGTCGTATCAAGAATAAAAACACAGGGCTTGGTCTAACAATTGTGGCACATTGGGCCATCTTCAATCGTCTCGTTGATGCTCAGCAAGCCAAAGTTGTACCTGCAAAGGCCACGACATCACATATACATGCAGTAAGCTTCGTCGGCACCTTTGAGTTTATTTCTGATGATGCTTGCTCAGATTAACACACTCCCCCAGTCTCGCGGCCGCTCGAGCATGAATACGATTCATTTGGGATTTCTCTTGCACGAGGCATGACGCCTGAACCATCACGGAATACACCTTCCCAGAGGCCCCTCATACGCTCGCATAGTACCTTGTTTAGATCTATTCAAGCTCTTTACTGTAAATATGTAATGCAAAGGTAGCTTTCAAGGAACTGCTAGCTCGTCATCTTACCATTATCCATCTGACCACAGGGTAGTCAGCGCACCGATCGTGGCATAGCATCTACCTGTACGGATTCGAAGCCTAACCACAAAATCTCGAGATATTTTTGAACCATCACAACTTAGGTAGTGAGATATGCTTCGCTGAGCCGATGTGCAAGAGTGAACACCGTGTTCATGGTGACACGGAAGCCATGGCCGCCGTAATTGCTGCCGAATAGCAATAGGATCAAGCGGCATGCAGGTAGCTGCTCGCGAATGCAGGTTGCGAGCCGAGTTCATTGAAAAATCAAGGTTCCGCGGTAGTAAACCCAGTGGCTTGTATTCGTGGCATGCTCGAGGCTAGCGATGCTGTGCCAGTGGAGATCACGGACAGAAGCGAGGTAAGCGAGCCACTGATGAACGCATCTATTCCCGTGTTGCGGATCGCTTAGCCAGACAAGAACCCAAGATGTACGACCATCACTCGGAATTTCTCCGCCCGACCATAGTACAAGATTGAGTTCGTCTGGTTGTTGGGTGGGCCAGGATTGGCTTTATAAGGCCGCTGGGTATAACCATTTTGCCAATATCATTCTCTCCATATTCCAGATAATCATGATGTCTGGAAATCGCATTCTACTAACGGGTGCTACCGGCTACGTTGGTGGGACTATACTGTATACCCTTCTCAACTGTGCAGAGCCAAGCATACAGCCACTCTCTTTTGATGTCCTTGTCCGGGCCCAGGATCAAGCCCAAAAGCTTCAGGAGACGTATGGGATTCGGGTCAACCCGGTTCTGTGGAAAGGATTTGACGACACTGAATCCATCGCAAACATTGCTGAAAAATACGACGTTGTCATCAATGCTGGCTCTGCCTTTCATCCAGCTGCGGCTCAAGCATTTGTACACGGACTGGCACGCCGTCTAGGAGATGGAGAGCACCCCACTCCTTGGATGCTTCACATCGCCGGCTGCACCAACATTTCCGACCGGCCAATTACCGACAAGGCTTATCCAGATAGGGAATGGGATGACGCTCATGCTGAGGATATCTATGAGTTTATGAGGGCTGAAGATGAGCGGGATCCATATCTTCAGCGCACGACTGAGGTTGGGGTCCTTACCGCTTCTGAGGAGACTGGGGTCCAGGTGGTGAGCGTCAACGCTCCTTGCATCTTTGGAGAGGGCAAGGGGCTTTTCAATAAACAAGGACTTGTGATCCCAATTTATATGCGGTACATCATCGAGCATGGGTACGGGTACAAGTTGAACGAAACCGGTAACTTCGACTGGGTTCATGTCGAGGACCTAGCCGATCTCTACGTACTGCTCCTTCGCACCATTTTGGAAAGAAAAGACCGCGGGGTTGGCTATATCCCATCAGGAAAGAAGGGCATCGTATTCCCGGCGGTGGGAAGGGCGCTGCATGTCGAGATTATGCAGCTCTGTCTTGATGCGGCTTTCGAAGCTGGTGTCCTTCCACGGGAAGACACGCCGAAGGAGAAAGAAATTCGCCAGGTTGGACTACGGGAGATTTCAGACGAGTCACTGGCTGGGATGGTTCAGATTGCTGAAGCAGGGACAGCAGGTCACAAGAAAATGAAGGGTACAACTGCAAGAAACTTGTTCGGCTGGAATCCCACTCGTCTTGAAGAGGCTTGGAAGAAAGATTTTTCGGATGAGCTTGTTGCTCTTCGTGAAGGCAGGAGAGGGGAGACGACAATAGAAAGCTGCATTGCAGCGAAGAAGATTCCAGGATAGACTTCGTGGTGATTTAAAAGAATTTTGAACCCAATCTTTACAAGGAACTATCATCGGCTTCTAGATTGCGCTTACACCTCTGAAGTGCATATGTCACCTCCTGCAAGAGGGCCAATGCCGAATCAACCTCATCTCCTGCTTTGGGCGCATCATATGACAGGCACAACTCCACAATCTCTCTGACTCTTAGTCCACAGAGATCCTGGACCATATCTATTGATCTCCTCGCCTTCTCGCATGCAACAGCCAATTCAGCTTGCGAACTTACCGGTTCTATTAACTGGCCGCTTGTGAGTTGGTAAAGAAGCACGCCCAACTCTTGCGCCAGATCGACCTTGTGCTGTGTGGCAGCCGTTCGCGACGTCAGAGCCCCAGGTCTCCTGGGTACGACCGGGACTCCGAATCTATGATCCAGCCAGGGCGTCTTAAAAGCGGTTTCGTTTGTCTCGCAGAAACTGTCGTCCGGATCATCCTCGTATGACTGTTTATAAAAGCGATAATTGCTTGGCTGTCGTGGGCAGGGTCCCAGATTGACACCGGCAAAATGGACATGCGAAAGAGCAATCTTGGCCGCGAGATTGATGCGCTCTTTTGGCGGAAGTTTCTGAGCATCCTCAATCATGTCCTCTAGGCGTGTCTGCTTCTGGATTGAAGTGCCTGGGGCGGTGACGCGGCGAAGGTTGTAAATCCTGTCGGGCGCGAATTCAATATCGCCGATTTCTTGATAGACACTCCCTTCCATTGCACCGTTTACCTTGTAGCTACGCAGCTTGAGAATCTCTTCGACGAGTCCTTTCAGTTCCCTGTCTCTGCGAGCTCTTAAAATAGTGCCAGCGACAATCAAGTCGGCAGAATCGGCCGCCAAGACATCGTCGGTCCCAACACTTCCCATCATGCCAAAGAAGACGCAGCTTGAGTCTTGGTTAAGGCCGTTGAGCAAGCCGCTGTTCTCCATCCACAATCTCGCATCCTCGTGGTCATCCTCTAGTTGCACTGCGAACCGAGCACTGTGGCCATCGCTTGCCTGATTGGCGACAGCAATAGCTTTATGTAGTCCCTCCAGTCCTCTGCGAACCCTCTTGGTATCTTTAAGTATGGTAGGAGGCTGGGCAACCGGGCCTCTTAGAACTAACAACGGATTATTCTCAAGCTTGAGGGGAGGAAGTAGCTCATTCAGGGCTTTGTTGAGTTTGTTGAGGGTGTCGATGATTGCTTCAAACTTTTCTTTGCCATGATTCGCCCACATTATTTTCTTAGCCATTTTACTTTGTTCTTGAATTTTTATGCTTTTTTGGCTCAATCCAGTCTTGGTCTCGAGATACAGAGCTTCCGCTGATGGCCCAGACTCCCCGGGCAAATCTTGCTCGGAGACTAAACGGCCATTGACGAACTGTACGCGACTCCGTAAGGGGCCAAATACAGAGCTTGCCATCGATTTACGTCGAGATATATTCCCGAAATAAGACTCTATATCCGGCTGCTTCCCGTTTGGTGCCTTTTGGTGCTTTTGGGATTTAAAGTGGTTACGGCAGATTCGGAATGCACCTTGCAGATCCAGTCTCTGTGCTGAAAATCGCCGCTTCGGACTGCTATCATTTATTCCAAGAGATTCGGCAAGCTTTTTTGCTCTCTCTGTTTGTTTGCCCAACGATTCTGGCGACAATAAACAGCCTGTATCTCCCAATTTCAGTCAGTGACTGCAAATTGAAGCAGCATGTCTTGAGAATTGGAGCTCACCGTCGGCGCCATATGTACGAACAATTTCGTAGCATATATTAAACACTTCAAGTATTGCGATTAAGTGTTCTTTAATTAACTCTCGCAATTCGCCACTTTCGTTTACCCATGTGCTAGTGTGGTCCCTGAGGTATGCGTGAAAGTATTGCAGTGAACGATCGAAAAAAAACTCCTCTGTTCGAAGACGCATTGCCAGTAGGCTGTAGTCGGAGCCAAAGGTCGATGCCGTTTGGTACGCGTTCCAGAGGTCTTGGCATCCTTTGTAAATCGGGTCAAGCCGAGCGATCGCGCCCAAGACTAGGCTGACAGCCTCCGCCATACTAGTTGCTTAGTGGAGGTGTCTGTTAGATTTGCGCTGTGATGGCCGCAAAATAAATGCGAGGCAACGAGGACAGGTCAATGGAAACGATTTGTCTCAGGACCGTGGTTAGGCTGATTTTGCCTTGTTCGGTACACGGCCAATGGTACACCAAGGCGCCTACAGGGATTTGTGTCGGCTGTGCAGGTGGCATTGCATCCTAGACATTGGGGCCTTGGAGAATGGCGAGCTGAAAAATGTCCCTCACTGTAACCATGATCAGCTGACAGCACCGAAATCGTGTTGCCAACAATCGGGATTCCATCGCGATCTCAAAGTCCACATCGCCGGGTTATTCAACACCACCCCCGAGACCATGGGGAAAATATCCAAACTGTCGAGGTCCTTGTTTGACCATAGCAACCCTCCGCAAATGCTCAACCGGGCAATGACGCTGTTTGAAGTAGAACAATGGCGCTTAAACAAATGGAAAGACGAGGCACCCAACAACCTTTGGGCTGAACGAAACTTGGCCCCAATTCAAAGCAGAATCGAGGAATTGCTAGAGGAGCTGGCGTGGATAGGGACATTATGGAGTTCGTGGGCCATGACGTCGAGTTCCAAACGTAGATCTAGGTCCTGGAGATGGGTCCTCCGGGAAGACGATGCGATGAAGAAAATCGGCGAGATCCAGCGGCTGAACGACACATTGTTTCTACATTCAGCCCAGGAAATGGAGTTGAGCAACACAAGTAAACAAACACCGTTATGCGCACAAAGAAAGAAAATAATGACATTTTAGATCAACTTCGCTACGAGATTGACCGATTGGCGGATCTGACTTCGCATAGAGGAGTCATCGTTAACAACCGGGAAGTTGTGAACTCTTCTTCAAACAGCTCACATTTAGCAATTAAGCCCATAGGAAATTTGGTCCCAGGACAAGAACCAACGGAAGATGCACCAGTGAAACGGAGGCAGAACCCAATGCTACTTCAGTCCTTCTTTGAGCTATCAGTCGAAGGAATCAGAAAAATCGCAGGCCTGCTGAATAGCGAAGCTATTTCATATCTGCATGATCGGCTGCAGATATGGGGCATAGAATTATTTCATGATGATAATAGCTCTGGACTAGATGCTATGCTACAAATAGATTACAGCGACAAATTCCAACGGTCAGGATTAGGTCTTCAAGTCTTTTATCCGATATTTATCAAGCTTTTGCTTTACATTGGTAATAAACCAGCCGTCAACACATACTCAACTGCTAACTCTATAGAAATTATACTTTGGGCCCTAGATCCCGATGACAATCACAAAGGCTCGTACGAGAAGCGGCTCACAGATGCTCTAAGCCAAAGGTCAATACAGAAAGAGGTCGCAGACTTGACTCTTCTGAGAGAGGAACTCGCGATATCTGCTTTCGAAGACGGGACCACTCTCGAAAACGCTTCGGCTTCCGAGGTGGTGGTTTCGGTGTTTTTGCTTCAGATACAAGGAGAGCTCGATGAACTCGACAAGCTCAATCCCGCCATAAGATTAATGAGACTTGTGCATGCCCGCAGAATGGAGAGATCAGATAGTGCTGAGGAGGCTTCGTTATATCGCACTGATACCCCGGGGATAGTGGATGAAGACTTGGAGCTTGCCCACAAAGTGGTCGACTCACTCCGAGTTCAGGAGAAGGATGATTTACGAAAAAAGGAAAAATCGCCGATGGGAGCGTTGGCAGCTTTGTTCGAGGAAGAAACACGGCGGCTTGAAGAGTGGAGGGAATCTCGGAAACAGGAAACAAGTGCAGAATCTATGAAGGTTCTTGAAAACATCCGGCTAGTTCTTGAAGGTAAAAAAGAAATTCACCGAGCAAAGTTTTGCAATCGCTGCAGCAGCTAACATGAGTCAATGACAGAAGCATCAGTGAGTCAGGATTACCGCACGAGCCGACCACTTGACGGTGGCAAAACCCACGAAGAAGAGATGAATACGGCTCTTGGTGTGCTTAGAGAAAATCTATCTGAATTAGAAAGGATCGATGCCAGGGACGAAGGGGTGAAGAGGGAAAACAGGCAGAGGACAGGCGAACAACCTGAAGATGGAGGATTTGAGACTGGGGGAACATGACAACAGACTAATCCAAATTATTCAGAAATGGGTATGGAATCTTCAGGCTAATAAAGATTAAAGCGCTGCAGTGCTCCAAAGCTTGTTTGTCACACAACAAAGAGCAATGATCAATGATGCTCTTGATGTTTGCTTGCGAGATACCCCGCGCTGATTGGATGCTGATGAGGTGGAGAGGGGCTCGGGTCGGCTCCAGTGATGATGTAACCTCCGCTGGAAGCTCTCTCCCGAGCCTTAATTTAGCTGATCCCAACACCAACGGGCACTAAGTAGCCTGTGCCCATCCTGACATCTCTCAACCTCATCGCTTCCCGTCGCCGGGGCCAGTATTCTTTCGCCCATTCCCTCCCTCCTACTTGTATTTTTTTTTCCCACACTGCAGCATGCGATGAGATAGGCACAGCCGAATCCCGAGCCCACCCGACCATCTTTCTCCCCGCTTCGCCTTCCCGGGGCGGCTGAGCTGACATTTTGCCCATCGCCGCACGCGACACTTTTGGCGCAGGCCTCGTCCCACCGCCGACCATGACGCCCTCTGCGCCCAGCGCGCCGGCCTCCTCGATCCCCCACCGAACCATCGAGGCCCCGCGACGATGCTTCATCTGCCTCACCGACGAGGAACCCACCGATCCCGCGGGGACCTGGGTCGACCCGTGCCCATGCACCCTCGAAGCTCACCAGGACTGCATGCTCTCATGGGTTACCGACTGCGAGCGCTCAAATAAGCCCCTCCAGTGCCCTGTGTGCAAGTCCCCGATCTCCCTCGAGGGCCCGTGGGACCCTATCGTCGCTTTGACGGACATCATCTCCAACAAGTTCACCCGCGCGAGTCCCTTCATGCTCCTGACCTCGGTGACAATGGGTGTCCAATTCAGCATGCAAATGTACGGCGCGTTTGCCATGTGGGCCTTTGCCGGTCGCGAATCGCTGGTGCAGTTCATGCTAGGGCCGGGACTGAACGTTGGCGGGCAAAACACCAGGGTCATGAGGCTGGCAAGCGAGCGACTTGGCAATGCCTTAATTCTAATGAATGTCGGCCCGGCTTTGGTGCTGGGGCAGCTAACGCCCTGGTTGGGAAACAAGATATTCCTACCCACGGCTTCTCTGGTATGTTCCTCTGCTCTGTTACAACATAGTTCCTCGGAGCTTACAGCTAACAAGATGAATAGTACGGAGTCTATCACGTCATGCATGATGAAAACTTCCTGGCCTGGCCTCCATCCCCTCAGCTGGCCATGGCCATTTTCCCCTACATCCGATCAGCATACTTGAACCTATGGCGAGAGTTTGCCTTCCCCTACGAGGTCAAGCTCAACAGACAGATCATGGGCCTGCCCCCACTGGAGCCCCGTCAAAACGACGATCGGGGAGCCAACAACCAGCAGGCAGGCCAGGCAGCTGGACAGCGAAATGACGACAATGGAGCAGGTGGAGGGGGAGTTGTCGGCTTTTTGAACAATCTCATTGATGCCCTAGAAGAGCCCGAGGGCGACGGCAATGGCAATGGCAATGGGAATGGCGCCGATGATGAAGTCCCAGGACACATTAGGTTCGGTCAAGCAGAAGAAGAAGATGGAGATGGCGGACTAGTAGTCGATATTGTCATCGAGGAGGTTGTGGATGAGTTTGACGAAGATGAAGACGAAGACGGTCCTCGCCAACAACAAAATGATGAAGCACAACCCCAACCAGCTGTGGACCGGCCAGTCGCAGGAGCTGAACCTCAAAATGCAGCACCTCAAAATGACCCCCCTGCTCAAAATAACAATGCTCATGAAGCACCTCAAGCACCTCCGGCCAGACGGCCCGGGCTTGGAAGCATCCTCTCAGGGGTATCAAACGCCATTGTCAGTGCCCTCATCCTTCCTGGCATCTCATACGTCATGGGTGAGTTGCTCCGGCTAGCTTTGCCCAGGGCGTGGACCTCGACGCCTAGAAATCCGTGGTTCCGCACCGCAGGCATCATACGACCAGGACTATTACAACAGCAATGGGGGCGAAGCTTGGTGGGCGGATGTTTGTGGGTTGTTGTCAAAGACGTGGTGCGGCTGTACACCAAGTACCGCAAAGTGGCGGCTATGGGCAAGCGCAAGGTGAAGAATGTCGAACGAAATCGACGTAAATAAAGGCAGCAAGCATCGTTTTGGGAACAGCAGAAGGCGCCATAAGATGCAGATGTGGACGAAGCATTAGACGGAGTTTCCGGTATTCTTGTACTTTTTTTTTCCTCTTGGTTAAGTCAAGAGAGGGTTTATAATGGGGGCTCTGTGTCAGGCGAGCGAGACTAGGACACCAAACAGAAAGAAATTCAACTCGACCAAGTTCATTTGCATTGATACACACATGCGCGTGTCTAGATATGGTGCTTGTGTCAGATTGCAGCATCAGACAGGCCAGATACGCGTCACCCGAATCTGGCAGCCTCAGCCATGATTGGATGCATGGGCTTTGGAGGGGTCCAGCTTGTCCAGCTCCAGGGGACCTCGGAGGGTCGGAGGGGCTCACCAGAGGAGTGAGCCGCCTGTACCCTTCCCCCACATTCGGCCAGCGCTGCCCCACGTGGAATCTTCCAGCCCAAACCACCAACTGCGCGCCCGAACCACCAGTTGAGCCTTGCTGCTGTGTCCACTGCGAGTCGCGGGGCTCTGCTTTTTTGGTCCGACTTCCTTTTCCCCCCACCCCCTCCGACACTTGAACTTCTCATCCTTTGACCATCCCGACCGCCCTATCTCCTACGCTACAGGTTCTACCCGCCATGGTGAGTAACAAGGAATTGCTGAGCCATGTCCTCTTGCTGCAGAGGCAATTGCGCCGGCGTGCCATTCTGCTGCTTTTTTTACCCCTCTTCCCCTTATCCGTCCCGAGCCTATGAACAACAACCACCAAAAAAAAAAAGAGGCGAGGCTAATCACAAGCATGTGCTGATGATATCTTCTTGTATAGGCGTCCTCCCACACCACCAAGCAGCGCCTTGCGCTCGCCATCTGCGAGTTCCTCGCCACCTCGGCCTTTGACGGCACCCTGACCCCCGATGACAAGGACTCCATCGACGTCGCCATCAACTGCATCGCCGAGTCCTTCAAGGTCGACTACACCGACAAGGCTGCCCTCGAGGCCGCCGTCGGCTCGCAGAACCTGCTCCAGATCTACTCCGTCTACGAGAAGCTCAAGTCGAACCCCGCCGACAAGCCCGCCGATGCTGCCCCCGCCGCCGCCCCCCAGAAGCCCGTCTCCGAGGAGGACAAGAAGCAGGCCGAGGCCCTCAAGAGCAAGGGCAACGCCGCCATGGCCCAGAAGGACTACGCCCAGGCCATCTCGCTGTACACCCAGGCCCTGGCCCTGAACCCCTCCAACGCCGTCTTCCTCTCCAACCGCGCTGCCGCCTACTCGGCTAACAAGGACCACGCCTCGGCCAAGACCGACGCCGAGGCCGCCGTCGCCATCGACCCCAACTACACAAAGGCCTGGTCGCGCCTGGGTCTTGCCCGCTTCGCCCTCGGCGACGCAAAGGGCGCCATGGAGGCCTACGGCAAGGGCATCGAGTACGAGGGCAACGGCGGCTCCGACGCCATGAAGAAGGGCTACGAGACGGCCAAGCGCCGCGTCGACGAGATGGCCTCTGACGAGGACTCGCTGCCCCGATCATCCCCCGGTGGTGTTAACCTCAACGTCGGCGCCAACGCAAACGCCAGCGCCGGTGGCGGTCTTCCCGACCTTGGCGGCCTGGCTTCCATGCTCGGCGGCGGCGGCGCCGGTGGTGGTGGCATGCCCGACCTGAGCGCCATCATGAACAACCCCATGTTTGCCAGCATGGCCCAGAACCTCATGAGCAACCCCGACCTTATGAGCAACCTCATGGGCAACCCTCGTCTGCGCGAGATGGCCGACCGCTTCTCCAGCGGAGGTGGCATGCCCGACCTCAACAGCCTCATGTCCGACCCCAACATTGCCGAGATGTAAGTATCCCCCTCCCTTCCTCCCATACGCATAAACCACGAGCTGCTTGCTGACTCAACTTCCTAGGGCACGAAACATGATGGGTGGTGGTGGTGGTGCCGGTGCTCCTGGATCTAATCCCGGCGGTCCTGGTGCTGGTGCTGGACAGCAGTAAATGCAGTGAATGGGTAGGACAAGTGGTTTATGCAATATAAATACCATCATGATTATGGATTCATCAAGAAACGCGACACGAAGTTCGGAAAAGGGGTTTAGCGAAATAGTTGCGCATGCCAAAGTCTCTTGTTAATAGACAATGCATTATCGCACACACTTGCCACCGTTCTCTCCATCCTGGTGTTCCATTATGCGTCTCCCATCTCAGGTAAAAAGCTTGAAAAAAAAAAGCAAGGTCGCCCAATAATCGATCTAAATATACACTTTCAGTAATTTTCTGTCCGGATGATGGCTACCCGATTCCCATTGTCCCCCTCTCTAAATATGCCGGTCCATGATAATAACCCCAAATGAAATCCACTGCTATTTTCCCTCATAAACACACATGTCGATGTTGTCCTCTGAATTTTCGTCATGCCCTTTGAGTCGACTATCCTCCCCTCTTTTTTTTTTGTCTGGTTGCCCAATGTAGATGGAATCTTCTAACTCGATAGACTTTTGCTTCAAAATAAAATAGAAATCATGTTGAAGTGTTGGTTGCAGCTGGAACACGCGCGTTGCCCCGGCCTCGTCGTCCGCGCTGCCACGATCCTCGTCCACGCTTACTGCCCCGGCTAAATCGACGTTGATTTGACGGCCCAGATTCCGGTCCATTAATACCATGCTCGTTGTCGCCAATCGGAATTGTCGTCTTGCGTTTGTGGCTAGGCAAAATGCCTGCCCCTTTAGTTGTCATGTTGGTGCTATGATTGACTGGAAGAGTAACAGCAACACTGTCCCAATAGAGAGGTTTTGTTCTGGAAGTTGCGAAGGTCTCGTTTGACGGAGAAAGCCCGGTGTTCTTGGTTGGGTCACGGATGTTTCTAGCCGTTGCCTGGGAATGAGCGCCAATTTTCTGGTCGCCAAGTCTGGGTATCTGTGAATGGGCAGCGAGTTCGGCTTTGATCGGGGGGGCTGAAACGTGTCGCTGAGACTATACACAGCCAGTCAGAACAAGTTGTCATGTTTTCCAAGGTACAATTACCACAGTTTTCGGTTCTTCCAAAACGTCTGGTAGAACCGGGATATCCTCCTCAGATCCATCCAAGTCACATGATGCCTTGGATGGTTCGCTCTTGGACTGCACTCGGCGAGAATAGCAGGGTCGCTTCAGTTCAACAGGCCCCAAATGGGAAGTGCTTGCCCCGTTTTTCTTGACCTTGTGCGATCCCTAACCGCTTTTGACCTGGTCTTTGATCATCAGCACAATCCATCATGAATTCTTCGACACACGTACCGCTTGCAGCCTCCCCTTTGTCCGCCGCCTCATCGTGTCCATTGTCCAAAGTCCCTTCATTCGCCATAGTGAACCCTTCATTGCTTCCAATTCTGTCAAAACTCTTCCCGGCCAATTCCGTACATACCTCGCCGACTCTGGCCCGTGCCGATTTCGCATCTTTTTGGGCGGGCTGTGCCACAACGGCTTCATCTTGAGCGGCGACTTCATCCGACCATCGATAAGTTCTCTGTGGTGCGGTTGTCGCAGCAGCAGCAGTGCGCAATGCAGTTGTCTCCTCCGGCCTTGATGAAGGCTGTGTATCCTGAGCCCGTCTAAATTTGGCCAACGAACGGGGCGTGAAAGTCGGGGCGACTGGGTTTAAACGGGTTGCCTACATCCAGAGGTTAGAGCTACCAAAGATTAAATCTCTTTGGCAGAATCTACCTCCTGAGTGTGCTTTGGCGTTGACCCTACACCTTCCTCTGCCCCAGCTTCCTTGGAGTCGGCATCTTGATCCTTCGAACCTGATGCAGGCTTAACTTTCGAGAGCTCAGTTCGGGTTTGCTCTGAGGATAGGTCATTGACAAAGCCTGCCTGTCCAGCGGAGGCGTTTGAAGCCTTATCGTCATCACTGGGTTTGATGAAGACCTGCTTAGACCACAAGTCGGCATATCTTCCTCCAGCAACTATCAAATCGTCGTGGCTTCCTTGCTCAAGAATTTCGCCGTTCTCAACAACAATGATTCGATCCGCGTTCATAATTGTTGACAAACGATGGCTATTTTTGTCAGCTACCAAGTAAAGCAGGAGAATGAATAAATACTCACGCGACAATGAACGTGGTTCTGCCTTGGCACAGTCTCCTGAAAGAAATTTGGATCTGCTGTTCAGTGTCTGTATCGACTGCGCTCGTGGCTTCATCCAACAACACAATGTCAGGTTTCTTGAGCATGGCTCGAGCAATTGCAATACGCTGCAGCTCTCCTCCCGAAAGTTTACTATTACTGTCAGTAGTCAATCTTAGCCAAAGGTCGGGCCAAACTTACACGCCTCGTTCTCCAACCCTTGTTTTGTAGCCTTAACTCAAGTCAATATTTCGTTTTGGTGCAGTTTCATTCGTTGTTTTCCTTACCGTGTGTGAACCCCTTGATCTTATCATGGACACAAGCTGCTTGACAAGCTTCAAACACCTCCTCATCGGTGGCAGTAATGCGGCCATATCGTACGTTGTTCATAATGGTGTCGTCAAACAAAATCGGGTTTTGGGGAACAACTCCAATTCGATCGCGCAAGCTAACGTCATTAGCAAAAGGAAAGAACCAGCCAGCCCATCAACATACCTAAACAAGTCAACCTCTCGAATATCTTGCCCATCGATGCGGATACAGCCGTCGGCCACGTCGTAAAATCGGTCCAAAAGCTTGATTAGTGTGGATTTTCCAGCTCCCGTAGCACCAACAAAAGCCACCGTTTGCCCAGCAGGAACATGGAAGCTGACGTTCTTGATGATGCCCTTCTGCTTGTCATAGCTGAAGCTAACGTCGTCAAACTCCACCTCTCCAGCCACAAATTTGAGGGGCCGGGCCCCCTTCTGGTTTTCGACAGATGGTTTAGTGCGCATAATGTCCAACAACCGCTCAGCTTCGATGAAATCGTCACTGATGTTCTTTCCCAGCTTGGCAAAAAATTGCAACGGCGAAGTAAGCTGAGCCCAGTACATCAATAGCATTGCAAATTGACCAGGTGTGGCATAACCAGCACGAATGCGGTAGACTGCCAAAAAGGCACTAGCCAGTAGCCCAGAGGTGAGTACGAGGGTCTGGAAACCAATGGAGATGTACCACCCCAATACGTACTGCTGCTCCCTAAGCCAGCGGTTTGTGACGGCATTAGCATGCCGGTTATCCTCATAGCCAATCTGGTTGAAAGCGCTAACAGTTTGCCACCCCAGAAATCCGGATTGTCGAACATAGTGTTCCTCGTACAAAGCGTTCACGCGGTTTCGGCTTGCTGATTTGGAATTTGCCACCAGTCTGCCCGCGATAAGAAGGAAAAAGATGCCCGTTGCAACGGTAATCAATCCCTCGTAGGGTCCGAATGTGACTGAGAGATAGACGACTGCGATCCCCATGTCAATCAGCATGGGAACAGCGTAGAGCAGCACATTCTCAATGACATTCGAGACGGCGCTCCCGCCATAAATGGCCATCATCATGTCTGATGAGCTTTTGGAGTCGTGGAAATCAGCAGATAGATGCATCATGTGGGAATAGGCAGCCCGTGTCAAAGCATCGTGCGAGTAGTATTTGACAGGGACCCAAAGCCACTGCCGGATAAGTTCAATGCCAGATTCCGAGGATGCCAAACGAAGGATAGCAAAAATCACGACAGCCAGCCAAGGGTTGCTATCGTTAGAACCGCTGAGGCTATCCATAATTATGCCTGTCTGGCGGGGTACAAGCAAGTGGAGCGCGTTTGATCCCAGCAAGCAGAGGCAAACAGCCGCAGCCCGAAGTTGAAGGCCGACGTCGCCCACAGGCCAGACATAGGGGAAAAGTATCTAAGACATGGATCGTCAGTATTAATCGCCGCGATTAGTTAACGGGGGAAACGGCAGGATAAGAACATATTTGAGGTTGGGCGGGATTGTGCCAAAATTGGCCGGGATGAATATGCATACCTTGAACCCTTTCGCATACTCCATCCAGGTACCGCCCTCTTCAAGACGCTTCTTCATTGCCTCTTTTGCCTCTCGCTCACGCCTTTCCCAGTTATATTCTGGAGCCTCCTCGGCAGCCTCTTCCTCCTCCTCGGCCTGCAGTGTCGATCCATATCCAGATTCCTGACTATGTTGTGATTGTCCGGCAGAGCTTCCAGGGCACGCGGCTGTATCCTTGGGCAAAAGCGCTTGTCGCTCCTCGTCGGAGCCCAGCTTCTCCGTTGGTGTAAACCGAAAAACTCCAATGAGAACCAAAAATATGAGGCAACGAGTGGCAACGAGCGCCGTGTCAATGATCTCAAACGATATCACCCTGACAAAAACATCACTGGCACCTACAGAGAAACCAAAGATGATACCCTCAAAAATCAAGGCAAGTATCCATGATCCAACAAAAGGATACGTAGCTTCATTTTCAGGATCGTATTGGCAAAGTAAAATGCCAAAAGCCAGGATGCATGACAGGTGACAAATGATGATGTAGTCTTGAGTGGGCCACTCACGCGACAGCGCCGCCCTTGTACCAATGAGACCAAGTTGAGCAACATACGTGAGGATGAACAATGCAGAAAGTGACCAGACAATTTTCCTTCCAGGGCGATTCTTTGGGGGCTCAACGGTCTTCTTTGCTGTTTGGATATTGCAGGTAGCGACCAGGGAAGCGATGCCGAAATAGATGAAGACCACCGCCGGGTAGACGTAGTGCAAGACGACTACCCCGGTCTGGAGTGGTGAAGCCATCATCATGGCGAGGGTGTGGATTTCGGCCAAGATGACAAATCCAGGTGGAATCCGAGAATTTTGATGGTAGAGCTTAGCTGTTGCAGGATTCGTTGTTCCCCCAGAGAAGGATGGTCGGAAAACCGAGTGTTGGTGTTGGGGTCAGAATTGGGGAAAGGGGACGAGACAGCGTTAAGTGAGCCAAGGGCGGGTGCTTGGATGTTGAAAGCGTCTCAGACGTTCGATGAGACCAGCACAGAAAGAGGAAGGGGTGGGTGTCTTCGTATTCCACACCGTTGTGGCGCGTTGCGCTGTGTTTGGGGCTCCGCGATTGCTGATCCGACGTGACCTCGTGAAAAATAGAAAGCGCAAACCGGCGCGAAGCCGCGGGCAGAGGCAGGTTTGCCCCTTGTAGATGCTGGCTCAGTTCTCAAGCAGGCGAATCACTGCAAAAGTGGTGCAACGTGGAACCAGTATAGATTTGGAGTCCGCGAGTGTAAAGACCAGAAGCAGGGAGAGAGGCAACCCCTTTCGTCCGCCTCACCTTTTTCTGCCTAGCACTGGGTTTGCCGCTGGGCTCTGCACCTGACGCGTTGAGGCGTCTCCACGCTTCACGTCAGATTTCTCAAAAGGTCCTGTCCCCAGGAGGAACATGCGCCTCGCGGCCACCCAAATTCGTCAGATGCCTCACTGGTGGTTGGGGAGGTGCGATGAGCCTGCCGAGCAAAAGATGGGAGTGGGCACGTCCAATTCCTTCTGCACTCAGCCACGGAAACCCCCTTCCGCTTCCCTGCCACCGTCCGCCGGAATCCAGCTCTTGCCAAAAAAAAAAAATTGACGCTCAAACCCGACGCGTCAGGTGATGAACGGCAACCACAACTGGCGGTGGTGATGTCAGTCGATTGCAATTCTGGGGTCGCTCGATATGTTTGAAGTCCGCTGCAGCTCTTTGCCCAGGATCAATCGCCCGTTTTCAATGTCCTGGCGCCGTTCCCTCTTCGGTTGTCGTACGGACCAAGTAAAATATCGTGGCAGAGAGTCCTTCGCCGGATTCCCAAGATGAGATGCAGTCGTTAACACGATATGCGCATGGCAAGGGTCAATTCCCGTTCAATCCCCAACCGACTAGCAGTGAGTGGTCTTGTGATGCCGGGAGAGCACTGACGCTAACGCAGGGTCAATGGGGATCCCGATGCAGTGAAATCGCTCGATATAACCAGATTGATTACACCTCCACCAGCAATTGCAATTCTCTGTTGTCAAAACTTGGGCTGGAACAATGAAGAAGAAATATTCGCAATTGAGGGACCATGCGGATTAAAATACCATCCGGCACCAAGGTTTAGACCGGAAGTGCTAGATGTCGACTCTCAAGGACAAGGGTGCCTCTACGAAGCCATACCCACAACAGTTGGTCACCAGGTCCGCGCACAACCGCTGGCTGATTGGCTCGACTTGGTGCACCAACGGCTTGGATCGCCCCCGGCTCCCCTGGCAGCTCTGTCGTGGTCAGCTTCTCAGCGTGTTAGACCTCCCAGCACTCCCGACCAAACCCGGCGACTGCAGGAGGGATCCTCGACATCACGCTGCAGCTAACCTGGTCGCATTGGTTCCGTTCCTGGGAGAACAAAAAAAAATTAGCCCGCCTTTGAAGATGAAAACTCTACCCCAGACGACATGCTTGAGATTGTAGAAATCCCCCATCCAATGAAATATGGAACTCTCGCTTTGCCCTGCGTGCATTCAAGTCCCTAATGTGGACAAGTGGATGTTAGCGGGCCAGATCAGTTGATCTTCGCCACCCTCGTCTCGACCATAATTTGGGTTCCCAGCACCACGGCTAGAAGCATACCACCGGGGTGATGTGTCAAGTCATGTTGCACAAGCCTGACGGAGGCTGCAGCCTGGAAAACGACGGAGGGACCCCAATCACGCGGCCCGCAATCGCGAGCTGTAAGCTGAGGCGACGGCGCATTTCCTTGCCGCAGCGGGAGACAAGTTGCACAGTGGATCATGGACACGATTCCATCAATGCTTCCCGATGCCGTTTATAATTCATGCTTCCTCGCAGCTCGGGTCCATGCAGCGCCACCTTTTTCAAATCAAGTGCGTTGGAATTAAAAGGAACAGAGAAAAAGCAAAACACGTAGCTGGACACCTGTTGTCTTAACGGGCCTCAAACCTCACTTGTCCACGCGACCAAGCACATGCAAGCCTTGCACGTCTAGAAAGCGAGGGACCCATCATAGCATGATTCGGCTTGCATTCACCGACTTTCCCTGCCGGAGCTATCGTTATACGGGAAGCGGTGAATCTCGGAGCGCAACGCCAGTGTTTAGCCAGCGTTTAGGATGCTTGGATATTCAGGCTATCATGATTCACCCATGTGCAGTAAATTTTCCTTGCAGCAGTTCAGGGCAGAACAGGGGATGCCCCCACTCCCGTGATCTGCACCAACCGGCGGAACGATCCACCCGTTCGACACCCCAGGTGAAGGATGCATCCACCATCAACTCTGCTTGTCTTGAACTCCTTTATTGGGAATCCCTGATTGCTCGATGAAAAGGTGCCTTATTGGTGCGCCGCCAACAAGAACATCAAATACATGGCTTTAGTCAAATACCAAAAGTGACACGGACAGCAGAATGTCAACCGGACCCTGCACAATCAATGAACTAAATCCGATGCCTCGACCTGCATCAACTTCAGTTCCTTGGAGTGGGTCATCGCTTTATACACTGACCGCACTCAAAATGAACTTGCGTTAATCAATATGCACAGACCAAATGCATGTTGGTGGAGAGTGCCCAGCTACAGACCTGTTGTCCCGTTTTCGAGACCTTCAAATATCTAGCTTGAACGAATGGGTTTCGCGCGAGGTTCAAGGAACCATCGCACCCAGTACATTGACCACTGCGCTCTCAGACAGAAAATTTTCATCCGTTGGCACCAACGCATGATACGAAGCTGCTTTGACCTTCTGAGACTTCTGGGAATGATTACAGAGACCATTTCGTTTGCTAATCTACTCAATTGGCCTGTTTCCCGTGTGCAAGTACCACGAGCTAGCTCAACACCCGAAGAGAATAAAAGTGTGCGAAAGTTTGTATTTGTGCTTCAAGAGTACGCCTATAGGATCACAAGAACGAAAACAGTCTTGAAGTACCATTAAGTCCATCCATGGGCCTTGATAACCACAACCAAACCTGGAATTCGCTCCATATAAGCCAAGGAAACTTCATTACGTCACTCGTGTTTTTTTTTCATCGCTAAGCCGCACAAATGCCCCATCCCAGATGTCCTTGAAATTACCAATATTGATCCCACATCCCTCCGTCTGGCGTCTGGAGCTGCTGTCCCATACTAGCCAAGATTCCAGGGTTATACCCATCAACCGACGAGGTGCACGGAATTTGTTGGCATGGCTCTATCACGTGCTCTTTCGCAAATGGTTCCAAGCCCATCTCGACCATATCTGCCCCAGCCTCTGGTGAGCTAGAGTCTGGCTGGTATGGTACGGTCCAGACGGGCGAGGGCTTCTCTGTTTTAGGTGTCGGGTGGCCGTATGAATCAGTCACGCTTGTCCCGCTACCACTTGAGCCTCGATGGTACCCAAGGGGTATGAGGTCAGGTCGGAATGTCGTTGTGCAAGCTAATCCATCAACCGATTTCCTTGCTTCGTTTGCAATGTATTTCTGTATGAGAACGCAGCCACAATCGGTGTGGCGGAGCAACTGGGTCTTCAAGTGATAGATCTCAGTGGTGAGCGAATCGAAAGTGGCAGAGAGGTACCGGTTTCGGTCTTCCATAGCCTGTTCGCGAGAGGCAAGCGCCGAGGCTTCATCTCGTTTGCGTAGACGGCATTTCGTCGCAGCGATCCTGTTTCGCTCAAGAATTTTCCGTCGTCGAGGATCTTTGGGGATGTCTCTTTCTTCGTCGTCGTCGTCGTCGAGCTCATCCTTCTGAGGTGGGTTTGCGAACTCTTTAAGTTGGCCTCTAGGTTTCCTGCCGCGCCTCCTTGTCTTTGATACGCCTGCACTAATTCCAGCGATTCCCATACTTGATGTTGCCATTTTCTCCTGCAGAGATTTACGGGTGCGCGAGTTGGTGGGCGGTTTCAATTCTACCTCGCCAGCCGGTAATATTGGTCTCGGTTTTGCGGCAACCTCGGGAATCTTCACGCCCGTGATATAATGAGGGGAAGGTGGGGGAAACCCAAAAGCAGCTTCCGTCGACATCGGTGAGATGCTCACTGCTTCGTCGAAAAAGGAAGGCTCGGGCACTTGATTGAGGGCTGGTTGAAAGATCATGTTGCTTCGAGATGCGGGGGAATCTGTGCTTATGCGATAAGGCGGAGGGGTCATCGGATACCCTGTGGACGGCGTTGAGGCAAGCCCGTCAAAGTAGGCACCGAAAGCGAATTCCCCCGTCCATAGGGGGGATGGTTGGATGAAGGTAGCCATTGGGGATTGCGCTTCAAATCCGGGGCGAGGGCTGTTGAGGGTCTGGCTTACTCTTCTATGCTAAGAGCAGCAGGTGAGCTACTAATAGAGAACTCGGCCAAGTGAGGGCAGCGCCGCCAATGAGGCCAGCACAGGGGGGGCAGTCTTTTGAAAAGAGCTGTTCCTTGCTTTGTCACGGTAGAGTGAGACAAAGGCGTCTGGATCAGGCTGAGTTGAGGGGGGTTCAGTGGAGGAGAGGATATGCGCGTTGGTTGATGGGTTCAGGTGAGTGGACCACCCTAAGAATCAAAAGCAACAATTGAGGGCAGGGTTGCTTAGCGACAAAAAAAGCCAGAGAGCATGAGATGAGGACAGGGAGTTTGCGGGAGATGGGACGATCAAATATGCATGGCAGTTTCGCAGGCCGCCTGTTGCCACGTCCAGAATACGACGCCGGCCGGGTCTAAAGCTTGGCCGAGCCCAAAGCAAACCAGGAGTACGATGCTGCGTCCTACATTGCGAGAGGGGAATTAGACTTTCTACATCAAAAAAAAAAATTGAGCTTCACGCTTTGATTCCACGAGGCGAATACGGCGTCCGAGCCTCGAATTTGGCACCCATTGGGTGTTGACGGAGGCGTTCCAGCTCCGGCGTCGCGGACATACACACCAGAATGCCTTGCCAAAAGCGGGGGCTAATAAGCAAGCAAGCATTATCATTTCTAGTGCCTAGGTGCCGTGCGATTGACTTGTGATGCAAGTCGCCTCATCTGGAACGACAAGCAACAATAGCAGCAACAATAGCGCCGCGATGTGAGGGGAACCGGATGCACACCCCGGAGGAGTGGACCCTGGACCCTGGCGACGGGAAACTCTCCAATGAAGGGGGAAATGCGAGAAGGGGTGCCTCGAAGCCGGTGGCGTGGCGTTTACATTCCCCTCTTCCAGGCATATGTGCCGCCGCTTCCAGTACCAGATTAGTGCGCGATACCAAATCCCGGTATCGTCGATTTCTTCACGTCCAGAAGCAACAAACAGCAACTCGAGGGCCAGAACAAAAGTCGGAGTGATCAAATTCCAGCATTATAACAAGAATTGATGCTGCATTGGTCCGCTGCATGTCTCTTTTTCTTTTTTTCTTTTTTTTTAATCCCATTCCATCCTCTACCAAAAGCTGACCATCAAGAAGCAAGGTACATCGGCTCGGAGCAGAACTAAATGCGTACTACTGTCGCTGCCGCCACTTCCCACACGAGATTAGAGCACACAGCTCCTCAGCTCCCCCATTGCAGCCACCACCATCTTCATCCTGTCGACAGCGAAGGCTTCACTGGGCGATTGAGTTTTTTAGTGACACATCCAGATGACAGTTTGATGAGCCCAGGACCTAGCGTGGCAACTCCCGCGGACACTTCCCAGGCGGGTTGTGTGGCGTGGATCTCCGTGTGTCCCAAAATGGCCGGCTTTGTTAATATCGGCACACTTCAACAGCTCCAGAAATCAGGATCGATCTAGATGCAGGAGAGGCCCCATAACACCTCCCGGGGTTTGACTCAACCGGTGCTCAATTTAGAAGCCGACCTCATCGTCGGCATCTCCCAGAAAAGCGGCCTGCATCACGAGGTAAACGACAAGTGCCAGGACCCTGGTCCCAGCACAACTCGGCCGAAGCATCGCGTCTCCAGGGTGAATCCATCGGGACAAAACCCCGACATGTTGGGATGAAGACCGGGGGCTCAGTACAAGACCTCAGCGAGATTCACGGGCCATGAGTGGTCAGACCTCGCGAGCTAAGCTATGGTTAAGTTGGCGAGGAACTGCATTGTTGGATCTAAATCTGAGAACTACCTAGTGAGTTCAGTCACAGGCTAGTCAGATATCGGCTGGCGTCAACGCACAGCCATCGAGACAGTTGTATCAGCAGACGACAAGTTGGGAAACTCAGTTGGAATCTTTCACACACAGAGCTGAGAAGTGGGGAACCAACTCTCCAACGTCCGGGTTCCCGGCAGGTGGTGTGATGCAGAAGCCGATGCCCGTCAGTCCTCGACGAGGAAAGCAATGAGAAAACAAGCGACGGCCAGGGTGATGTCATTTCTGATGGTTTCACAAAGGCGACTAGTCACAATCCTGGCATGGGTTATCGCTTGTTGATCAGTCACTTACGCTTCAGTCAGATCGCAGCTACCGATGGGTGGGCAACATCAGCCGGTCCAGGCATCGTCAGCCACTGGGGCCATTCGTTACGCCCAGGGTACAAGGGCTCAGCACCAGTCCCGCGGAGCACTGCCGCGCCGCCACACGCCACGCCTGGGCTGCTAGCCGACAGCCAATCTGTCTGACGAATGCTGCCCTGTGTGTGTGGCTGTCTGGCCGGATGCCATATCTCGAGAAGGAGTCAGCTTTGACTTTTTAGCCGTTGCTGTCGAGACCTTAGCCTGATGTACGCCATACTCAAGGTTCAGCCGGTTGGCCGTTGTGTCACGCTATGCCCAACTACAGTGCCGAAGACGCCGGTTACGATGATGCTATGCCAGTTGGCGCTCAGCGGGGTGTCAAAATGAGGAAGGCAAGCCATTGGAAGCAGAGTGCCATTCGCGCTTTTGCGAGGGGATCCAGGGGTGAGAGACGGCGAGCCAGCAAGCCTTGGCGCCGGGGACAGGTGCAGCGTGTGACATGGGACACCCAGCCATTGGCCATTGGCGGGTACTAAATTCAGACTTTTTAGCTGATCGACAGAGATATTGAGGCTCTCGAGATCAGTCGATCCTTGCCAGGTCCAGACACGGCTTGACAAATCTAGAGCACATATCAGAGTGCCACCCAGCCAGCCCTCAACATCTCCACACCTCCCAGAGCTGGTGTCCGCACTTTACGTTTCACCGGTGGCAGCAAACGTTGGAGTGAGTTAGCTAGTGACGGGGCGTTCGGCTGCGGAGAGTTGCCGACGACGCCAACTCTGGGCTTCGCCGCATCGGAGACCCCCGATGAGGATTCGCAATGCAGTTTTTTTTTTCAATCATTTCGCTAGATGCCGTTTTTTTCGATGAGGGGGAGAGATGACAAGGAGGAACCGTGTCTCTCTAGCGGATAGCCTTCGGATGTCCGTGGGCACGTAAGCTCTGCATGATAACCCCGCCTCGCGATGCAACGCAAGGAGGGAAACGGGGAAGCGACCCGCGATGGGTCTGGTATCAGCGTATGGATGGATCGATTCCGCCCGGCTTCCGACCGCTGAAGCCATCGTCGAGACATGCATAAGCCAACATCGGTATTCGGTCTTGTCAACCCTGGCTGCAACACTTGTGGGAATACCCCGTCCCGTCGCCCCATTCCAAGCCCGCGGGCTCTGCACGCTCATAAGGCTGGCAAAGAGGGTCCCGCTTCGGCAAAAACGATGAATTGGGGGATTGCCGCCTGGCGATGTTTCATTGCCATCCGACCATGGCAATGTTGGCAAACGTTGTCGCACCGCACCACACGCCAATCATGCCAATTCGTTACATTACGGGTCCAGGAGTAAAACGTCCGCTAGATTTTTTGGTTAATCCAAAGAAGCTCTTTCTACACGTGTGGAAAAAAAATTACATGCAGACTAACGGCTTCTGGCAGGCCAGCGTTCGAGGTGCCATACGTGTTCATGAGTGGCTATGAGGTAACTTTGAAACTATTCAACCTCCGCACTAATAAGGTAAACGGGCAGCACACGCCCTTTCAAAGACGCACGGATCTTGGGCTGCGATCACCAGCAGCAAGCAGACTATGCCTATTTCTGCAATACCGTTTGACGCTCCCACAAGCTTGGTCCCGTCTGGGGTTGTCGTCCTCCAACGCGGATTGGCGCGTAGATCTGGCACCCCAGCAAGGTTTTCAACCGTCCGAGCGAGCGCCCGCTGGAGGACATGCAAACCCAGCCCTCATGTACCATGCGCTTGTCCATCCCCGGGCACCACACCAGTTCGGATCTCCGGCTGTGAGACTTTGGTCTCGGGAGCTCCAAACTAGGCCACGTAAACAGTGTCCTGTTAATGTATTAGACTCTGAGCTTGTGCCTAATCTACATCGACAACAACAGCGCTAGCATCAACGCATTTTTTTTACAGGGGTAATTCTGTTTAGAGGTGCCAAACTCAGTCGGAATTTGTTCTTATTTGGACCAAGTCTCGGATAATTGGCGATGTATTAGGGTTATTCGGATAGCATGGAGGCAAGCAAGTCTTCGGCGATATATCAGTGCAAAAAAGGGCCGCCTTTGCAGTAAGTCGCTAACATTGTTACTTCGCGCATTGAAATGCATTGCTTTCCAGAGGCCAACCAACCAATATTACGTACACCCTTGCTCAGTGGCTTGCAGATTGTGTTATTCCCGGCGCCTTTGTTGCAATCAAGAGGGTCCAGAATGAAGCCCCTGTCTTGGGCCGCTTTCCCCCAGCGACCGTTTACGGCATGGTGCTGATGGATTCCAAACCCTGGAGTGCAACGAGGCGTCTTGTTGAAAACGGGGACAATCAACACCGTGTGCTCCCGGATGGCTTGATGCCGAGGCGAACGGACCTACTGCTGTGTTGATGAGCACATCTGGAATAGCCGTCGTGATGGTGTCAGGGCGCAGCTTGACGCAACTACCAACTTGTTTTTTTATTTTATTTTATTTTATTTCGCCCGATAGTCGCTAGCAAGTACGCCGAAAACCGATGAGGTGTTGAGAGCGAGAACGAGTCATGCGCTTACATATGTCATCCCATGTTCAGAGACATGGCTGAAGCGTGGCGAGAACCGCAATCCTCACGATATTATCTCAACCACTACTCGATCCATGTTTCAAGCTTGTGAGCGGCAAACTTAGCCGCCATGCCTCAGGCCAGACTCGCAGAGCTAACAAGCCGTCTCCCCGAGGTCTTACCGTCTGTCTGGATGTGGTGGCGCAAATCTCTAGCCCGTGTCTTTGGGAGGACGCGGAATGCAGCGTCGGTAGCGAGATTATGCCTCCTGCTTCGCCTAAAGATCCCCTCCCGACTACACTAACCACGCAATCGAGCTCAGAATAGGAATTCACTTCGCCCGCTCTCTGAGACTGTTGCAGAATCGTGGCAGCGCCCTCCCCACCACGCATTCAAGCTCAGAATAGGAATTCACTTCGCCGCTCTCTGAGACAATTGTAGAATCGTGGCAGCGCTCCCCCACCACGGTCCCATCAGCTCGGTCGTTGAGGTGGTCGAGAGCATCGGGATTGATTTCGGCACTTTTTTTCTGACTCTCCAGGTACGACTCAATGTCTCATTACGGCTGGAACCGAGCGTGAATCCCAGTACCTGGGCTAGTAGCTTTTATGAAGCCAAGCGGTGAATATATCAGCGCCAGTGCAATTCCAGATGTCGCTCACGTGGACGGGGCTTGAGACAGATTGAGTTAAGATCGAAGGGGATCTGGAGGATCACTGCGGGAAAAATACGAATTGTGATAATACGGCGAAACCGTATTCCATGAGCTAACCGTTACTAAATCACCGTTGGGTGAGCTATTCTTGCCTGGGTTATAGTCGTGGTATTTTTGATGAGCAATCAAGAAGCAAGGTGAAGTCGGTGATACGAGCGTCCGGAACAAACCTAAATCCAGCCAGTCTCCCACCTTATCACATCCATATAATCGGAATGCCTGCGCCTCCCCCAGGTCACGGGAGCTCAAAGCGCTTGATAAGCGTTGGATACGTATATCTCGCATGGTGTATGGGGGGGTCAGTCCAATGTTGCACAGGTTGAAGGGCCTGCGCAATCTGACCGATAAGCCATGCAGCCCTACAAGATTGGAAATTGTGCCCGTCACATCGGTAGATTGCTCGAGCGAATTGACTGCCGAAAGGTTAAAAGTTTATAGGGCGGTTGAAAGGTCCGTGGTGTAGCCCTGAGCGTTAAATGTCACCAGTTAGTGTGGGAGCTTGTCCACTGTGTCCGAGCTGGCTAGTCTTTCCAAGCTGAAAAGACCTATGCCCTATCCACACGCATTAGATACAGGACGCAGGTCTAAATTTCAATAAACCCGGTGTGGCCCGAATGAAGTTGAAAAAAAATGGCGTCACTATGAGTAAGACACCATTGAATCATTTACAACCGTTTTCTTTCAGGGCAATTCAGCAGCCGGCTACCATTCCCGGCCAAACTAACAGAAGGAGAACCCCTAAATGCAATTTCTCTAATTTGGAATTTCAACCCATTGACTTTGGAAGCTTGGAATGACTGCAACATCAAACCAAAATCCGACATGCCTACCGCACGGTCGTTGCCCTAGATAAATTGATTCTTCAGCTAATAGTGAGACACTGACTGACAGCGGCACCAGATACCCCGGAGGAGCAGCTGTTCCATCAATGTGAATCATATGAATGAACCAGATGTCTTGTCGACAAGAGCATGTTCCACGTGGCAGCAAGCCTCGCGGATGAACTGACAGGCTGAAAATGATTCATTTCGGACGCAGTCAAAGCTATCATCCTTGGTTGCTTTAAATTGCATCTGAACGCGACAATTACTCTATAGTAGCCATGTTAAGTGATATGGCTTGCAAAGCAGACAGAGGTAAAGATTCCGGCTTCACAAGGACGGCCTGGGTCCTATCCAAATATCACTTGGCATTCTATCACATATGAATATATGGACCAAGAAAACTGTCAACAGTTGAAGGCAGAATTTTTTCATATTGGTGTTTTTTCTTCTTGGTCTCTGGCTGTGTATCAGAGTGATTGATAATCAATCATATGAATGTCCCCGTGGTTGGTATGGCAAACCACCTAGCACCACCATGGTGCAAATACAAGTACAAATGCAATTGGCCAATTCAGTCTTGGTGCCAATTCCTTATGCTCAATTCCCAATATTTCTCATCCAAACGTACACGACGCCAAGGGAACGCTGCAAAACAAGAGTTCGGCATCGCCGAAAGCCACAATTCCTTCTCCCCCAGCCAGCCTAGGAGCAGGTGCCAAGCCAGGGAGCCTCATTCAGGATCTTGAATTCCCCGCAGGGTTCTGAAGAGGTTGACGCCTTATCGCTCTCTATGGGGTTGGCGCAATCCGAGCCTCGCTGGGACGCGACATTGCACCGCGTGACGTACGGCAGATGCACCACCTCGTGGCCGCAGGCGTGCTTAATGCGCTGGTTGATCCGCTCACACATTTTGGGCAATAAATCTCCTTTTTTTCTCTTTTTTTTAACCTTTAAACGTGTTAGTCGTGGGATGGGAAAAAGGGGTTTTCTCGATAATGGGAGGTATCCACTAACAATGGAGAGGCTGTCGATCAAGTCTGCTACGCGTGAGCCCGTATAGTCGTGATGGGTGTACAATTTATCCACATATATTCCAGGTCGGCGATCTGTCTTTTATACCCTGATTATACGAGACACCGGCACGGGTTCCAAGCACGTGCCAGTGACGAATCATGAAGCAACATTGCAAGGAATCTCCACCGCCACCTCCGCGGTCAGACACGTTTACTAAGCTCCAGCCCCTCCCCAGTCGGTCGATTCGGATTTGCCGGGATAGACGGGATAAATAATTCAAGTGCGGAGAAGTGCTTCAATTGGGAAGCGACGGTGTCATTCAGTGGTGCAACCTTGCCAATTGGCACCGAGGGGGGAGGGGGAGGTCGCGGGCGTTGAAGGGCGTTGAGCAGCAATTCGCGTCCGCGGTCGCGGAGCCAAATAGGGCCCTTATTCTCCGTGATGCTCGCTCTGCCGCCCGTCGATCCAAACAGCTGGGTTCGTTTTGGGTGACATTTTCAGGGTCTGCTTCACCTTAATTGCCTTGGTTTCAGGTTGATGGATCTGTCTTGGGAGCAACGTGGACCCCAAGGCTTGTTGGCACCGCGACTCGCCGCATCCATTACTATCAATAGCACCCGCGATAGCCACTCGATGCGTGATTAATCCACTAATCACAATAAACTATCGCCCGCACTCTGATATTAACTATATATTAGAGGCTGGGCGGCATTTATGTGGTGCCAATTTCAGAATAGCAGCAACTATGCAATATGCCAAGCTCCGCGTGTTGCCTAGGGTAGGCAGCACGCAACGCGCCCTCGAGCTGACTCGTGTGCGTGGCATCTCACGTCAAATGACTTTTAGCATGTCATCGGCAATGTTCATTTTGGGGTTTGCTTCCAATGACGACTCGTAGAGCACGAGTGGTATTCACGAACGGAGTACACACTCGACATAATGAGCGGCATGCGTGCAACTAAGAGTCTGCATGCAACAATGATCAATCGAAGGGTCAGACTGCCTTGGTCAACTCTTATAATAATAAGAATTAGCAGATGTGCACACAGCTTTGAAGGATATCGAGGTTTTATCTTCGACTGTGTATTTAAACTATCTGACCAAATATCACCCGATGCTAGGACAAATACAATTTCTCTTGAGACTTTATTTGGTCATGTATAAGAATTAGTCTTGGCAGCTTCATAAAAAAATTGGTATTGCTTTTGTTCTTAATTATGAACAGGGTTTTCTAATTTATTAATGTTGGCATCACCGTTGTATTTACCCCACAAACGGTGTCAGCAATGGCCTTGCAGTTATATCATAAATTACATTTAAATAAAACCACAAAATAAAGTTAGCGTCATCTTTCGTCAAGCAGTCCATCATTTGAGAGGGTATGTATGTTGTGCATGAGGTGCGCTGCTACCCTATATACCTGATGTGCAGAATCGAAACTAGTGGAGCCACCGATGAAGAGAAGCTTAGCAAGAAAAACGACTGGATTTTAGAGAATAAAAAGAAACTGGGCCAATATGATTGGTACAAAGTATAAAAATTGAATGAGAACGCAAAAAGAAACGACACCTGCAGGATTCGAACCTGCGCGTGCGAACACAATGCCTTGATATGCTTTATAGCAGGGCATCGCCTTAACCACTCGGCCAAAGTGTCTTGGTTGGAGAACATGGAAATACTCTAGAATATATAGACATGCGCTGAGGGATTGATTGCCATTGCTGGAACAGCATGCAGCTACAATAATAAAATTTTAATTGTCCTGCTAGTAATTTGAGTGTTTGAACCTGAATGCGCCGTCTGGTCTCATTTCAACCTGCCTTGTATCCCACAGCACCATCGCAACCTGGTACGTCGCCTGGCTGAGTATGACTTACTGTCCGGCTCTCAACCCGATCCCATTGGTATCATTGTTCCAATTCTTATCTCGGAGCCCGATTTAGATGCCGTTGGAAAAATGGTGCAATGTGGTACATCTTGACCTTCGCAGCCTGTGGGCTTCCCAGTGTTCCCGCGGCATCGAAATGGCGTGCATTCAACAGAGGGATCGGAGCCTGTAAAGCAAGCCTATGCTACAAGGATGCAAACCAAGATATTGGGATGCAATTTAACCTCTGGATTGTGGCCTACAAAAGCTCTCTCGAGCTGATCAGGCTACGTTTCCGTCCTGGATCTCCAGGTCAATATGAGCACCGCTGAAGGATTCTGCTATGCCTTTTTTTTTTTTTGGCCTTTGTGGAAAAAAGTAATATCAGTTGGAAACACCGCAATACGATTACTATAAATTATAAAAATACGCTGGAACGATTTAATTGCTTTGTGAAATCGAAAGAGGGAATATGAGTACGACTGTAATCTGTGGACGTCTTGCGATCGCTCTGGTAACTGCAAAGGGCTACAGCAAGTAAATGGTAGAAACGGACGAGACCTGGAGTAAAGAACTTGCCAATTAATCATCAATCATTAATTGTGATCAGATAGAGAGTCAATGGGATCTTTAGGGTTTTGGGGCTGAGAATATGAATGACTCTTTGTGGTGGTTGCAGGTTGACGTGGCGATGGCCGAATGCAGCGAAGCAGGATTTGAGATTCACAGTGAGAAAACAAAACATTTTCAGAACAAATAGAAGCAAGAGTATACCAAATTATGATCGTTTAATTGCTTCTTTTACCCAAGTGTCTTTGAGTCTAAAAGAATTCGCAAAGACATTGATTGGGCACCCCCAGACGTAATTCCAGAGAGAAATTTGTCATTCACGGCACATTTTTTGCGTCAAAGGAAACTTGTACTCTGCCTATTTCGTAGGTAGGTTAATATTTTAATGTTTTACTGGTAGACAGGATCCATTGAGTGGTTGCGATCAATTTGGATCACCATGTTAGCACATGTTGGATGGGGCCCTGAATTATTCGATCTGGCTTTGGTGTGCCGCGATTTCCCAAGTGTCAGGGAATTTCCCTGTCATTTAACTGCCACAGGCACGAACACGGTTTGCTTGCGTCATGCCAATCATTCCACGTCAAACACATCACCACCAGGTTGCACGGAGCGGTGCAAAAAGCAACACAACATCCAAGATGAAGTAAATGCAAAAAGAGAAGGTCACGGTGGGGGTCGAACCCACAATCTCCTGATTCGTAGTCAGACGCCTTGCCATTGGGCCACGCGACCGTTATCCTTTGTTGGAGAAGGCCGGCCAGTTTTTGGCCTTTGAGGCTATTCTCCAATGGGAGTGAATTTTTTTTGGGAGTCCCAAAGTTCGATGGATTCCTTTGTCGACAAGTAGGATTTATAAACAGAACGGGCGGGAGGGCCCTGGAACAGCAGGGAATTAATTGGCAAAACATGAATGGCATACAAATGCATGTGTTTAGTATTTACTTTTTGAACCGATACCCATCATCGCCTGCGCAACTAAAGCTTTTCATGACCTTGTCCAAGTATCCTATTGCAAGCAAGACCTGCCGTCATTTCTCGAGGTATCATGCGTACTATTAGCTCCCCCAACACCACTACCGAACCAAGCATCTACTTCCTCCGCCGAGCCTTGAAGGTCTTGAGCGGATCTCGTTTTCTAGACCCAACCTTGAATCCCTTGCCCCTCTTGTGTCCCCTCACTTTACGATCCTTTCTCAATGGCACGAAACCGACGTCGTTTGTCAGAGCCTGCTTGCCGTCTTTGGGCAGCAGGTAGTCGGGAATGTGCTTGAGATGTGCTTGCTGTCGTGCTGTTCTAAGCTCTCCGTCGTGTCGAAGATGGGTAAGCTCAGTGGGGTTCTCCTCGAAGTATCTGGAAAGGTGTTAGACGTCTTGGGTAACTAATGGATGGAATCAGACTTACCGCTTGAGCTTCTCGCTCTTGAGAAGTTCTTGTCTTAGCTCTCGAGTTCGGGCCTCTCGGACAGCCACCTTGGTAACGGCACGAAGAGCATCGTTCATTCGGTAGCGGAAGGGATCAACCTGCGTCATGTTGAAGTTGTAAGGCTTCACCTCCTTGCCCCGCTTGGCTTGCTGTCGGATGATCTTGGCCATAACCTTTTCGTCCTTTTCTGCGGTTGCCGTTGTGGTAGGCATGTGCTTTCGGTAGAGATCCTTGGGGACAACAAACGACAAGGCCATACCGGTCTGACCGGCTCGTGCCGTTCGTCCAATGCGATGTGTGTAGGATGAGGAAGACGTGGGTAGGTCAAAGTTGATGACGGCAGAAACCTTTTTGAAATCGACACCTAGATCATGACGTGTAAGTAATTGTTCGGTCATCTGGCTTGCTGGCCATGGCTCAAGCGGAAGCGTTTGGCCAGCTGCCTGGGTTGAAATGGATAGTCCATACCTCGTGATACTCCGTACTCCTTGTCGCCTCTGGACTTTTTTGACTTCTTCTTGGGGCGCTTCTCGCCTTCTGCCTCATTAGACTCCTCGTCCTTGGCCTCCTCGGCTTCATCTTCCTCGGCGGCTTCCTCTTTGTCGCCAAGCATCTCGTTCTTCTCATCCGCAGCAATGATGATGTCGTACACATTTCGGTTAAACTCCTCGACGACGTGCACTCTCGAGTTGAGAGGCAGCTCCGAGTTCAAGATACAGCTCCTGATTCCAAACTGCTCAAAGAAGAGCTTCAATCGGTAGCATCGGTCGATGTCGCTCACGAAAATAATGACCTTGCCCTTGATCAACTTGAGCTTGAAGATAACGTAGGCCAGAAGGAACTTCTCGTCCTCACCACACCTGTTGGTTCTTGTTAGCTGCAATTGAACAAATATCAATGCTTGGATACATACTTGGCGACAAACTGGGTGATACCACCACCCTCGGCCTCCTTCTCCTTGAGATCCAGCAGAGTTGGGTCTCGGCGGAAAATTCCCTTTAGCGTGTCGACTTCGTCTGTCAATGTCGCACTCATCATCATGACCTGAACACCCTTGGGAATTGATCGGGAGAGGTTCTCCAAATCGTCATTGTATCCGTAGGACAGAACCAAATCGGCCTCATCCAGGATGAGATGGGTCAACTTGTCCAGGGAGAGGGCGGAAGAGTTGAGGTTGTGCCATGCTGTAGCAGGGGTAGAGATAACAATGTCGGGAGAGTTTGAAAGGAGAGCTCGCTGGACGGCGTTGGAGACCTTGTCGGTCAACTTGGCGGTTGAGATGTCCTTGGCGCAGAATGCAGAGAACTGCTCGATGGCCTTGGAGACCTGGTCGGCAAGCTCGCGGGTGGGGACGAGGATGAGGGCGGAAGTAAAGGCGGTCGAATCGGTCTGGAGGTCGAGTTAGAAAACTGAGGGGTCTCTGTTGTTTGTATATTGCGACATGAACATACAGTTTTGCGCTTGAGGATGCTCGAGAGCATGGGCAGAACGTAGGCGGCGGTCTTTCCAGAGCCGCAATCGGCCTTTGCTAGGACGTCCTGGCCATTGAGAGCTAGAGGAATGGCTTTGCGCTGGACGAGAGTCGGCTTGGCGAACTTTTGCTGGGCAACGGCCTGCAGCAATCGAGGGTCGAGGCCGAGATCGACGAAGGAAGTCTCTTCTTCGGGCTGGGGGGACGTCTTGGGCGCATCAGACTTGACCACCTCGGTCGCTGCCGAGGGCTCGTCGGCCTGCTCGCGCTTTCTCTTCCCGGACACCATTTCGTCGATTCGTGACTTGGGGGAAATACGACTAAATTGGCGGGTCGTGAGGTTGTCGATTTCTCAGCGAGCATCACAAACTGTCGGACCTGATGCGACGACCTCCAAATTTCCAAGCCGACTGAGGGGCAGCTTGCCCACCGGAACATCCTGTGATTGGCGATCTCGGAATGGCCCTAGCCATAAAGGGAATAGACTGTGAATCTCGGATAAACTAGCACAAAATTTCAAAGCAACTTTTTTTTCTTATCGTCTTATCGGAAATGTCTCCACTAAAAAAATCCAGCCCGCCAAAAAGTTCCAGAAGAAATTCGGGAGGCAAAGGGTGCCGTTGATGCAAGCGCAAAGTATAAAATATCAATTCCGGATAGAGCCTTAACTACATCAAAATTCCAAGGTTTCCTTGACCTCATCACTTAATATGAAGGTATTCAGGACTATATCGTAATTTTTATTTCACGGTCACCGTTTTTACTGTTACAATGGCTGACTATGGGTGTACTACCCCGGCTTTCTGTGCATGCAGGACGCATGATCGGGTCCCCATGCATTTTGACAATTTCATCACACATGCAATGGAACTGTAAACTACTTGGAATGTAGCTGTTTCAAATCTCAAAGTTAATCTTGTTTAATAATTAGTCAAACATTTGAAACAATTCACAGTCACAGTGTGGCAGTCATCAATTAGAACCTTAACAATTGTATTCATCATATCGCTCGAATTCTCATACCAAATCCCAGCCGGGGGTTTTCTTGTTCCCTCTCGGCATCCAATTGCAAAATCATCCTTCCCATTTTTAACACACGCTCAATCTATTCATTTATAACAAAAGACACAAGCCGTTTACCACTTGATGACACGGTTGGGGAAGAACTCGTCAATGAGCTCCATGTAGTAGGGCTTGAGCTTGTCAGCATCGGGGACGCCGTCGCTCTTGCTGTACAGGTCGTAGGGGTTGAAAGCCTGGACAGCCTTGAGCATCTCCCAGTCCTTGTCGCACATGAGGTGGCGGTAGGCGCCCTCGCGGTGCCAGGGGTAGAAGGAGTGGTAGCGGATCATGGCAAGAGCCTCGTCGGGGAGGGTGGACTGGTCCTTGACGACGTGGTAGAGGTACTCGTCGTGGCCCCAAGAGAGCATGATGTTGTCAAGACCGCAGTTGGGGGAGTAGATGCCGTGCTTGGTGTTGAAGTCGGGGTTCTTGGCATCGGGGTTGCCCTCAGCAAAGGTGTCGGGGTAGATGATGCGCTCGTCAAAGGCGCAGCCGACGGGGAAGGTGTCACCGACAACATCCCACTGGCCCTGGGTGCCGAGCTCGGGGTCGAAGACCATGAGCTTGCCAAGGTCGTGGATGAGACCAGTCAGCTGCATCCAGCGGGGCTTGCCATCGCGGCGGATAGCCTCAGCGGACTGGAGAAGGTGCTGGATCTGGGAGAGGGAGGTGTCGGGGTCAGACTCGTCGATGAGGGTGTTGAGCTTCTCCATGGCCTCCCAGATGGTCATCTCGGGACGGGGGCGGGTGGCGTTGTAGAAGCGGTTGCGGGCACCCAGGTTGTAAGCAACAGTCTGCTTGTGGTGCTGCTCGCGGTAGAAGTTCTTGACACGGTCGACGGCGTCGTCGTAGTTGCGGAAGGCCTGCTTGTCCTTCTCCGTGTCGAACTTGGACTCGGAGTCGTACTTGATGGCATTGACCTCCTCAATCTTGTCGGCCATGGCCTCGAGGGCAGCGCCCTTGGAGATGTCCTCAACAGCAGCGGGAGCCATTGTAATTGATTATGTGGAAAAGTCGGGATAAGACTTTGGTGTGAAAGTGGTGATGATGTTGAAGTTCTGGAGAAGATTGAGCTGTGTAGTGCTTTGATCTTCAGGTGATGATGAGCTTGAGAGACAAAAGACGTGTTGATGTCGTCGAGGCGCCGTCCTTTTGTATTCGTCTCGTATCCTGCGAAAAGCAGCCCTCGCCTGCGTAGCGCAGTGGGTGTATAGACGAACGCTCCATCTTGTCCCCGCACGATCGGAACCGAATGACAGCCAATCCGCAGCGACGCAACGACGGTTACTCGGTGGTTTCTCACAGGATTTGCCTGGATCTGGATGAGTGTCAGTCGGCGGCCGAGATCTGGGGAATGCCTGGCCCACCTCGGGAGAAATTTCTCTCTCGAGATGGCCAGATCGGGTTAGGCCCGCCGCAAAACGCCCCCAGGAACTCGATTTAGCCGCACATTAGCTTGGACAGCTTCGCGGGTGCTAACCAGATACTTCTAGCGCCGCCGGTGCGTTCCCTTTTGGGATGCGAGCCCACCAAACTAGAATAGAACCATGGTTCATCCTGTGGAGAGGGCGGGCCGGCAGAGCGTCGCAGATGCACGCTGATGCGCACCTCGCGCCCCCAGCAGAACCCACGTTGGTTTAGATCGGCCTCGATTCGCCGGGGTTGCCCTGACGTCGCCCCAATTTCAACGTCACGCGGGTTGAAGAAAAGAAACACAGCGACCATGGTCGTCCTTCCCAATCCGAGCTTGTGTGTGCCTGGATCCTCTTTAGGGGCTTTCTGGCGGCTCGGAAATTCTTGCTCGACAAGATCAGGCACGGAAGAGGCAGCACTGCTTCGCAGCTGTCTCGGTCAGGCCCGCAATGCCCGGTCCGGCGACGCTAACAAGACGAGGCTGGGGAATCATGGGGAGAGGGATGCATGACCCGGGGAAATCTTGGGGTCTTTGAGTTGCCTCATCTGGCTCCTCTCTTTCCAGATCCTGTCAGCTTGGTAATTCTCTCGAGGATATTGGTGAACCACGCTGAAGGGAGGGTTAGGGGTCTCGGCAGTCCAGATGCAACCGGGGCATTCCCCTAGTCCCTTGCCTTGGGTTGATGCTGGGCCATCTATGTCTCGGTCAACATTGAGCAGATCCTATTCATCGTATTGCTATGACTGCCATTCGCTCTGAAAAGCCTTTCTGTTTTGCTTTTTGGGTGCTGCCGCATGACAAAGTGAAGGTCTCGTCACGCGAGCTGCCCAATTGCCAAAAAAAGTATCTTGCTCTCCGGGTCGTAATAGGAAAGCAAGCCACGTTGGAGCTGTCAAGCTGTTTTCTAGCGCCAATATTCAGGGACCACCGACGTCTCAACCACCCAATTCTCCCCGGCTGACCGGCTGCAACGTGGGCCGCCTCGCTAAATCCTCAAGGTGAGAAGACGTCCCCGTCGCCAATCCCTGCCGGCCATCGCGTGATGGTGGCCGTGAGACAAAGCGCCTCCCCCCACGTTTTAGCCTCTTCTCCGCATCTCGTTCAAGTGAGGGAGACAAGCACAGGCAGCGTTTTGACAACTGCCGGGTCCGTGAGATGCCTGCTCACCTTGCCCTTCCTGCGGACCGGGGATAGCTGGTTGTGGTGGAGGGTGGTGGAGGGTGGAGGGCCGAGTGGAGGTGGTGGCCGTTGACGAAACGATGCGCCACGGATCCAGTCTTCGCCCGTCATAACCACGTTTAGAATGGCAAAAGGAATACCCTCCACGTGAAGGGGGGTTGTCAGAAATCGCTAGCCTGCGACCTAAACGCGCCTCGCACATTAGCCCAGGCAAGACTTTCCAAGCGCGGCACCAAGCGTTAGCCTCACGGTCAGCATGGCAAGTCTGTCCGGCCGGGGATAAGCGGGGCGTTCTGTTGGATGTCTCGAATGCTGCTTTTGGTTGGCCTGGCCATCTGAACGATGCTGCATACCCCAAATTGAGAAATGTTGCCCGGTCGGAACGAGGGAGCATGATACATCACATAGTGGCTAGTGCCTGAATCCAGTAGGAATCGGCACAATGCAACTGCCACCATCCATTCACAGGAGGAAACAGGCTGACCGACAAGCGTAAAGAATGCGGACATTTGTCGGGGTTGCATGATCTGATACAACAACTCAAAACTATAGGCTACTTGCCAACTCACAAGTTGAAGCAATTGACAGTCAAGTTCACTTGGCGTCACATTGATGTCACTCTGATAACAATCGTCATATGTGTCTTTTCTGGCAGCGACACACAGTCGGCGATACAATTTTGATAACAGGCAGACGCTGGCCATTTGAAACAATGCCAAGGGTCAATTGATTGTTGGTGGGTTGTGGTGTACTCCATATGCCCTAATCCAACGCAGACTGCGCAAGCCGATGGATCTCTTCTCCGCAACCGTTGAAGAAAACAACGCAACACAAACACCGATAACAATTCCAATAATCCCAAAAATCGAAATACTCGCCGAAGTGAAAACTGGCTTTTCTGGTAATTGGCATCACCACGGAGGTGGCAACAAGCTCGCGCGCCAATGGCCGCCGCGATAAAGGGTTCGGTCAGGGTGCAGTGAGGCAAAATTGCTGGGGCCAGCGTCAACTTGCATATGTAGGATCAGATCGCATGAGGGCACAGCCAGCCATCTCAAACCCGTTTCCTTGGTATCCGATCGACCCGGGGCCAGGCAGGTTGAAGGGATGATGCAACGAGATGCGGCCGCCGCAGGGGTGGCCGGTCGTATGCGCCATGCCACCGCCGCATCGCATGCCACAAGCGAGGTCTGTTGTCGCACCGCGCTTTGCCCTTCTCCACTTGAAATCCTCCGCTATTCATCATCGTGACTGCAGGAGCGGAGGCAACTTGATTACGTCCAATCTTGGCGCAACGCGTCGCCCCTTTTTGGGGCGAAACGATCTAGACCTAACCACCGCACTTCTCAGCGACTGGAAGTGCACCGCGCCGCAGACATGCAGAGTAATTGTTGAAGGCGTAATGCATAAGCAACTATCGGTCCCAGACAACCGTTTCAATGAAGTTTGGTACGAGCTAGTTGTACCCCTTTTCATCATACCTCGTTTGAACTTGACTGTATATCCATTCTCAGAAACCACTATCCACATGATAACCAATGACTCATAAATCTAGAGAAATTAAATCTCTATCGTGAAAGCATTATATAGTTGCCCAGAAAGACGCTCCTGGTTAGTAACTGTGATGATGGAATGCACCTACGACACATACTTGGCTCAAGTACATATTGGCAGGTCTTCATTATTCCAGTTCCCATACATTATAGTGTTCAGAAGAACTCCAACTTCCAACCAATCCGCACGGACTCGTCCTCCATCATCATCTAAGCGTTTATGTTGTATTCCTTCGTCTGCGATAAACCCGTGAGTTGAATGAATGCACCAAAGTAGGCTTCGACGTGGCCATAACTCAAGTAATTCCATTGAAAACAAATATACAACGCCAAAGGCCTTATTCCCAGATAGAGAAATGAGCGTCCAACAGTGCGAGAGTCAGAATCCGCTGGGGTGACATACACTCAAGGAAGGATTCCCAACATTTCATTGCTGCAGCCAATTCTTGCTCTCCTGGTACACTTGTGCTGGACATCCAAGGATAAAAGGCTTTGGTTAACTAGACTAGATCATGATGTCTAAAAAAAGAAGATATAGGGTAACCTCAAATAGAGTCGGTTGCCATTTGTCTCGAGATGTCATGTCATCCTTAGCAGCCCACTGCACGATTCATAGCTTCAATAGCTCGGGTTATTTAACATCTTAAATTTAGGTATATGTATTCTATTTTTAGTGGGATGGTTCCTAGAAACCAAGGTCAATGTTTGTGTTAAACCAAGCGCGGTTGTTAGACTTGTGCTTTAAAAGTAGGAACTATTTATGATGGCAAAGAGCAAAACCCAAGACTTAGCCGACAATGCGTAGTCACGAGATACAAACCAGCAAGATAAGCTTTAGTTCAATTGAAAGGATAGTTCTTGTGAAGAAGACCTTAAGCTCAGCATGGCCGGATCCGACTTCAGTCCCATTGATGTGGCTGTAGTCGCAAGCTCGCAAATGATATGATTTTAGAGTAAACTATATATCGCAGTTGAAAACATACCAGATGGCTTAGAATGACAACGTGGCGCTCATTCTATTCACTTGTTATTCACTGTTTGTGTTGTTGACAAGAAGGCGATCTCGCAGGTGATCTGCGATGTCCTGCTCGTCGTGACACCAGTTTTCCTTCCCTTGTAGAGCGAGGGCTTATGAGGCAATTAAGTAGAAAGTTTATTTTAAAATAAATTAAAGAAAAAGGCAGTGTCTTCGCGACTTGAAGAACTGTCTTCTGGATGGGCGATGTGGCCGCGGAAGGGGGGCGCTGCGCGCGATGGGGCATCGGAGCCGAGTGCCTTTCGTTGGAAGCCATGATTCGATCTCACGTTATAATTAACACTCTCAGAAATACTTGGATGAGTTACTGATAACTAATTACTTCCGTGTCACTGCGAGGTGAGGTAAACTAGGAGTAGCTGCATCCGCGGAGCGGATGCAGCTGTGTCGTAGTTGTGTATCTTCATCATTGTATTCAGCACCTGTACTATATGATGCCTATATCCATAGTCTTTTGTGCAAAAGCTACATACGTATTGGCCCCAAAAAAGGCTGACAATGGCACTATATCAATGTGTGTGGTGCTGAGATGCAAAAAGTTGGGCGCCCATCTTGGACGCGGGATATCTTTGGAGGTTGAGGGAATTGAACCCCCGACCTTTTGTAGCTCTGCATGTGGTTTAATTAATGCAAAACAAACGTCAAGAGAATAGAAGAAGTCTCTTATTATTATTATTTGTTTTATCTTCATTTTTCTCCCGTCTTTCCCAAGAGTGAATCGTGTTGATACTGGGACTCGTGGCATCTTGATTAGTCACGTGTTGGGCGGCCGTGTCGTGTTGGGCCATGCCACATGTGGGAATTTCCAAATCCGGAAATGTTGTCGGAAGCCATGGGAATCACACGCGGACACAGTCCTCCTGCCATCAGCCAAAAAAAAAAAAAAAAAAAAAGCCAGCTAAGTTTGGCAGGGATTGTGGGTAGGATGTGTGCTGGAGAGAGAATTACGGACAGGGTGTGAGGGCTGATTATTTTTGAAGGGCCATGGCTCTGTCTCTTCAATGTAGTCCAACACAGTAGGATACTTTGAAGAGACAGAGCCATGTCCCTTCAAAAATAATCAGCCCTCACACTCTGTCCGTTATTCTCTCTCCAGCACACATCCTACTCACAATCCCTGCCAAACTTGCCGGCTTTAGATTTCTGTTTTGGGAGCTGTTCGCGGCGATTTGGGGTGTGTGCGGGTGCGGGAGCGGTCGTTGGGCAGGCGGCTGTGTTGGTGGCACGCCCGGTTTGCTGGATTCGGATCGAAATGTGAAATGTGTGTTTTTCTGTGTTTAAAATGAGATTTGCAGACACAAAAGCTCGAGGGTCTGATTCTCTCAATCTCCATGATGACTTCTGCGTCTTGGATGGGTGTTTCTTTGAGTATTTGCGCCGAGGCCTTCAATACAGGGGCACCAACTGAATTCGTCCATCTGGGATACACGTGAAGGCTTACAAAAGGTCGGGTTCAATTCCCTCAACCTCCAGAGATATCCGGCGTCCAAGATGGGCGCCCAACTTTTTGCCTGTCAACACCACGCACATTGATAGAGTGCCGATGTTTACATTTGTCTGCCCAAATAAGACATGCAGAACTACAAAAGGCTGGGGGTTCAATTCCCTCAACCTCCAAAGATATCCGGCGTCCAAGATGGGCGCCCAACTTTTTGCCTGTCAGCACCACGCACATTGATAGAGTGCCGATGTTTATATTTGTCTGCCCGAATAAGACATGCAGAACTACAAAAGGCTGGGGGTTCAATTCCCTCAATCTCCAGCAGGATTTTCGCATTCTCGGATGCGGTCTCTTTTTTGGGCGTCCGCCTCATCACTATTGATAGAGGGCCGATGTTAACATTTGTCTGTCCAAACAAGACATGCAGAACTACGAAAGGCCGGGGATTCAATTCCCTCAATCTCCAGAAGGATTTCGTATTCTCGGATGCGGTATCTTTTTGGACATCCGCTTTGTCCCCTTTGAGAGAGAACCAGTGTCGTGGTTTTTCGTTGGAAAACGACGGGGCACGATTCCCAATCTCCAACGACTAAGGCATCCTGGATGGACCGTCACTTTTCGTATATCCGCCACCTCCGTTTGATAGAGGACCTGCACCTCGTTTTCTGCCTGGAAATACCATGCAGAGCTACGAAAGGTCGGGGGTTCAATTCCATCAATCTCCAGCAGGGTTTTTTTTTCGCATCATGGGATGCCACTTCTGTTTGGGCATCCGCCCGCCGACCATTTCCATAGAGGGCTATGACTGCTGTTTTGGTTCAAAATAATGTGCACACCTACAAAAGCTCAGGATGAACCCCCTAATCTCTAGTTGCTTGGGCGTGCCCAACTACCTCCGACAGAGGACCGACGTTCTATTTGTGCATCCGAAATATGAGATGCAGAAGGAGCGAGAGCGAGAGCGTGCTGCGGCCGGTGCCGGTGCCTGGCAGCTGGCAAGCTGGAAAGGAAGGAGCACTGTTTAATTTCTCAGGTGAAGGCACCTGCAGATAACCCCCAGACCTCGGGGCTTCATCCTCCTTTTCCTTCATTCTTCTCACCTCTTCTCATCTCTTCAACCCGCCTCTCTCGACTCGCATGCGAAACCATGTCGAAATGTTTGTGTGAGCACATCTTTGCAATGTTTCTGGTACACTATCCTTGCCGCATTGTTTCCAGCCTTCACCTGCCCACACCCTGCTTCTTCTGGCTTTTTTTGCTCTTCTCTGCCCTCCTCTTCTCCCTCTCCTTGGTCTTCTAGCTCTTCCCACACCCTTATCTCAATGTCCTAGCACCTTCGGGGACCATATATCCTTTCACATCACCCCCCAGTTGCTTGATTCTTCCATGATTCATTGGTCCCTCACCTTGTTTTCAGGCCCTTTCACTCGACTGAATGAGCGATGCTAATGCTAACTCAGCACCTTCAGTCACCTCCAAACTGAGCCAAACCGAGGGGCATCCCCCCAAAAAGCCCAAGGGCAAGACCAGTCGGGCGAGCTCCAGGCGAGCTCGCCCGAAGTGCTCCATCTGTGGAAAATGGGGACACAGACCAGACGAGTGCTGGCACCGGCCAGCAGCCCGTAAGTCTCGTTTCTTTGGCAACAGACACCCAAAAGCTAATGCGCATTAGCTACGGTGATCCATCGCAACATCACCGTGGGGGCTGGCTCATCCGTATTCGTTCGGCCGGTAAGTCCCCACCTCTCGACTTGAGATTTGTGCTGATGTTTGTTATAGGATGGCCGAGTGCAGATTGTCGGGGGACGAGTGCTCGGGGGGCCGACCAGAAAGACCCGACGAGGAAAGAAGAAGAAGGGCCTGGGGCCAGACCAGAAGGGTGCTGGCATCGGCCAGCAGCCCGTAAGTTCTGTTGTTTTGATCCCAAAAACCCAGAAACTAATTTGCATTAGCTACAGTGATTCACCACAATATCACCGCGGGGACAGACCAGTCACTTCGCACCCACCTCGTAAGTTGCCACCTCTCGACTCAAGGTCTGCACGAAGATGAATGCTTGGATTCTTACAACCACCAGCCTGTGCTCACCATCTTGCATCAACACGCCCCCGAAACGCTGATCAAGGCCTCAGAACTAGACGCTAGGCGATTGCGAAAAGAACGCTAGGGAATGTTTGTCAGAGAACGGGCATGCCACGGTAACTGGCGGGCGGGTTAAGAAGACCCGTCGTGGCAAGAAGAAGAAAGGTCGGGGGGGCAGACCAGAGAGGAGGACAAGAAGGAGAAGGAGAAGAAGAATGGGGGCGATGGCCCCGGGGGCTCGACCACGAACGCCTAATTTTTTTTGGTCAATAACACACTGTCCCCAAGCGGCCTGAACCTACTCTTGTATTTGGTATTGTTTTCGATCTTATTGATAAATTCCCTATCCCCGTCGTCTAGTTGGGATTTATCGTCGATATAGGTCTCCAATAGGAGTTCGATTTCCTCTTCCTTTTATTCTAAGAAGCTTTTGATATACCTGTGTGTAAACTTGACTTGTAGGAGCTTTAACTCGAAGTGGATAAGCTTGAACTTTAGCTTGGTTTCGATGTTGTTGCCAAAATATGCCTCCCTTGTCTTATTAACAAGGTCTTCGTCGAATTTGTTGACTGTGGCTAAGGTGAACGCGATGCCGGTCGTTTGGAGCTTGTTGCTGTTGTTTTTGTTGTTGTTGTTGTATGACTCATTGGCCTGCTCGAGCGAGTTGGCTATTATTGTCGATCATTTTGCTATTTGGATAGCTATCGGCACAGTGTATTCATTATGTACTGGAATTGGCTGGTAGCAATCTTTTTATTGTTTATGAAAGTTATATTGGAGAAAGGTTTTCTTTCTCGAAGTTTTTATCTTGCATTAGGTCTTGGTTGATAGTTTGGTACGAGGGCAATCATACCGTTGGATTGAAAAGTCTACTTGTTCTGCGGGTGACCGTGTTGAGCTTTTCCTGTGAGAATAGGAACTTCAAAAAACTGATCTCAACACTGTCCCCAAGCTGCCTAGCCGAATTGCTATAATGAGGAAACGGGCAAATCTAAATGTAACACGCTTTGTACATCCAAGAACGTGTCCAGTCTCTGCATCCTTCGGGGTACGTCTACTACCACGTTGTCATTCCAGTTCTGGCTTGACAGCCTTCGACGATGCTCCTGGTCATTCCCTGAAATATATTCATTCCTGTTTCCAATACACTATTCTTTCTGCCAAGAATTGAGCATCTGATATCCTTGAGTGGTTCTAAAGGGACCAGGGCACCAATATTACGATGAGGCAGGAGTGAAAAGCGCTGGGGTGGTGTCAGTGTCAGTCAGCAGGCAACAGTTGGAAAGAAAAGAGCAGGACTTGATTTCTCAGGTGACTGGCACCTGCTGATAAAACCTCAGGGGTTAGAGATTTCCTTTTCTTCCTTTCTCCCTCTTCTTTATTTCTCCTTTTTCAATCCCTTCTGCTCATTTTCAAGTGTACGTGCGAGCCGACTCTTTGTTTCCGCTATACCGTCCCTGCCGCGTTGCTTCCCGCCTTCACCTACCCTCGCCTGACTTCATCTGCTTTCATCTGCCGTCGCCTGCCGTCTCCCATTTTCTTTCATCTTCAACTGGAGGAGAGATCTCAATCTTGATACCAAACCTTCAGTGTTGTCCTGACTGGGGTCACTACGACTTCCCAAGAGCAAAGCCAGCCGCATTGCGGCAAGTGGTGACACCGACCAGAGGATTGCTAGCACAAGTTGGCGGAAGGCAGTACGTTTTCATCACTCTTGTTATATTATTTGAAGTCCAACTAACATCTAACAGCGACCAATATCTATCAAAAGGACTCGCCCAGTTTCTCCAACGTGTACGATAGGATCCAAAGGCCCTTCTCGCTGGTCGAGCCCCTATAGCGAACGTTGACGAATATATCAAACGAAGCAACAATGGCAAACTCACCGACCCAGCGACAAAGAAGTGGCCGCCGGGGGGCATTGTCGATTCGGGCCTTCATACGTTTGTATAATGGCCGTCTGAGACCCAACATAAAAAGCTCAGCCCTTTTCTTCATATGTTCATCCAACAAGATCGGCGTGGCATGATGCTTGGGATTTACCAGGGGTTGATTGGGCTCGGCATATGGCACACGAATACGATTGATTGATAATGGGCCCAAGTGCCGGGAATACGATGGCGACCCGAGCGCAGGGATTTTTTTTTTTACGATGATAGAAATAAGTCAAAGAAAATTGGCCTGCGCAATTGATGGGAAATGCGATTGCGATTGCGAGGTTCCGCGCATTCAATTAACTCACCGAGGCTGATCAATGCGAGAGTGCACCACCTTATTGCGGAATTGCCGCGTGGGCAAGCCGGCAGATAGGCCGAATCCGGCGGGGAGGTAGATTCGCACTTCCGACCGAAGGTGCCGAGCGCAACTCAGTCACATAGTAGCATTATGCAGAGCCCGGTGTCTGTGATTAACCGGCGTGTAAGTACATAGTCCGACTTTGTTGAGCGGCGCGTGCAAGTGGATTGGGATAGAAACCGGTCGAAGCTCTGAAGTGAGAGAGCAAGGACGGGGGGCCGTGGGGGGTTTAACGGGGTGGTGGTTGTGCGCAGGAGAAATGGCCTGCATTTCGGGACAAAGAGCCAGTTTGGATCTTTTGTGCGCCCCTTTGTAAATTAGAATTGGCCCATTGTTATTATATTATTTCCAATGGCAACTTGTCGGAACCCGTGTGGTTGCGACACATGGGGCGCATCGCCAAGGTGGGGAAAACCACCCGACAGCTAAGCCTTGGGCGCTCGGTGTCATCGGAGGGTTTGCGACATTGCTCTCGCTGTTGGGATTCGCATTACGGCCTCGGATTCAAACCTCACACATTTAAAAACAGGGACCCCCCACACCCACGCCGCAAATCCGGAGCTTTCCACTTCTCTTCCCTTGCACACACTTTGCTCCTCCAAAAGAGCCGCACCTCGAATATCGACGTCGGAATCGACATCGCAAACTCCGGAGCCATGGATCACGTCGAGCAGCAGATGGCCGACCAGGCCGCCAAGGAGCTCACTGCGTATGTCCTCTTTCTCTCTTTTCCAAGCTGTAGGACATACCTCGCTAACCATACTCCCAAATAGCTCCGCCCTCTTCTCCCCCCTCAACATCATCCTCCTCTCCGCCGTCCTGTACACCTGCTACGCGCTCCTCCGCCCCTCGCCGCCGCCCCAGCTCCCGCCCCAGCCCGCCGCCACCGTCTTCCGCACCTACACCCCTCACACCCTGCTGCCCTTCTCGGGCGAGAACGACTCCCCCGTGTACCTGGCTGTCCGTGGCCGTGTTTTCGACGTCACCCGCGGCCGCAACTTTTACGGTCCCGGTGGTCCCTACGCCAACTTTGCCGGCCGCGACGCCAGCCGAGGTCTGGCCTGCGGTAGCTTCGACGAGGACATGCTGACCAAGGACCTGGATGGGCCCCTGGACAAGCTCGAGGGTCTCGACGCCGATCAGGTCGAGGCTCTCGAGGGCTGGGAGGCGCGGTTCTTGGAGAAGTACGAGGTTGTGGGACGCCTGGTCTCTGTTGCCGACTTTGGCAAGGCCGAGGAGAGCAAGTAGACTCGGGTGAGAGAGAGACACCAATGATGGTGCATGTAGGGGAAAATGGCACGATTGGACAGCCGTCGGCAGAGCACGGGATGGAAGCCACGGACATGGACATGCACGACGTTATTGCCTCATGATTTAGCACTGCAATGTTTTTTTTTAAATCTAAAAAATCGGAATGATGAAATGGAGAGGACCTCCTCTCATTCTTCGCATATTGCCAAGTTTCAGTAAAAGAAAAAAAACAGCATGACCTCACGGGGTTCATCAAACTAAATCTCACAAAAAACTTCGCAAGTCATCATATTGTTGACTTCCCATCCATTTTATCATTACTTATAGAAGACGGTACAAGATAAAACAAAACAAAAAGCCGTTCCGTAACCCTCGCGATAAGAGGAAAACATGGCTTCGGGCGTCCCGCTGTATACCCAAAGCACAGCGCCCACGTGCAATCCAAACTCCGTGCAATGCCTCCTATACACACGTGTAGCCACGCAAACCTGAACCAGATACAAGGTTGGAGGAAAAAATGACAAAAAAATATGGTCGAGGGAGAGAATTTGAAACAAGAAGAAAAAGGCAGTGTTGCCTCAGGAGCATGCGCGTGAAGCGCCAGGACCGAGCAGAACCTGCTTCTGGCGCTGATCTTGACCATCAAATCATACATATTCATCCCCTCACTGGGGTCGCATCTCTAACACCGTGGCCGCTTTGCGAATAATGGCTGCCGTCTTGGCAATAAGCTTCCGCACCGCATTCCAGTCTTTTGTTTCGACTGTGTCGCGGATAGCAGGGAAGAAGGCCTCGTCGTATCCTGACCACAGCTGCGGGCCAAAGACGACGTGTTTAAACTGTGTACGATTGGGCACCTGTAATATGTTAGTTCTGCCAGTAGCTAATTTCACAGATAGGAAGACTTACACCACCACCTAGTTCTAAATCGAGTAATGATGTTTCGAAGAATGCCATCTTATTGTTGTATTCGAGTCGATCAGCACCAATGTCGTTGGCTTCCCAACCTCCGTTGGCTAGAACAACACGGTCCCAGTCCATCTCCCACTTTTCAAACTTGGCAGCGTTTTGCTTCACCAGCTGGACAGCGTCCTTCATTTCCTTGAAGGAGACGCTGTTCGACTTGGTATCGGCAGACTCGCCGTCCCGCTTGCTAGTTTGTTCGTTGGTCCATTTCTCAAGATCGTTGACCCAGCCGTCGAGGTTCTCACCATATGCTGTCATGTCAAAAGGCAGAATGGCTCGGTCTGCTAGATCGAGGATAAGGAGACCAACTACTTGGGACATGAGAGTGTGGTACACAAAGCCCGGGTCGATGTGCTTTTCCACCAGCTTGAACTTGTCGTAGCTGGAGTGATATGGGCTACCGGTTCCCTCAAAACTAAGGTCAATGGAGCTGGTACCGGCAATGTCTTGAAAAGCGACGTAATCACTGCCTGCGCCAAGGCCTCCGAGCTTATCTTGTCGGCGATCCCAAAGTTCTCGGAGAGTAGCGTTGTTGATGGGATCCGTAACACGGCCGAGGGCGTGGAGGAGGGACTTTCTCAACGCCGGCGAACCCGACGCCTGGAATTCCGATCCCTTGACAGCCACGTCGAGATTGATGTATGCGTAGGCATTGGCTCGCAAGGCGTCGAGGTTCTTTTCGACAAACTCTGTTGAACCAATCAGGTTGTACTCTTCAGCATCCCATGACATGAATTCGATCGTTCTGAGCGGCCTCCATCCTCGCGAGACGAGATCGCCAAAAATTCTAGCCATCTCAATCATGACAGCAGTACCCGAGTGAGGATCCGTCGCACCAAAAGCCCAGGCATCTCGGTGGTTGCCAATGATGATGGATTTGGATGTCTGCTCCATACCCACAATCTTGCCGTAAACGTTCCAGATGGGCTTCTGCTCGACTTCGTCCTGCTCGTTCTTAAGGCGAACAATAGGCGATGATTCATCTCCGGTCCACCACTCGACATCGGGAACACCACCGGCCCAGCCATTGGGTACCTTTTGACCATGACCCTTGAGGTGCTGTAGGAGGATTTGGGCGTCTCTCCAGGCAAGCGGAAGACTTGGAATGCGCACGAGACCAGGGGTATCGGCCGGCTTCATACGTGGCTGTCCGTCCTTACTCTCCCAGCCCGGAGTCAAAACGTCGCCGACTACCCAGCTCATCAGACTGACAGCTCCCCTTTGAACACCATCAGCAGGCATCCAAGGTCCCTTCGGCGCCACGACTCCCTTGAGGAATCCATCCTCGGCGGGGTCGCTGTAGATGATGCACCCGGCAAAGCCAGCAAGCTCAGCAGCCTTGACCTTGAGGGCTCTATCCGTCTGGGTGCCATAATATCGCACGAGCGCAATGGCTCCTTCGGTCTTGATACCCTTATCCTGGAGTAGTTTAAAGTCTTCCCGTGATCCGTAGTTGGCATAGATCAGCGGTCCCTTGACGTCGCCCGACTTAGAATGACCGTGGAACACATATGTCTGTCGGCCAGCCGTCTCACCTCCAACCTCCTCCTCTTCTAATTTCGCTGTCCAGATGGCCTTGTTGCTATCTTTACTCTCCAGGATTTGCACTGCTCGGCCATCCTTGGTAGGATAGTTGAGGTACACCTTGTATTCGTCAATCTCGATCTCGTCCAAGCCGGCGCGGCTAAACATGCTCTGAACATCCTTGGCCGTGGCGTAGTCTCCCTCCGTACCGGCAATGTGGGCATAGCTCGAAAAGTGCTGAACGGAAGCGCGCAACCGCCTAGGATCGACGCTCTGCTGCACATGAATACGTAGTTCTTCGGGGTTGAAGCGAAGGCCGCCGCCAAGGCGCTGGGATAAGCCGCCAAACAGGTCGCTGGCAAAGAGCAGCCACACAAAACCGACGACGATAAGGACAGCAAAGGCGCGAATGGCCATGATCAAAGCAGTGGTCCTGTCAATTTTCGGCAGGGGCGGGCACCGTCTTCTCCGGGTCGTCGTCTCTGCGGTGCTTCCGTCTGCACCAGCTTCGGTGTCGTCGGTAGACTCGGCAGCAGGCACTGATGGTCGCGACGGCAGCTGGATTCGCAATCGAGGTAACCTGGGTCGCCATGACCACTTCCACTGCGGTAGGGACAAGAAGCCGATTCGCTTGCCCCATCGCGAGCCGCGGTTGCGGTCGGGTTCCTCAATTTCCATCTCCTGAACCTCCCGCCGCACCTGGGCCGTCTCGTCGTCATCGCTGTCGCTGGCCCATAAACTATCCTCATCATCCGTCTCAACCGTGGGCGGGCGGTAGCCATCGGGTCTGCGGGAGGAGCCACCTGCGCCTCCCGGATTGCGTAAAAGGGACCGCGATTCTTCCTCGGGGGCGTTTGGCTCGTCGATGGGGGACCTCGGGGCCGGGTCCCAGTCTTCGGGGTTGTAGCGGCTCCCGCTGGCTAGGGCCTCATTGTAGGTGGGAGGTATGGGATCGTAGAAGGGTTGCTTTTCTGAAGGCATCTCGAACTAGGTTGAGGCGGACCCTCAAGAGGACCGCGGTAGGGCGCGTCGAGGTTCTCGGATGGCAGCGGATGGCCAAAGTTGAAGGTGGATGGCGATGCAACAGGGGGGCATAAGAGGGCCATACGGAGTACCGGGCGTTGGCGTCGCTGTCTGTCGTGTGTCGTCGTCTTTTGGGTTAGATTTAAGGAGTGAAGGGGGCGGGAAGCAACAACAAGAAAGAAAAGAGCGTCAGAAAGGAGAGATCAGAAACCGACGCAGGCGTTGCATCCTCCGCCCAGATGCAAGCGATGCAGAGATGTCGCGATGCAGCGCTACGCAGGATGAGATGCGGATTACGGATCGGATTGGGGTCGAGGCAAACGAGAGTTGACGAGTGTCCACGTAAGGGACTAACCATGCCAAGCCCACTGTAAACTGTAAACTAAGTCCGCTGGGCGAGGGGGCCTCTTAGGGAGGGCGCCCGCCCATGGGCCCCCCGTAAATCCGCAATGCGTGGCGTTGTAGTTAATCCGTCTGCCGCGCTTGGCAATGGCTGCAACCAAGCTCGACCATTCTCGTGTTAGATAATGCATCAGACTTGGCACGTCTTGGGAGCTGAAGCACTAAACGTAACAGGCGAACTGCTATTCCCGTTTGAATCAACGTGCGCTTCCCAACCCTCTCTGCCAGTCGCATTTCCGCCATCTTGCCCGACAGGCCTGCCTCTTACGTAGTCTCGTACGTACTGCAGCACACCTCGTGCTGTTTCTCCTAATTGCTGCACCGTACCGCTGTGGGTACCTGGAATGGGGGCTACAGGAGCCACAGTTCGCTCTACCCCACAAGCCTCACGATAAAAGGAGGCTGCCCCCTTGCCATGCGCAGGGGTCTTAGAATAGACAGGGAACGGCGTGTGGACAGGAACCCCTCCGAAATCAATACTGGGGCGCTTCATTGACACGTCTAACAAATACCATCCTCCATCCCCTCCGCGGGGGAGCCCGAGTCTTCTAAAAGCCAAGCGCAAGCCGCCCAAGTACAGATATAGCAGCACCGTCTTTCAGCAACACAGTGTGATCCCTTTCCAACAGAGCCACAGCTTCAGACATTGGACGTTTTGGGAGCAAGTATACATATATACAACTACCTGCGATTCACACACCTCCCTTTGAACCAATTGCAGGACAAGCCATTATCTATCTACCACGTCACCTCAACCCGCACTCTCAACATCCCCGGAGCGCACGTCTTAGTTTGGATACAGCACAACGCCCTCGTATTGCCGACTCTTGATGTTCTCCAGAGTCTGGTGAAAGTGTTTTCGGCTGCTCTCGATCGACGCCGAGTCCTGTTGGTTGCCCGCCAAGTTGGAGTGAATAAGCTCAATCAGGCCATTAAGATATTTGGTTGTAACCTATTCATGTGTTAAAATCCAGCCTTGAAATTGACACAAACGCAAGTAACGAGGAGGCTTACTGATTCATTCTGCTGGTCAAAGTAGTACACGTATCGATCCAAAATCTCGACAAAGAGTTCAATTGATGTTGCAGTCTCCATGCACGAATCCGCAACACGCAGGGCTCGCTGGAGGCATTCCAAAACTCGCTTACCGTCACGGTAGAGCTGCAAATTGTCAGTCTGTCTCCCTTCATGAATGATGGCTTACATACCTCTGTCTCTTCCGTTTCGCCGTTTGAGGTGATGGGGGTAGCCCACCACAGGTGGCTGGCAAGGTAAACAGCTCGGCACTGGTCTGGCTTGCGCAGGAGCTTGCTTCCGTGCTGTGCACACTTGGTAATCAAGGTGTCGTAGTTCTCCTTTCCAAAGTTTCGGGTTTGGTGCAGTGCTGTCGCAATCACGCAGACAGCCTGGAATTGGGCTTTCGAATCCGAAATGGCCTCCTCGTAGACAGTAAAGGCCTGGGCAAAGAATTCGTATGCCACCTCTTCGAAACCCGTCATGTCCGCAGTCTGTCCAGCGGAGCAGAATAGTCGCAGAGCCATCTCGGCCGCCCCCGCGCCGTTGACGCGGGTGTAGAGCGTGCTCAGCGCCGAGTGCATAAACTTGAACAGGGCGTTGCTCTGCGTTTCCCAGTTGTCGTCGTAGTGCTCGCGATCCTTAAACCTCTTGGCCAGCTTCATGCATGCCGTTAGTAGAGGCGGGGTGGTTGTACGGATGCGCTCGTTGCCATCCGAGTAGGCCTTTCGCGTCATCTGGAGCATCTTGAACTGGTTATCGTTATCTTCAGCCTGTAGCAAGTGCACAATGCGCGCCAGCCACCCTTGCTCCTCCATGGTCTCGTCCGTTTCCACCGGGCGCCTCTGGGCAACCCCTGGGTATCCTTGAGGCGATTGTGTGCCCTCCTTGATAAGAACCTTGAGCACCTCCAGCACGTTCTCAAGTTGCTCTGTTGTCGTGATCTTGATCTGGTCCTTCAGAAGAGCCCGGGCCACGCCACCAGCTACCGCTCGGCGTGTAGGATAAGGCTGTGCTTGAAGCAATGGAACATAGGTGGGTAGAGAGAGAGCAGTAAAAAGGGAGACGTATCGGTTAAGGGGTGCTTGGAGCAGGGCGAGCAGACTTTGTTGAGCAGGAGGAGAGTGGAGGTCGGCGTTGTTCATATTCTCCCGGACCTTGGTTGTCGCATATTCGAGAATTTGGTCGACATAGTCCAGCCGATCAGGGTATAGGTTCAGAGCGAGGTTGCACAGCGACACCAAAAGCGCAACAGTATCTGGTACAGGGAGATGCTGGGCCTCGACCAAATTCTTGACCTGCGCGAAAAACACTTCATATAGCTGAATGTTTTCCGTTATCGACTCCTCTCCATTCACGGCAGTAGTTTCAGTTCCTGCAACCGATGGTGTTTCCCCCATCAGCGTGCTGGCATCGTCAGCAGAGCTTTCCGCAATAGAGCCGGCGTCCGTCTGGGAGGATGATTCGCCAGTCTCCTCGGCGGTTGCGCCTGCGCTTTCGCCTTCAGGTTTGGATTCCGGTGCCGCGGGCTCCGGTTTGGTCTCCTTGGCCAGCTTGACCTTTTCCAGCAATTGCGCCAATGCATCCGACTCGACCTTGGCCTTGTTCTCGTCCTGTTCTTTGTTGCTGAGGCCGTCTCGTTCGGCATATTCGGATAATCGGTCCATCAAGCCAATCACAATGGCCTTGACGTTGACGTGCGGGTTAAGTCGTGAAACGGCGCCCAGGAACTGATCCAAGGTGTGAAGGTGGAATTCATCGGGGAAAACCTGGGTGATGACCTCGAGGAGGTATTCCTGGGCAAGAACATCGCGGCACTGCACGACCTGCTCCAGGAGCGGTGCTAGAATGCCCGTCTTGTATGTCTCGAGATCAACCAGCTGACTTAGGCGCACAATGTTGCTTCCGACAAGCAGCTGAAGCTCTTTTCGCTCACGAATCCTCTGTTCCCGCTCTCTCGAGTGACCTTGGTGCTGCAATCGGACCCAAAGCTTGTTCATTTCGACGAAATTGGTGAGAATAAAGTTGATGGAATCGCTGAGGTTGCCTTCGGGACCATCACCCTCGCCGGTCGGGAGGAAGTCTCTAGCTTGGCCGGAGAGATAATATCGGAGGAAGAGGCCGCGGATGGGGTGTTGCACGCCTCGGCTCATGTCCATCATGTCCTTCATAAGCTCTTTGACGGGGGCATCTTCGATTGCCATGTAGGCAGTGCCCACAGTGATCATTAGGTAGAGTCGGGGGATAATGTTGCCAGCGTACTGGACAAGCTCGTAGAGGTCGGCGAGGTGATTAACTGGGTGGTTTTCGCGGAGGTGGACGGACAAGTAGCGCAGAGCATCGAAAACGGCCATGTAGAGCTCGTAGTATTGTTTAGGGCCGAGGCTGCTCGTTCGGAGCTCGGAGACGAGTGTCGAGCTGTGTTGTGAAGCAAACATGATGTCAGCCTGCGTGGCTGGACGGGTACCAGGAGAGGGCCAGGAGCAGGCCCGCGGTCGACTTACCAGCACTTGAGAGCATCCATGAGTTTTCCTGGCGTATCGAGACACTTGCGCATAAGTGATGTCTGCTGTCGGACGGCGACCAAGGCATCCTCGAGCAGGCGGGCCTGGTCTTCCGGAGGAGCTGGAGTGGCCATCTTGTCGAGCTATGGCCCCTGTGGGCGATGGCGGCAGCGGGGTAGCTTTGGATTGGTTGGAGAGAAGCTGGCTCTTATTGAGACATGGACATGCGACAGCGGCGTTTAGGAATTGCGACGGAGATGGCGGAGGAGGATATGGCGGAGTGCAGGTGTCGAGGCGCCTGGTGCTGTCGTCTGGAAGATGCGCATATGGCGAGGCGCAGGGTGACGACGATGGAGTAGGTAATGGGGAGGCTGAGATGATGGGTCCAGTTCCGGGCCCAATCCTAGGTCCTGTTCCAGCTAGGTAGGTAACGGACAGCACTGTACGAAATGGCCCCCCTGCTTGGGCAACAGCGCTCCACAGCGAGTCAGGTACCGGCTTTAGGCGACAGCAAACTGTCTGGCACCTTGTAGCGACTTTTTTTTTTTTTTTGGCTGCCTACCTCCCTACAACCCATTGTAGTCACGTGACAGAAATGACCTCAGTTATGATGTCGGCCTTTGACAAACCCCAAGCGTTTGTGTTCCTTGGCGTAAGGGGGGCGATGCGACTTCAGAAACACGTCTCTTCTTAATTGGTATCTATCTTAGACAAAACATATCCCGACTGTAGAGCAATATCAAATGCCAACTTCCCGTTTTTCATTACCCAGTCATTCATTCATTCGTGACTCTTGTTCCAAAAACGCCGCGCAATCCCATGTGTACTTTGGTGCATCTACAAGGACAAGATGACATGAGCACTTGGCTGCTCAGCTTGTTATACATCCGCTTCGGTGGCACGGTTTTCGGCCAAATGTGCCAGTGCCGCAATATTTGCCCTTTCCAAGCTTTGCGGGAATGCCCAGGTCATCTCGCAGAAAATCTATCAATGATGTTTCAATTGATGCGGAAAATGCAGCCAGAACCAGCATCATATTGGTCTGCGGTTGGGGAAGATAGTGGATGTCAGCGACAATCTCGACTTCCCCAATCGTTTTGACCGATGCCAGCTCACGCGCCCAGTCAAGGCTCTCGTGACGTGTTGTGTACAGTAGTCGAAAGTCCGACACAGTTAAACTTTGCGGCCCGTCCCACGACTCTCGGGGTCGTCCACCCTCAATGACCAGAGTCAGCTTGTTTAGCCCATTCGAGTTCCTCAAGAAGCGGCAGATGGATGCCCAGTCAAACGAGTCTGGCTCAATCGAGTTGGTCGGGCTGCGCTTGTACAAGCTAATCTCTCGGACCAACTCTCGAGTTGCGGGCATCTTGTCTTCCAGGAACGGCACAACGGCCTCGATATCCTCCCCGAAGTGGAACGAGTGCCGTCCATACAAGTAGTGAGTCGTCTCTTCTCGGATTTTCCGGTTGGTTTGCATGATGGCGGTGTGCATGGACCGATCGCTGCTGGTTTCGGCGCAGTATGTAGTTTCATACGACATCTTGGCAAAGGACCTCTCCATGATGTGGTAAGGACTCCGTCGACTCTCCGGGTCCCTTGTCTGATACTCCCACCTCGACTTGTTGCGAATCGCGATTTCTTTTTCGCCGCCATTGTGCAGCAGGTATTCGTATATCAACATGCGAATCTCTGCTGGGATTTGCAGGAACATGGGCTCCTTGACCATTGCCATGGTGAATGTAGGCGGCCTTTACAAGAAAGGGAATGGTATTGGAAGCAAGCCGGTAGGTTTGGGTGCAACGTTTCTCAGGCACCCAATTTCAGCAGAAACATTGGCTCTTTTAAGAGCGAGTTGTTAATGCGCCACCGGTCGAGTTGGTGATGGCTTCTTTGTCTCGTGGCGGCCGCTCACGTCAGAAGTGGCTTCACATGGGCCGGACCTCACGTCAGAGGAATGCGAGCAGCTCTTACAAAAAGGCAAAAAGAGACAAAGAGGTGCCAGAAACTCCAGGGCTGGGCAGATTAGGGAGGGACAGACGGGCTAATATTTATGGCTTTGGGAACGCGGTTGGAAGATGCAGGCGACCCATCAAGGTCCCTGGACCTTGACGGCCAGCCAGCCAGAGACCCCAGCAAATCATCTAAAACCCAATCGCCGGGCGAAGTAGTCGCCCAAGTTATTTTGTCGGCTCAATGATAGGTGTTTCCCCCACTCACTCTCAACAAACCGCCGAATGCGCAATCAGCCGTTTCAATTAGGTGTAGGATGGTGATCCACCCGGCATACACAGCGCCGGCCAGGCGCCCCCGACCTACGGCGCATGGGGTCACCTTGTCGGCCTCTGACTCGCCGTTCTTCACCGCTGACCCACGCTGCCCATCATCTCGTTTTCTCCATACCGGCATCGTTGAAGATTGTCGGGTATCCGCCCTTTGCAGCAGTCTGACGACAGATGGGATGGGTCCGTCTCCATTTCATCCACAAGAGATTTTTTTTTGTTCTTTTTTCATTCTTCGATAAACAGGAGATCCGCACATTATGTCTGTGTCCCCGTGTCCTACTTCTCAACCTCCACCAAAGACAAGGGCTGTCCTACCTGTCCTGTCTCTCCCTCAAACTCCGATCAGCTGCCGACAACTAATTCCGTGTTCCACGCTGGGGGAAAGTCAGCCCGCCACACGAATAGAAATAACGTCAAAAGCACGCTAGTTAATGATAGTTGTCATCCATCAAAACGATAAAGCACACGCCCTCTTGGCGGTGCAGCTGCTCTTTTGAGTTTTGGTCACCCACACCCTCCTAATATCAACTAGTCCGGGCAATAACTTGTCACACTCCCAAGGAAAATTCCGGACGCTTACCTGAACCAAGCCTATTCCTGACCCCGTAGTTTTCCTGGCACTTTTCGTCATTCTGCCAATCGCTGCAATCCATGATTAACCTGCTTAAGCACTGTTTGTCCGTCTTTTGCTATCAACACGGACCGGCAACCCTTCTCCCCCCTCCAAGAGGCAACTCTTACCGCAAGAAACGCGGCGCTTGTGGTCCAGTGTGTCATGCCCAACCCCAAATGCACCATCCCGAGAAATCTGCGAGTCCCCGTCACGGGCGTCACGGGCTCCGGCGTGCCAACTTTTTTTTTCTAGTATCCCGAAGCTAAGAATCAGGGTCTTATCGGAGTACCTGTTCCTCGGGGGGGCTGTAAGCTGCCCCATCATACATTAGCGCGCCCAGTCAGATGGCTTGCTTTGAAGTCCCAGGAGCAAATTCCATGGACTGGGCCGGTATCAACGCTAGCCCGCGGACCGGGATTGGTGGGGAATCAATCGACTCTTTCCTGCATCGATGCAACTTCTTTGTTGTTTCGCATCCTTCCGTCGCTCAGGGGTGATCGACCACGGCCGCGTACCTTTGCTCTCCGGGATCCGGTCGTGCAGAACGACAGCGGGTAATGAATGCATGGTGCCATCAACGAAACCGGGTGCGAGAGGAATCGTCGCCACCTGACTAACCAGCCCGGATTGGTTATGTCAATGCGCCGTCGATTATGTATAAAAACCGCACCTTTACACGGTGTAGGGATCCCTCTTCCACGCATGTGGGGAGTTGGGCTCTGTCCAGTCGAGTTCCTCGGTTCGGCAGCAATTCGGCCGTCCCAGATTTTTAACCCATCGCCTAGATCCAGCTAGATCTCTATCTACCCCGTGAATCTTGAGCTTTCCAGATACATGCAAATATGGGGGACGCAAAAAACATGCAACTTTTCAGTAGGGATTGGTGTTGCCCGTCACCTGTCCGAAAACGTATTATGCGCAGTGAGGGTCATCCCTACTAGTGCGGCTGCGTGTGTCGTTGCATGCCGGATGCGATGCAGCATGCTGAGCTGATTTTAAGCCGCGTCCCTGACCGACTGCTACCGTACGTCCATATGATAAGCCCAAGGGCTGTTACAGAAAGGCACGGTACTGCGCGCTTAATTGTGATTGATCAATCCCGACAAATGCCGGCCCGTTTCTATATTCGCGACGCTGGTGCCTCGTCGGCCGATGCCCAGTTCATCGTCGACGCACTCGACTCGGCCATTCCCCACCTTGCCGCAGCTGGAAATGCTGGCCAATGGGGCTCGCTGCCGTTTTCGAGAAGCTCGGATTTCTGTCGTGCCATTCAAGAATCTGTCTCTGAATCGGAGAAGTTCCGAGATAGGGGACTCGGTGAACGGGTGAGAATCTTCATAGCAGAGGTCCAAGGCAACGCTAGTGCCGGGACCCCAGACGACGGGCTGGCGCGACGGGTCGACAGACTAGGAATCCCGTACATTGCCGTCGGATCAGTCAAGCTTCGTGATGATCATTTCGCGAAGCATGTATTGGCTGCGGGCAACCTAAAACCACACGTGGCTGCAGCGACGGCGGCAGACAGCTTCGTCTACTTAGATGTCCTAATCACAGACCACCGCGCTGGCGATAGGCGGAAGGGCGCAGGATCCGCACTGATAAACAGAGTCAAGCAATACGCTGTAGAGAATGGGAAGAAAACAATATGGGTGGATTGCTGGGCTGGAGGTACTGGTAGGTTGGTAAAGTAAGTGGCAGGGCAGACGCACCCCGTCGTGGTTGCAATGGGCCGTCACCTGTTCTAACAATGGTCAGATATTATCAAGACATGGGGTTCATTCCTTTGGAGGACTTTGAGCTGCCGCTTGTTAATAATACAATGTGGCAGGGGAAATTATTTCACATGGATGTTGCATAATTGTCAAACTGTATGTGTGGTCATTCAAACAAAGCAACTGTCATACCTGTTACATACTATTTTTACCCCCAAACCACATTATTGAAACCAGCCTGCCATTCAATTGCAGCTTGTCCATTCTCATGCCTCCAGGGGAGCAGTGTCAATGAAGGCCCCAAACGTTGGGTCACGCCCTCCCTCGACTCCTGCTTCCTGCACCAGCTTCCTCAGGTCCTGCTCCTCATCCTTTGTCAAGCTCACTTTAGAAGCTCCCACGTTCTCCTCCAGGTACTTGATCTTCTTGGTTCCTGGAATCACAAAAATGTTATCATGCTGTGCCCCCAACCATGCCAGCACCAGCTGGCTCGACGTGCAGCCTTTCCGCTGTGCTAGCTCGTTGCATTTTTCCACGACGACAAGATTCTTCTTGAAGTTGTCTCCTTGAAAGCGAGCCATGCCACGACGCGCGTCCCCTTCCTCAAAGTCATCCGCTGATCGGTACCGTCCCGTCAGGATGCCTCGGCCAAGCGGTGCGTAGGCAAAAACAGAAACGCCGAGCTCGATGCATGTGTCAAGGAGGTTTGTACCTGCTGGCCCTTCAATGTCCAAAGTCCACGGGTTATACTCTACTTGCACCGCGGAGATGGGGTGGACGGCATTGGCTCGACGCAATGTGGCCGACGAAACCTCGGAGAGACCTACATGATTGACTTTGCCCTCGCTATTGTCTTGTTCAGTAATCTGTTTATTATAAGTGGCGTGTTGCCAACGAAGCAAGCGCTTACTCGACCAGTTGCTTCATGGCCTGGACTGTTTTCTCAATTGGAACTTTTTCATCGGCGCGGTGCATGTAGTACAAGTCCACGTAATCCACGCTCAGCCGCTTTAGGCTGCGGTCGATACACTCACGACAGTGTTCTGGCGACGAGTCTGTCACAAACCAATCCCCCTGTGTCTTTAGACCGAACTTCGTGGCAAGGAATATGTCGCCGCGTCGCTCGGGGTGCAGCTTGAACCACTTGCCAATAACATCCTCGGAGTCCCCGTAGGCGTCAGCGGTATCCCAGTTAGTGCACCCAAGCTCCCATGCGCGGTCAAGCAGCTTGAAGCGCTCCTCATCAGAGCTGAGTGTCATATTTTAGCAAAGGCGTGCGGGACCGAGGGCAAAAGGGCAACAAACTCGGCAGCGCCATAACCGACGCTCATGCCCATGAGGCCGAAGCCGATGGCGGGAATCTTGGGCCCATTGCTGCCCAGCTGGCGAAGAGGAAGCTTTGCGGGCGGTGCCATTATTGAAGCGCAATTTAGTAGTTAGAATATGACACTCTGTAATCTGTAAACATGCATGCATGCACCTCAAAATCGTGGATTGTTTTTCCTCCCAAGACTGTCAACTCAATACCGCACTTCCGCTCCTTTATACCTCCGCAGTCATCAGCCGCAAATCCCACCGTCCAGATCAGTAATCACGCCGAATCCAACGGTACCATCAGCCAAAAAAAACACGTCTTGGCGACCTATCCCCGAACGTCAATTCTCACAGGCCGCAGCTCGTCGCCGTAGCGCCCCACCATTCCGGCCGTCTTACTCCCGTTTTCTCCGGATGAGATATACATCGTGCAGGAGATGACTAAGGGTCTAGTCTCCATTTAGATTGCCGTAGTCCCGGTCGAATAGCGCATTGAGTCATCACGCGATGAAACCTACTAGTCCAGCATCAATCAAGTTTGATAACCAGCCAATATATGTTGCCTATTTATTAGTTATAGTGAAATTCTATTCGGCCAGTAATTAAAGAGTTGTATATTTCTCTTAACTAGTTTCTTTAATCACTCTTGATGATTGGCTATCTGGCTGTTCTCCTTTCACTCCTCGCCCTCAACGTTCTCATTATTAGCTACATACTTGAGCCTATCAAATCCCTCGTGAACAATCTACTTGCCTTGGCTCTCAGTTGCCGAAGTCGGGTTTGCTTCCTTTCTAGCAGCGATTCGATCTCTCTCCAATGTTTCATGTCGTCATAGGTTGCTATCTTCTCTTTTACATTGCTCATCAACGAACCCATGGCAGCCACCATTTTTTGCTCCGGTGGCGCCCCCTGGCTCAACAAGTAGGCTATTGTGGCCCGCCTGCGCTTGGTAGGGACGCCTTGAAAACGAGGAGGACCGTAGCGGTTGCCCTCGAATATCGCATTCTCGAGAAGAGACATGCAGGTTGGAGTCAGCTTTAGACGGCCAAGGGAGCCGTCCTTGGATACACTCTTTAGGTAAGGCAAAATGGCGTATCGGGCTGCTAACCCAGGAATCGTGTTGGTGTACTTGCCCTCTTGCAACAGTGCCCAGCACCGCCCGCCGGGTTTATCCTTCTGGGTTTGAGGACGACGAACCTTCAGGATGCTTTCTAGCCAATCCAAAACTGTAGCTACCTTGCGGTTGTTATCACGAGTATCAGTGACCAAAGAGGCATATTGAAAGAGTTTGAAGAGTAAATCCATCATCGCTTTATTACTAGTGGACGCACCGCTAAACCTCGGCGCCTCCCCCTTGAGAAGAAAAAGATAGGGGTCAAAGTTTCGGGGGAGCGCGCCCAGCTGAGCGTCGTTTTTGACGGCCCAGTCCCTTGCCGTTCGGTGGAGATAGTCGACCGAGCCGTTCTGGAGGAGTTCCAGTATTCCCATGGTTCTTTTGGCCAGGCGGCGCCGGATGATATCCTTGATGCCGGAGATGGCCTCTTCTGATAGCAGCAACGGCTCTACCTTCAAGAGTTCTACATCCTCGGCCAGCCACAGCGTCATGTAGTGCAGAGGACCCTGGCATATTTGCAAGATTGTAATAAGAGATACAGACTGGGGCAAGTGTTTGACCTCGATCCTGGCCCAAATAGCCGAGTACAAGGCTTCAATGTCACTGGGGAGGTCGTCCACGATGTTGTGGAGGCGCGAAAGCCCTTCACCATCCGAAAGGGCTTGAAGAAGGGTGTTTGTCACGACAGACAACCAGAGAAAAACTCCCTGGGCCTTTGCCACCGTGTCGTTGATTAGGGCTTTCGATTCCCTCGGAAATATCTTGGCAAACTCGTTGAACGCTCGACTGCTGCTGAACTGCTCGCTCGTAAAATGGGCCATGTCGGGCTTCGTCAGTTCTTGCATGCGAAGCATCGGGTTTTTGTAGAATGCGTCGCTGAACTCGGCCCACTCTCGACTAGCAACGCAGATTTTGATTCCCGGTCGGCTGGAGAGGCGGTCGATGAGCTCAAGGACTTGTATGGGTGCTGAGTCAAACTCATCCAGCCCATCAATGAAGATTGCCATTCGTATTCTGTTTTTGCACTCAGAAAGTAGTAAGTCCAGGGATTCTTCCAGCTCCCAAGTGGACCACGATGGCTGCTGCGCTTCAGGGTGCCGCAGCGTTGTCAAAAATGCCCAGCGCCGGGGGGCCACCCTCGACACTTCGACCTCGCTATTCAAAAGACACTGACAGAGAATCGTTCTCAGCAACCCTTCGCAAGACTTTTGCAAATCTGTGCCGGCGATCCATGCATAGTAACTGGTGATAACTAGGGGAACATCCCCGGCCCAATGGCGGAGATTGGTGCGCAGCTGCTCCTGTTGGAGGATGAACTTGACCAGAGTCGACTTTCCTGACCCGGGCTTTCCAGTTATCCAGTATGCTTGATGTGTATCAGCCTGGAGCCAATCCGGGAAACTAGACCATGAAACCCCCTCTTCTTTTCGTGCTGCCTCCGCAAGAAAAATCCACTCAAAGGTTTGTCCGAAGGCTTCTGGTATGGCTTCGCCTCGAACGTCGATCTGATCAAAAGTAAGAGTCTTTACGATAGTCCTACGCTTGGCCACAATTTTGTTAGCATCAGGATTATTCTTTATTGGATCAAGTGGCTCGGAAAGATTTGGGCTCCAGTCTCTACTCCAAAAATGTTCCACCAATTTGGCATGGATGGACCAGGCTTTGGGGGATTCTTGCTCATTCAGAACCGCAATGAGCCGGTCTGGAAGACTACCGCCGACTGGAGTAAGAGAATAAAGGGAATTTTTGTTGTGGGTATTTGAGCTCTCGAGGTCTCGAGATTGTGCCTTCATGTGGCTCTCGAGTCGCCGTAATGTGCCCGCCATTTCGTCGAGCAGCTGGTCAAACCTGGCTTCTCGTTGTTGGCTCTCCTTTGAGTGTTCCCTACATGGGTTTGTTAGCTCGAATAATAGACGGTGGTCAAAGTCACGCACCAAAGTTGGAAAACAGTAAATGTCAGAACGCGAGTCCTCAAGCTTGTGAGGCGCTGGCGCATTCGGTCGGTTTTCCATTGTCCCCAAGTGCCCACCAGTGCACGTTGAATCGAATGAGCCTTGTTGCTTTCCATTTCGGGAAACCCCGAGGTGTCTAATGAATTGATGGCGCCGCAAAGCTCTTGTTCAATGTTGTGGATCTCGGCGCATAGGTCAGAAAGCTGCTGATCGGCCTCCGTTTGAACGCCTACTGACCCATCGCGCAGTTCTTGTTCGGCATGTTTCGCCACAAACGACAAATCAGACAGAATTGTAGACACTTCAGCTTCTGTTGCTGACTGTCCGGTTGGAGACGTGTATATCTCGGCGCCTGTCGTGAGTAGACGCTTGCTAAAGTCGATGAATTGGACCACTGCGGCCACTACGGACCCTGCGCTTGCGGGATACATTGTCTCTTGCAGTCTTTCCAACTCAAATTTAGCGATATATGTGATGAGGCGCTGTAATGCCAGCCATGAAGGCCTTATCTTGACTGAGCAGGTCTATCCAGAGGTCAAATCACCGGCTGAAATCAGCCGCGCCGCATCTCGACCAGGGTGCCTTCGATGAACGCGGGGTCGCCTGAGGCCAATCTGAATCTGATACTGAATTTTATCCAACAGTTATTAGCAGCAAATATATAGATTGGAACACAAATTTGGCTCCTTGACAGCGCGGAATAATTTATTGAGTCCTCGTTCGACGCAGCCTCCAAGTCTAATATTAATTACGCTCAGCAACTAGCTAATAAATTCTGCCCATTTATTAATTGTAGTAAAATTCTATGCGATCAAGAACGAAAGAGTTGTGCATTGGTTCCAACTGTCTTCCTTATCACTCTTGGCCGTCGGTTGCCTGGTTGTCCTCCTTTGACTTCTCGCCTTCAACCTTTTCTACCTTCTTCTTTTTTAGCACCGGCTCATCGCCTTTCAGAGGGTTTTCTGACTTTTCCCCGGCCTGAGATTGCTCTCGCAAAATCCTTCTCACCTCCATCAACTCCAGGCCCAACAAGTTCAGACCCCAGGACTCCTTTGCGGCTTCCGCGTTGGCCGCTGTGAACCCAATCCCCCATATCGAATCATACGGGCTTGCCTCGATAATCTCACGATCACCAGTTGCCAGCAGCATTTCCTTTAGAGACCCCTCAATGGGCAAGGCTTTGCGCTTAGGCTGCTTGCCCTGGGGCTTTGTGCTTTTGCAATAGCCCACCTCTGACACGGCGTTGGTGAACTTTAGAATATTGCCCCGGCGAACAATTTCGCGTCGATGAGCTTCCCATTTTGCCTCGTCAAAATTCTTGACCTTCCGGCCGAGGGCCTTGACCTGGCGTGGGTGGCCAGCCTTGAGAACTTCAAGGGCGACGGCGGGGTCGTTGAAGAGGAGCGCCTTGTGATGCATCATGTAGCTGGCAGGCTTGGATAAGTATAGAACTTGGTAGAAGCCTCCTTTACAACTGTATTCCACTTACTGCTCGGCTGTCTTGTACGTTTTTTTTGGTTCTTTGTCATCCTGGAAAGGACAGTCATACCATTGTGACAGCCACCCTGTCTCGGCATCCGTCTCACGCCAAAAGTAAACCGGGCCCGGGGACGATGTTTCTGCCATTTTGCTTTTCGCTTGCGGAATACTCATGAATTAGAATTATGGTTGGATTTGATCTGAAGGGAGCATGCTTCTATATACTTGGTCGCAGATGGTGGTGGCTGGCCAGTCAGCCTTGCGGGGTGAGTAGTTGCCTAGTGTAGTGGTTAGTGTGGCTAAGGCAGCGTCTTCGCCGTTGACTCATTGTGGATTTCACGCTTAAAACTGTGATTTAAAAGTCATTCTACAATGTAAAAGACGCTGTAAATATTTTTGTACCGAATCATATTAAAGGAAATCAAGGTTGTGCAGCATCACCTCGATCACTACTTTCGGTCGGGTTCATAGTAATCCCACATGAGGATTAGGTCCAAATAACAAATCAGTGAAAGGTTGGATTGATTTCCATATACTTTAATTAATTATCAATATCAATAAAACACGGGGCACTTGTAGAAGATGATGATTGATACTGATCTTCGGTGATGCTGAATAATTTGGCATTTATTCAATTAGAACCATCGTCGGACAAGGGTTTGGGTGATGAGTTTGAACTAACAGTGGAGAGTACCAGGCTAAACATGGAAGATCCAATAGGCAGAACGCACAGCCCAGCCAAAGAGTCATGCCCCACTCACAGGGGTCCAAACCGGACAAAAAAGGAACGCCTAGTCTAAGACCAGGCGAGGCATTTTAATGCAATGGAGATTGAGGGAATTGAACCCCCGACCTTTCGTAAGTATGCATGCAGTTTATTTGATGCAAAACGAATGTCATTCCCCTAGACCAAATCCCCAGGCGTTGAGAACACTCAGTTGTAAAAAGTCTTATAGTGTTTGGATGACACCTCGCATGAACACGAGGGCATCACGGTCACACACAAGCCTCCCCGATTTGAGACCACTAATCGGTTTTTTTTTTTTATAATGTTAATATTGTGAATCTATTTGTTTTAATTGTAACAAAAAAAAAAAAGTAGCATATATATTGTCGCGACATATGATTAGTGGTAGAGGTTGGTTGAGATGATGATAATGCTGCCGCCTTTGGTCCCGTCTTGATAACCCCGGTATTGGCAAGATGTCACTGATCCGTAAAGTTTCTTCTAAATTTCGAACCTTTGTGAGTTTTTCAACTGAAAATAAATTAACAGCTAGCTCGTTCATTCTAGACTTTTCGTATTTCTCTTAAACATCGCATCCGTATGCTTCTACTCGTCCGTAATTCACCTTCCAAGCCGTTTCTTTTGCCCCACCAACTTCCTTACAGCATCTTCCACCCCAGCGATTCTCAATGCTGCAGCGTAGAATTGAAATATTATTAGAGATTAACGACGAATTATATAATGTCCTGATATTGCAGCAAATACAATTACTTTGAACCAATATGATTTCAGTCAAGGTTGGTCGTGTACTAGAATGCAACATAATGAATACAGGGTAACAGAAATTCTGTGAGACTACGAGGGTGGGTCTGGGTACCCACCCCGCCCAAGTAACCGAAACTCCGGCTCCCGTAATTCCGAGGATCAACCGCCAATTTACTGCAACGTCCGCTACAGTGAATAATTGCCCGGTAGCAAATGGGCTCCTAGCACAAGTGTTATTAGTGCTGTGAATTTCGGGTTGGTAAACCGCTACGCCAAACAGTAAAATAGCTGCCAATCAACTGAGCAACAACAATGAAACGCACTGAAAGGAACTGTATGGGTGAATGCTTAATTGATAGAATTCTCTCTACGTATGAGGCAATCTCCGTAGCATTAGGTAGTCTCTCTCCTCTACTTATCAATCAATTGGCCGAACTTTTTTGGTTACGACTGTTACAGTGCAGTCAGTGATTGTGTGCACCTATTGACAATCAATATTAGCACCTCCTTACAGTGGATACTGCCTGCCGATACAGGGATCATCCCACTGTCGTGACCTGAGTGTTCTACAGGTCCGCCGGCGCTGCGCTGCCCCCTCCCGCAGAATTGGCTTCGAGGAACGGTCTGGACACTAGAAAAAAGTAGCCCATACCTCTGCAGTAGTGCAATACATAACGGCCCAGAACTTAAACTAAATGGTATAACAAGCAACCTCGTATGACAGAGATTGGGCGTTTAGTCCAGTGATGTAATAAATGACAATGACAAAACGGTACAGGGCAGAAAAGAGGCGACATGAAACAGACAGGTTGGAAAGAAATCCCAACACGTAGCAAATATACTTTCGCAGTTCGTTCCAATTAACCGACTTCAGTAATGTCAATCACACAGCCAAGGGATGCGGAGGTACAAGATTTATGTATAATTCTCTCGAAATATGTTGACGAATAAGTTTTCTTTCTCCTCAAGACATATGAAGATGTACTTAAAACATGTCTGACAAAAGTGGCGAACTTCAAACACACTGCGTGGTCCTGGAGACTCGACCTCAATATTCCTTCATGCGTCAAGTCACGTCAACTGTGTTACATATATTTGTCGCACACTATCAAAGGTGTATGAGGGATGATGAGGATTAGCTGGCTTGGAGGTCGGTGGTATTGGTGGACGAGGGTTTCATGGGCGAGAAGGCCGCGTGGTGAGGGCTGTGCGGAACAATGCAAGGTTGGGGCTAGGGGCCAGGGGCTAGGTGCTAGGTTGGGGATAGGGGATAGGTTGGGTGATATAAAGGGGAAATGGTAAAATGGCTCCACTACGCATGATCAGATTCGTAGCCTATAATAAGGGGTTCAGTACGGTAATTGGATCTTCTGTATTAACCTAGCACTGTGTTGCTGTCAGTTGTCAGGGGGTTTGCCCCCCGCGGCTGTGGGCGAGACTGACACTGACGATGGTCCCAATGACAGCCGCAATGCGGCTACGACAACTTGGATCGACGCAGAGGGTCGCTTTCGTTGTCCTTCCTGAGGTATACCAGAACATTCTCCAGCTGCGACCAGACGACTCTGATCCGAAACAATCTCCAGTGACGTCTGTGGATGTAGTGCGTTGGCCTTTAGAGCAAAGTTGTAAGACCAACGAGGACATGACTTCGCTGCACCTCGCTCAGGGCTTCGACTTTTGCCGACGGACTGATGCGCTTTGGAGGTACGGGCAAAGCGGCCAGAAGACACATGATGTGGAGAACCTTCTCCAGACCATCAACGAGAAGATCAGACGCTCAAGGAGCTCTATGGCCCCCAACTGGGAGTCCCCTAAGTCAGAGTCAACTGCCATCGCCACAGGCCACAGGCCACTGTAGAACTGATACTGGAGCCTTATAATATAAAACAATCATCCTATAACTCAACAAGCAACTGAGGGCCAATTGGTCTAACGGTTAGGACGGAATCCCACAATCTGGTCATATGTCCCCCGGGCTTGCCCGGGGGGACATATCACCAGGTGTGATTCAGCTCTAGGTTCGAATCCTAGATTGGCCATTTTTTTTTAGAAAAAAAAAAAGAAGAATTGCTATTCCTTGTGATCTGTCAAACAACTGTCGATCAGTGCTAAATCATCTTAAGAGGACATGAACCTCAAACTCACGATCTGCACGGGAGTGAACATTGAGGGTTTTTTGCGTTCCAGTCATAGTGATTCAACGGGGATTAATATTAAGCTACATGGTGATTTATTGAAAACTATCAAATACTACTAGGTTTTGGTTGCGTCTCCGCGTTGGCTACCTCAATAAAGGCATTACCAGGCGACACCACGTGGAGGTGCAGAGGCCGACTTCGTCACCCAACCCCGAAGGGCTCCTTCTGCTGATCCATGGTTTAGAGCTATGGATCGCTAAAGGCATCCGAGCTACCAAGCGTGCAAGATACCAACAAGCATCTGCACTGCGGGTGCTGCAGGACGTTCACTACCTACTGGAGGCAATAGTGACTTCGACAACCCAGAAGGGATGAAGGATCTATCCAATCAAAAGAATGGATGTATCGCGAGTCAGAGACAAGCAATCTTCCTGACCCATGAGGGTAGTGGCAGATTGTTCCCAGAGGAACATCTAAAAACGAGACCGTCGCCCGCACACCAAGAAGGGTGCGTCGACTATTGACCTCGTTGGCTGTACTTACGTCTAAAATTCTTGACATTGAGCATGACGTCACTCACTGTTGGGCTGGTCCTGCAACTTGACTTCGTTCAGCGCTGCTGCGCAATCTGTTTCCATCAATGCGGACTGCTGGGTGATCTTGACCGTCAAAGGGATCGGCTCCGTGCTCTGGACGGTACCGAACTCCCCGAGGATACTTCGTCGGATGGTAGAACACGGCTAACTGACTGAGCTCAGTAGTAAACCTGTTCTTGTCCTTCTTCTCCTCGCTCAGGTACAGCTCCTTCATCAGGTCAATACGTTGTAACGTTCTGCCCTGGGCTGGTGTGCGTTGTGGGTTAGCGCGATTCGCCTCTGCCTGGACTACCTGGTGCGTCCTCAGGAGAGCCTCCCACTTCTTATCCTTCTCGCTGCCTCGAACAACGGCTGATGCATTCGCTGCTTTGACCTTCTTGGCGTCAGTAGCGACCCGCTTGGGTGCGGGAAGAGGTGCATTCTCCTCAGTCTTTCTCTTGGCCCTAGTCTCGGAACAAAGTTGTCCGAAATGACGCTCGATTGCACGCAGTGCGGAATGACCTTTGTCGGAGGATTCGCGCACTTTGTCAACGAGCTCTGGGTACTTCTTGAGCAGTGTTGGGAAGTAGCTGTAAACTTCTTCCACGGTTAATAACCGATTTACTTCCCGCTCGCGGTTTCTGAGAGCCAGAAACACGGTCCATGGCTTTGGTCGCATGGACAACGAATCTGGGTCGATAGACGAGCTTCTGAAGCGGTGCGTGGCAGCCCATGCCAACAACCCTGGGTTCTCGATGGGGACGCCTGCGAATTCGCAAGCGGTATTCCACATGAGATCCCCGAGAGCACCACGACGCTCGTCACTGTTATGAAATGCGTATTGGCCATGGAATACGCGAATAATAACTTGTTTTACCCTCTTCTGACTGTCGAGGGCGAGGTATATCCGAGGCAATTTCCCAAACATGAAAGAATCGACACCGAGTTCAACATATCTGAGGTCGAGCCCACGGCTGGTGACCACCCACTTCACCTCTTGCCAGAACTCATCTCCGACTACCACGAGGAGGCGATCGTTGATGGTCAGGCTCTTTAAATGTTCAAGGCAAGCCATTCGAATGTCAGACCAGTTGTTGTATCTGGTCGTCCACTGAGGTCCCTTGACAGAGTCGTATTGGACGCGCATCGGGAAAATGTCTTGCGTCCTCACATCTCTCGGCAACCCCAACTTGGCCTGCGACATAAAAAGTTAGCTGATAATGCGAAAAAGAATATGTCTTGGGCTAAAACTGACCTGTTGGATCCATAGGCTAGGGCTATCTGGGTCCATGACATGGCCATAGTTGGAGTTGGGGGATGTGAATGTTGGATAATGCCAGATAGCTGTGATTCTGGACTTTGAGGGGCCCGAGGGAGCTGCCATTTGTGACAACTTGATTCTTCCTCCCGATAGCGTTTCAATCCTCGAGCAAAATCTAACCCATTCTTCTTTAATAATTGGGCAATGGGTATCCCAGTCCGATCGATTTCTCTCCGCCGTAAAGGCATCGATCGGCACAAGCGATTTTTCGACCGGGGGTCGTTCAGTGTCGATGAAGTCCACAAGCTTGGTCTTGAGTACACTCGGTTCAACGAAACTCAATGCAAGCTCCCTGTAAGTCGAAGCCGAAGCTTGCGACCCAAGGATGGCTGCCGTGGACTGGACAGCGCTGGCGCCACTGATCCTAAAGGATGCTGTTTGGGCTGCCGTGTGGTTAGCAATAACCTCAAAAGCTTCTTTCAAGTCACCAGGGAGAATTAGGCCCGTGCTAGGGTCCGTAACGGCTCCTGTATCTTCGTCATTTGACGTCGATTCTTCTTGGACAAGGTTGTCCGGCGGTGCCTGGTTCTCGGTGGGGAAAAAAGCGTTGCTAGCCATCGTTTTAAGAAGAGGTTATCGAAGAGCGTGTTCGTGTACGTTTGCGTGCGCAAGAGTTTTGGTGATCGCTTGTGATTTACGCTGGCTATGACAGATTCAACTATCACCAGGACGAGTTCTTCTTGAAGACATTATGCCCACTTGCCTCATGCCCACTTGCCTCAGTCCCATGGAACCGCCCGGGTAGCGACTGCCTTGCTTGACAGGAGCTCACGACCAGCCTCGCCCCAAATGTTTGCGCCATCGGAAAGGTAAATTTCGTTGCGCGTTTCAGTAGCCCCAACCAAGTGAAATCTGGAAGGAACTGCCCTGAACCCAACCGAGAACTAAAGCCATCGGGCAAACAAGTAGATCAATGTTAGCTTCATCTGAATCTTTACAGAGACAGGGAAAATCCTCGACTTGAGAGTGTGCATGACTAGATAATCGAGAAGAAGAACGAGATTTGAGAAACTAGCATCGCGTTAAGCCCGACGGTACATCATAATACGCGCCATCACGAAATAATTTTGCCTCCAACTTGTCCATTCTCGTTCATGTTCCTACCCTGAGGGCCTTGTCTAGTCGCTCAGGCAAACAGGCATCGACAGCGAGATGAAGAAGGAGTGAGAAAGTGTTGAGGCCGGTGTCGGGGCCGGTGAGTTGGGAAGGGTTGGAAAAGGAAGGAACAGCGTCTGTGTGATTGCTCATGTGACTGGAATCTGTAGATAAAATCGAGAAACTCGGGGCTTCCTTTTTCTTTTTCTTTTCTCCTTCAGCCATCTTGAAATGTAAGTGCCACCGTTTCTTATTTGCTTCTATCTCTGCTATACTGTTGTCGCAATGCCACTGCCCTCACCTGCCCTCGTCTGCCCTGATTGCCCTCATTTGTTCAGCTTGCCCTTCTCGAAGCTCCTATATCCCGGTGCCCAAGCGCTCATCCCAGAGACGCCTTCATGAGCCGTTCTCCCTACTCCCGTTGCGACCTCGATATGCAAGCTCTCGGCTTTGCATTATATTCCCAAGCACCTTTTTGCTTCGCCCTTCCAGTTGCTTGAATTTGTCCCTAGCCCCCAAGTGCTCTTGTGTTCTCAATAATTTTCCCATTTCACGTTAAATTTCCCATGCCCATTGCCATTGCTTCAGTGTCACTGTTTATCTTTGTTTTTGAAGTACGATTGCTAACATTTTGTCTCTAGTCATCGCGCGCAAAGTAAGCCTCTCCGTCTAAGTCCCCCCCCTCTCCCCCCCTGTCTTTGCTGTAAAGTTCTTCGTACTGACTTATATAGAAAAAGAACATTCAAGATGGTGAGTCCTCCCCTCTCTAAATTAGTATACGTCGTATTTACTGACTATCTCCTGCAGTCTGACGCTCTTCCCGACCGCACCAAGTCCGGGGGCCCGACCAGCGACCCTCCCAAAAAGCCCGGGGGAAAGACCAGTGGGGCGGGGTCCGGGGTGACCCGCCCCAAGTGTACCCATTGCGGCAAGTGGGGACACCGACCAGATCAGTGCTGGCATAAGCCGGCCGCCCGTAAGTCTTCGTTTTTCTCAAAGCAAAGGGTTAGGTGTCTAACATTCCGCAGCCATGGTGGTGAACAATTTCACCATGGGGGCTGGCAGCAGCGTATACGCTGGCCCGGTAAGTCTTCTACTGCTTATTGTCTTGATACATTCACTAACGGTTGCCAAAGGGGGCTATGACCAGCGGGGTCAAGAAGACCCGCAGGTCCAAGAAGAAGAAGAAGGCCCAGGGGGACGTGACCAGTGAGGTCGAGAAGGCCCTGGGGGGCACGACCAGCGAGGCCAGGAAGGATGGGGGCAATGCCCCGGGGGACGCGACCATGGAGGGTTGAGCTTGTTTTTTTTTGGTTTTTTTTGACAAAAAAAAAAGACCCCATCAACCATATTTACTTCACTTCGTGATTGTGACTGCCATATTGATTGTCGTGTGAATCAGGGAATATGTTCCCCAGTTGAGTGTCTATTTTTTCATGAAGGGCATATCCCCATCTCTTCTTCCACCCATCATCTTCCACATGATAAATCGTACAAAAGCCTCGATTTCCTTCGAAGCAAGCAGAGCGGCGTGTGATTTTCCCCATAGTAATATGCAGCCCAATACCCCCGACTCCTCCCAAACGGCTTATTTTGTTTTCTTTCATGTCCGGAACCCTGGTATCTTCCACATGATGGCACATACTATACATTTATTAACACAAGTTGAGTCGGCCCTGCCGAAGATCGGCCATGCTTCATCTCTTTTTTTATATCCAATTTTTTTTCTGTCATCAGGTGTGCAGGAGCGCTTGGTTTAGTACCAGTCCCGACCGCTCTTCTGCATCTCAATTAGGCGCCATCCCCGTGTCTCGGGGTTGTTGACGTCCTCGGGCACTCGGGTGATACCGATGGCGTATGTCACCAGTTGCACCTTGTCTTCCATACCAGCGGCAAGCTGGTTGGTCTTGGCGTTGCGGTACACGTGGACCTCCTGGGTTCGGCAGGTGATGATGAAGACGGGCACCTCACCGGGGTCAAGGACACGAGCTCGGAGAATGTCAACGTTCCTGATGTCCAGGATACGACCGTCCGACTTCATGCCGGCTTGCAGGTACTGCTTGGTCAGGGCCTCGTAGACCGAAAACTGGGCGGCAGACAGCCACAGCTTCAGGGTCTCGGTGTCACCCTTGACGTAAGCATCCAGGACCTCGGGGAGGATGTACTCTCGGAGCTCCTGGAGGAAAGGCTCAACCTGGAAGGCTGGGTCCATCGATCGGAACTTCTTAATGACCACTGCTGTCTCATTCTCGGCAAAGAATCCACCAATCTTGTCGGTGATGCTTCGGGCAGTGGAAATGAGAGGATTCTCTGACTCCTCATACTTGTCCTTCATGCTGAAGATGCCTTGGACAACCTTGCTGGAATCGCGGAAATCTCTCCATGCCTCTTTCCAGGCGGCGTCTTTGTGGAGAGTAACGTTGGTGCCGGCGCTATCGCAAGTTAGAATTAATTTGAATACAAAATCAGAGGGTTAAACTCACTCGGGGTCTTCCTCCATGACCTGGGAACCTGAAGGGCGTTCCTTCTCCAGAGCCTCTCGTCGACGACGACGTTCTTCCTTCTCGACCCAGCCACCATATCGTGAAGAGCTGCCATCATCGATGACGTTCTTCACGTTCTTGTAGGCTTCGGTCTCTCGGATAGGAGCGGTGGCCTTGTCCACAGCATCGCCGGTGGCGTTGGCGGCCTTGCGCACGCCCTTCATGACAGGGGTTTCCCAGGTCCATGCCGCACCCTTGCCAATGGCTCCAGCAGTGGTCTTGACAGCCCCTCCAACAGTATCCGAGATGGCACCAGTGGACTTTTCGTAGGCCTCGCGGGCACGTCGCACGGATTCACTCTCGGAAAACTGATGGGCGGCAGCACCAATTTGCTTGGTCGACTCGTTCCACTCCTGAGACTTCTGGAACTCGGTGTTCATAGTCTCCATGAACACTTGCCAGGGGGTCTTGTCACCGTGGGGAGGGGGAGGGGGGGCATCTTCCTTCTTCCCCTCCTTACCCTCTTCACCCTCCTCTTTTCCCTCTTCCTTGCCATCCTTTTCGGCATTTTCGCCCTCTTCGCTCTTCTTGGCCTGGTCTTCTTGAGACTTGCCCTCGGTTTCGCCGTCGACGGGCTTCTTGTCCTTGACCTCGGCAGGTTCCTCCGTCTTGGGCTTCTCTTGCGATAGCTGGCTGGACTGGTGGAAGAGGCGGGACTGAGAGGAGGTGGGGTTGAGGCGAAGCTCGGAGGGGAGGAAGTGAGACCTCAATGGCGAGCGGATTGCGCCCGACATCATTGGTCCCTGTGATCGGACGCCATCGCGGGAGGCATTCTGGGAGAGCTGAGATGCTAATCGGCGGTACGAGGGGGTTTTGCCGGCAGTGTTGAGGTGGGCGGAGGCCCGAGACAGGGCACTCTCGGTGTGCGCCGCTCTTCTCGCAAGGGAATTCATGATTGCAACAACTCGGGAAGCCCTCCACAGGACCGATTGATCGTGGATTCAAGGGCGATGGGGGAAAAAACCGTAGTGGAATTCGATGGAATGCGCGGGAGGAAATTTTGTTGCGATCTCGGTTGACTACGGAAAGGAAGGCGGCGAACCGGCAAAGCCTCGGCAGAACCGTCTGGCATCGGAGCTGCAACCCGCCTATGCAAAAATTATAGTGCCAGAATCCCTTCAAGGACGCAAATTCACATTGGTGATGTCAACAAGATGAGCCGAGCATTGTCAAGCCGCCTCGCGGCTCAATCGATCTTTCGAACCCCCCAGGCACCCGCTGGTGCGCTGAGATGCCCGTTCCAGGCGGCTCGGCCGCTCTCGCACACCAGCGCTCGCTGCTCTGATGATCTTCCTCCTCCTCCCCCGCGGGCGCCCCGAAAGCGAGTTGCCAGGCCCAGCTCTGCCTCGCTTCTCGAAAATATCTATGGCAGCTCCCAACCACCTTCTGCCGCCCAGCCCACTCCCAGCAGCGCCATGTCAAACCTTTCCCAGAGCCTCGTCTTCAAGACGCTCAGCAAGTCCAACGCCGATGGGAGCTCATCCACCGACATGCCTCGATTCGTGCAGGCCAAGGAGGACGACTTGGAACCGTTCCACTTTCACATCTACTCGACCAAGCACAACACTCACATCACCTGCACAAAGCCCAATCGCGAGCCCATCATCTCCCTGTCCGCAGGTAACATTGGTTTTCGCAAATCGCGCCGAGGCTCGTACGATTCCGCCTACTCCCTCACCAAGTACGTTCTGGAGCGATTGATCCACACCGGATGGCCCATGAAGATTTCACGCCTGGAAGTGGTGGTGCGGGGCTTCGGCCAGGGCAGAGAGGCGGCGCTCAAGGTGTTGATGAGCCCCGAGGGCAAGGTTCTGCGTGACAAGATTGTCCGTGTGGCCGACTCCACGAGGATCAAGTTTGGTGGAACCAGAAGCGAGAAGCCCAGACGTCTGTAAGCTGGACTTTAAAACGCTGTGTGGAATGATTGAAGATAGAGATCCAATGTACTATATTCTTTACGAAATGTACCATACAAATAAAACCTAACAACCCGTATGCCTAAGAGTACTTGAAAGAATGACTTGCTCCGTATAGAGAACCCGTGGTATCGTGCCGACCAATTTGACAGAAAAGAAGAGAAAAAAAGGAGCACCGGCTCCATAGCCCCCAGAACGCCATGGAGACAGTGATATCTCCGAATGAATGATGCAAAACCATATGCCACCCTCAAAAGGACCTACCTAATCGGGGCTCTCTCGGCAACTGGGAGTTTGCGTCCCGCTGCGTCTCTCAAAGTCTGCTTCCCTTTACCGCTACCTCCTCGCCTCCTCTCATCCTCGCTATCCCAGCCGTCATCAGCTACGATACGGCTATCAGTGAGCAAGTGGTGGCTGTCCGAATGACCAAGCATGTGAGTTCGCTCGTCCGAATTGTCATAGTCGCCGAGCAGCTCGCCGTCGGCGCCGTCGTAGTCGGGAGGATCAATCCAGTCTCGCGGAACCACGCAGGGTAATGCAACCCCTATGCTGGCAGCGCGATTGAGCCATGCTGGGCCGGGCTGTCCCGTAAGCTTCATGCAAAGGTATGAGGTGAAGTGGTTGCAGTTCTTAGTGAGGAGGTTGTAAGAGGTGCCCAGGAACTCCTCCGAGGCCACTCTGAGAGTAGCTTCGATCTCCTCGTCGGTCGCGATGGTGAAGCCGTGCAGGATCTCGCAGCGAAAGGTGCCGCCGGGCGGTTCGGTCATGGGCTTGGTCCAGTAGACGCCTGTTACGTCGGGATTGTCGTGGCCGCCGTAAGCATACTCTTTGCCGTTGATGACGACGCCGGAGTGGAGGAGGGAGGCTCCGACAGTCCACAAGACTGAGGAAAGCCGGCCAGGCTGCCAATTCCATCCAAGTCAGCTACAGGTCCGGGTTCAATGTGAGGAGGGAGCGGGTGGCGATGCACCTCATGGCCGGAGATTACGTACAGGGAGCAGATCATAGACATGAATAGTGATTTCGGTCTTTTGCAGCGATAACGTCGACCGGTGTCTACTGACAGATGAGCTGGTGCTCTTCCGAGGCATGATTGCAGACCCGAGATCGGTCGATGCCAGAAAATGGGATGCGACTGTGCGACGTCGGTGTCTCAGCAGACGGTGCTGACGGTCGTGAGGGTGCCTGGGGCCTACGAGGCGGGGCCGGGGAGTTGGAGATAAAAAGCTTGGCCGTCGGGTTGGGTCAGGTCAGTTCAGTGGGATATCATTAGGCGCAGAGGTCGAGAGAGCGGCGTGCGATGGACAAAGAAGGTCAAGGGAGGGACAGAGAAGTATGCAGGAGCACAATGTGCGGAGCGGCTGCCGTTGTACCTGGTTCAAAACATGCGCCTCAACGCCTCGCCTTTGCTTGCTTCACGTCCGTCTCGGACTAACCTGGCTATCACTTGATGCGTGCGCGTGCGTGTAATGCTCTCAATACCAGCGAAACCTAACTAGCACGCACATCTGACACTGACAGGCCCAGCCCCGGATGCGTCAGCCAATGACGTGGGTGTCGTTCATGCCGCCGGATTATCTGCATTCTCCGCGCCGTGCCGCAAAATTAGTTAGGCCGCCACACCAGCCCCAACCTCGCCAAACTGCCAAGGTGGGGGGGTATCAAATTCTCATTTCGTCTCTCTTTTATCCTCAAGCTTCCCCCGTTGCGATTGAGAAAATTCTTCTCTTTCTTCCCTCTTCTTTTTTATTCGGCGCAGCTCCTGACACGAGGCCGCCCGAGGCGCATTGAGGTTGGCAACAGCCAACCACGCCTTCACAACGAAGCTCATAAGCTCTTGTTCCTTCTTTTTCGCTTCTTCCTCCCCTCACTTTTCACCCCGCGCAGCAAGCTCTGCAGCCTTTGGACTCGTTCCATCCACCTCTCGCCTAGTTGTCTACGTTCCCCGTCGCGGCTACGCAAAGAGAAGAACCAAGATGGCTCCCAAGAAGGCTGCTGTTGAGGAGAAGATCCCACTGGGCCGGCCCGGTAACAATCTGAAGAGTGGTATTGTACGATGACATTGCCCTCCAGGTCATCACGTCCATCGTGCTAATCCCTCACAGGTTGGTCTTGCCAACGTCGGCAAATCTACCCTCTTCCAGGCCATTACCAAGTCCAACCTTGGTAACCCAGCTGTATGAAGCCCCCTCGCCGCCTCGTCGCCCTAGATTCGGGGTGCTGACAGCTTCCAAGAACTTCCCCTATGCCACCATCGAACCAGAAGAGGCTCGTGTGGTCGTACCTGATGAGCGCTTCGACTGGCTCGTTGACAAGTACAAGCCCAAGTCTGTCGTCCCGGCCAACTTGACCATCTACGATATTGCTGGTCTCACCCGTGGCTCTTCCACCGGTGCTGGTCTGGGTAACGCCTTCTTGTCGCACATCCGTGCTGTCGATGCCATTTTCCAGGTCGTCCGATGCTTCGATGATGCCGAGATTATTCACATTGAGGGTGATGTCAACCCCACTCGTGATCTCGACATTATCAGCGAGGAGCTCCGACTAAAGGATATTGAGTTCGTCGAGAAGGCTCTTGAGAACCAGAAGAAGAAGACCCGAATGGGTGGTCAGAGTCTGGAGCTCAAGAAGGCTCGTCAAGAACAGGAGACTATTGAGAAGATTCTGGCTTGGCTCAACGACGGCAAGGACATCCGAAAGGGTACTTGGGGTCCCAAGGAGGTAAGAAGAAATTTTCTTTTTTTTAAATTGCTTTTCAACACATGCTTTACATGATGACAAAAGGCCGATCGGCCTGAATCTTAACCCAGCTCGTCGAATGTCTCACCTAATACAACGCTTAGAGACGTTATGAGAAAAAAACCCTACTCTGATAGCATCACACTTTTCATACTCATCAATCCTGTTCAATGGAAATGGAGCATACGCTAACTTGCTCTCAAAGATCGAGGTCATCAACCCTCTGATGCTCCTCACTGCCAAGCCCGTTGTCTACCTGGTCAACCTGTCTGAGAAGGATTTTATTCGAAAGAAGAACAAGTACCTTCCCAAGGTTGCTGAATGGATGAAGGTGAACGCCCCAGGCGATCCTCTCATCCCTCTCTCCGTTGCCTACGAGTCCCGTCTTACTCAATTCGAGACCGAGGAGGAAGCCAAGGAAGAGCAAAAGAATATCGGCGCCGACTCGGTTCTGCCCAAGTGCATCCTCCAGATGCGCAAGACGCTACAGCTTGGCAGCTTCTTCACTGTCGGCCCTGATGAGGTTCGACAGTGGACCATCCGTGTTGGTACCAAGGCCCCCCAGGCCGCTGGTGTCATTCACACCGACTTCGAGAAGACCTTTATTCAGGCTCTCGTTTTCAACTATAGCACACTCAAGGAGTTGGGTGATGAGTCCGAGGTCAAGGGCAAGGGCAAGGTCATGACAAAGGGCAAGGAATACGTCGTCGAGGATGGCGATATTCTGCACATCAAGGCCGGTGCTGCCAAGGGTTAGAGAGTAAATCTCGCAAGCCTCGAAGCAATAGTCTAGAGATGAAAAAAATAGTAAAATGCAACGATGTGGTCATGACAGCACGTCATTAACGCCAAACTTTGTGCCACCGTTCTCTTGAGTGAAATGTGTTCCAGTGATGAAGTAATAAATTGGGTACATTTCCTAACGTAGACCAAGGTCCCATGATAATAGCGCTGCCATCGCTCAGTCTCTAAGGTTGAGGATGTGAAGGCTGTTAGACTTAGTCATCCCAGGTCATCACACATCACAAACCTTTGCAAACATAAACCATTATAAACGAACCCTACAATCCAGATAGCTCAATGGCATTGCAATATGTCAGTGATTTATGTCGGGTTGACCATCACCTTCCGTTGACTGAGACGATTTATCAGTCAGTCACTCAACCAAGTCTGCATCACAGGAGTCAAGAAGTGAAATTTTAAACTGTTTATTCGGCTTCGCTGCCAACTATCTTTTTTTGGTCCGTTTCTTCGCTTTTTAGGTTGCTATTAATAGAAGAGAATTATTGTAAAATAAGTAAAAAATGCAAGTCATTGAAATGTATTGTCATCATCATGTCCTTTTTCAATATCCCATCTCAAATCCATCAAGGACGAGAAACCTTATTGTTTGAATTGTCATATTTGTCCCATGTCCTCCTCTTTCGCTCTCATCACATCGTTTCCATCGTCATAAAAACGCCGACCAAAGTCTTCATGACATGATTGCTTGCATCAAAATCACTCAGACAAGGGAAAAACCGTTACCGAAACAAAGGCAGATAGACAAGAGCAATTAGATGCCGCCGTATCGGACACCTCGCTTGCCGAGCTCCTTGCGGCCGATGGCATCCTCGGGCCAGACCCAGCCGCGGCTGCGCTTAGCCTCGCGCTTCTCAGCGAGTTGGGGCTGGGGCATCCAGGAGTCGCGGGGCTGGGCCTTGCGGCGAGTGCCCTCGGCGGGAGCACCAATCTCGGCGCGCCAGGTAGCCTGTCCCATGGGAACCTCATCGCCAGCCAGCTGGCAGAGACCCCAAAGGGCGAGGCAGGCAGTCAGGGGAGTCTCGGAGGGGTAGGTAGAGGCTTCGCCCTCGGGAGCAGCAGCGGCAAGCTGAACGGAGGTAACCTCGAGGTCGCCAAAGAAGGGGGTGTTCTCAGTGCCGTTGCGGACGAGGACGAGCTCGATCTCGGTGAGAATGAAGCCGTAGCGGCAGCTGTGCTCGCGCATGGCGTGGTGGATAGCGGCAAGGCCACGGAGGTACTCGACACGCTTGATGTTACCCTCAACGCGCATGCCAGTGTTGAAGCGATCGAAGCTGCGGACGATGCCGACAACGCGGGCAGTGGGCTTGCCACCGAACATGGCAGCGGCAGTGGTGGACTCGCCAGCACCGTTAGCAACGAAGAGGAGATCGTTGATGCCCTGGGTCTTGGGAGGGACGGACAGGTGCAGAGGTCGGGTGGAGGAGAGAGCCAGAGCCGAGTTGAGCTTGGGGAGATAGTAAGAGGCGTAGATGGAGTGGAGAGCGGCCTCAGTCTCGGGGTGGCGGGAGGCGAAGCCCGGCTGGGGAAGAAGAGGAGCAGCAACTGGCGTAGTGAGAAGAGCGGTGGCACCAGGGAGAGACATGACCATGGAAGCGTTGAAAGAATTCCAAGAGCGAATGTTTCGGACGTCCCACCAGAAGTGCTTGGTGTTGGGGTCTCGGTGGGGGAACGAGATGGTGCGGACCAGAGAAGCAGCAGGGTTGGGAGCAGTGAGGAAGGTCAGGAGAGTGGTGCTGGGAGTAGGGTCCGGAGTGGCAGCCATGCTCAAGGGCGAGGGGGCACGAGGGCTGTAGTTGTTGCAAGGCTGGAAGCCATACTCGGGCTGCTGCTGAGGAGTAGCTGTGGGAACATACGAGGGCATCTGGCGGTAGGTAGGGTAGCCATAGCGGTCGAGAGTGGTGGCATCGAGGCCGCAGCTGGAGGCACGGCGAGAGTGAGAAGGCGCAGAGCTCTCGCGGACAAAGGCAGCAGGGGAAGCAAGCAGAGATGAGGGCAACTCCTCGGGCTCACTGGAGAAGGACAGGTTGACGTTGGCGGGAGCAGCATGAGACTGGTAAGGGAGAGAGTCCAAAGTGTAGCTGCGAGCATGGCGGGGAGGCCTGGGAGCAGGAGGAGTAGTCATGCGGTAGTTGCAGGGAGTGGCATCAATGTTCTGGTCCTGGGAGCGAATCTTGGGGAGGAGGAGAGGCCCGTGGTGGCGGACGGGAGGCGAAGCACGAGGAGGAGTGGTGAGGCGCGAGCAGAGCGAGTCGGCGGTAGACTCTGCAGTGGAAACGGCTGAGTAAACGGAAGCCTTGGAAGATGAGCGAGAGTGGCTCGAGATGTTGCCGGCAGCGTGGTTGTAAGCCATTTCGAGAATGGATTGATCAAAAGGCAATGAGCTCATGGCAACAGGAGGGGGGCTGGGGCGCTCAATAGAGGCCGAGGGGAAGGTGAAGTCAAAAGGCATGTCGACTGCCAGACTGTGTCGCTTCTGTTAGCCATTGTGGGTTCGTTTGATATGTTGGAGATATCTGAAGCACAACTTACGTAGACATATTGGCGGTAGTTGTGGGGTGGGGAAAGTATTAATTGTATGGGGCAAGGGTGTGTCGAAGAGGGGAGGGGTGCAAGAGACCAGCTCTAGCAGAAGCAATAGTAGAGGACAATATTGAACAGGAAACTCGGGCGAACAGCTCTTAGTTGCTGTTTCTTGTTGGCAAATAGCTGTGAAGCTCTGCAGATAGCGGTCGTCAAGGGCGGAATGTGAGTTGCTTGTGTTTTGGAGGAGGAGTGGAAGATGCGACGACTCGATGCCAGATCCAGTCTAATCAGGAGAAGGAATTCAATGCGTTTAGACAAAAGAGATGAATAACAATAAAGAAATCTCCTTGGGAAGGATGAGATGATTGGAAAAGGACAGGCTGCTGATGAACAACAAGAGAGGCCTGGGCCGGGGGTGCGAGAGGCCTTCTTCTTATCCTTCGCGGCGGCTCGGAAGGATTGGCCGCGGAGAGCCGCAAGAGACGGGCTTCAAGACGGGTCGCTCAGCCCACCCGCAGGTCGGGACCCACGCATGCAGCGAGCGACGACGAGCTTGCCCCGGGAAGACATTCTGAAACAAGGTTGAGCGAGCTCAGCGAGAGACGCGCCGGGCGCGCGCAGGAGCCCTTTCTCCACGCCCACGTCCACGTCGACCGTCTTTTTCGGACGCTTGCGCATCACACATGTACGTACCCGCACGCGCGCGAAGCATCCATGCTCGTGGGTTGCAACTTTGTAAGTCGGTCTGCCGGTGGTGGTGGGGTTGCGCAAGGTGGAGATCCCCAAAGGTGTGGAGTCTATTTTGGGTCGAAAGGTGGTAGCGTGGAAATGGTCAGTGGTGTAAGTTGCGAGGTCCCGGCTTGCGGGCCGCTGATTGGCCTGCGGGAAGGTCAACGCTTCTGGGCACGCGCACTGTCCTGGGAAGCGCGAAGCAGCATACACGCACAGCAGGGTGCGCACGTCGCACACGGTGCGGGCACGACCCCTGTCTATCCGCTCCCTGTCTGCCTGTCAAGCAGCTTTCTGGGCTTCAGCCGATTGATGCACAAGGCCGGCCGCTGAGTGGCCCGGCGCCTATGACTCATTTTTAGATACATGACGGCAATGCGCAGACGGCACTAGCAGGGGTGATGGGGGGAGGTCGGGACCTGCTGGACTGGGCTTGGTCTGGAGAAGCACGAGAGAATCTCGACACGCTCGTCCACCACCAAGGTGAGCGTTGCTCGACCGACGACAGACGCGGTTGTTGGTCGTGTTGGTTATCTTTCGACAAGACCTTCGCGAACGACGTGAACCACCATCTTGGATGCACGACGCGTTATTCCCAGTCCCTAATCCCCCATTCCACGCTACTGAGTTCTTTTTTTTTCAGGGTCAACGCTGTTCCCTCCCCCCCCCCTCTCTCTCCACTGTCTGTTGCTTCACCTACTGCAACTGCACGCTGCGCTGCGCTGCACTACACTTGTCCATGTCTTCTCTGCTCAGAGTTAAGCGCCCGTCCACCTTTACTTTTTTTCCCTCGTGCCCAGGACCAGTTCACCAGAATAGAAGCAGAAGCCCCCGCAGACGAGCAAATTAAAATGCAGAGAACGGCAGGCAGAGCACTGTAAAACTGAACACAGACCAGGCACTCCCCGACACCCCGGCCCCTGGCCCTGGCTTCTGGCCCGCGGCCGATACAACAGACCTAACCGCCGGGCGTCTAATGACCTTTGGGCGCTTACAACGGCTGCACAGCCCGCGCTGGCACGCAAATCAAACCGCAGAGAGCGCCCACAGCGCTGTAGGGTAGAGTGCGTTTAATTATATGAATGATATAATCTCCCACCCGTGAGATCCGTCGCACCACTGCCCCGAAGACCTCAGCGGCTACGGAAATTGTTCTCGGCCCACCAAGCATCCGGTTTATGGCCATTTGCATTTCAGTCATTTTTTCTTTTCTTTCCTCCCCCCCTACCTCATTGCATCTTTTGTTTACATGGACCCTTGAACGGGAAAAAAACGTTGATCAATTTTAATTTTCCTGATGCACCGCCTCCCCCGTAGCGTTCGTTCCCCTCTTTTTTTCTTTCTTTGTTCGGCAACGCTTCTCGTCAGTCTTCCAGCGCGTACTGCAACTGGCGCCTCCCCTGTTCCCGCGCTTCTGATTCGTCGTCCAGCACGCGCCAGGATCATGGCGACGCGGGCCACGTCAAAGAAGAGGCGTCGGACCAATCGGCAGCGCGCAAACTCATCGGCCCAGTAGTGAACATCCGCGTCTCCACCGCCGGCTCCACCTCCGCGTCGATGAGTCTTTGCTCTCGGAAACGACTGGTCCAGGGCCTCTGCATGTTTCTCAGTTTGGCTTGTTTCCATCCGTCATGGGGGGGGAGCTTGCTTGCTCCCCGGGGGTCCCTGCTCGCTTGCACTACCCTACTACTGTGGTACCACACGCACCAAAACTTTTTAGCTTGGATCCACGCTTTGCTGGCAATGGTTGACTTTCGTCAACGCTGTTCTGCTTCACGTCTGTTCGTTTCGTTTCCGTTTCTGGCCCTCGTTTCACATTGATCGTCCAGGGTTCCGACACCTCATTCACCTGTCCTGTCCTAGCCTCAACAATTTTTTCTCTTGTCCTTCACTGACTCACTCAAGCCACTCATGTCACCTCCATCTCGCTCGCTTCATGCTCACAACCTGTGGGGTTTGTCTCGTCTGTCATCGACTTGGCCTGTCCCACCCATCTGGGTCTCCCACTGCCTCACATCCTAAAACACCCGCCCAAAGACAAAGGTTGCTTCTAGTTCCGAACACCATCTTTCGGAAAGCAACGTTGTACTTATGAGGTGGGATCGTTTTGACCACGCCATTTCCCTCCAACTCCATTGAAAGACGTATTTGCTACCCCACCATATAGTATAATTGTTTTATATAAGTGCGTTCGGTTGCAAATCCGCCCTGTCTCAGCATATCGCCCCGGTTCATTTACCCGTTCCCGAATACTTCAACGTCATCTTGAGCAAATCTTTACTGGATCTTTTCCCCGGGTTGATATCTGCACAGTATCGGATGGCAGGCAAGGGGGCTGTTTCGTAGATCCACACTTGGCCAACTGCTTCCTGAACCCATAGGTTTTCGCCTGCGCCACAATGTTTGCTACATGCACAGGGTAGGTGGAAAATCTAAAGTCAGTGCGGAGCCCTCTCCATGGTGGACGGTGTGGTGCTGTCGTGGTCAAAAACCCGGAAGTCGTGGGAGGTGGAGCAGGACGATGCGTGTGGTGTGTGTGCATGTTCGAGTAGCCTCAGCTGCACGCTGCATGGGCTGCTGTCACTGCAGGAAAAAAAAAAAAAGACCTGCATGCAACCTAGAATATTTCAGAGGGGTGCAAATCTGTTCTTGTTGGATAAGACATCTGGCAGAGTTGACGGAGCACAGACTCGGCAGAGACGGAAACTGGTGCAGGGTTCAACAAGACGTTGTGCAAGTCCATCTCAACTTGGACCAGGATGAATGACTCCGTGCTAGTTGATCAACTGGGTGCTGGTTGTGACTCCTCGACGCATCCCGGCTAGACTCGTTGATACGTGTTTTACCTGAACCATCCTCTCGCCCCAACAGCCAAGCTAAATTGTCTCTCCTGATACTCATCATCTGCATCGCCACATCATCACCGCCGCACGCAGGTAACGCAACGCAGCGCAGTCGGGCCATGTCAACCAACTCCTCCGCTGCACTGCAGCCTCCGAAGAATCCCGTCGTCCCCAGACTGTCCTGAATCAGAGACTCAAAAAAAGAAAAAAAAAAGAAGCTTCTATTTGCTTGTGGGCGCTAATCCCGCAAAAAGTTATCGTCGTCATCAAATGTCTCTATGAGAGGTGTCGTACCCTAGCCGAGGACTCCAGAAACCCACTCCAGTCAAGAACAACCCAAAAATTGTCGTCTAAAATCGATCATGGGACAAGGCAGGCCAAAGCCATCCAGCCTCGCTCCTCAATTATCAACTGTAAAACCTCACGGGCTCCAGGCGCTGTGACAAAATCCACGGGGTATCCATCCATCCATCCGTCCATTGGTCCACCATGCCCATGCCCATCCATGCCACCACACTAACCTCTGCTGCAAGCCCAGCCCCTTGGACCGGATGACAAAACGGCCGCATGCAGATCAACAAGCGTCCGCCTCATCCATGCCCTCGCCCTCACCCACGCCATCCCACGCCATCGCCGCACCACCCCGAGACCCCCCCAAGACGCGTCTAGGCTCTATTCCATACCACGCGTCTGCCTTGGTGTTGCAACTTGACTCTTGCCATCCCATGCTGCCTCTCCCAAATGGTTGCCCGTGTGTTCCACACCCTGCAACTAGTCTCCTAGTCACACAACCCCGCCGCTTCGCCCCGTCTCATCCATCGCTGCCAGCTCCTCGGCAGTCACCTCTCGTCTTTTTGGTGACGGGGGAGCAGATGACTTGGCTTCGTTGCCTGTCTCGTCCGCCCCGCCCTCCTCCTTGGCTGCTCTGATTTTTCTCAGCGCTCGCATCATCCCATCTAGCTTCATCCGTTCCTGGACCACCATCCCCCGGGCGAATTCCCGGATGGCCCGACGTCCCATCTTGTCATGCAACTCCTGCCACCCTGCAAGCTCTCCAGCCACCGTCTGCTGCGTGTAGCGAAGCTCTCTTGCTAGGTTATCTGCTTCCTCGCGCGACTTGCGCGCCCTCTCTTCCTTTTCATCCGACATCCGCTGCCTGGCGTCGTCTAGGAGTCCTAGAGGCCACCTTGACTGGTTTCGGGTGTTGGAGTTGCGGTCTGCTTCCCGCTTTGCCGCTCTCATCTGGGATATAATGGACGGCGGACGTGATAGCGATGCCAGGAGAGCCTGCACCGTTGATTGGAGAGCTAGAAACGTGGAGTGAAGGATCCCCTGTGCGTTCGACTGCGTTGGCATGATGGCCCTGACATACGCCTCAAACGCATCAATGTGCCCTGGAGGAAGAAACGGGAGCGTGGACACTGCTCGGTGGAGCAGCACCGATGAGTCGTACATGTCTGTTCGTCCCTGATCAGCATCTTGATCCGATTGAAACAACGTGTTGAAGGTGCTTACCTGCGACCACCAGGCCCAAGTTGTTGGCGCGTCTCGTGGCACTCTTTGTTGAGTAGTTGACGCTCCGAATCATTTCTTGGGCGTGGTTGACAAACTGCTCCACCTCTCTCACATCCTCCACCGGTTCGTACTCGTCTCTCACCTTTTCCGCTCGTGTCTCAGCTTTGAGAATTGTTCGTTGTTCCATCGTTTCAAGCTGGACTTCGGGCACCAAGAAGAATTCCCAGAGCATCTCATGCGACGCAAATGTGGGGTGCATAAGCATGACTTTCAAAAACCAATCAGTCCTGGTTTGCATGTCCCGTAAAATGGCCCGTGAGGGCTTGGACGGAATCTGGAACGGAGACCGCAAATCTGTAAGTGAGGGGATCCATGACGCTGGGTTCTCTATGGCGAGAAGGTTTGGTAGGTGCTCAAAGTCAGAAAGTGATCGGCGGCTGGTCGTGACGGTGTAGCTATCGTGGTCTGTTGGTGCTGCCGACTTGATGACAAGCCGCACCGTGGCGTCTTCAACAAAAAATGCTCGAACAACTCCCGTGATACGTGAATCTGGCCCAGGAGGCATGCTGAACAGAGCAAGATCATCAATCTTGTTCCGCACATCGTCATCCTTGGCTAGCTCGACCGCGGTGAGACCTCGAATCTCCTTAGCTGCCACGTCTACTCGGGGATCTGCAAAAAGCGATCGGACCATGTCATATCTGCCGTATTTGCTGGCCACCATCAGCGAGGTGAATCTCTTGTCGTTTGTCGCATTCACATCCACGTCGCAGAACTGCAAGATTTTTAATGCGAGGGTCGCATCATTGATGACATGCAATAGTGTATTTCCTTTGGCGTCAACATGTTCATCCAAATGCAGGGGTAGCCTGTCGCCCTGACATGTCATGGCCACATTTATACCAGCTTCAACCATGTCATGGTAGTTGCCGTGGTCGTAGGACCTGCAGAGGGCGAATAGGGGGGTCTGTCCATTCTTGTCCCTTTGCCGCCAAGGCAGGAGGCGCCCAATCTTGCCAATAAGGTCCGGTGCATGAAAGAGGTAGTGGCCTACACTGCGGCCCCATATATCCTGATACGCCAGATATCTTGCCAATTGGGCATCTGTAGTGTTTGATACAATAAAGTCCAGGATGCCGTCAATTAGCTCCGCATTGCCAAGCTGAATTGCGGCACTCAGTAGCGTCGTGTCTTCATTGTTCATATCCTCCAGAACGAGATGAGCAGGGAAATATTCTGGAAAAGAGAGGAGATATTTTAGGGATTCCACCCGGCCGTTTTGAATAGCCATCATGAGGACCGATTCCCCAAAAGAATTATTGGTTTGTGCCAACCTCTCCATGGAAATGTCGCCTTCTAGAGCACTGCCGACCGTGCCAACGCTTGTTGTATGCGAATGAAGTGAAACCTCAGACATGTCTGATATGCTGCGAGTGTCCATTGCCACCTTTTTGATTCTCCGTATCGGAAGAGGGAAATCGGGTATCTCTCCTTCACTGTTCGCTTGGAAGGGGAATACATGGCTTAGTCCTGAACCATGAGAAAATCGATCTGAAAGGCTCAATGATAGCGAGGACTTTGACGATCTCCTCGAAGAACCATTCTGCAAACTCTTGGCAACCGATTCCCGGCGGCTTGAAGTAGGCGATTCCGATAGGTCGTCCTCCTCCACCGCAGAGTCTGGTTCTATGATTTTCTTGAGATTTTCTAGGCTGCCCCCTTTGGCAGCGTCCCACAACGCCTTGTTCCTTCGACTCGCTCGGCGAAGCCCCGCCGAATCGAGCACAAGGTAAGCCAAAACCGCCTCGAAGGTGCTGAGCGCATAGCCCAACTCTCCGCTATCCACATCATCTATAAAAATGAAATTTCGTATATAGATCAGGCGTGCCTGGAGTTGCTTAACTTGCGATCGAATGACCACGTAGAGAAGAAATGATACAAGGGTGTCGGCGTTGACGGTCATGATGGGCTTTTCTGAAGCGGAATCCGGTGACATGGTTTGCGACTTGGATGTGTCCGTTAGCTGCGAGACAATCTTGATTGTTGAAAGCAACAGGTCGAGCATGACCTGTGGGCATATTGCGTTGGTGATTCGCTTGAATTCCTCGACAGCGGCAGTTAATTGGATAATGAGATTGTGTTTGGCTTTAGATCCGCCATCAATTGAAATACCCAGTTGGGAAATATCCACGTATTGCATCTTCTTAATTTTGGCTTCGAGTTCCAGGTCGTATGGTCGCTTGAGGGTGTTCAGCCTGGGCCAAAGAAGATGATGAACGTTCTCCGTCACATAGCGCTCAATCAACTTCTCCACCAAAGGTCCGGTTAAATCTGTTGTCGCGCCCAGCAATGATAATTGTTGTTTGTCTACTCCCTGGAATAAATCGATGGCGGCGGTTACAGCGGTTTCGAGGGATGCTCTCATGACGTCTTCGTCATCTTCGGCGTAGAAGTTTTCCGTCACTGGGAGGCCGCCAGCGGTGGTCTCTGGCCTTGCCGACAGACTGCTTGACCGAGCTCTCTTCATGGCGTTGGCGATAGGTCCATCTGGCACGGGGTCGGGAATGTGGGCGGCGGAGGGGGGTGGGGGTAGCGGTTTGTGAAAGACATTTGTGAACTCGAGGAACAGCTTCTCGAGGCCGGGTTGCATTTGTCGGGCGATCATGGGGAAATTGTTCAAGAGATCGTGGAAGCTCTTGATATCCTTCTTCCGAGGGGCCGCGCTTTCGGTTGACTCGCCGTTAGGAAGTTGCTTTTGCTCGGCAATCCTGCGCTTCCGCACCCCGGGGACGAATATGGCGGGTATGATCTTGATCTCCTCCCAGGTACCCACCAGGGGCTTCGATATAAAATACAAGAGCCATTGTCGCGGTTCGAAGACGTCGGGGTACCAGACAATGTCGTTTAGAATCTGGGCTTGGGCCAAAGATTTGAAGCCTGGAGCGAAATGGTCGATTAGAGAGACAATGATGAGTGCTTTCTGAAAGAATTTGTACCTTTGTTGCTGTAGACAAACGCGTCCTTGATCACCACGCTTTTCCCATTGAGGGTTGAAAATTGCTTGGCCTTGCCCCTCACTTCGCGCAGGTTCTGGTTGCCATCCTTGCCTCCCGCGACGTTGGGCGGGCCGGGGATTTTGAGAACATGGCTGGCGAGGAAGTCCTCCCCAGCGATGACCTCGGCAGGGGTGGCGCCGCTTTCGGTCTCACGGAATGAGAGGAGAACATCCGTGGATGGAACAAGCAGTATGTGGTGGCGGACCGGGGTGCACTGAGCGGGGAGGGAGCTCTTGAAGAAGGCGGCCAGAAAGGGGTTTAGAGGTTGCATTCACTCGGCTTTGGGGCGCCCAATGTTGAGGAGTGTCGGTTCCCGGAGGCCGCAAGAGTTAGGGTCGCCGGCTCGAGTCGTTCGCGGGCGGCGGACAGAGGGCGCGGAGGGATCGGGCGGGCTGTGGATACATGCAGGGAGAGGCAATCGAGACGGCGAGGTTTGGCTTGCTGGGAGAGAGCTGGACCAACCCTGGTTCTGGTTCGCGGCGAGGCGTGGGACGATGACGACGGCGGGTTCGCGGGAAAAGGAGGGAGATGCTGCGGTGCGCGAGGGGCGAGTGCGGGAGAAGAGAGGATTGAAGCTGAGGACGAGCGGGAGCGATCAAATAGGAGACGCGATAGGATGGGGCGGAAACGGGGAGTCGACGTTGGTGTTGAGAGAGCTGACCTCATCTACCGTTTCTCGTTGCTTGGATCGGCCTAGGGAACCTTGCGCTCGGATCACGGGCGTGCCCCTGGATGTAGTCCGCTGAAGGCCACTGAAAGCGCCGCTGGATGAGCGCTCCCGCCACGCCCGCCGCGTCTGTGTCAACGTTGCAGGGGCCACTCCGCGCTCCCCGGTAAATCGGTAGTTTGTTAGTCCGGCCTAGCCTAGTCCAGCAGTCGCTTGTCATTAAAATCGGACCTGGTCCCTGTCCACTATCACATGTTTGCGCTGTCAAACGCGTGGTCCCTCAGCCACTGTGTTGGGGGCGATCTTCGCCTAGGTATCCCGATATCATTTGCAGTAAGGGGTTAATATATTTTTATATTGTGGCATGGAATTGGCGAGGGAATTAATTTTGCCGTACCCTTGTATCCGCAGAATAGCTTTTTCACTGCGGCTGGCCTTGGATACTAGAATCTGGGACAATATCTAAGATCACCCAAGGGTTTCTTGCGTGAGACCTCCTGACTTTCCCTAAATCATACTAAAATAAAAACTTTCTTTTAAAGATTAATTGTAGCCAATAGCTTGATAAGCGAGCGGAACATTGTTCCCGATAAACGAGACAGTCTTGGCAATTTTTATCATGCTAGTTTTACTTTTTATTCAAGATGTCCAACTCTGTTCTCTCACGGTCAATTAGTCGTATGACAGCTGCTGCAGAAGATATGGGGAAAACACATGATCGGATACCTCTGAGGCACCTGATTCGCACGGATAATCTTGGTTATGTTGTTTTTAAGTCATCGTCAACATTTGCATATTGTCTGTGATGTACCAGACGCCGTAAGCAAGCCAAGGCGATGCAAGGTGAAGAATTGTGCAAAGGAATCAAACCCACCGCAGGGGGGTATGAGGAGAAGGTGATTGTATCCGAAAGCCTGTCCACAAGGATGTTGTAGGCATACGCCGCTAACACGATGGAAGAATATCGATAATTGGTTGATCGAATAAAACGTGTAGACTGGAAATCCTTATGAAGGGTATTATAAGGTTTACGGAGCTTATATTTATAGCGAAGGAAGAGATGAAAGCAGTAATTGGCCTTCAACTCGAGGTGCTGCTGCTGTCTATCAGGGATATCGGGGATCCTCCATCACGGTTAGCTGAAAAAATCATGCCTCCAGTATTAACAACCATAGACCAAGTACTTAAAATATCAATACTGGCCTTGGTCAAAGCAGGTTCATTATGGTAATTTATGATTTAAAAAAGAAGAACATAAATCATATCTCGAGTCCCAAATAGTTGTAAGCCATGGCAAATGACCTTATAGGCCCTTGTCAGCCAGAATGCCAACATGTTACTATCCCCTCAACAAGACGGAGCTAAACACAAAGTTGAAGCTTGTCATTGTGGATGCTTCCAGGGCTCTTTTGAGAACTAACTCTTCCTACGAATATATGAGGCTGGCACGCCTTATGTTAACATCAAGGTCAACTGTACAACGCCGAGAGACTCTGGCGATCTTAAAAACCGAGCCACTCGACTTCGGCATACATCGGAATTTTCTGTAGCTGGGAACCTAAAAATGGTGTCAAGTTCTTCCATGTTACAGGGCATTGCCTGGGAGTCAACTTAAGTCACCACAAGTTATGCCGTAAGGCGAGCCAGTATGATGGAGATGTGTCTCAAAGACCCTTCTCAAATCTTTGTGCGCCCAATCACACTAAACCCAGATCCTATTGTTCTAAGTATGTACCTTTGAGAACACTTGAAATTCGATTTTCCACCACTTTTGACACCGCCATAACTGCTACATTAAATTCTACAGTTCTGAAGGGCGAGGATAGTTCTAGCCTCAAGTAAGAATGCTATGTGTAAAAACACGGCCGCAGCGCGGGCTGAGTTTGCAGACAATGTTTGTGCCCTGCATAAGGCATAGTTTTCCGTTTGGCCAATACCATCGCTGGTTTTATTTATTATCGCCACCACCAATGTTGCCATTGTAGCAATTATCAGTGCCCCAGACATCTTGAGCAGCGTGGCTGGATTAACCAGAGATCCCCTTTCATTAAGATACCGCAAGAGCGCAGCGAGGAGTGGTTCTGAGCAGTTGGGAAAACTCCAGATAACTATAATAGGTGATGTCCATCCTGCTGCTGAAACGGGGAGGATTGCGTTGACCGCCAGGTTGGATGGCCAAAACTGAGTCGGGGGCGAGCATACGAACAAATATAGTCTCGACGTAAAAGTGAGGGCCAGGGCTTTTATTTATCGTAGCACAGACTGCTATTTTGGAATTGAGCCTGTCAAATACGCACCTTGAGCCGAATATGTATATATGTGCTCTCTGATCGATCATATTGGCTGGTTTTGATCTCACTGTAATAAAGTTAGCCAATACATATTACATCACTCTTCAGTAGCTCAACGAAACCCATTGAAGAAGTTATCAAAGGCTAAATTTTGCCTTTATTTCACTTTAACATTTGTATTCATTAGGTACAAGGCATATTCACTTCTAAATACCAAAAAGAGACCCATCTGCACGGTCTCTAAATTGACTGCCAAAGCTTCTTCCAGAAGGAAGTCTGCCCAGGGACTTCGCCTCTCGTAACAGACCCCTTGGCATCCAAATCCATCCTCCTGCCGCTGTCGAGGTCAATCGAGTGGCTGCGCTTCAGCGGGTCGCTGCCGCGCCAGTAGAGCTTGCAGCCGCCGTAGATGATTCCGAACAAGGGCAGCAAAATGTACGCGTCGACAAAGTTTCCAGCGTCAAAAGGCGACAGATTAGTCCAGCCCTGGACGAGAGCAAGGAAAATACAAGCGCCGAGTCCAAGGTAGGCGAGGCCAGGGTACCAAAGCGCCTCGTAGGGCAGCTCGCTGACGCTTCGCCCTTGGGCGATCCAGGCACTTCGGAAGCGGATATGGATAAAGCTAATGCTGGCCCATACGAGGAACGCGCTGACTCCGGACAGATTGACAATGTAGCTGTAGGCCTTGGAGGCGCCGGTAGACACGTTCATCATGGAGATGGAACCAACAGCGTTGGTGAGGAGGATGGCCCAGACGGGAACGCCACGGCCGTTGGTCCAGCCGAAAATCTTGGGAGCCTTGCCGGACTGGGCCATGTAAAAGACGGTTCTAGAGCCGATGTAGATGGAAGAGTTAATGGCGGACAAGCAAGTAATAAGGATGAAGGCGTTGATAAGGTGCACACCTAATACTGTCAGCTTTTTTCAGATATCCATATGTGGGTTTTATGTACGCACCTCCTTCCCAGCCGGCATTTTGGATAGCAATGGTCATGGGGCTCTTCAGCGCCTTGGACTCGCCGTTGACCAGTCCATCGGCATTGGCAGGGCAAGTGAGTCCAAAGAAAAAGGCGGACCCCATATAAACAAAGATAATGCGCCAAAAGACCTGTCGAATCGCCTGGGGAATGGCGGCACCCGGGTTTCGCGTCTCGGTTGCGGCAATGGCGATAGACTCGACTCCGGAGTAAAAAGTTGAGCAAAAGACAAAGACGGTTGCAACGCCCCTGAACCCGTTGCCGTTGAAAGCACCTGGATCGTGCCAGTATTTGAAACCAAGAGCCTTCTCTTGGCCGACAAGACCACCCGCGGCGTAAATTATAGCGAAAAAAAAGTAGGCAGTAAGTCCCAGGAGCTTGATCAATGCCAGCCAAAATTCGGCCTCGCCAAAGGCCTCAATTCCCAAAAGCTGGAAGATCATAAAGACGGTCCAGAAAATGAGAAAGTAGCCCCAGAGAGGAACGGCGGGACCCCAGTAAGTCAAGATGCTGCAAATGACATTGTACTCGTTGGCGAGGACGGCGGCCCAGATAATGAAGTAGTTCCAACCAACGGCGACGGAAAACGACTTGTCGACCATGCGCTCAGCCAGCGATATGAAAGATCCTCCGCCGGGATAAAGAGTCGTGACTTCGCCCAGAGACTGCATGATTGAAAAGGCGATAATTCCTGGTACCAGGGTTAGCTTCTCCATCTCCACACCCGCAAGCAGTAACCATCAACATCAACCTCCCATCCCGCGCCACTCGCCAGGTATGCTACCATACATCCAACTTTTTATTCTCTTCTTTTTTCATTTTTTTACTCTCTTCACAAAATTCACTTACCAATGACACCAAAGCCGATCAGCAGTGATGCTGGGCCTCCGTTGTTGAGCGCGCCACCCGCGCCAACCAGTAAACCAGGTCCGATGATACCAGCAAGCGCCATCATGGACAGGTGACGGTTCTTGAGACCTCTCTTGACTCCAGAGTCCGGGTCAATAGAGTTGGAATCACTCAACTCATTCTGATTTGACACGGTTCCATAGTCGGCGGGGCCATCAGCGGCGACGTACTGTTCATCGTCGCCTTTGTTATGAAACACGCTCATGCTGATCCTCTTATCTGCCTGAGCAGAGAGTGCGTGAGCGATAGGGCGACAAGGTGGGCTCGAGGTTTGTGATACAAGCCGAAAACAGAAAGCAGAAAGTGAAACCAGAGACGAAAGGGGGGGCACCTGGGCACCTATATAAAATTGGCCGAAAAAATGAACAGAGTAAAAAAAAAAACTGCCTGGTTAGAGTTGAGAGGTGTTGGGAGGATCAATGGTATCACACGTAAAAGATGGATCCGCCCGACCTAACGCAGTGCGGTGGAAGGGTAAGGATCGACCCCTCCCGTCCCCCATATATTGCCCAAGCCCGCCTAGACCTGCGCGGGAAATATCTGCTGGTCTTGCTACGCTACAGGGGGTAACATGCTGGGTCATGTTTGGCGATGGCCCATGATTGCCTGCACGAGGCCCATCAGCAGATGCGCAGGACCCGATCTAGTTGGTCGTGGTTGGACGGATCGAGGTGGTCACTCGCAACAGAGATAGGCAATGGATGTGATGGTTTCCTGCACGAACACACACCACTTACACAGTAGCTTCTTTTCCCCCACACACACCGCCCAGGCTTTCTTCTTTAAAAACACCAGTGTCACTCAGAGGCGTTCCGAATCATTGGGCTGCTGTAGCGCACGTCTCTGGAGGCTCCGGTGGCGGGACGGCCCCGGTCGAATGCGCCATAAGCAATGCCGATCACGACATGGCCGGGAAACGGCCAAGACATGACCAAAGTGGGGTGGGAGGCTGGCCTGTCTCGGTCTCTGTCTCTCTTTTGCGTATCCGTAAAAAAAAAAGAACCAACAAGCCAGGCGGCGCAAAAGTTGTCTCGCCTCGCGAGTAAGTTTTTCTCGGCTAGAGACCAGACAAAGACGCCCGCCCAGATTCGCGGGCGATTAAAACAGATTCATTCGATGGCGAGTTATCATCTCGTCATGGAAACCCGATTGTGCCATCTTCCTCATAATGGCGACTGAACATGGCAATGGCGATATTGGTCATGGCGCTGCTGAAGCTCGGGTGGCATCCAATCGACACGCGCGCCGACCACCCGCAACGCCCTTTTGGCTTTTGCTGGCGTTTTTCAAATTGAATGAATCCCACTTTGCCTGTCACGAAGGCGTGGGGAGGCGTAATACTCAAGAAGCAAATTTGACGCTTCATCAGCAGCCAGATGTTGAATCATTTCAATTTCCTATTGCGCAAGAAATCAACCCATTCTCTGTGTCCTCTTCGTTTTTCATGTCGTCGTCTTCAGCCCGGACCATCGGTTTGCCCCATTCGGATATTTGCTTCTTTGATTTTCTGCATCTCCCCGGGTGGGGCCCATGTGCGACCTGTGAATCCGACCAATGGCTCATCACTTTGCTCCGTTCTGCATGTGAAACTATTCTTGTGTTCGATGTCGATCCATGCATGGTGCCTCGGTCTCGTGGCATCTCTATTTCAAACGAAACCCCGGAGCACATGTTTCTTGAAAAGAAAGAGAAGGCCCAAGACTCTCACAAAATCTCCAAGGTCCGACCAGCTTCAGATAACATTGCTTCCTTTGCAAAATCAGTGACGGTTTAATCATGCCCAAAAAAATAAATAAAAAGCCCAGTGACTATCAACTATACATAAAGTATCATTTACAGCCCGTCACAAAAAGAAAAGGAGCGTGTGAGAAAAAAGAAGGTAATTAAATCTCAACATCCCCAAGTACCTCCTCAAACACCTCCAGGTTCCCCTCGTTCCGCTTGTCAAAAACAGCAAACCATACTTCCTCCCACCAGCCGCCCTTGAATTCATTCTCCTGGAGCACCTCCAGCCAGCAGTTTGCAACCTCCTTGGGAGGGTTCCTGAAAGCTCCGCACCCCAGCGCGCCCAGTACGAGCAAGCCATGGTCCCGGTGCGCCGCCATCCTCAAACACAGCCGCATCTTGATCTTGGTGAGCTCCCGGTCCGACGGCCGTGAATAGACGTGCTTCTCCACGGTGCCATCAGGCGTCTGCATGGTGATTCTGTCGACGGGCGGCCTTCGCAGGGCAGCGATGCTCAGCACGCTGACAACAGGGAGCTCTGACGCTTTCACGTCAGGCATGAGGAGCTCGTGGCCGGACTCTTGGTCAGAGCGGATGATGACCACATCCGGGCTGTAGAGACCCTGGCGCTGCTTCCAGGGATAGTACCGGCGATGTAGAGATAGGTAGAGCGAGCTGCGGTAGCAGAGCGCCTCTTCCTGCGCGCGCGCTCCCTTGAGCCAACCTCCGCCGGGGCTGATGTTGCTGGCCATGTTCAACACGGCGACGCGGCCAGACGCCGGCGTCTTTGAGGCCGCAAGTGCAATGGCGGCATTGAAGCTGTCGTCGTTGACGATTTTGATCGTAGTCTTCCTAGAGGCCGTTCTCTTGGGGCAATCTGCGGCCCTAAGCGGCGGCAGCCTGTCGGCGTAGAGGACCTCCGATTTGCTGGCCTGGATGTTCGGCAACTCTTTGAGGATGTCGGGGAGCACCGTCCGTGTTTCCTTAGCAACAGCCGCGAGCTCGGTACCGCGTCTCCAACTTTCCTTTGGTTTACTCCGGGGCGCATCGGACTGCTGTGAATCTTCCGGTGCCGGCGACGACGGGGCCGGATCTGTTGATTCGGGCGGCGCTGAGCTGGTTGGTTGAGAAGGCCGGCTAATGGATAACCAGCGATCCAGCGTTCCCTGGCCTGATGATGGCATTATGAACCCGGCCGGTTTTCGAGAATTTGGGATGGTTTTATTCTTAAATGTGGTCCAAATCAATGGATATTTTGTCTTCACGCTCGCCTGGCGCAATTTGCAGTTGTCGTGGTTTTTGAACGGTGAGCGTTAGCCAGCTCCTGCAGGCACCAGCGCATCCGGTCAGTCATACCGGCCACCCAACACAGCCTAGTCATGCCGCCGTCTTCAGCTTCATTTCAGCTTCTCTCAATCAAATGCCGGCTATAAAAAAATACCAGGAACTTCAATTTTTCAGCTTGAAACAGGATATTTAATACAAGTGTCTATCCAAGGTGACTCGATGGTCTTTTTTTTCCTTCTTGTGCATGCTATTGTTCCATGTCTAGTGGAGGGACATCTCCATGATTACGAGATATAATACAGTAATTCATACAGAAACATCCACAGAGGTACAAATGTACACTCGAGCTCATACGTTCATTCCATCAGCTTACTCCTCAGACAGGAGTTTTAATAGCGCCCTCGGGCACTGCCTCTTCGGCTTCAAACTTCCTCGGGATGAGGCCTTCCGCCATATCAATAGCGCTCTTCATGTCAGTCTTGTTGAACAGGAAGAGGCCTTGGATCGCAGCAGTGCTAGTATGTCTGTGTGAAGGCTTGCCATCAGGACCGACACCAAACAGGCCCAATTCATCCAACCGCGCAAGGAACCGCTCCCGACCAGAGTGATCCTTGTCCACGTCCCCGTAGAACCGATCCCACATTTGAGCAGCCTGGAACCGAGTTGCTTCACCAATTCGAAGCATCATATCCACTCTTCCAGGTCGGATCAGCGCGGGGTCAAGACGATCAATATGGTTCGTAGTCAGAAACGCAATGCGCTCCTCTCCAGCAGCAACGCCGTCCAATGCATTGAGGAGACCTGAGAAGGTCACTGTAGCACCGTTGTATCCATCAGAATCTCGCTGTCGTCGGTTGACAAATGCGGCATCGGCATCTTCTAGAAGAAGCAAGCTTCTCTTGGGCAGTTTGGTCAACAGGTATGCCAACTTGTCATCCGTCATGCCCATCTCGCTCAAGTTGATCATGGCAACACTGAAATCAAGCTCGCCAGCCAACGCCTGAATAAAAGACGTCTTGCCGCTTCCAGGTGGTCCAAAAAGCAGGTATCCTCGGCGGTAGGGAATTCCTCTGTCAACATACCACTGTTGGCGTTCCATAAAATCCTTGACATCACCTACAATAGACTCTTTGACACCATCATCCAAAATGACAGAACCCAAGGGGCGCTTTTTTCTCGGGTCACCGAGGGGAACCCAATCCATTCCACGTGCCGAGTATACCACCGTCTTGCCCTCGTTTGCCTTGGCCGCAAGTTTGTGCGCTTCGGTAAAGACATCCTCAAAAACGTGTCGGTGTGCCCAGAGCGCCGTCAATTGGACAATCTCATGGGGTTCTCCAGTATTCATGTTCGCAGTGTTGTGTTTTTCTCGGTTCACGGCAATGTATGCATTGCCAAATTTGACAATGTGCCGTCCATAGCCGGGCTGTAGGAAGAAGTGCGCATGCGCCGGTCCGCTCACACCAGGCGTGCGCGATGCCGTCGTCGTGACTGAGAGGTTGTGGATTCGGGTGAGGCGAGAAGCGATAAATCCGGGGTTCTCGCGGGGTTGTGATAGCCAGGCGAGGATCCATGGGTAGGCGGGATCCTGCTTGCTGATTTCGACATTGACGAGCAATCGACGGCGGGCTGCGCCGAAGGCTACTATAGCTCCTCTGCGGGCAAACGCAGCGGCCGCGCCCAAAGAGGCGAGGCCAATGCCTCCCGCGAAAAGCGGGTTGTCGAAAAGGGCATTTATGTTGAGCAGCGAGGCTGAAGCTGGTTCCGTCGACATGCCTGTACCGTGGGGAGCTGTCGAGGTGTTTAAGCAGAGTGCGGCAGTCAAGTTGAAGAAGTAGGATGCTGACTAAGCGAATCCACCAATCCACTCAACCTGGATCTCAATATGATCTACTCATGATATTTTGTGAAAATATGTTTTTTTAATAAATATGTAGTTAATTCTTTTGGTTCTGTTTTGATTTGTTTTTGGGATTGATTGTCATCTTCAGCAAGAAATAAACAAACCGTTGTATAGGAACTTAGGTGTCACAAAGGTGTCATGACAGCAAAACAAGCCGAGCAACAATGATAATGAATAAGATATCAGAACCAGAACCTGACAGATCCGCCACATATCACATGAATAAAAATAGACCAAAAAACATCAAAGAATCCAATACATGCCATATTCGAGGGTATCATTTCCCATTGAGGAATTGATACAAAAAACCTCACGCTTTAGACAGTTTAGGGTAAGCTGCTAAAAATGGAAGATGCAACAAAAAAGTGAAGACTATTATGTTAGTGACAGATGTGCTGAGCGACGCTATACAGTATAGAACGGGACAGAGGAGCATAAAAATAAGCACATCCCAACCAGAAAGGGAAAAAAGAGTAAAAAAAGAATCGATTGGCGATGTGAACATCTTGATGCTCCCAGCAGGGCTTGAACCTGCGACCTCCGCATCACCAACATTTACCGGAGTAATTATTAGTACGAAGCTCTAACCAACTGAGCTATGGAAGCCGACCGATTTTGTTGGAGGCGGGCCGCGTAATTTGCGTAATTGAGTTGCGGTAGTGTGGTATCGGGCATGGGGTGGGGGAAGACACCCACTTTGGGTCACAACCCCACTTGGGACGAATAGGCAAGACGTCACTGACCCGATCAGTATCAACGCGCTCGCTGGATGAAACTTTGAAGCAATATTAGCAAGTTACTAGGGATCTTGATTTACTCCAGACATAAAGCTACGGATACCTGTATCTGTGGCTACCGTGGGACGATTTTGGGGCATGGACTTCATGGCCTTTTACTGCTGTCAGCTTCCTCACTGGGCACCGTGCAATGATTGCGAATGGGCGGTTGTATCAAGAGGTTCCATTAACGCGCGCAAAGTCCACACGCGCGACTAGGTGTGTCGTCATTCCTCTCCCAATTATTATACATCGTTCCCATTTTACGTCGTTCCTCTCGTCGAATATAGAATAATACCAAGGAGGAGTCGTTTTTTTGCGAGATACCTTCTCTTTTTCGATTTGTTCTGATAACTCCTATTTCTCCGTCGCCTTGTGCCAACCTGATATCGGTCTTTTACCGTCCCGCTTTCCTCATTATGCAAAACATTCAAACTGTGCCTTTGCTTGTCTTTGCCATGTTTATGAAAACAAGGTCCTCTGTAACTACCAGCCGAGGAGCTCCTTCTCGATTTTGGCAACATCATCAGCTGTCAGCGCAGCTGCGGACTGCTTCTCGGCCTTGGCCTTGTCGAACCTCCAGAGACCACCAGTCTTGTCGGACTCGCCGTCGAGAGGAACACCGACAGCATCACCAAGCTTCTCAAGCACGCTGTCGTTGCCCTCGACGAGGGAAAAGTATTGTCGCTCCCACGTTCGGTCCTCATCGCGCTCCTTGGTGCGCATGTCTCGCTGGGCCTGTTCTATCTTGCCCTTCTCAACCGATGTGGTCTCCATGTCGCCCTTTTGGATCGCCTCTGCGACACGAGACCAGGCGCGGCGTGATTCGAGAGGATGTTGCTTGTCAATGGCGGCGACTTGCAGCTCTGTCTGGGGTGTGTTGGCGGCGTCGTAGGAAGCCACAAGAGTAGACTTGGAGTTGGATTTGGTAGGGCCCTTGTAGATCTCGATGGTCTTGTTCCACTGACCAGTAACGTTGAAAAGAACCTCCTTCTCCTTGCCTGTGGGGTAAATGGTGCCTGTTACGGAGTTTTTCTTGCCAGACAGCCAGCCCTTGCCGGTGTAATCAATCTTGGTTGTGAAGCCGCTGGAGGAGGTAATGTAGCTGGAGCCGTCAAGCTCCACAAAGGGGGCACCGAAAACGAGCCCCTCGATGTGGAGCGAGGGGAGGGTGATGAGGTAGGTTTCAATCTCACCCGAGGGGAGGGGCACGCGGAGGACGGCATGGCCAATCTGCTTGACAATGATTGTGGTTTTGAATGTGGCCTTCTGCGCATTGTAGCCCTCGAGCTCGACGCCAGTCTTGTCGTTGCGGATGCAATAGGCGGTAGCAGGGGGGTGGTGGCTGACCTGCTCAGAAACGAGCGTCGTGGTGCCAGCGTCATCGGACCAGGTGCCCAAGAAGAGCTCGCCGAGGAAAGGGTTGAGAGGCTTCTTCTCGTTGCCATACTGGTCGCTGCGGCTGGCGTACTGGTGCTTGAGTGTCGAGAGGAACCACTTCAGGACGAGCATGGAACGGTTGGCAGGGTCAGACTCGGCGGCGGGAGCAGTCAGGACGTCGGGGTGTGTGGCCCAGTATGCCGAGAATTCGGTCAGGGACTGGGAGGAGAGGATGAAGGGGGGTGCGGTGAGGGAGGAGAGGTCGCCATTGAAAGAGGCGATGGACTATGGCGCATTAGAATGCTGCGTTGGCAACAGCGAATCGGCGAGGACAAACCTTGAGGAAGGCAGACCAACTGCTGCTGTTGGCCTGGGCGGGTGTTTGGGCTGCGGACATTGTTGCTGTAAGGCTGAAGAGAGGAGTGTGGTATGCAGAAGAGAGAACGGGACGAGGACGGGGGTAAATAGTCGACAAAGGAGGCAGCCCAGGAGAAGGTTGTTAGCTTGGCGCGTAGCGTAACTGTTCTAACACTGCGATTTTGATCTGCGTCGTGGGGGAAATTTAACACGGGAGGGGCCCGGTTGCGGGGTTGCCACAGGGCCTGCCAGGTACTGGTTATAGAGAGGTGCTTGGGCGCTGAGAGAGCACGCGGGGCTAGTATATACGTGGTGGGTTTTTAAGGGGCCAAGAGCCAGGTCGTTGGGGCGAGACAGGAAGAGACGAGACGAGACGAGACAAAACGATGATGATGAGAGAGGCTTTGGTTTTTGGCAAAAAGGGGAGGAATTAAGTTGTAAAACAAGCAACCGGATGTCCAACGTCCAACGGACTGGACTTCGGATCTCCATCCATCGCTCCCTTATCCTTATCCGTATCCGTATACACCAAGAGAGATTAATTACGTCAGTCTGCTGGTTGAGATTGGGCAGAAGCGCCGCCCCAACAAGGCAATTAAAGCAGGCGTGCCGTGCACATCGCATCACGTCACTTTCCGCGCATCGGAACTTGGTCGACCCGTGCATGGCCATCGTGTATTTCCTGTTTGAGTAGCTAGCTAAATTATATGCGTGGTCGTCGCTTCATTTGCAACGTGCCAGCCTCAGAGGCTGCCTTTTTTTCATATTGAGAGCAGCACACGCGATCACCCCGGATTTTCCTGTAGCGCCCAACAACTTTTCATGTCTAAACATGTACCTAGGGCAAAATGCCCACGCGACAGGCTACCCGGATGGGACTCGGAGCTACAATAACGCGACTTTCCACCCACGCTCATGCGATAGTGGAGTGGCCTCTTTCAGAGCTTCAGTCAAGTAGATGATGGCTAGTGGTGGCCATTCATATGTCATTTCCTCCAGAGAGATAAGGCTAGCACAATGTTGAGCAAAAGTGGAAACTGGCCCTGATTGTGGATGTAAAGAACTTGTAGTCATTGCTATGCTCCTCTGCATCCTGAGTCTGTCCCTAAGTTTACTGGTCCCAGCCCAAACTCCAAGCCATTCCTTGCTGAAACAAAGGTGGTATCTTGATCTCTACACTAGAGTACAGTGAAAACAAAAATATAAACTAAAAAAGTGCAGGGCTTCCGTAATTCATTCATCATAAACACAGAAACGCCTTCCTGTCCCGTCAGCTGTATTTCCATTTGTCAATGAGGTCCGCCACTTTGGTCAGCCCTCGCTGCAGAGCTACCCCTGAAGGCGTACCCTGTCGGTAAACCCCTCCACTATCTCTCTCCTCCCATGCATCGTACACGGCGCTAGCATGGTATTGCCGTGCCCCCTTCTCCAACAGCAAACGCACCGCCCCGATATGCCCACGCAGAGCAGCGTAGTGCAGTGCAGTGGCCCCCTGGTCGTTGCGGTGGTTGACATCGATCCCCTGCTGCAAGAGGTGCTTAAGCGTCGCTTGGTTTGACGACGCCTCAAAAAGCACAGTGTCTCCGTGCGTCGTCAGGGCGTGTGCATTTGCCCCGAGTCGCAGGAGAAGCTGCACAGTCGAAAGGTGACCGTGAGAAGCTGCGACAACGAGGGGTGTTCGCCCTGGAAAGATTGTGCTCTCCATTGATGCGCCGCAGGATACGAGGCGGAGTAGTATCTTGTCCCGTGCGTGTTGAGCGGCCGTGTGAATTGGTGTCGTCTGAGGTTCAGGCACCCGATATTCCTCAGAGCTCATGCTGGTGCGACTTACAGTCGACGATGGCATTCGGGTACCATTGTCGAGTAAGGCGTTGACCAGCTTCAAATCGCCCGCCTTGACCGCATGCGAAAGAACGCTCATAGCGTCAGGCCCAATTCGCTCCGTGTCGGCGCCGAGCTTGATCAGCCGTCGGGCGCTGTCACCATTGCCGAGTTTTGCGGCGACCAGGAGTGGTGTCTCACAGGCCCTGTCCAGAGGGTCGACCGGTGCCCCCGATGAGACAAGGAGCTGCAGGATGTGTGGCTTGTCTTTGTGGGCGGCCATGTGCATTGCCGTGTACCCAGAATGACTCGGGCACGCTGATGGGTCTGCACCGTGGACCAGTAGATACCGTACTGTTTCGTCGTGACCCGTTGAAGCGGCAGCGAGCAGTGGCGTATTGCCGTTGCGGCTTGCTACGTTTGGGTTCGCTCCGCTGTCAATGAGCACCGCAGTGATAGCGGTGCATCGCGACGTGATAGCCATGGTCAATGGCGTGTGCTCATGAAGTATTCGGTCGACATTGGCTCCTCGCGAAATCAGCATTTGGGTGAATTCTTGATTGCGCATAGAGATCGCCATGTGCAGTGCCGTCATGCCGTCCTCAGCCCGCCGTACCTCCAAGTTTGCACCGGCATGTATAAGTTTTGTCGCCAGGTTCCATCGCTCTTCCGCAATTGCCACGTGCAGAGGTGTCTCTCCTTTCTCATCATCTATAATGTCAAGATTGGCACCAGCATTGATAAGAATAGCCATAGTCTCGTCATCGAGGACGTTGGATGCGGCCGAATGGTGCAGCGCGCAACGGCCTTGATTGTCAAGGGCGTTGATGCGGGCGCCGAGGTGGACGACCAAGGTGGCGAATTGTTCTGAGAAACCGCATTTGATACCCCGCATGAGAGCTGTCTCTCCATCGGTCGTTGGTTCATCAACGTCGGCACCTGCCACCACCAGCAGGGCGGCAATGAGCAAGTGCTTCTGATTAAAGGCCCTGTGTAAAGGTGATAGCATTGAGCCAGGCAGTAGGATGTTTGGATCGACTCGATCCATTAGGATTTTGAAAACTGCTTCCTGGTCTGTCTGCTCGATAGCAGCGTGAAGCTCTTGTGCGACATCTGGTCCCCGCTTGTAAACCACACCTGGCGGGGGAACGAGGGTGTCAAGCAGGACCTGTATTTCCGGTGAATCGCTTACTCTGGGTAGGACTAGGCTTCGCTGGTTAGGTGAGCTGAAGCGCCTGCCGAGGTCCCTCAATGCTTCATCAATATCAGCTTCGGGCACAATGACGCGACGCCTATTGCTAAAATCATCGTTGAAGCAATACCCAGATCTATTTCACTTGGTTAGATGTTATGTTAAAAATCAGATTAGATAAATTCCTCACCTAGTAGCAGTATTGAGGAGGCTGTGGATGGAGGCCTGGTGGATTCGTATCCGTCCCAAGAAAGCTTTGAGGGCTGGCTCGTTCCAAACGATGATAAGATGAGGCTCCTTTAGGTCGATCCCGCTATCTCTGTCTTGGGCTTTGATGCGTTTGATAGCCGCTCGGAGTCCATGGATGTCTTTTGAGACAGAGTAGATATATGCGTTGTTTGAAGCCCGGACGCTTTCAACACCCCCTTCAGTGGCCTCGCTCAGGTCATAAACCCTCTCGAGTGCATCTGTGATGGCGTGGCATTCCTTTGCGAGAGCGGATAGGGTGACGGGTCCTGTGTTGAGAGAGTTGGCGATGCTGGCGCAGTCACCTGTAAGTTGACGGCATGTCGAGAGCAAGTCCTCCAGGGTTTCCTGCTCAATGCGACTGTAAAGGGGATCCATAGCTTTGTGCATGTGTGCGTGCGTGCGTGAGAAATCTGGCCCGAGAAAATGCGTGGTGGTGACCTCTTTAAGAGTGTGTGGTTGTAGCCGTTTGCGACAGGTATCAAAGGGCAACGGCACTGCGTTTTCAACTAGCAAGCCCACCCAACGCACGGAAGTGGGTGGATAGTGAAGCAATTGAGCTCCAGGCTCTGTCCTTGTCGAAATCGTCACGCTTGAGAAGAAAATTCAAATGGGATTTTGGGGGAACCTGGCATTTTAGCATCCAGGGCTGGACTCGGCATCCGTAGTATATCATGAGCATTAGCGTGGCTTGTCGGATCCCTGAGCAGTCCAAGCTAGCGCTATTAGCGCAATCCAGCCACACCAACAGTCGCCCAGCCTGTTGGTCGTTACAGATCGGCAGTACCAGAACAGCCTGGAATCGGTATGCTGGTTGTCTGGCTGCAGCCCTGGCGTTCGGCGTGTACTGGAGAACCCCGTCCCATCTTCACCGCATGGGCTGCCCCTAGCAAGATGCGCTCCAGGGTGCCCCAGAATGAACCCCCTAGCACTTGTCAAGATGGCTGTTGACTGAGTGTGCAGCCTCGTATTTTTTTTTCATGCATCTTGCCATCACACACTACCCGCCTCACTGCGCCTCCTCGGTGCCTGGGACAAACATTAGGCATTCAGACCCAAGCTCCCAGAAGAAAACATGGCACATCAGCTCGCGCCCACACGCCGTGCACAAACCCCTTTTGCGCTTTCGCTCTCGGCCGTCTCGTCGCCGAGTCGAGGATGAAGCTCCCAGCAGGGTCAGACCACGGGCCTCCCGATTGCGTGGAGACGCACCTGTGGGCGCCCGTCACGTCGGACCGTTTCCTGCGAGTCTTAATGAGGCATGGCGCATCACGTTCAGTGTTCTAGTTGGCTTCTGCGGTCGATGCTCCTCATGGTGAAACCGACACAGGGACCAAATCACACCCACACGGCTCAAGAGCGCGTCGGACAAGCACCCCGCTTCTGAACTCTCATCAACTTCCTGTAGCAGACTAGAAAAGCTGCAGCTGCGCGGTGTGACAGGCAGTTAGATGCTGACAATTGGGCCGGCTGGATGGCTGGATGGCTGTTGACCACATTGATAGCGTTGCTTCTTGCATGATGCTAACCGGATGCCAGGGTCAATGCCGCGGGACCACCCTGCTGCGTCGAGCTGGAACCAGGGTCGCGCTGACCCGCGATTGGGACACCTTAGGTTTCGGCCGGCGGTGATACATTTCATCCGTACCAGCCGGCCGGGACCCTCAATCCTACGCTTCGGCCAAAGCCTTGAAGTTGCGTCACTACTCCGTAAAGCTTTGACGACGCTATCGGCTGAGTAAAATTGTCGATTCATTCATTCTTTCAGGCGCCTCACTCGCGTTGGCCTCGTCGCGTTTCATCTAAATCCGTTAGCTCCGCCCAGAATAGTACGCATACCCGCCTAACCTGTTCACCCTGGCTGCATTACTCTGGAAAGGTTCGGCAGACGACGCCTCGAGTCAGAGGTCGCCCCATTCAACACGCGATACCATGGCCCAGCCGTCAGTCCAGCCGACTCTATCCCCGCAGTTTTGCTTCTCGACTGTCGTTATTCGAGGTACGCCACGAGACTATATTGGTCATGCACGGCGACTCCGCTGACTCAGTTAAGACTTCCTGAGGCTGTCACGATCGTCAATTGATGACTCGATCGCCCAGAACCTTAATGCACTTGTGACGCCGTCTCGATCGGGCTTCGATCCATCTTCCACCTCCCAACGTACCGTGAGGCCAGTATCCCGGCAAATCGACCCCGGAGCATGTTCCAAATTCAAAGACCACGTCTTGTTTCCGTCATGGCAAGCCCGGACCGAAGTATTGAACTACTGCGCGCTTGTCGCCGCGAGCCCTGACCCAGACGACCCTGACCGCACTTTGAGAGAGATGGAAAATCAGAAGGATCGCGAAAGGGTTGTTGATGAGCGATTGGACCCGTACTCGGGTCGATTCTTCCCAAGAGAAGCAAGAACCGAAAAGTTGGCGTCCCTCGTTCGACAAGAGAGAGGGGTTGAGAGCATCGTCCGACATCGAACGTGGTCATTGATAAAGGAGCGCTGCGGCGACTCTACTGACACCTGGGAAGAAGCTGCCAGCAATTGGGCGCAAAAGCAAAGCCCAACGTCGAGCGAGCCGAGCAAATAGACATGGAACAGGGCAAAGCACTAATGAAGAACCTCGACGGACCCTGTGGCGCCATGACGGAGAAAGGGTCTGTCACTATTGAGAAACGCTGTACAACTTGTATAAAACGACGTCATGACTTGTAGTATATTGTACTCTACTCTGAAAGACAAGGCGCAAAGATAGACATCGCTTGTTTAATTGAACCCTTTAATGATCAACGGCTGTGTTTAGACTAATTAAACCTGAATGTCACTCGGTGAACAAATCATATGTCCAGCTATAAAAACAGTTACAAGCCCGTTTCAGAAGATCAATTTCCTGTCCCCCGAGAGCTTACTTTGTTGCTATATATCATTGCATCCTCCAGCCGCTTTGCTGCCATGACAGGGTTCTGACTGAGCTACCCCGCCAATTCCGCGACCATCCCACCACAACCACAAGCCCACATCGCCCACCATTGAGGGCCCGAGAATCTGCCGATGCAAGAATTGCTGGCACTCTCACACAGTTGTCTCTCGGAAATTATCGTTCTCGAGTTGTAAACAACCCCCATTTCTATATTAAACTGGGCGAGGAAGCCAACCGTTTGTCCTTCATTCTTCTTCGCCTGCTCCAACGGCGGAGTATTTTTTCATCATTCGATCCGACTCCTCCCACCGGCGACCCGCGATACTCCACCACCCCTCCTCCACTTGCGCTTCGGCCTAACAGCTCGTGATCGCTTTCTGACCCTCATCACTCCAGCTTTCCGAATCCTCCAACCGACCTTCTGCAAACCCCTTCTGCCCACCCTGGTTTCGGATCCCGCCATTCACGATGCCGCAGCCCCTCGCCTCGAAAGAGGCATCCCTCTTCCGGTCAGTTATCCGCAGCTACGAGGATAAACAGTACAAGAGAGGATTAAAGTCCGCAGAGCTCATCCTCAAGAAGCACCCCAAGCATGGCGACACCACCGCCATGAAGGCCTTGATCCTTAACGCCCAGGGCAAGACTGAGGAGGCATTTGCGCTTGGCAAGGAGGCTCTGACTATGGACATGAAGTCGCATATTTGCTGGCACGTGTACGGTCTCTTGTACCGAGCGAACAAGAACTACGAGGAGGCAATCAAGGCATATAGGTTCGCCCTGCGACTAGAGCCCGAGTCTGCTCAGATTCAGCGTGATCTCGCCATTCTGCAGGTTCAAATGCGTGATTACCAAGGCTATATCCAGAGCCGTACTGCTATGCTGCAGGCACGACCACAGTTGCGCCAGAGCTGGACTGCTCTCGCAATTGCTCATCATCTGTCTGGCAGTTTGACCGAAGCCGAGAACGTCCTGACGACCTACGAGGGAACCCTGAAGACGACCCCTCCCCGCTCCGACATTGACCACTCTGAGGCCATCATGTATAAGAACTCGATCATCGCAGAGCAAGGGGACTATGAGAGGGCATTGGAACACCTCAACACTGCTGCCAAGTACAACTTGGATCGCCTAGCTGTCATGGAAGCTCGAGCAGAATATCTGACAAAGCTGGAGAGACACGAGGAAGCTGCAAAGGCCTACCGAGCACTGCTGGACCGAAACTCGGAACGCTCCACGTACTACGAGAAGCTTCTCGCGGCTCTGAGCATCCCGGAGGATGACCACAAGGCCCGAAAGGCAATCTACGACGAATATGCCGAAAAGTTCCCCCGATGTGATGCTGCGAAGCGACTGCCCCTGGATTTCTTGACTGGTGAGCTGGAACTTGATCCCGTAATTTTTTTGGTTGACTATATTGACTCTTTTGTAGGAGATGATTTTGAGGAGGCTGCTGGATCATATTTGACTCTGATGTTCAACAAGGGTGTCCCCTCAACGTTCGCGAACCTCAAGCACCTCTACTCTGACTCCTTCAAGAAGACAACCTTGGCCGAATTGACAGAAGAGTACCTGGAGTCACAAACCGGCGATGCCACTAGCAAGGATAAGGGCGAGGCCGCAGCTCTTTACTACCTCGCGCAGCACCACAACTACTACCTTAGCCGAGATCTAGCCAAGGCAACGGAATATGTTGACAAGGCCATCGAGAAGGACCCTAAGAGTGTTGACTTTCACATGACCAAGGCACGAATCCTTAAGCATGCTGGCGATCTTCAAAAAGCTGCTGAGATGATGGATACTGCCCGGAAACTGGATCTCAAGGACCGATACATCAATACCAAGACTGCCAAATACCAGCTCCGAAACGACGAGAACGACAAGGCACTGAAGACCGTTGGACTATTCACCCGAACGGATAGCGTTGGAGGACCGCTCGCAGACCTTTTGGATATGCAATGCATGTGGTTCCTGACAGAGGATGGTGAATCGTATGCGCGACAGGGAAACATTGGCATGGCTCTAAAACGCTTCCATGCCGTTGGAAACATTTTTGATGTTTGGCAGGAGGATCAATTTGATTTCCACAGCTTCTCCCTCAGGAAGGGCCAGATTCGAGCCTACGTTGACATGATGCGTTGGGAGGACCACCTGCGCGACCACCCCTTCTACTCTCGGGCTGCTCTCGATGCCATTGACATCTACCTGAAGCTGGCAGAAAAGCCGTCAGAAAATGGAGTCAACGGAGCGGACAGCGAGGACCCCGAAGAGGCACTGGCCAAGAAGAAGGCTGCTAAGAAGGCCAAGAAGGAGCTCCAGCGACTGGAAAAGGAGGCCCTTGAGAAGCAGGCCAAGCAGGATCCTAACAAAGCAGGCAAGGAGGGTGAAGTAAAGAAGAAGGATGACGACCCATTGGGCCTGAAGCTTGCGGAGACGACTGATCCTCTGGGCGAGGCGACCAAGTTCCTCAGCCACCTTCTTCAGTACAGCCCGAAGAACATTGAAGCCCAGCTCGCGGGTTTCGAGATCTACATGCGCCGCAGTAAGTCAAAATGTGCCAATGCATAATGAATTTGTTGCTGACTCAGACATTCAGAGAAGTATGTTCTTGCGCTCCGTTGCCTGAAGGCCTCGTTGGCTCTTGACAGCAAATCCCCCAAGGTGCATGAGCAGACTGTAGCTTTCCGACAACTTCTCAACACTGCAAGCGATCTCCCACCCAAGGTTCTGGAGGTTCTCAAGGCCGAATTTGAGGCCATCGAAGCATCAACAGACCTGAACAAGTACAACGACGAGTTTGAGGCGAACAACAAGGATAGTGCTCCTCATGTACTTTCCGCCATCAAGACAAGAAAACTGCTGGGACAGGACAAGGCAAAGAGCGAGGAAGCTCTTCTCAAGGTGCTTGAGCTCCCCGAAGTCGAGTTTACTGATGCCGTTGATGTGCTGGAGACGCTGAAGCGATGGAAGTCCTCGCAGGTGGATGCTTTCAAGAAGGCAGCGCAGGCCAAGTGGCCTAGTGTTACAAGACTCGCATAAATGACCAAGGCATGACGAAATGAGATGGGCCGTGGGAAAACGGTCACGTACATGATGAGAAGGTTGGGCAATGGGCAAACAAAATGTAGAGTGAGATGTGGGTTCTAGATAGGGTGGCAGACTGGCGCATGAATTTCCTTCAGGCGACGCGATATTCGGAGTTTTGAGACGTGTGGAAAAGTCGAGCACCCATTTTAGAACACCAAAAATGCACTTGATCAATTTTCTTATATTTTCTCGCCTTCGTTGATCAAGACTCGGTGATTCACTGCCAAGTTGAGCAGGTCAGTGATTCATGGTGACGGACTATCGTTCACCTCACCTATAAAGGGACAGCCAATAGCAGTTAGGCATGCAAGCCTTTCGGCCCCTTATGTCAAATCGCCCATCGGGGTCCCGCGGACACGCCCTGTCTCCTCCTTGCATGCCTGTCCGACGGAGGCAGCACGCAGCAACCCCTGTCGCCGCATCACCATTCAACCTGATTCGGACTCTAGCAAATCCGCGAGTTTTTCTCCTTTTCTTCTTCAACTTTGCATCTTCTTCATCCTCTTCTTACATTGCAACACATCCTTGTTGTGTTTTGCACCTGGTCACTTTTGGCATCAATCTCTGACATCAGCCTCGTGCCACCTTTTCGGTCGTTCCCTCTTTTGCCCTTCTGTCTTACGTCCGGATCGACTGTCGCGCCTCCGCGTTCCATCAGACACGGGTTGGCGAGCCCACCTTTTTTTTTGGCGTCAAAGCTTGGCCCAGGCCCAGAGCGCTAAAACCTCTAGGCTCTAAAGCTGCGGGCGGTAGCGTTGCTATCCACTTTCTCAGGGCCCACGCCGATCCTTTCTCGAGGCTGACTGCGTTGTACTAAACCAAACTTCTTTCCCCCTTCGAGTACTGATGACCAAACACTCAACAATGGCTGACGACTCGACCACAATGGCCGCCGACGCAAGCATTGGCATGCGCCTTCATCTCGAGGGCAAGAAGACCCTGACCATTGGCATTGACAGTTTGGAACTAGAGGGTACGTCCGGATCCGTCGGAGAACCCCTGCAGGACCGTGGAGATTAATCCTAATCTTGTCCAGATCTTGCCGCTACCAAGGCTGCTCGCAGCTCTTGCGTGCCTCTATCTTCTGGTAAGATGTTCTTCAGTATCACGCCTCGACATGTAGTGTTGACACATTTTCCAAGGCAACAAAGGCTATCTCAACTTTCTTTCAGGGCCCCCAAAGAAACAGACTATTACGTTCTACAACATCCTTTGGGTAGAGGTTGTGAACAATGTCATTACCATCGATTATGCTTTGCGGGCTTCGAAGTCCTTGGTGAAACCTAGCAAATGGACTTTCAACATTGCTTTCGCAGACGATGACTCATCCGCAGACACTTTTGTCGAGGCGCTGCTCGCTAGAGCCTATGGGGAGGCCAAGCCGAAGAAACGCGCCTACGTCCTAATCAACCCCAACTCCGGCCCTGGCGGTGCTATGCGTCTGTGGAAGAATGAGGCGAAGCCGATTTTTGACGCAGCAAGGATGCAGCTTGACGTCGTGGTTCTTACTCGCGGTGGCGAGGCAACTGAGTTGGCTGAAAAGGTGGACTTGACCAAATACGACACCATCACAGCATGCTCTGGAGATGGGACACCGCATGAGATTTTCAATGGTCTTGGTAACCGTCCTGACGCTCACCACGCACTGTCGACTATGGCAGTGAGCCACATTCCTTGCGGATCAGGAAATGCATTTTCATGCAATCTGTACGGCTCGCATCGTGCCTCCGTTGCTGCCCTAGCCATTGCCAAAGGTGTCACGACCCCGATGGATCTCGTGTCTGTAACGTATGGCGATAAACGAATCCTATCGTTTTTGTCTCAAACCCTGGGTATCATTGCCGAGAGTGACCTAGACACCGAGCACCTCAGATGGATGGGTAGCGCTCGTTTCGAGTATGGCGTGGTGACGCGTATCTTCAAGCGCACATGCTATCCCTGCGACTTAGCTGTGAAGGTTGAGATCGAGGAGAAAAATGACGTTAAGGCGCATTATAAACGACATGCAAGCAGCACCAGTCTTGCCAAGCTCGCGAATGATGATGGCGGTAATAATGGCATTACCAATGGGTCGGGCCTCCCTCAGCTACAATACGGGACTGTCCAGGACCCACTGCCCGAGGGCTGGGAACTTGTTCCCTGTGACAAAATCGGAACTTTTTACGCCGGAAATGTAGGTACTAATGAGCGCATGCTCCTTTTCCAAAGCTAACAATTACCGTTTACACAGATGGCGTACATGGCCCCAGACGCTAATTTCTTCTCGGCCGCGCTGATTTCTGACGGGTACATGGATCTTGTCACCATTGATGGTGATCTCTCTCCTCCTACAGCCTCGAAAGTAATGTTGCAGGTCGATTCAAACAAATTCTTTGACAATCCTTACGTCAACTACAAGAAGATATCGGCGTACCGTATCATCCCGCGCAACCAGGAAACCGGCTGCATTAGCATTGATGGTGAGCGGATTCCATTCGGGCCCATACAGGCGGAGGTCCACCAGGCATTGGGCCGAGTTATTTCCAAGGCAGGGAAGTATGAGACAGAAGGTCCCGCCGATTGGGAGAAGGTGACCGTCGCAGATCGTATCCACGCCTAAGGTCGTGCTAAAGCCGAATTGTGTATAATGCTGTGAATTGGAAGGAACAAGGACGCCGACGAAGACCCGAGGGACGCACAATTAATTTGTCAAATACTAATGATACCCTGAATGGAGAACGTGCGCTTAAGATTCCCTGTCTGGACATATGGCTGTTGGTGTTATAAGATAGCTTAGAGATGGCCAAAGGCCAATCAAGATTAATGAAACTGGTGTGTACAAGATTGGTTGGTGTTGATGCGCTTGAGGACCTTGCTTATCAATATAAGATTACATAGTAACAAGGCTCATGTTCTAAATAAGGCCCCGCAGATTTCCATTTTCGCATGTTTTGGCGAATGCGCAGTGTCTTGAAGATGGATCCAGCAACGATTAGTGTTGCAGCAAGTTTAGTGCACCAATGATGGCATGGCGGGGTAGCAGAGCCAGCACACCATGTGGTGGGCACTCTCCAAATTACCCCACTACTTCACAGCATTTCCTCATCAACATCCAACCTCAATTCCTATCACTCAGCCACACCACAGCTGTCGCGGCAAGCCGCTGGGCCAAATCCGAACTACAGAAACGTGTGGTATGCTCAAGTAGCGATAATATGCCAGGGAAAGGCGGAAGGGGAAGGGGGAGAGCCCCATCGGGCCCATGGGGGAGGCTCAAGCCCATCGAACAGGATCCGTTGGAGAGCATGGGCCTCCCTTCAAAGGGCGACACCAGGTACGCGGACGCCTTTCGATAGGCCTATGGAAGCCCTGTTGAATATCCAAATGCTTTTACGAAGCCTTCAGTTGACAATTTGACCTAGGCTGCTTGACCTCAAGACCCAGGAGAAATACTACACCAAAATCATGGAACGGTACATGACATTTTGCTCAGACGCTGGAGAGCGTGACGAATTGCTTCGAAGGTTCTCTTCGCTCGAGATTAGCGCCCCGGATTCTTCTGCGGCAGCAGCTTCAAGCTCGTCGAAAGAGCCATCGGCTGCGGCCCTCCAGAGCCCCGATAACACCAAGGCGCTCTCAGATGTCATGATGGCGCTACGGAAGCTGAGGGAAGGCATTGTGGCCTCCAAGCGGGCAGATGACTTTGCGATTCAGGCCTACCTCTTTTGCATCCGCCTTTCGATTCTGGTCAAGCATCCCGAGTCGTACCACCCGGCCATCCTACACTTGCTCCGTTACATCCTGCCCCTCCATCCTTTGACGTCCATCGAAGTCCAGGAGGTCGTGGGCTATCTGATCCTAGACACTGCGTGTCGGCGCAGGGAGCTGGCGGACGCTTTTTCCATCAGGAACAAGTACAAGATCAAGGACCCCAAGCTGGACGCCGCGCTAGATGCGCTAACGCACGACAACTACATCCTATTTCAGCGTGTCAAGAGAGACGTGGACCGACACCGCGCCAAGCTCCTGGAGTGGGCCGAAGGCGACGTCCGGCTGCATGCGCTGAAGTGCTTCGGCAGGACGTACCTGGGCGTCGATCTAGGGTTCTTGGAAATGGCAACAGATACAAAGTGGAAGGATTTGAAGGATAATGACGGCGTGGGGTGGGAGCTGGACGGAGAAAGAGTGGTGATTCGCAAAGTGAAAGCGCGGTGAGCGTGTTGGTTTCCTCAAGTTGTATTGATACCCCTAGCAGGATATATTAGGAAGCGGTATTTGCAGCTATAGATCGGCGTTTGCCTTCACGGGTTCAAAATTTTCTTTCGCACAAGTGGTAATTGCAACTGTAACTTTGACTCATACAGCTTCAAAAAGTGATCGTATATAGTCATTATCCATCACGTAGCTGGGGCAGCCGTGAATCACACAGGGTTGCCTCTATATGTATGCAGCTATTTTTCGCCTTCTTTAGCTTCATAGTCGACGGCCTATAATCATAAACATCTCATGACAAGTGCCTCTCATGACTTCAACCTGCGGCTACCAGGCGCATCAGTTGCCAACTGCTAGCAACTGCCCGAACCCCCCTTTCTTCATCACCAGCAGCGGGCTATCTTGTGCATCGACACAACTCAACCAACAGCCCGCAATGCCTCCTCCGAAAAAGAGGCTACGAATCTCGCGAGTCCCAGCCCAAGACGAGCAAGCTGCGCAATCGCTTCTTCTGTCCGATCACCGTACCGCATGGCTCGTCAAGTATGCGCCCTCGTTACTCTCCTATCTCCTTACATTGTCCCGTTTTCCTATGCCCACCCTCTCTATTTCTGGACCGCTGCTCTTTTGCAATTCGCAGGCGCAACTGACTCACGCTGCGTTTCTAGTGATGATCCGCTGGTCGAGCTCAAGGCGCGGGGCGAGACGTTCCAGGTTTCCAAGAGCATCCTGATCAAGCACTCGGAGTATTTCCAGGGATGCTTCAACAGCCAGTTCCAGGAAGCCAGCAAGGGAGCTGTCCAGTTTGACGAGGAGGTCGACCCGCGGTACCTGGCCTTGTACATTGGCCTGGCCTACAGCTGCTCAACCATTGTGCCGCACACGCCGCCGCCGCCGGCCGAGAACCCGGAGGCGTCGGCTCCCAAGACGCCGCTGCGCGACTTCGTCGAGGTCTACAAGCTGTGCGACCGGTTCCTGAGCACCCACATGGCAGCCTTCACCGAGATGTGCATCAAAACGGCCATCGGCGACGGCCACCGGGCCCTGTTCCGCACGGGGGTCGACGACGGGCTCCAGAAGACGCTCATGCGAGACTTTGCCGACGCGTACGAGGCGCTCGACCCGGCGCACACAGCCCAGAGCGAGCTGGGGGACACCATGATCATGTACTTTTGCGAGGGCGTCAGCTACAAGGCGTGGGGCGCTTGCATGGAGGAGCTCATGGACCGGCCGCGGTTCGTGGGGCACGTCTCGAGAGGGTTTGCGTCCAAGCTGGACCAATTGCAGGGATCCAAGCTCCGGCGGAAGGAGTTGAAAGGTCCATGATGGGATTATTATTCAGAAGAGAGGAAAAAAAGCGGAAACATACATAGCCCTGGTTACGATATGGTGAGCTCAGATTGGTACTTTCTTGGGATCAGGAGGAGGGGCAAGGGAGTTTTTGCTTTTATGATTTCACGTTTTTGGGGGGGGGCCTAGGATTTTTTGGAAGGGATATTTCACATCCAGCAGTAATGGTTACAGCTTTTGGGTGTGCAAGGAGCACCGTTCTATTTTGCTTCATACAGCGTCTGGAAAGCCGCAAGGCTGTTGGTTCCTGCGAGAAGCTGGCGAGTGGGCCATGATGGATAAATTTGGACACGGCATGATGGACCGACCAACGAGTAGCAGATCTTATCTCGGAACTGGAACCTAAATTTCATATCTTCTCCGCAATCTTGAGCAGTTCCTAGCATCTAGATGCATCTCTGCTCCAGAAGCTGCCTGTCGGCAATAGCCGAATACCATAGCCGAAGCAGTTGACGGAATGGTTCAGCGGACCAACCCGAAAAGCATAACTGTTGGTACGTACAATCCGAACCAAGCTTTCCTCTACTATCACATATGATGAACTATCTCAATGGGTTTGCACAAAATCCAAAATTGTTCAACTGTTGTATTCATGTCTATGGAACCAGGCACAAAGCTGTCACACTCGTTGCCTGCACCAAAACACCCACAATGTGAGGGAGTCTCTTGTCTAATCTACCAAGACCTTTGGGGTTCAAACAGTAGCCGCGGGTATTCATCCCGACACGAGCTCCCAACCCGCCCGGCTTTTTCAGCCAGCTACGTAATGGTTAAATAGCAGAAACCAAACAGTTCCCGAAAATCCTCGTCCCCTCGAAAACCGATCGGGGACACCTTCCTGCGACGCCGGAACCGTGCTTCCGACGGTAGTGCTGGACTTCAATCACCGGGACCGAGCATCACGTGCCGGGGGTGTTTCGGGCTGGGGCGCCGGCTAAGATGGGCAACGGCTGTGGATCCCCGACCGTGGCGTCGGCATGTGTAATCGGTCCCTGGCGTCGTTTTTTCTCATCTTTTGGCGAGACGGCCTCGGTCTAAGCCACCATGTCGGCGGAGCAAAGACGGAGGACCGAGCTGTCGAGACGCTGGCCGGATGAGAGAAGACCCGGGAAGGGCGGACAAAAGAAAAAAAAAAGAAAATGATGGTTGTTGACGGAGATTGAGGAATGCGCCATCGGTATGATTTGATACGGCGAGGGTGGATGGCGATTGTCCACGTCGTCGGTTTCGATGCAAATGCCGATGCTCACTCAAATGCTTCCATCACCAGGTGCTTGGAGCAATGTTCCATGTTCCGACATAATAAATGATGCTCCGTAATGTGGTATTCCGATGATAACGCCGTTGACCCATGCAATCAAGTACGATGATCATTGTCATCTTAAATGTAGCCGCTAGTGGTGTTCCGAAAAGTGATGCGCCAATGCTTCTCCGAGAGCAGGGAAAAAAAACAAATGTTCGTCAAAGACATGTCATCGGTATGGTGTGGTGTCGATGTGTGTCTTTTTCGAATGTCGACGTTGATTCACTTATCGCTTCTCGTAAAACTTGATAGCCTTTTCGAGCTCGTCGAGGCTGGAGCGGTCTCCGTACATTTCCATGAGCATCTCGTTCTGCTGTCTCTGAGCAGCGTGCTCGCGCTCCATGTACTCAATCTGGGCCTGTCGGCGCTGCTGGGCCATATCCAGGTACGTCTTGACACCGTAGCCAACGACAACGACGGCGGCGACAGGTTTGAGCCTGTTTTTGATCGTGGTCAGACTCTTGGCCATCATTTTTGGGTTTTTGAGATGTTTTGGGGAGAAGTTGGGAATGAAACCGGAAGGGATGGATAAATGGATTAAGTTGTTGGGGAAGCTTACCAGACAAAAGGCATTCTCCTTCGGGGTCGCAAGTGGGGGACAATGTTAGGGTGGACTCGGGCGGCAGTGGAGAAGGACTGTCGAGGGACGCGGTTCATTTTGGCGGTTGGGGGAGAAAGTAGATGGGAGGAGAGGCGTGGAAGACAAAGTCTTGACAGGGAAATTTGAGTCTCGAGCTGAGGCGAATGGATTGGATTAAGGCGATCTGAACAAACTAGCACAGTATATTCTTAACTGGACTCTATGGACCCTGAAGTGGGAAGGGGGCCAGGCGGTTATAAGTTGAGGAGGAGACAGCCGAAAGGACCCGGAGCGTGGCCGGCAAATCGAACCACCCAGGGAGGGCGGCGCTGGGCGATGATGCAGGCGCCGGGTATGGGCCATGACGGACAAGAGTATGGGGTGACCGGGGGAGGAGCAGCAGCGGGAGTGGGGCGGGGGTGTGAGTGCGACGATGGAGGTGAAGATCCCAGCGAGATGCGGTGCAAGCGCGTGGGCGTTGTGCAAATCAATCAGTGACGGTGTCTGTGTCTGTGTCTGTGTGTGGGGAAGCCCCTCGGGATGGTGTGGCACCATTTGCTCGTTGCTGCGCAGGCCATGGAAGCTCACGCCGGAAAGCTTGGAGCGGAAGCCGACGGCAGCGGGGACAGTAGCCTGATTTGGGCAGTTGCGGAGGAGACAGCTGGCTGCTGTTCGTGTGTGTACTGTAGGCATTATGTACGAGAATCAACGGCTGAGGAAAGAAGGAGCGAGACGGCAAAAGGATGCTGACAACACCCTCTGACAAGACAAAATATTTCTCGCCAAGTCAAACCCAGCAATCCAATCTCACACCTCGCGCACGCTCGACACACGGCACACGAGGGGGGAGGCTCGCGGCAGGTACAAAACGCAAAACGCACATGCCACTAGCGGGGGCCCTGGTGGCCTGTGATCTGTCGTCTGTCCGCCTGCCGTCTCACCACCATGACCTCACAAGAGGGTCCATCCCTTGGAAAATGGCCAGTTTCTGGTACCGCCGCGCACAGCGAAACAAGACAGCACAGAGCAGCAAGGCCCGAGCAGCCCTCTCTTGGGCCTCTTTTCTTCCTAAAAATTACCTCCATGGCACCACTGCCCCGAACTGGGCCGTGTGTTATTTCGTCTCGCATCCCACACATCATTGGCTCGCATGCTCGTGGCAGAATGACCCAAAGCACTTTTTCAAGACAGGAAATGACAGAAATGGTGTGCAGAAAATGCAACACACAGGCTCGCCAAGCTCGGCCACTTTCCGTCCGGACGCCCTTCTCTTGAATCCGCCCCCCGCATTCTGCTTCCAGCTGTGAGTATGCAGCCGCACAGCTTGTGCTTGACAGAACAATATGTGTGGCCGCTAGACCCCTAGGCGCAGAACATGCCACTTCCCCATAATATGGAAAAAAAGAAAACAAGCCGCCTTCTTCAACCCCCCGGCTCTAGGCCGGCAATCTCATCTTACATTCCTACCTCCTGCTCCGGGATCTCGATTCTCTCGGCTATACAGATTCACGGTCGAATGGAAGGAATCTCAGCCTCTGTTGCCATAGAATTTGCCTCCCGTGTCCTGCTCCCCGCCTTGACAGACACTTCAGAGCATTAGATCCTACCCCAGGCATCATCGCACATGTGCTCGCCACTTGCCGTTTTTTTTTAGTGCCGTGTTCAGCCATAGCACTTGTGTCACCTTTTTTTCACTAGTAAGCCACAATGGAGCAAGTCAAACAAGTTAGGCTTGGCCTTCTTGGTTAGGCTCCACGGCCCCGGCAGACCCCACGATTTGCCATGACGATCCTCCCCAGGTCTTTGCCGCCTCCACCGCGATCATGATGCTCATGGAGGAAACACGACTCGTAATATGGTTGTTGCAATATGCAGCTCGACGAAATTGATATCCCAAAACCTACACCGACTCTACACCGCGCTCATGGCCTCGCCGCTGGCCTCAATGTCACCATCAACTACTACACCACCTTGTTTGCCTGTCTCACGTTCGATACAACCACTCGGTCTTGATTGGCAATCCCCCACGTCTCGACTTTACCTGCCGCCGCCACTCGACTCTTCCCCACACTATTCGCAGATGGTCTCGGCTTCACCAACGCTTACCGACGTAATTACTCGCATCTCCGAAGCTTCGCTCCGTATGCTGCGCATATCTGACATTTCAGAAACACCTTTGACCTCTTATTGACACACCGGCCAATCTTACAATGCATCTCCGGCATGTCACTTTGTGATATTCATGTTGCACTTGTCTCTAGTAGCTTAGTTGTCTCGCAGTGACTCCCAAATTAGGCACTGTCAACTGTGCGTTGGGCTCTTGGAGTAGTGCAGCAATATTCTGTCTCTCAGCTCCCGGCGCACCTTCGGCGGGGACCTCCGTCACCCGGCCCGGGGCAGTACGGATTGATCTCCGAAACCATCAAGCGGCCCGGTCCAGATGCAAGCTACTAGTACTGTGCGTCTCAGGCATTCAATACACTCGTAGCTCAGGTCCAGCCCATAACCTTGTTTCATCTGTGCCAGTGATCCCAAAAGTCACCACACAATCACCCTTTAAACATGACATGTACGTACTCGTCGGAAAGTAGCCGAGAGAGCTGACTCCCCTCTATAAGTTCGGCAAGACGCTCTTTTTTCATCCTCGGATCCCGGGTTGGCTTTCAGATATCCAACAGTTTCCGGCAGGCAGCAAGTTTTGGTCCGAACCGAAGTTGTCTCTGTATAACCGAATGCTTCAGCCAAGGGTAGATTGGCGGTCAAGCGTTGTAAAGAAACGTGCCACAGAGTTTGGATGACCAGGAGGCCTGGGCTCGCCTGTAATCAGATTTTCCATGGCGCCACCTCCCGACATGCGGTCAAGAGGTTACATTGTGTTCAAAGTGTTCTCGCCACCTTTTCTAGATGTTTTGGGTTGAAGGGGTACAAACCGTATGTCACTCAAGCCAACTAGTAAACTGCAATGGCTGTCGCTCTGTGATATTTTTTTTCGTGGCGTCGAAGGCCAGAATAGTCCAGAATCTAGGTGACACCTCTGTTATCTTGTTCGATGCCAAGTTCGGCCATTCATCGCGCCTCTCGTCATCTTGGGTCTCTTCTACCGATTGGTCAAGGCGGGAGGGACGGGCCGCCGCTCTTATCCAAGCTTACCACCTGGCTTTACCCAACGGGAAACGTCTTTCTCCTGAATGGTTGCTTCAGACTGTGACATTGCTTGGAATAAAGCGATGATAACCGAGATCCATAGACTTGAGGGTATCCGTATGTCTTTGCCAATGTGCTGCGCAAACTCTAGCTGTAAGATTCATGTTGAACACGGTAAGAGGTGAAATGAGGTTCAATTGCTTTCATTTTTATCTATGCAAGTAATACAATCTCGGAAACCCTTTCCTCGTCTAATGCATCAGCAAATACCCATCATGTCTGCATACTTTATTCTTGATCGTAAACATAAGAAATAAGGCATTTAAAAGTAGAACGCCATTCATGATAATGATATCGGGCTGCTCCCTTAAGGGAAGAACCCAGGTTGGTCAATCTCATCTTCTCTTCTTCCATCGTCGAGTCGGACGATGGAACTCGTCGCACCTCCCAATCCCACCCAAGTATCCAACTTTTTCAAGAAAGTCTTCCTCGGACCCCTCGTGCTCGTCCCGGACGACAAAGTCTCCGCCGGCCAGCTTGATCGAGGAGACGGGGAACTTGTCGAGCCACTGGTCCCAGACGTAGTCCCACTCCTCTTCCAAGACAACACACTTCTCCCAGAAGCAGCCATCCCAGACCATGGTCCAGTAGTTAAAGGTCAGGGCCGTCAGGAACTGGCCTGTCCGCTCGGGGGACCCCATCTCCCAGGCGGCGGAGCGGCGGGTCTCGTGGCGCCGAAACAGCTCAACCCTGAAGAGGAACTGGAGGAGCGCAAATTGGAGGTCTCGCGGCTGCTCCCAGGCCTCCTCGCTCACGTCGAGGTGTTCGTGGACGAATTCCACACGCTGCTCCGTCCTGGCGCCGAACATGGCGTCCTGGAACACGGGCTGCACCTCCATCAGCGCCGCCTGCAGGCCCTCCGGGTTGGTCCAGAGGCGGTTATCCCGGCACAGCTTCCTGCACCGCCAAAAGGAGGTCCTGATGGGCGGGGAGTCGACAAAGGACCATATGGCGCGGAGCTTGGCGGCTCTGGCAGCGAAGCCAACCAGGTCCGGGAACAGGGCGTCCACCATGGCCTCGGTAAAGTCCTTGTGGTAGTCGATGACAGGGAATTTGTCCCTGCTGAGCTCCTTGTCCACAAAGCAGCGGAGGGGAATGTCGAATATCACCTTCTCCGAGAAGCAGTCCTCCCGGCCGCACCAGTTCTTCCTCGTATCGGGTCGGCCGCGGGAAACCTGCCGCTCGAGATGGGTCTGCTGCGTGAGCTTCCGCCGGCGAAGCGTTCTGAGCACAGCTAGGCTCTGGCTCTCGGAGTCTGAGTTCTCGTAGTCGGTGTCCGAGTCGAACTGAAACCTGGGTGGCCTAGAAACCACGAGCTTTGCAGGTCTTGTTGCCTCTGCCGTCGCCGCCTTCTTCTTTTCGGGCACTAGCTTCTTTTTCTTCACAGTTGCCAGGCCCTTCTTGACGGTGGACTTTTTTCGAGACTTCGGCTTGGGTGGTTTGGGTGCATTTTCAGCCGGCTGCGCTGCTGTCTGAACCATGATGCCCAAAGTGAGGGGGCATGGTGAGGTTAGACGACACGCACAGGTGGTTGAGGGGTACTAGAAAAGGAAAAAAAAGAAAGTAGAAGAAGGGCTTAGCATGCAGCTGCATGTAGGCGAGATGAGAGCAAACATCTATTTCTGGGGCAGTGCATTCCATGAAACTAGTGGGCGAACAAAGAGGGCTGAGGTGCTGTCTTGAACACGCCACGGTGGGTTTAACCCAGGTACAGCGGTACAGATGAACAAAGATATTGCAATTGTATGTGTCTTGGGGGTTTTTTTAAGTACCAATGTGGCGACTGTCGGTGCTTCCATTGGCAGTTAATAAAAAAAGAAATGCAGATGCGCATGACGCTCTAGTGATTAAGCATATATACGAACTCCAGCTGTCCTGACTACGAGGGACCAGTCAAGTTCGGAGTTCCATAAATAGGCCAAGTTTCCTTCTTTATGCCATAAAACTATGCGGCGGGTACTACAAAAGTATTGGACATCCGAGCGTCGTATAATCGCATCAAAAGACATTCGGCAAGTTTTCAGCCTATTTCCACATGTCCAATAACAGCAGTAACGACAAGATCACCATATGAACTTTCTACACTTTTTGCTACCACACAAACACCTTGTCATGTGGTCCAGCTGGCCCTCATCTGGCTCTTCGCCTTCGTATTCCATGCCATCGACATAGTCAAAAGTCAACTCCTCGCCCCTGGGTATGTCCTTGATGGCGAAAAGCGCCAGGTCGTGAATATGCTTGTCCGCATGGTCGCCCACTCGGGCAAAAATGCGCATGTTTGGGTCGCATGAGTGATTGATGAAGCGCGTCGGGCCGGCCATGAACTCGCCGTCCACTTCGAGCGGCGGCCCTCTCAATCGCGGGTCCAGGGACTCGGCGTCGGTGAACTTGTCGAGGGCGAACAGGTATACATCCTTCTTCTGTGATACAGCCGACTCGGACCTACGGCGGTCGGCCTCAGTAGATGTGATAATCTCACCAACGTAACGGTCCACGAATTGGCCCTTTCTAATAGGTACCGGGCATCTAACACCTAGTTCGGCGAGACGAGGGGGAGGAAATCAGCAATCTGGTTCGCCATCTCGATCCTGGACGGCTCATTCTACTCACCCCATCCACGGTCGTCAGTCCGGAATATCTGGAGCGGAATCGTCCGTCCGCGCTCAACCACACGGTTGGGACAGTCGTCGCTGCACGAGCAGCCCTGGTGGCATTCATAAATCGGCATCTTGGACGAGTGGATCCCGGAGCGCAAGAGCCCAGCCTTTGACCCGTGGGTGTGGTACGCATACGCTTTTCTCCGCGTCTTGGGCTTGTCCAGATCCATCCCGTCGACGCTGGCCTCGTCGTCTAGGTCGGCCAGGCACATGCAGCCCGTGTACTGGCACTCGCCGTCGTCGGCGCAGGCGCAGCCGCTGCGGAAACTATCCTCGGCGGGCTCAACACCGCTGCCAAGGACATTGTTCTTTATGAAGCGGAAGCCCTTGGGGAGAATCTCGGCGTCAACCTCGTTGACAATGGTGATGGGCGCCAGCTTGTGAGTTGGGAATGACCGAATCTGGCACCAGTGACAGACGTCCTTCTCGAGTTCCTTGTTCTACGCTGCGTCAGTGGATATGTTCCCCTGGCCCAGCAAAAAAAATATGCATACTTCTTTTCCATGTTGAAAAAAATGTCTTTCTGTAGCCCGCTCCATGAGTTTGTTGTCAAGGGTTGTGAGTATAGTCAAGCGGATTTTTTGACAGCGTGGCGGGGCTAAATCACCCGAACTCTTCGCAAAGTATAATAATGAGCTGTGGGTGGTTTGATTTGCACCACTTAGTGCTTTAGTCTAGTATTTTTGTCGACTTGGTCTCAGTTGGCACATGGCATGCATCAGGTTGAGGTTACGCGACGCGATCAAAGTGGCTAAGAGAGGGTCGGTCAGTGTGAGTTGCAGTAGCGGAGAGAGTGCGCTGACTGGTGCATCACCTCGGTGAGCTTGGAGCTAACAGCCCCTCACTGCCGTAAATCTGCATGTTGCGGGTACATGTGTGTGTAACGCCAGAATATTCGATCAAACCAAGACCGCACTTTAAAAAAAAAACGATCTACCTAAACTTACCACACCTGATGCCAAGACCTTTTCCCCTCTCCCATCTACGCAACCATCTCGGGATTGGGAGCTGGGGGGACGAATAATCGGTCAGGTCCAGGTTAGGTCTCTGGGTGAGCGCACGCCAAGTGCCCGCAATGACGTTAGAATGGCGCTCGCCATGTCCATGTCATCCAACAGATAAGGATTGGACCAAGCATTAAGTACCGAAAAAAAAAGAGACAAACGCAAGGCCCGTCCGCGGCACTTTTTTAGCTTCCCTTCCTTCCCTTCCCTTCCCCAGGTATCGGCTCGGCTTGGCTTTTCGTGATGAGAAATGCTGAGATGACGCGGCGTGGCTGAGGTATGCAAACGGCATCTGGGAACCCACCACATGCGACACTAGCTTACAGCAGATGCAGCTGAATGGGTGAGTGAGATGACGAGGCGGCCAGCACATGTGGGAGGAGGTGCACATTTTTTTCCTGTTCGATTTATTTATATTTTCGCATCGTTGGGTTTTGGGCACGCACTGCCAACTGCCAACTTGCTAACTGCCAACAGTAGCGGCTGAGGTCAGACCCGAGCGAGGCAGGCTGGTGGTCAATGCACAGGCGCAATATCATGTCCAATGCGTCGTTGATATGTGTGTCTTGGGCATGCTTACCTTACCCAGCAACCTAATTAGATCAATGCGCCGGCGGCGTGACGATGCCAACTGGGCCTGTGCCAATGCTCATGACTTGTCTCTAACATGCAGAATTGCAATGAAACTAGCGAGTAATGTGCGAATGCTTGCACATAAGGCTGGGTACGTTGGATAAAATTAGCACAGCACCGTTTCTCCTTGTTCGTAGTTAGATTTTATGTGGACAGCTTATACGCATCTGGGTTTTTGTTTATCATCAGCCTTCTTTTATTTATATCCATCCAGGCCCTTGCCACGGGGACTCCCTTGGACAGAAAGGACAGACGAACGGCAACCAACATGACCTTTCGGCCTCGTTTTCTGGATTTCCCAGGCATCGTGTACAATGCAGCAATGCATAAAAACCCCACATGCAGCACTACCCGTCGGTCCACGTTCCGCCTTTCTCGGCTGCGCTGTCTCGCGCTCATCGAGCCATGATCCCTACCAGTTGCAGAGCTATGCTTCCCCTTGCCTTGCACTGGAACTGGAACTTGTCAGCTCTCCCAGAGAAGATCGCTGCGACTCTGCATCATGACGCGAATCCTTTTGCTTTGTCCCGGGGGGCTTTTGCTCTCCCACGCCTTCGTCCTCCCTCTCTCTCTCTCTCCCTTCCCCGCCTTTTTTTCCACAAGCCTCCCTGGCTGCTGCTGCCCGCTGGCCGAATTGAACAAATGCTTCATTGTGCCTAATCAATCCGTTTCCTTTAACCGGACCCGATTGATTCCCGCCAACGCCAATCCCTAATTCGCCGCTTCCGGAGCCTAGCCCTGACTAAATAGCGCCCGCATCCTGTGCCCTCGGACGACCCGCCTTCAACTGACTCTGGCTCGTTGCGCCTCCCCCTGTCCCCTGTCACTCTTGTGCCCCAACTGTCTCCGTCCCTGTCACCTCGTGGCCCGGATTTGCTAGCGGCGTTGGTACAAACCTGCCGCTTTGGGTTGCCTTCTCTCTCTCTCTCTCCATTCTGTCTTGTCAGTGTGTGTGTGTGTGTGTGTTCACCACTGTCGCAGTCAACTGACACACGGCCTTGCTCGCTTCATCGCCACAGCCGACGCCCCTCCTTCTCCTCCTCCTCAAATACTTATTTTGGCCTTCACCACTCGCTGCCTCAGTCCATTTGATTCCCTTCCCCCTCCTCTGCGCCCTGCCTCCTAGTATTGTTTATTATTTTTTCTTTGCTGGTGACTTGCGATTCCTCCAATTCGGCACAGCAATGGCCAGGAAGCTCTAGACCCCGATCGACGCATGTTCCTTTTTGTCCTTGTTATTTTTGTCAGCTCAGCTTCTCTGAGTTGTCGTTTATTTGGGCCTGCTGCTGCTGCTGCTGCTGCTGTGCTGCTTGCGCATCCAAACGTTCTGTGACGCCCCAGCCGGAGCCTGCGCCCACCTGAACCACCACCACCAACAAAACAGTACCAAAAAAAAAAAAGAGACATGGTGTGATGCAATCCGCAGCCCTTCCCTTCGCCCCGTTGCTCGGCCTTTGCTAATTACTGCCTTCGTGCAAATAGGGCTGCTGCTTCTCACGCTCCTCAGGGCCGAACTCGCCCTACCCGGGCGGCGCCCCGAATGCTTCCTCCCGCGCCATCAACCCCCCGCCGCTCTCCCTCCCCGAACCAGCCAACCCGCAAGCTCAGGGCCCCTCCTCACGGCGACGACGACGTGAGCAGCGGCCCCTCGACCAGCACATCGACAAGCCCCTGCGGCGCCACGAGTGGACTTCGCGCGATCGCGAGTGGACAAAGGCCCAGCTCGCAAGAGAGCGCGCCGACTTCTTCGACACCAGAGTCACAGGCAGGGCCGAGATATGGCAGACGGTCCACGCAGCCCTCCAGGTCCTCTGGGACCCTGATACCCAGGAAGACGGCTCCGAAGGCCTCGCCACCGCCCAGATGATCCTCTCCGCCGCCGAAATCTCCCTCCCGACCGGCAACCTCGTCAACGGCGTCTACGATTCCCTCGGAAACTACTACCAGCTGCCCGAATGGGTCGTCTGCGACCCTCGCAACGTGGTCGAGGAGGCCGAGGAATCGCCAAACGACAACGGTTCTACGGCTGGCGGCGATACCACGGCCGAGGAGGACATGACCGACGAGGAGGAGGACGACGTTGACGAGATCAAGGGCAAGAAGCAGGAGAAGGGCAAAGATGTCGTCGATGCGCGAAAGCAGATTGTCATACGGGCAAGGCTGAGCGAAAACGGCCAGGACATCAAGCTCACCATCGCCGAGACGGAGCCCATCAGGACCGTTTCCAGAAGAATTGCCCAGGAAGCCGGTGTAAGTTTCCCCTGTTACCCAAACCCATCAATTGGTGCGCCAGCCAAATAAGCAAAATCGCTGACATTATCAAGCTCGCATCAACAAAGAAGATCCGAATAGCCTACATGGGCAAGATTCTCAAGGATAATTCATCCCTGAGTGCACAAGGCTGGCAGTCTGGCCATGTCGTCAACGCACTCGTCTTCAACCGCTAGCCTCGTCCTACGACGCCAACCTACCCACTCACATCTCCCCCCTTTTCTTTTTTTAAATGTTCGACCTATTTGACCACTCTCGGTCCTGGGATGGATATCCTTCCTCCTCCAAAAAAGGCGGAGTCCAACTCCTGTTATAACGAAACCACCCTGCTACCCTTTCCCTTTTTAACCGGCATAAACTGCCGTCACCTCTGCACATATGGCATCTGCGCTCATATTGATTGTTGCTTTTTTTGGCTTGATCACGTCTGGTCTGGATAATACCCATGCTTTTGCTGTCACTGTTTTCCCTCATAATTGCTTTTGCGGAGTTCATCTGGGTCTGGCATTAGCGCTGCTTCTTCTTGTTTACCGTTACACTGCACAAATATATTCCCCCCGCCCACCCGCCCCCTGTTCAATGTACACAGAAATTGATCTGGAAAGCTTCTCACCACCCCACCCTGTCCACGTCACAGTTACATAGCCTGCAATCATACCCCCCCTCCACCCCAATTGCTTGCTGCTCACTTCCCATGACTAAATAAATTCATAGATTTAATAACGGGGCCCGATTCTCGTAACCCCCCTCTCGCCTTCATACATACACTTTGCTCATTGACGCCCACTGTGCTTGAACCACATGTTTCCGTGTCTGAAAATCATTGTCTACCTAAACCTGCTACATTTGACTCTACCAGGGGACCTTTCGCATAGCCTTTTGGAGGGAAAACACCCATTAACATGCTCCACCCCTGACTCCGCTCCTCTCATCGTCATAACTCTTGAAGTGTACCAGCACTGGCGTTCAATAAACAGTACAAGCACTCAGGTCGTCTTTGCGACCCTCCCACCTTACGAGCTCGATCCAATCTTGTTCAGGCCCTTCAGAGAACCCAAGCTCAGCGCCAGGCCCTGGGATCGGCTTCTTATCCTGACAAATCCGGTAATAGGACCATCTTCGCCCTCCTTCTCGATGCTCAAGTTGGCAAGAGCATCCTCACCTAAATCAAAGTTAGCGAATTGGCCGATATGTATGAAACCAGTGAGAAAAAAAACTTACCAAACACGCTACGAGCGTAAAGGTTGGCGCTCAGGAATTGGCAGTCACCCTTAAGACTGGCCTCTGGTGTCAAGCAGTTCATATTTGTGCAAGCCATCAGCTGCTCAAGGAATTCTCGTAGTGTCTTGGCCTTGGAGTTAATGTTGACCTTGTTCTCCCACTCAAATTCGGTCCACATGGTGCGGAACTGTGTCTCAGTGCAGGTGGCGGGTTGGATGTAGTCCATAATATCCACATGTAGGTCGTTGAGGATCACCACGTTGGTGTCAGTAGAGTGGGCGCCGTCGTACACCACGTTGCCAAAGATGACACCGGTGTCAGTGGACGAAACCTTGATTGTGCACTGCACGTTGTGGAAATCGTGGGGGCCAAGGTTCTGGGTTGTAGGTCGTTCAACAACCTTCAGGTCACCCAGAGTGGCAAACTCAACCGACAGGTTTTGCAGAGTCTCAGTGGTTTGGTTCACCAAGAGGACATCGAGGATAATGTCGAACTGGTGTACCTTGACATATGCTTCAGCATACACAGGATCCGAGAAACCAGTCAGCTGGACCACTCTGCTGAGCTTGGATGAGAGGTCCTCGCTGGCTGATTCACCACCGGTTGCCCTCTCAAGGTCGACTTCGATTTCTTCTACTCCCTCAGTGGCGTTCTTCTTGGAAAGCTGTCGGATGGCGACGACATCGTCAACTTGCACAGCAGTCTTTGCCTTCTCAACAGCCTCCTTGGCAGCGCGTTTCTTCTCCTCGACTTGGACCATGGCACGGAATGCCTTGCGGGTATCATCAAGCCAGACTGTTTCCAGCTCCTTCCTCTGCTCAAACTCTGCGAGAGATCGCACACATGACATGATACGATCCACTGAGTCCTCATCAATGGGGGCCTTGACAAACTGAGACTGACCAACGCGGATGATTGAGATCATGATGAGCATGGCCTCAGCCCTCAATGCGTTGGTGCGTGCCTTGTCAGAGGAAATCTCGTGATGTCGCATCACAAGCTTAACGAGAGTCGAAGACAGAACTGTTGCAAGGTAGTAGTCGCCATCCAGGATGAGTTGGCGCAGAGGGGGCTTTTGTGCGGACTTGACGGCTTCCAATTTGGCAGCCGCTGACGATTGGCTGGTGAGTGCTGTCTCAGTGGCATATGTACCATCAGCAAGGACCTTTCGCGAACCGCTGGGGGCAGCAGGCTTTGAGTTTCCGTTGACATGGTCTTCTGGCTTATCATCGGTCTCATGGGAATCCAACAAACGCTGCTCGGAAGCTAGGATAGGCATCTCGCCCAGACTGGCACGTATTCTCCTCCAGGCATCTCGGATGTCCTTCTCCTCAAGCGAGTACTCGCCGATAATCCACAAGATACCACGGTAAACCTTGCCAGCTCGAACTTCGCCCAGGGTCGATACGAGTCGTCCAATAATGGTGGTTCGAAGGCTGGGGAACTTTTCGACAACTTCCTTGACAAAGTTAATTACATCAACAGCAGAAGCATTGTTGAAGTCCGCAATAAAGTCCATAAGCAGTTCGACAACGCTGGAAGCAACCTCGGAGAACTTGATGGCGCACTGGTGAATGGTGTGGATGAGAAGTGACCGGTATTCGGCGTTCTTCTCGTATTCTTGATCCACCGTCTTTGAGAGCTCCTTCTTGAGCAAGAGCACAACCTCTTCGACATTCTTGCTTGAAACCATCTCAAGAGCAATTCCGAGAGCCTTTCGTCGTACGTCGATATCGGTGCTGGAGAGGGCCCGTAGGATTTCCATCGTCAAGTCATCCAACACACCCTCGTTCTTCTTCCGTAGCTGGTCAACTCGGTCAAGAACAATCAGCTTAACATTGTTATCCGCCTCCTTGATGCTCAGCTCAATAAATTTGGCGGCGGCAGCCTTGACGGCCACGGGGTTCTTGGTCAGGGCGGTAAGCGAAGAAGCAGCTTCGTAAACGACTGTAGATGCGCCAGCCTCGAGCAGGTCGAAAATTAATCTTAGGTAACGAGCCTACAATTTTGGTCAGCGAAACCCTCTCCTTGACATGTATAGTACGGACCTTGTTCTGGGAGTTCTGAACGGCATCCTTGCGAATAAACTCAAGCTCAACCAGTTGCAAAAGCTCCTCTGCGTTGGGAATACCCTCGAAGACGGAGCTAAGGTATACGAGCGCAGCATCGTGGTCAATGCTGGCCAATGCGGCAAAGGCGTTCCTCTTGCATGTGGCATCGGTCTCACCGTCTAAGAAAGTGGAGATGAGCTCTGAGGCGTCGGGGATCAGAGAAGGAGAGTGCAAGAAAATTGAGGAAATGGCGAAAACGGCGTTCTTTCGTACGTAAGCGTGTCGGTGCTCGAGGCAGGATCGTGCCGAGGACAGGAGGGGTTCAATGAGCTCGGGTTCCCTCAACTTGCAGAGGAATCGCAGGGTGTTGCCTCGAATGTACTCGTTGGGGTGCTGCAGATCGTTTCTGATGCCATTGCTATAGTAGGGCATGTTAGTAAGTTGCTAAGGGGGGGCGCAAACGGTCAAGGATCTGCCGTACCAGACCAGAATCATCTCCTGCTTAAGCTTGCCGCTGCTGTCGAGCTTGGGGCAGATTTCGTAGTAGAAGTATAGGAGCTTCTTGAGAGGCTTGTACTTGGAAGGCATGACGAATCGAATAATGTGCATGAGGAGAGTAGGCATAGGGTCGCCGTTAAGCATAATGGTCAAGATGCGCTTCATGGTATCAACCTTGGTCTCGTCCGTCCCCTTCTCCAACTGCATGCGCAGATCGGAGACAGTGGGGACATCGGCGGCATTGTCCTGGTGGACGAGACTGTAGGCGTTCTCGAGAAAGCCAGACATGTTGGGTAGGGTCGCCGACGGCTGGCCGTGGGTTTGGTGGTGAAAGGATGCTGTAAATGGGACGTGGCTCGAAGGGGCCCGGAGGTGAAAGTGGGATTGGGGGCAGTAGTGTAAAGTCGGCGGTGGGGAGGAGGCTCAGGGGCTGACGGTTGCTTGGAGCTCTCCAACTTCAATGGACGGGACAAAATTGAAGATCCGCCAAGGCCATCCGTTTAGTTATCGCAGCGCGCAATCGCCGGCCAAGGTCACCAGAGTCCCCAGGGTTGTTCTGGGCCAGCTGTCTTGAAAATCGTCAGCTTCTGGAAGGTCTATCTGTCCTGCCAGCGGTACGTCGAACAGGTGGCACTAAGAGAACGGACGGATCCCTGTCACGTGATGATAGCACGGCCACAGCGGACGCCACTCTGCTGGAGAGCTTTCAACGAGAACTGCCCCGCCAAATGTGGCCCGTGCATGCATTGGAACCCACCTTGGCCTCTTTGAGCTGTCCCGCCATCCTCAGCCTCGCGGTCGACGGCTGTCGGAATTAGTTTTTGGTTAGGTTGTTGCGAACTCGAAGACATCGACCGGGCTCCATTCGCTACCTGCGCAGAATCGCCAACATGTCGGCCTCAAACGAGCCCTTTTACCTCCGCTACTAGTACGTCGTCACGCGCTGCCATCTGCTTGCCAGCCCCCGGGTCCCCCCAGCAAAAGTTGATGCTAATGGCGGCCTGAACCACAGCTCCGGCCACATGGGCCGCTTCGGTCACGAATTCCTCGGTTCGAACCCTCACGAGTAGCCTTTTGGCTGTTGTAACGACAATGGGCTTACCATGAACTGTGAACAGAATTCGACTTTCGCGTCGTTGGCGATGGACGAAGCGCCGTGGCGAGATACGCAAACAACTCCAACTACCGCAACGACAGTTTGATTCGCAAAGAGAGTGCGTGTGGGAATGTTTTCAGGATGGTTGCGGTCGCTAACCAAACTGCAGTGTGCGTCAGCTCGGTAGTGGTGGACGAGATCAAGCGCATCATCAAGGCGAGCGAAATCACAAAGTACGCGAGACACGTCTCCCACCCTTCGCACACGCCATCCTAACAGCAAACAGGGAAGACGACTCCAAGTGGCCTCAGAAGAACAAGGATGGACGACAAGAGCTGGAGATTCGAATTGGAAATGACCACATCGCGTTCGAGGTCAGTCACGCGAGGCTGCATGCAAGCAAGATACTGACAATGAGCATAGACCGCCAAGATTGGCTCGCTGGTTGACGTGACGGAGTCGGCCGATCCAGAAGGGCTACGAGTGTTTTACTATCTGGTGCAAGATCTGAAGGCCTTGGTCTTCAGCCTTATTGCTCTCCACTTCAAGATCAAGCCCATCTAAAGGGTGGGCTAGCATTTACGGTTGTGGGATTGGGGTGGTTGAGGATAGCGATCGATACCCTTTTATGGCCACGAGTTATGTCCGAAATGTTTGGTTGACAAACGGCAAGCGACAAGGAGATGATGCGCGTGAGGTTCTGACAAGCCGATTCGATGGTATGGCTCGCAAAGAAACGGTGTGCAAGGGCCTGCTCGGGCTGCATAAATTACATCAGAGACACATGAGCCTATCTTTTTTGGCTGGCACGTATGCGTTGTATGGACGGGGCTGAGAGGAAGGTTCCCCGAAAAGACACAAGAGGAAAAGGACTAGCACTGCCGCCCTTTGCCGCCTTCAAATATTTATTTTTTTTTCTAAAAGGGAGAAATATGAAGTTAAATCAAACCACTCAACGGGTCAAAACACGTGAAAAGTCAGGAAAGTTGTCTCTCAGGATGGAGCGATATAATAGATGTGATCTGTGGTACGACAGTTGATCGGGAGGAATTGGGTGCCAGTATGCGAGGTGGACGGCCCAAACCTCGGACCACACGCTCTTTCTCACGCACCACACATACCTACACGCAACCAAAGACACACACACGCACTATGGCACCCTCCCAATGGGCATGCTCACGCACCTACGCACACACCACTCCTACGGAGTCGGTCAGTGGAAATAATGTCAGGGGCGTTTAGCTGGCCGCATATGAGGCAGGCCACGATGACATGTGTCGGGATTCCCGAGTGACCTGACTGTTCCCCCTCAAAACACGATGCTGCGCATGGGTGTCGACACGGGCAATGGGTCAGAAAAAGGGTCTCAAACAACAATGCCCATCTCAGCATTGCAGTCAGATTTCTCCATATTGGCAAATCTCGAATGTCAGATCAGGGAAAGTTGTGTTCCCGCTCAAGGATCCATGGGTCCAGTGGGTACCAGTGGGCTCCACTCGGGGCGCTGAGAAGACCGCTGGAAGTGGTCCCGTCACTGAGACGCCTCAAGCTCCCGCTGGCCCGCTCTAGATCCAGCTTCGTTGCGCTGGGGGGGGGAAGGTCTGGGGCGGATACACTCAAGCCCAAGTGTCCGCATGCGTGTCGTTCCGTGGCGACCTGGCTTGCGGCTTGCTTGGCATCTTCCGGGCAGGGCAACGGAAACCCCAGCAGGGTCTTTAGGTTGCTTGTGTATACGGTGCACATACGCCCGGGCCCAGTAGCAGGATGGGATCATGGACAAACAGCAAGCGCCCATGTAGGAGCAATAATGCTCGCTCCGCCGCCTTTGGTTAAGGTGCTCGCTGACTCTGGGTACCCTGGCGGTATCCCAAGTCCACATCCCCATCCCCATCCCTCCTGTCCCTCCTCCTACCATGTACCAACTCGGATACCCACGCTACAGCGGCCGCTAGCAAATCAGGCTTGGGTGCGTCGCCCAGGTCTCCCCATGAAAACCCAGCAGCCCATCATCACCGACTTGACCCTTTTCGCCATCGACCCATTTGCGATTTGGCCCTTTTTTCTTGCTCTCTCGCTTCCTCGCTCTGTACCATTATTTTTCCTATAGTCTTTCATCTCCAGTAATGGGATTTCGCCTTCCTTCCTAAAGGCCGGTCGATGCGCCTGGGGATCCTACTTTATAAACTAAACCCCATGTTCCTCTTGTCCCGACATCGCCACCCGTGGTGATTCCTAAAGCAGCCTCTCCTTCTGCGACCCCGAACGAGCGCTCGACGGCCGGCCGCTATCCATTTGACCACCGCCCCGATCTTGCTCCAATACCTACGAGGACTGACACCCGTCCATCCCTCTCGATTCTCCTTTGACACTCTCATCACATCAAGAACACCCCTGTCGCGAGCCCCCCCCAGCTCTCGACCACTCTCTCTCCGCGATGCCGACTCCATCATCTAACCCGCCTCCCGACCCGTCGTCGCCCCGGTCTTTCAGCTTTTCAACCTGCCCCGATGACCTGCAACACCCCTCTTGGCAATCTCACGATGCCGTTCAGAACCACGCTGATATGGGCGTTCAACCCGTGCCCTCGGTTCAGATAGAAGGCGCTTCGTCGTCTGAAGTTGACGCGCCACCCGCGCCTGAGGGCCCTGCGACTGACGATGCTATCATGGACGAAGGCCGTGCATCTGAGGATCCTTCGTCACGCTCCACCACCATGTCTCCTCAACCCCAGTCCACCATGACTGCTGTCACATCACCCGTACCGAGCGGCCCAGATGCCGACTCCGTCAAGGGCAGAGACGCCGAGATCGGCAGCCAACTGTGCCGTCACCCATCAAACAGTACCCAACTAGCACCCGAGACCGAGACGATGCCACGTGCAGCTTCGAGAAGAAGGGCATCGCCTAGTCGCGAGTGGGATTCGAGCAATTCTGATGCGCAAGAGGATGAACTTTGGTCGCCATCAATGGGGCCCGATTACTCTTGCATGAGAGTGAGCATCCGCCGCCATTTGGTTACACAATGAATGTAATTTTAACAGCTTTAGGTCATTCCGCACTCTCCCTCGTCGTACCTGCGTGCCGGCAGCCGATTCCACGGAACCCAACAGTCGGAAAGACAAGTTTACGATGTCCAGGTCGAAATTAAGCACGTGGATATGCGGGAGTCCTTTCTCTGCGGATACTTGCGTATTCAAGGCCTGACTGAGGATCACCCGACTCTGACCACATACTTCGAAGGCGAAATCATCGGAACCAAGCACAGCTTCTTCACCCAGCATGACAATTGGGGCGCTAATATGAAGGTGGACCTGAGCCATTGGTCCAAATTCCCTGCTTTCCGCCCCTTCCAGAAACAGGCACGCAAAGGTCCCATCACGATTCGAGACCCCGCACAAAAGGAGCATGTGTTCATGAGGTGGAAGGAGCACTTCCTGGTTCCCGACCACCGAGTCCGCACCATAACAGGTGCGAGCTTTGAGGGCTTCTACTACATCTGCTTCAACCAAGTTAAGGGAGAAGTCAGCGGTATTTATTTCCACTCCAAGAGTGAAAAGTAAGTCTCATGGCATTTATTTTCTTGCATTTTTTTCCCGGTAATATTTGCTAACTGCCGCCCTCCCAGGTTCCAACAATTGGAACTGAAGCATGTACCCGATCGGGGCTGCTTCTCCGCTACCGAATTCCGGTGAAGCAAGGCTTTCCTTGCTTGCGAAATGTTCCCAAGGCAGTAGGCAATGGGGAACCCACTATAGTTTATTTGTCCCAACTTGGTCGGATTTGGGTTGGAAAGGTATTGATTGATACATAACGTATAGATGGAGGCGGGATGGGCATGACCCCTTTTATGATGACAGCCGAGTGCACGTGAATAGTAGTTTATGAGTCGCGGATTCCGGGAAATTCTTATACGCGGAGCACGGGAATATGTGATGGACAAAGGGTGGCCTTCCTGTATATGTGCTTTTTTATTCGTCAGCTTCAAATTTCTTGAAGTATCCACGTCGAAATGGGTTGAGTTCGTCCGCCGTTGTTCCATTCGTATCGGTTTTTCTACGAGCAACGTAGTCCTCGAGCGCTGATGTGGAGACTTGCGCATCGGGTATGCGGCGGTAGGTAATGAGTCTCCTCGACCCTGTGTGTGTCAGCAACTCCGAGAACTGGGACTTGAGTCCCCAAGGGATATATGCTCACATTTGTTGAAAGGCTGGACACATATGACAACAATTTCCAGGCAAGGGTGAGTTGGCACTGCGATTTCCTGCTCCTCGTCGTTGGCAGTGGGCATCCAGAAAGACAGTCTTCCGCCGTCAACCAGGGTGTCCGATGCGAATGTCAAAATGTCATCGAGCATGGCCAAGAAGCTATAAGGCTTTTTGGGTGGGACGTAGTCGGGGTTCCTGTTGTTGTCAGTTTGATGCTGAAAAAAATGATGTGGCCAGTGTGGTACATACTTTCCCTTTGTTCTGCCTGCCTCAATCAACCAAGGGGTCTTCTCGGGATCTTTGCAGCCCAACACCCGCAGGCCTTCTCGGACACCATACGGGGGATCGCAGACGATTCCGTCCCACCACCTGCCTTTTCGCATTGGAGTGTGGATTAAGTCGGCCGAAAAAACATCTCCCAAGCATGCGCCTAACCCGTACTGCACAAAGTTGCCTTCAAGACTTTTCTTTCCGCCCTCACCTCGAATGCTTCGGCCGTCAATGTCGCTCCCCCATGCCATGGCGCCAAACTGAGCACAAGCAATAGGGAACGAGCCGGTTCCAACGAAAGGATCGTAAAAGAGCTTTCCTGGCGCAGCAAGAGCGATGTTGGCGGTTACGAGGGCAAGCTCTGAGTCCATACTAGTCGTCGAAATGTACGCACGTTTCTTCAAATCCAACTTAATAGTGAGGTCTCGGGATGAGTTGGCCAGAAATCTGCAAAAGTAGACGTGCATGGGGTCTGGGATTCCCAGGGGCACGCTGTCAAATGGCCACTCTTCGAAGATATTGAAGACCTCGTCGGGCTTGGACATCTTGATGGGTCCCTCGAAACCTAGAAATCGGAACGAGTTGATGAGATCGACCCTCTTCGCATTAGAACGAGATCCTTGGTATGGATCTACTGCAAACTTGAAAGTCACCATCTTGTACTGCTCCCAGAGATGCGATGACCCCTGCTTGACAGCTTCGTGGGTCTCCTCGAGCGTGTTTCCATGGCCCCAGAGTTCATGGATAGACTGAGCCAAGATTGACCTTCGGACGAGTCGCTTCGCCGCATCGGCTGAGGGCAGTTGGATAATACAGAAAGGAGACTATTAACTGTGAGATGGGTGGCCAAGCGCCTACAGGAGCAAAGGCACATACATCCAGGCTATATTGGATAACCTTGAGATCAAGACCTTCGACGATGGCGAGAGCCTCGATCTCTGCGAGTCTGAAGGACTCGTGCACCTGGGCGAACTTGATGAGAAATTCCATTTTGCTCACGGTCCCTTGTCACTGGCTGTAGGTTTTACCAGCACAGTATAGATGAACTCGGCGCAAGGAAAAAAAAAAGTTAGGTGGGGGAGGGGTAGATCAGTCCCAATAACTGTCATAGGCGAAGCGAACAAACACCCTTGTTTCCTTTAAAACACAGCAGCTGCCAAAAGGCTAGAAGACGACAGCGGGTCCAGCCTGCCGTAATATTGCGTGCAGATTCTGAAGGCCTCAAGGTGAAGGTGGGTGCAGGTTGAAAACCCTCTGCCCAAGTAGTCATGCTCTTCGTGGGTGTAAAAGATTCGCCGATGAAATCCCGGTTAAAGAAGGTCGATTTTCTGGGTCATTCTTCAAACCGCCTTCCTCGCAGTCCCTAGCGCTCTCACTTCATAACAAGCCCGTTTTATTTGTCACTAAATATTTTAACCTGCTAGGCAAATCCATCGTCGGACGGTTCCAGCAATGTTCCCAACGGCGTCGCCGTCCATTTACCAGGCCCCAACATGTTTGGTCACATACGGCGCCATGGGTCACGTTGATGCCAACCAGGCACCCAATAAGGGCAAGCCTTGGACGGCCATCAAGTCCCAGGATTTTATTCACAAGGTCGTATCGTGAATTTGACAGTAGATGATGCCCATATTAATTCGGATTTTTAGGTTGATTTAATATTGCCTTCCGAAGCATATGAGGCAGTCCAAGAAAAGATCACTAGCGCCAGACAGCCACCGCAATATTCAACGGTGACGATGAGACTGGGTGACATTCTGGAGGGAGATTTCTTTACTGAGTACATAAAAAAAGGTAATTTTGATTGTGTGAGGCTGATATTGAGATGAGGTGTACTGAAGCTGGCGTTCAGGGAATATTCTCATGCTGTCTGAGGGAAAGACTACGGCTGGCAGCTTATTTACGCTTCACGAAGGTATTTTCTCGAATGAACCTAAGAAGTGACATAGCTAATTTTGATGAGGAACTTTGAACCTGTATTTGGAAAAGGATATATATGAACGAGCCGGACTCGTTGGCAAGCCTTATGGTGCCAAGGGTGGAAGAGGGTTAAAACCACGCTGGAGTAAGTCACCAATCGCGAGACTATTACAGCACAGGAATCTTGACCATCGAGCTAGTTGTATCATTCGACCTGAGAAACCCGGCCATGCTCCGCGGAAAGAAGGGCTTTGATCGTTTGATTTATGCCTGTAAAAACGTTCTGGACCAGCCTATTGCATGGTTGTTCTGTAACGTAGGCGAATCAAGTAAGTTAACTTCTCGTAGGCCCTTGGCTGTCATACTCCCCTAACACACACCAGCACCGTCCCCAGACCCATTGCAAAAGCACTTTCCCACATCATTTACGTCTTCTCCTGGCACAATCCGAGATTTCGCCGTGGTTAAGGGACCGCTTGATATTCCCACGGAGATCCTTGACAATGTCGATCGATCTGGCCTTGAGGAGGCAGCAACGGAGTGCTACGAATGGCTGTCACTCATTCGGCTTGGAAGTCCCCGTGTAGAACCTCAAGATAACATCGACCCATATCTTTCGCGATATCAGGTTTCAGGGGACGCACAAGGAGAACTGACAGTGTGCAAATTGAGTTGGCAGGGCCTCATTTCATCACAGTGGCTCCGTCAATTGCTTGTTGACACCATGGTCTCTTGTCCCTCTGCGGCATGGTTCGCCCTGAGCGCGACTTGCTTCTCAAAGACTGTCCCCGGCAATGCTGATGAGGTTGCCATTCTTCGACCCCCTGCGGGTAAAGGAAAGTATCTCATGTGGGAAACCAAATTCTCGGAATGAAAACTCAGTCCTGCTTCGATCGCACGCTGCGTTCATCACCGAAGCCCTGTCCCAGAATTGCTTCTTCGACAAGTTTGCGCAGCTCTGCCTGGCCTTCCGGAGTGTCGAAATCCTCGCGCTGGGCCAACTCTTCGATCCGTCTCCGGAATTCGGGATCCGCCTCCCCGGGAATGTCTTCGGTTTGATCCATGGTTCCGAGTCTGACGGACAAGCCTTCAGGGGGTGGAGGAATGGACTCTGGGATAATGGCTGCTGCTGTAGACTCGAGATTGTCGCCTCGATTAGCCTCGATCTTAGCCAGGTATGCAGCAACTGCTGGGAAATCTCCCTCAGCCTCAATTTTCTCTCTAGCCGTAAATCCCTCCGAGCCTCTGTGGTTGATGTCGGCGCCAAGTTCCTCTACAAGAATCTGGGCAGCGTCCTCAGTTTCAACAACGAACAAGGCGGTTTCATCGTCCTCGTCCTTGATATTGACATCGACGTGGAACTCGTTAATCAGAGCTCGGAGAAGATCGAGATGGTTGTAACTGGCAGCAGCATGAACGAGTGAGTAGCCATGCTCGTCTTGCGACGAAGCCAGTGCTGGGTTTTCTCGAAGGAGGGGCAACAAGGCGGGGCTGTTATCGGCCGCAAGCAAGTACGGGTTGGGAGTCATTTCTCGATATTTCTTTGGAAAATAACCGTGGTGTGTTATCGATGAAGCCGGATTAGGATTTTTTTTAAGGCTAAGATGGAGTAGGTAGGAAAAGCTGCCTTGGTATTTGGGCTGTTGTATCAATCAACTTTTTTTTTTTCAAGGTCTGACGAAATTGGGCAGGCGGGTAGTGGAGGGGTAAGTTACTAAGATGCACCCACTCAAACATCTCCCGATCCATCGGGGTCCTTTACCAAGAGGGAATACGGCACAAATCATGGCATATTTGAATTCATTTAGCTGTGCTGCGCATTCAATGCTAGTTAATCCTAATGGTATTTTTTCTGATAGCAACATTCATAAAGTCGAGTTTATTTTCGTAAACATGCTTCATTGGGTTAATACTGTATCATTTTTGATCCCGTCAGTCTACGTCTCTATGCAGCCATGTGCAAGCTGGGGCACTCGTTTCCGTAGAAGGCATGTATCCGGTGTGACGCATTTGACCCTTTAGCTCAGGTACTTGGTGAGTCGTCGAAGGATCTTTGGTTAGGGATAAGCCCAGGGCACGGGCAGCTAGATTACTTGTTGCGCCACAGTTTGCAGTGATGAGTCAATATGATGTCGACCCTTACTTCGCTAGTATTGCCAATCGCACCCTTGGTCAAACGATCATCAAGCGCTGGCTAATATCCCTACTTAAACAGGCACTTGCCTTGTCTGACTCATGCGGCGAAACGGGAGAGGGCTGAGGTAGTGAGGCGGTGCGTCAAGGCAGTTTCCCCAATCCACAGTGTGATGTGCCCCACTCTTGCTCTCATTCATGGTTCTGTCAGTCATTGAATCTGGAGTGATGCTCTCAAAATAATTGGATTGTTTATAAGGGGAAGGACCATATCACGGATTTACTCTTTGCTTATTTGCACACACTCTATTTACTTCTTTTCTTGTCCCTCGCCGCGGCCGTCCGAGGAAGTCAGCAGACCAAAACTGCGAACACAAAAATAAACCCCTCCCAAATCAGGACCGACCTAAATAACCAGGTTAGAACCCAACCGTCACTGTTGACGAGTACCCCTCGAGAAAATTGCAAAACCTTCACCTGCATCGCAAAGAGCATTGCTGGGGAAGGGTCTTGGCCCAGTGTTTAAACTGGTGAGAGCCTGATCATGCTTGCTCGTTCCTTGTCCTCTTACTGGCCGTTTCTCACACTTAGTCCTAGATACACATACAGGCAAGCCACCCACGCAGTCCGGTTGGTCAACACAATGCCTGCGCCTTACGTCCCGCAGGACGTCCGGGAGATCGCCCAGTTGCTGTCTGCCCTTGATGTAGCTCGCAAGGAGAAGCGTCGAGGTGGGTTTGCAGTAAAGAAGACGACATTCAACGTCAAGGGATCCCAGGATGGCATCCAGGTCGACTCATGGAGGATGCAAGACTGGGATTACAAGCGTCGCGATCTTCCCACCTATGCCCGTGGCCTTTTCACAACAAGAACGAGACGAAAGGAGCCGGAAATCGCCGTCAGAGGCTACGACAAATTCTTCAATACCGACGAGGTTCACGAGACCAAATGGTCCAATATTTTGACCAAGACCGAAGGCCCATATGAGCTAACCCTCAAAGAAAATGGATGCATTATCTTCATCGCTGGTCTTGAAGACGACACCCTTCTAGTTTGCAGCAAACATTCTACCGGAGACAGGGCCGATGTCCAGCTAAGCCATGCTAGCGCCGGTGAGCGACGGATCGAGGAGCAGCTGGCTGCTGTAGGGAAGACGAAGGCCGATCTTGCACGGGAGCTTCGCGCACGAAATGTCACTGCAGTAGCCGAACTCTGTGATGATACCTTTGAGGAACACATCCTAGCTTATGGTCCAGACAAGGCCGGTCTCTATCTTCATGGCATCAACCTCAACCTGCCAGAGTTTGCGACCTACCCGAGTTCCTATGTTCAGGAGTTTGCCAATGAGTGGGGATTCCGCCAAACGGGACTAATTGTCATGGATGACATCAACAAAGTCAAGGCCTTTCTGGAAGAGGCAGCCGAGACTGGTTCCTACGATGGTCAAGATGTTGAAGGGTTCGTGATTCGCTGCAAAATGAGCCCCAACCCAGGATCTCTCCCCTACAGCGATTGGTTTTTCAAGTACAAGTTCGAGGAACCTTATCTCATGTACCGACAGTGGCGTGAATGCACGAAGGCTCTGATTTCCGGAAAGCAACCCAAGTTCAGAAAGCACGTCAATATCACCCAGGAGTATCTGCTTTATGCTCGAAAGCGCCTTGCAGCCGACCCTAAGCTGGCTAAGGAGTACAACCTAAACCATGGTATTATCGCCCTTCGTGACGACTTTTTGAACTTCAAGAACCTCAAGGGCGCAGATGCTGCAAACATGGATGAATTTGATCCGTTGGTCATGACTGAGGTCACAGGAGATGTCATTCTTTGCCCAATTGCCACCATTGGATGTGGCAAGACCACCATTGCGTTGGCACTGAATCATCTATTTGGATGGGGACATGTTCAGAATGACAACATTTCAGGCAAGGGTAGGCCGCCTAGGTTTACAAAGGAAGTTTTGAACCAGCTCAAGGACCACCCGGTGGTTCTAGCTGACAGGAACAACGCCCAGAGACATGAACGAAAGCAAATCATCACTGATGTAAAATTGCAACATTCTACTGCCAAGCTTGTTTGCCTGAACTTCAAGCATGACGAGGAAACGATCGATGAGATTAGACGTATCACCCAGGAAAGGGTCATCCAGCGTGGCGACAACCATCAGACCATTCATGCCGCCAGCGACCAGGAGAAGTTCCTTGGGGTTATGGAAGGATTTATCGGTCGATTTGAAGCATGCAACCCACACGCTCGCCCTGATGATGGGTTTGATGTGGTCATTGACCTGGACCCAACCGTGGGCAGTCGTCAGAATCTCGAAACCGTCGTCACACAGTTGAATAAGTACTTTCCAAACCTTGTCAAGGAAGTTCCGGGCCCGGAGCAACTTGATGAGGCTATTGAAGCAGCTCTTGGATACAAGCCTGACTTCAAGCACGACATCCCAGACAGAGGCAAGAAGAACGACTCAGGGAAACAACAGCAGAAGGAGAAAAAGAAGAGGCCGCCCCAGCTGGAGTACATGTCCGTCAATGTCAATACTAAGGACCTCAATGCTGTTCTTGAAGAGGCTTTCAAGGGAGCCAGCCCCGAGATTTCACGATTTTACAAGCAGCTGAAGCAGACAAGGCGCGTGCAGCCCAAGTTCCACGTCACTCTTATCCATCGTGCATCTTCAAATGATCACCCCGAGCTTTGGCAGAGGTACTCAAAGCTGCATTGTGATGCAGAGGCAGCTGGCGCCACTAATGCCACGCATGGAGACTGTGACGTGCTATTGGAACGAGTAAGGATATCCGCACCTATACAACCCATTCAGCACTAATGAATCTTTTTAATTTAGGTTGTTTTTGATGATCGTATCATGGCTATAGTGGTTCGCCTCATCGACCACGACGATGAACACTGGGAGTGTATCAACAATGTGGCACACATCACAGTCGGAACTCGTGACAACTCCGTGAAGCCAAAGGAAAGCAACGACTTACTAGCAAGGTGGCTTGAGACGGGCGCTGGCGGCGAGACCAACATTAACGAGGTTGTGTTCGAGAAGAGGCCCACACTCAACGGCAAAGTCACTGGGGTATCTCCAAGGTAAAATGGTATAGGCAGTTGATCAAGTGGCTGGAGAGTAGGTAAAATACACATTCCGGAAGCGTGGAGTATGAATGGGCCCTGGTGCAATTGAGCGGAATGAATGCAGATGTCTGATGGGCAGTTCAACAGCAAAAGTTGGAGCAGGGTATGCAAGCGAGGTAGATGCGGATTAAATTCCAATAGAAAAAGCAAACCTTTCACGAGAAAAAAAAACGAGCGTGTAAATGGCGGCAATGAAATTGAATCAAACTCTCCGTGAAAACCATGGCCAGCGGGGGGGTCAAATTGGGGTTTGTAAATCATGTCATAAAGTTAAGACTAGAAACAACGGTCTCTTGCACTTGGGTCTATGTGGTATCATACATCATTCAAAAACAAGGGTATTACTGGAAATATTAAAGATAAATGCACGGCGCTAAACCAACTATGTTGCTCGTCACTCATCGTCAAGAAATCGGCTAGCAAGCGCTCCAAAGAATGGCACTTCGAACCTAGATGAATGCAATTAGCTTTGACCTTGCCACAAGAGTATTTCATCTAAGACATACCGATCCAGGGTGTCAACATCGCGATACGCTCTTAAGGTTAAAAAGGCAATTAAACCCAGGTCTCCAAAGAACACCAGCCAACTCAAGAAGGATGACCATGAAAAGATCAAGTGAAATACCATGATGGCAGTAAACAGCAGTGCCGACTGCCATGCGTGAAACCTATCCCCAAAAGCGTCAGCAATTTTGTATCAGATCAGATAAGAGGTTAGAGCTATAAGCGTCGCGGGGCATCGATGATACTTAAAGTAAAGGATTGACGTACCTCACATAATCACTGTTTCTCTCTAGTATCAACAGGATGATTGCACCGAGGGGAGGGAATGCCAGGTAGGCCAGACAAGCTTCGTAGTCCAGTCTCAGACCCAGGCTTGTATCGAATTCGCTGACCTCTGCGACAGGGTACGCGCCTGGCATGGAGGCAGACGACCCAAACGCTCTTGTGTCATCGCTAACAGCCCATCCACTGCCCTGGCCGTCGAAGCCACTCCATCCTCGCTGCGGTTGCGGGTGCTGCAGGGGCGGCGGGGATGTGGGAGAAAAGGATCGCCTGGCGTCGTACGAGTGTCGAGGCGAGGCGTACTCGGGAGATGCTACGCGGGAGTGCTCCGGCGGGGAGGATTGGTACGGTGCGAAGTTCATGATGGCGCGCGGGGATGTGTGTATTGCTCTCGGAGGGTCGCCAATTGCGCCGAGGACTCGCCCCTGTTCCCGTTCTAGATTTCTCGGCTAGGTTTTGGTCCAAAAAGCACCGTTTAGAGGAGCGCGATGGTTGAACGAAGACGTGCCGGGACGCAGAGTGTAGCTTGCAAGTCAGACGCCAGCTGTTGTAAACGCTTTGATCATGAAACGTCGCAGGAAATGCCTGTCGCGTGGTGGCTCTTTGGTATGTCGCGGGGGGGTTTTTTTCGCTCGTAGGGCTGTACACTCGGGGGTATAAGAAGGAATTAGTGCAGCAGGGCGAAACGCGGGGGCGACGCGAGATGGAGAAGCGACCCAGAGGTCGTGTTGAGTGATGATGTACAGAAGGATCCCACTTGAGATGTGGAGGAGCTGCCCGTCCGTCCTGGCAGCCCCCCTGGCGCCACGCGTAAGCACTCTGGGACCTCTGGCGCCTGTGCTTGCTGGGGGTGGGCGATCGCCAATTGGGCGCCGTTTGCGGCGCTGCTATGCTTACTGCCCCCCCCCCTCAACCGCTGCGGGGAGCTGATCGCTTAACACAGCTAGCCACTAACTCAGACCACTTACCAAAGACACGCAGCTCCATCTAAACCTCAATGCAGGCACCAGATGCTCAGGCGTTCACATGTAAATATCCGTCAACCCATTGAAGCAACGCCCGGCAGGGAAAATACCATAGATACCAAGGGGCATAAGCAATTGGAAAGGAATAACCACCTCAAAGGGAGTTGGTTTGACACATTCCTCTACTTGTTCAATGGCCTTGTTCAGCCATATACATGTTGTTCGTACAGGTATACATACAATAGCCCTTTTCGTGGGCACATATCTTTACATCTAACCTTGACATCGCATGTAACTCCATATTTATTGCTCGCCGGCGCCCTTGCTTTCCTCTTCCAACTGAGTCTTGCGACCTTCCAAAGCAAGCCATAGGCTTCTGCTTCCACCCTCGAGAGCGTTGGTGACACCCAGACCAGCACCCTGGAGGATTCCGACGAGCTGAGCCCGCAGTCCGTCCAGGCCGCCCTCGATACCTCCAACCCAATTGATAGACGCCTGATCAAAGATCTTGCCCTCAACGCGTCCACCGACAAGCGTAAGCTTGGCCAATCCGTTTTGGCAGATAGGGTCGTGGAAACCGGGGCTCTTCTTCCTGGTCGGGGCGGGGAATTTGCCTGGAACTGGCGAAAGGATGCTGAGGGCCGCAGCAACGTGCGCGGGGGATACGGCGGGGATGACCAATGCCGCAACAGGGCCGACCAAGAGCGGCTCGATCTGTGCAAAGGAGGAATCGGCTGGGACCTCCGAATTCTTTACGGCTTCGTATGCTGCAAGCGACAAGTCGTGAACCAGAGGCCCACGGCTGGTGCGTGGAGTGCTTTCAGAGGTAGCAGCGGCCTTCGGGTCATAAAACTCGACGATTTTGAGTGCCACCTTCAGCATGTTGGTCCTCAAAACCTGCAGATGCACCAGAGAGGTGATGTCGACTGGCTGGGAGCTTCCGGCAGCATTGACCGGAGGGACGGCCCCGAGAGCTTTCTTAAGCTCTCTTCGTACGGCTGCCCATTCAATGGCTGTCAAGTTGCTGTGTTGGAAGAAGAGAATCAGAGGAGAGGTACGAAGGAGCGACGTATAGGATCGAATCGTCTGACTTTTGCTCGTTTCGACGGGTCGAGCGCTAGGAGGCTTGGTGGCTGGAGTGTAGTCGGCGGGAGGTCGGACAGCAGCGGACACCGCAGCGGACTGGTGTCCAGATGTCGAGATGGTGCGAATCGCAAGAGCCCATGATTTCTGCGAGAGGGCACGCTCTCTGCCCAATTGGCGCAGGCAAGTCGACGTCGCTCGTGATATCCGGGGGGCCATTTTCTACGCAAACCCAAAAACCAAATGTCAGTGGCGAATTTTCGCACGAATGGCGGGTGGCTTACCTGGTTCTGAAATAGTGACCAGCTGGTTCTCACGCCGCAGTCAAAAATTACCTGAGGGCCTCACGACGCTGACTGCCAAAGCCGGAAGATCGAATGGTTGGTCCGTGCACCCGGAACAACCCACCACCGCCCTCCGGCGGCGACGTGCTCAGACCAGGGCCCAACCACTTGCCGCCGAGCTGCGCTATGAACGGGCTTGGCCAGGTTGCTAGGCTGCTTACGCGCGATCTGACTGCCTGCGTAGCAGCTTAACCTTCTGCTCCACTGCACTTGAACAGCAACCGCCATCACCTCAACCCGCATTCTCCCTCTCACCTTCCAACACCCACCACCCACCCGACGTCACTTGCATTTGCTAGCCATCCTGCGGCTCTTAGTTCCCTCAACCGAAACATAACCCCCCGCCTATTTCCACCATGTCGACTCTCGAGGAGCTCGATGACCTCGACCGCAGAGAGAAGGAGGACAAGAAGAGAGATGGCAACGGCGACAAGGACCAGAAGAAGGGCACCGATGGCGACGCCGATATGAAGGATACTGAGGAGGAGGAAGACGATATCCTCGACGAGGAGATCCTGGGGCTAAGCACACAGGACATTCAGACTCGAAAACGACTACTCGAGAACGATTCCCGAATCATGAAGAGTGAGCTCTCGCGGTTATCACATGAGAAGGCTGCGATGGGAGAGAAGATTAAGGAGAATCTCGACAAGATCGCCAACAACAGGTTTGTTTCGCTATTACACATTGATGTGGGGGAGCTTCTGCTAACCCCTGCCCAAGGCAACTCCCTTACCTGGTGGGAAATGTCGTTGAGCTCCTCGACCTCGACCCGACCGCTGAGTCCTCCGAAGAGGGTGCCAATATCGATCTAGATGCCACTCGCGTAGGCAAGTCGGCCGTCATCAAGACATCCACTCGCCAAACCATCTTCCTCCCGCTCATCGGCTTGGTCGACGCCGACAAGCTGAAGCCTGCCGATCTCATTGGTGTGAACAAAGATTCCTACCTCATCCTCGATACCCTGCCCGCCGAGTACGACAGCCGTGTCAAGGCAATGGAGGTCGACGAGAAGCCTACAGAGCAGTACACGGATGTGGGTGGTTTGGACAAGCAGATTGAGGAGCTAGTCGAGGCTATTGTCTGGCCCATGAAGGAGGCCGAACGATTCAAGAAGATTGGCATCAAGGCCCCCAAGGGTACGTTGAATTCTATCGGACTGAAAAAATGTGACTGACCCATTTTCTAGGAGCTCTGATGTATGGTCCTCCAGGTACAGGCAAGACCCTCTTGGCAAGAGCCTGTGCCGCTCAGACAGATGCTACATTCCTAAAGCTAGCAGGTCCCCAGCTTGTGCAGATGTTCATCGGTGATGGTGCCAAGCTTGTGCGTGACTGCTTCGCCCTAGCCAAGGAGAAGGCACCGGCCATCATCTTCATCGACGAACTCGACGCCGTGGGTACCAAGCGTTTCGACAGCGAGAAGAGCGGTGATCGTGAGGTGCAGCGAACTATGCTGGAGCTTCTGAACCAGCTGGATGGTTTCGCCTCAGATGACCGAATCAAGGTTTTGGCCGCCACAAACCGTGTCGATGTTCTCGACCCGGCTCTCCTGCGATCTGGTCGACTGGATCGTAAGATCGAGTTCCCACTGCCCAACGAGGAAGCGCGAGCCCAAATTCTGAAGATTCACTCTCGCAAAATGAGAGTCGATCCCGGAGTCAACTGGGGCGAGTTGGCCCGCAGCACAGACGAGTTTGGTGGTGCTATGCTAAAGGCCGTGTGTGTGGAGGCGGGCATGATTGCTCTACGGTCAGGCAAGAACAAGATTGGCCATGAGCACTACGTCGATGCCATCGCCGAAGTGCAGGCCAAGAAGAAGGATGTAAGTATACGACTGAGATGCGTTTTGTCCGAGCTCATTTTACTAACAAAAACCTCCAGACGGTCAACTTCTATGCTTAATCTGAGAAAGAGGGGAGTACCGGGGGCCGGGATCAGGACCAAGAACAAAACAGCGTCGGTTAGGGCCGGATCTTTGAATGGAATAGAGGGGCCGCGATCCATAGACGAATGTAACAATATTGATGGCAATGACATCTTCAATATGACAGTGATGGATAAATTAGCACACCCATCGAAACTGATGGGTGAAGCGGGTTTCCATTTGGGCTTCCAGACTACCCTGCATCACTATGTTTGTCCATTTTTATACCGCCTAAGGTATGCAGTGTGCCAATGACCTGCTTGTGCATAGATTAGATGCCATGAGACGAGCCAGGTATGTGGATAGTACAAGGCATCATTAGTAAGCTCTAATGGACAAGGATTCGTGAACACGTGAAGATTGTACAAAGACCACCCAAGCAAATGCAAAGACAAGTGGCACAGAATAAATGTATTTGGTTTTATTTAGCCATCATATGCATGTTATTCTAATTTCCGCAACATCTCAGCCCGCCATTGCTGAAGGAGGTGATACGCTTAAGCTCCCGTGGCTAGGTAATCGAGGCCTTCCAATTTAGGCATGAAGCTTGGGTGCCACTAACCCTGCATCGTCTACGTCATCGTGGCGGTAGTGGTTGGCCCCAGGATGAACATGTATTACAATAATTGATGACGATCTCGATGACATTGGCGTTGCAGATGATGTTTATATTATTTTGATGACGACTATTCCGAGTCTAAACCAGTAACATTTGTACCCATTGCCATTGCAAGGTCACTCTGGAGGCAAGGTCCCTGTGAGAAGCTTGCAGAGGTGCACAGCGCGCTGGAGCTGCATGCAATCAGAATACCCAGAGACACAAAGCCAGACCATGGGTACCCAAGTACATGATTTCCGGGCGCTCGTTACCGACGATTGAGTGACAAGGACCATCAGCCCGCTAGGGCACCGCACAGTGACGTTATTGACTTTGTTTGTGGCTTTGTCTCCCGCCTTCCATCTTCTTTTACAAACATCACCTCTTCCACCTCAAAAGGTCCTGTGTTCCCTTCTCTCTCCATTCTCATCAACCATTACATCTCCCTGAAGCACTGCACGTCTTGATACGTTGCTCAGACCCCATCATCTCCCCCTATCTGCGGTCCCTTATAATCTATTAAAGCACCACTGGCACCTGGCTTATAGAAGCCGCTGCATTTCGCAATGAGGTTCTCCAAAGTCTTTTGGGCCGTGGCAATCTCTACACAGGCCGTGACAGCTAGCACATGGTTTCCTGGCTCCAAGCCCTGTAAGTTTCGATCACAATCTTCGAATACCTGATATGCATACTAACACTCCAAGTGTACAATAAATGGCATGAGACAGAGCTTGAGCGTTGGCTATCTGATCACGACATCCCCTACCCAACGCCAGCCGATCGCAAGGATCTAGAGACTCTCATCGGACAGACTTGGGATGACTATGTTGTCTCCCCATACAACAGTTGGGACACGGCTGAGCTGAGTGCCTACCTTAAGGCCAAGGGCAAAGAAACACAGTCAGACGCGGCTGCCACAAAGGACAATCTCGTTTCTCAAGTCAAGGCCAACTGGTATGAGACGGAGGATAATGCTCAAAAGGCTTGGTCTAGCGTCAAGGACTGGATCCTAGATACCTGGACTGAGAGCCAACTCAAGGCTTTCTGTGATAAGCATGGAATTCCAGGTACGTTCCCATTCAGCAAGCATGGTTTATTCTGCAGGATAAAAGTCACACAGCCTAACACTCTCCTGCAGTTCCTCAGCCCCGAAACCGAGATTCAGTTCTCCAAAAGGCTCGATCCAGCTACGAGACCATCGCTAGCAAGGCTGGACAGGCAGCCTCTTACCCTGGGGACTGGCTCTACGAGACTTGGACAGAGTCTGAGCTCAAGGAGTGGCTGGACACTCATGGTTTTCCAGCTCCCCAGCCTACATCCCGTGACAAGTTGATCGCTGCAGTCCGCCGCAACTCGCGACTTGCATACCTCAAGGCCCAAGATCAGGCTGCCAGTGCCACTGCCAGCGCCCAGAAGGCCTACGCAACCCTCACTGATATGATTATTGATGCGTGGAGCGACTCTCAACTGAAGGAGTTTTGCGACAAGAACGGCATTCCTGTTCCCCAAGGCACCAAGGCCAATGAGCTCCGTGCCTTGGTACGAAAGCACCGAGCTGCAATCCTTGGTGACACAGTCGGAGGGCAGGCCGCTTCGGCTTTTGGTGCCGCGACTTCTAACGCACGTAACGAGTATGCCAAGGCTACAAATGATGCATCTTTGGCTGTCCAGGATGGTTTCAACAAGGCAATTTCTGCTTGGTCCGAGAGCAGGCTCAAGTCTTATCTCGACGCTCGCGGCATCCCAGTCCCTCACGGCTCAAAGAAGAATGAGCTCGAGGCCCTTGTCCGCAAATACTCTCACATCGCTGCAACTGGTGGCAATGCTTGGACCTTTGACGACTTCAGTTATGACAACTTGAAGAACTATCTGGTAAAGACTGGAAATGATGCGGCCAAGAACGCCGCAGAGAAGAAGGACGCCACTCGCGATGAACTTGTGGATGCTGCCCAGTCTGCTTATTCTTCGGCATCATCTGCTGGTGGTGCTCAGTATGCTTCTGCCACGAGCTACATTACCTCAGTCACCGAATCAGCTAAGAACCATGTATTTGACGCATGGACTGAATCGGAACTCAAGGCATACCTCGACAGCTATGGTATTCCTGTGCCCCAGGGCTCAAAGCTAGAGGAGCTCAAGGCACTGGCCCGAAGGCAATCGACATACTTCCAGTACGGTACTTCGTCTCCAGGAGAGACCGTCCTTGCCAAGATTAGCGAGACAGCCAGGAACGGATGGAACTGGGTTGCCAGCCAGTTTAGACTGGGCAGTGAGGCTGCTCAGCAGCGAGCTGCTGAAGCTGAAGAAATCGCGAAGGCAAAGGCAAAGGGAATTCGAGAGGATCTGTAAACATAACGATATGGCCAATGGGAAGTTTGCCGAATGGAGGTGTAAGAGTCTATCAAGGAAATGGAAAATGCAGGGTGGGGTAACTATGTCGAGCTCGTCGACTTTTGTTGTATTCTGATACTTAATCAAGCCTATATCTTCGCATCGTGTGAGAACGTTCGTTTTCAGATGGTAAACTTGGGATTGTTGTGAAGTATGCACGGTATTTGGACTAAGAGAAGAAGTGATGAAGATTAAGCGTGGTAGATGTGTCACAGAGTGAGCAACCCAGACTTTTTTGTATTGATCCTAACGCCATTTATGGTTCCCCCTTCCTCCTCGTCACTGCCTCCGTCACGTTTTCGGCCATTGCCCAGCTATACAACTCTTGAATCATTAAGCCCACAATCTAACAGTTCCATCTGCACCAGCACTGACACACCATGGGTGCTTGGGGTGCCAGTCAACATCCAAGACTCCCAGCTTGCTGACCACCTTGTGTCCCTTGAGCATCTTCACGGGAACAATGGTGGCGTTCTCCATCAAGTCACTGACAACCTTGCCGTGGAAGATCTGGAGGGTTCCGTCGTCACTTGCGTCTGCGAACAAGGGCAGGCTTCGGTGGTACTTGACGGCTCGGATGGCCTCGGGGTGGAATCTCATCGTCTTGTACGGGCGGGAGGACAGGTCGAGGTCGTGCCAGAGCAGTCGTCTATCGTAAGAACCGACAATAAGGTTGTCGCCTCCGGGGTGCACATCAAACGACGAGATCCAGCGGGCGCCAGGCTGGATGGCCTTGACGAGCTCCTGCCTCTGGAGATCGTAGCAGCGGATCATGCGCTGCGTGGCAACGAAGAAGAGGGGCTTTGAAGGGTGGAACTGGGCGGTCTGGGCGAGACCGGGCAAGCGCCTGAAGGGGATCTGGCTCAGGTGCTTGGAGAGGGTGTGGATGGCAACGGAGCTGCGCTGTCCTGTGGGCGAGACAGTGCAGAGGAAGTCGCCGCGCCTGTGCCAGTTGATCACCTTGATGACAGACCTGACAGTGGCCTTGAGCAGAACACCCTTGTCCTCGAGCTTGGATCCGGGCCTTGACCACTTGGCGGGGGGCTCCTTCTTGGGGCCATTGCTGGCAGCCTGGGTGCCGTTGGCGGCGTATCCGAAGCCGGCGTCAATGACTTCGCGGCTGGCCTTCTCCATGGCGTCGCTGGTGAAGGATGGGACCATGAAGAATAGGTCCTCGCCTGCTGCAGCAGCGAGAATGAAGGTCTCCCTGTTGGGGCGCCATCGAACCATGTTGACAGGCTCCTCAGAGCTGATCTTGGCCATCCACTCCTGATGACCATTGAGACTCCAGACTCGGACAGTGCCGTCGTCGCCTCCAGAAGCCACCCACTCTCCATCAGGGCTGAATGACACGCTTCGAACGCGGCCGTCGTGACCTCGGAATATCGTCTGGCCCAGGGTAGGGAATGGCTTGAGGTCCTCGGGGCGAGGCAGCGAAGGAAGAAGCGAGTTGGGGTCAATGTTGAGTCTGTTCTTGCGAATTCTGGGGGCCAGGTACAGGTCCAGGCAGCGCTCGAATCTCTCCTTGACGAACTCGCCGTATCCAGGGACTTTGCGAAGGGAGTCGAACTTGGCGGGAAGATACTCCTTCTCTCTATCTTCTGGGTCCGCGTTCTTCCAAGCCTCTCTCTCTTCCTCAGTAGGCAGATACTCGGGAGGGGGGTTGTAGCTGAGATCGTAGCCAGGAGGAGCCAGCTTGGGGGCCGGGATGTTCATGACGTGGGGGTCCTGAGGCTCCTCGTTGGCCCAGACATCGTAATAGGTTTCCTCTTTTTCCTCCTCCTCACGCTGTCGCTCCTCCTGAGGCTTGTATGGCAATATCCTGCCCTCCTTGATGGCGCGAACCAACTTGGCTACTCGCTTGGCTTCATGTTTGGAGGGGACAAATCGACGCTTGGGCTCTGGCGCAGCGCTGAGGGGCATCTTTTCCTCGATACTGGTAAAGTAAGGCACCATGTCCTGAGCGCAACATTAGAATCCGCGATATACTACAAGAAAAGCCTGTAATAGTACTTACCTCGTATGGGTCATAGTTCTCCTCGGGCACTTCTCCCATTTGCAGGCGCTTAAGCAGCTCCAGTTCATCCTGGCTCAGGTTCAAAGGCTTTCCGGTCTCAGGATCAGTCAAGCCGGTCCATCCCTTGGGGATCTCAATGCTGTCAAGGAGAGCATCGAGAGCTTCGCCAGTAGCTGGTCGCATAATTTTCTTTCCATTGATATCGTATCCAATGTGCGGGTATGAGTCGTAGAAGGACAGAGGGATGTTTCCGATGGTGTTGGCTGGTCCTTGAGCATCTGTATCGTCGCTGTCGTATACAGGGTCGACTTCCGCATACTCGTATCGCTCCTGGCCATTGGCGTCCTTGACTACTCGGTAATTGGGCTCGTCATTCTCGCTACCAGGATGTCCATCGTCCCAATGGCGACCACCTTCCTCTGAAGCGCCGTCGAGGCTGTGCGCAACATCATCATCTTCGTCTTCGTCTTCATCCTCGTCCTCCTCTTCATCGTCCTCATTTCCTTCGTCGGCGCTGTCGACAACCTCGTCTTCGAACTCTTCCTCGTCTTCGCTCTGAGACAGGACGCCGTCAAGTTCAACATCGTTGAGGTCATCGTCGGGAACAGTGACCTCAGGCTCAGAGAGGCCTTTGCGCTTGCGCGAGGCCGTAAGCGGAGCCATTGGAAGAAAATTTGGACAAAAATGCTCTGCTAATCTTGGATGTAGCGATCGCAGCAAGGCCCATCATGGATTTTCTTCTCGAGCATGAAAAAAAAAGAGTGGGCCAGAAAGTTTCTGCCGGTTGCTGTCAGGGCGGTGAGAGCTCTTAGCGTGCTTCTCTGCAGAGAACCGGGGTCCCCACCAAGAACTTCGTTAAGCCTCCTGCGCCGCGGTTATATCGGCTCCGTTGCGCAAGAACCAACCTTTCAGAATGAGACAGGGAAAGTACTCAATCCGGTTGTGTGGAATGGTAGCTTTAAACCCAATCTCGGACTGATAATAAACGACATCAAAAGAAGTAATGGATAAAATTACTTAGCCTGCACCTTAATTCTTTAAATGCTTGTACCGAGAAACAATAACAAAGGTTACTTTGATTTGACCATGTTATATAATAATTTTCTGGGACAGGTATTATCATAATGGAAGCGATATCCTTGATTCATTTTTCCCCATTTATTATTGTTATAAATATACTTTTTTTCTGTACACACCCCACTGGCTCCCCGTTTATAACCGTGCGACATCTCATGATAGTTCTCTCTCTTATTGTCATTCTCGATGGCGATATTCGACTTGTTCCGGGCACTCCGGCTGCCATACCCAGATCATGAGGTTGGATTTTGGGGCGAACAGACATCGACACTTAACTTTTGTGAGGAGGTAAAAAAAAATACTGCCTTGTTTGGTTTCATGACAACTGCTAACGGGACTTATTCGCCAAGGACTATGCACTCTCGTTTTACTGCGCCGAACTCTGCAATGTGAGCGTTGCCTGTGCCGCGAAGTGTCCCGTGATGCTAAAACTACATAGACACTCACGAATGCTCTATTCATCTGGCTTGGGGTGAAGGGGATCCGGAACTGTATCCAGTACTCACACCCAAGTATCTTCCTCGTGGCATATGTTGGATACATTGTGGTGGGATTGGGGTCAATCTCGTTCCATGCGACCCTCAAATGTAAGCCAACCCTCTGGCAGATCGCCACCAGCCTATCCCCAGATCAATGAGCTCACCTGGTGTGATAGATCCGATGCAACTTTGGGATGAACTTTCCATGATCTACACGACCTGTCTCATGGTCTACGCGAGCTTCTCATTTTCCAGGTCGAGGGCCTTTTCGGTGGTTCTGGGGGCCAGCTTGCTCGGCCTGTCCGGGTTCATCACGGTTAGTGTCACATTGACAGAAACAGTAGGGTGGTGCTGATGACATCCAGCTGTACTACTACTTCACTAGGGACCCAATATTCCATCAGACAGCATACGGTGTTCTTACGGCAACTGTTGTGTTCCGAAGTATATGGGTCATGGAAGTGCAACTCCGCTCAGCTCTGAAGGCGCGACGCGAGGGAGGATCGCAAGAATTGCTCAAAACGATGTGGACTATGGTCGCAACTGGTGAGCCAAACCTACCTCTGCAGCCATGTTTTGGAACGATAAACTAATCGCGGAGTGAAGGGCTTTCGATTTTCCTAGGTGGGTATTTCCTGTGGATTCTAGATAATACATTCTGCACTCAAGTGCGAGTATTGAGGCGGACCATCGGCCTCCCCTGGGCTGTGGTGTTAGAGGGCCACGCGTGGTGGCATTTGATGACAGGTCTTGGTACGTTTCTGCCTAGAATGAAGAAAGCATGGTCAGTAGCTAACTTGGTACACAGGAGGTAACGCAACCTTGATTTCTGTCCTTTCTTGTACCAGGATTGCTAACCAGGCATCTCGCCTCTCCAGCGTACTATTACATTACTTGGGGCATTTGGCTCCGTCGATGTTTAACCGGCCATGATGACGAGTACGTGCTACATTGGCCACGCTTATTGACATCAATACCTGAAGTTCGACATGTCAAACAACGCGCCACCAAACAACAGTGACGACCCAAGATTGTGGGTGGTGGGGGAAACCATGTGCAACCCGGAAGCATCGGATCCTAGTTCGCACGTGAATGCAAAACTTTGATCCTCCCAGACAGGGACGCGCGCATTTGAAGTGACTGCCGAGGCAACTGGTCTAATCCGGGCACAACGAAGAGACGGGCCTAATAAGACGGATCCGGTTTGGACAGCCGACCGGGAAACGTCGAAGTGGGGCATTGCGGACCTGTTGGCAGAAGGATGCACTACCATGGCTTGGCTGGACAATGCTTGGAGAGATAACGCTGATACACAAATAATGACAATGCGACCATAGCCCCTCGCGGGGTAGACTATGACGGTGATGTTTGCGGACTAAATTTCCTAAATGTTGGAATGTACAAATTTGGATGTCGTCTTATTGGAACGGATAAATGCATATGAGTCTTAGTGCTTACCCAACTATGGAGGTGTTTCGAGAAAACGGGTCCACCACCGCCAGGATCTTGAGCGTCAAGTTGGGCGAACCATAAACTTACTTGCAAGCATTGTCTCAGCTACACCTTTTTCAGCCCTACTCGACTGTTTCCGATACGATGGCGATCCCAAACGAGGCTCTGCAAAAGGTATGGCATCTCTCACGTGGTATGTCGCCAATCGGTGACGCCATGCTGTCGAAGTGGCGGAGAAGCCGAGTTCGGGGAACTGGTTGCAACGCGCGCTGGAAACCCAAATCTCGACTTTCGAATCAATGGAATAAGCTAGTTGTACTAATTCTGCCTGGATAGCTCGTGCACGAGATTGAAAGCCAGGCTCTGGTGGCACAGCAGCAGATAGGCCTGGCTCGTACCCAAATCACAGCCAAGCAGCGTGAGCAGCGTTTAGTGAAGCTTACTCTTAATGAGATGTCAACTCTGCCTGAAGATGCTGTTGTGTACGAGGGTGTTGGGAAGATGTACGTAACCTCATTTTTTTTCGCCCTCCTTATCCTCCCCTCCTTTCTGCCTAACTACCTCAGTCATTCGGCATCACCACACCCGTCATCTGCCGGCGCTGACAGTACCTGTCCACGTCTTTTTGTACCCCGCCCTCCCTCGCTCTACCCCACTCATCAAAATCTACTTCTCCCTCTCAGCCTCAATGCCCCAAGCCAAATCAGCACCCATCATTTGCCACTACTAACCAAACCTGCCGTTGCGCCTTGCAGGTTTGTGTCGCTTCCCGTAGACTCGCTGCGAAAGAAGCTGGAGGGTCAGACGCAGGATATTGAGACGGAGGTAGACAAGCTGGGCCAGCGACTACTATATTTGGAGACGACACACAAGAATAGCCGCGAGCACATCGAGCAGATGCTCCGTGCCAAGTAACCAACGCGGATTCTGGGTGCCGGTTTGAAGATCCCTCTTTTTTTTTTAGGCAGGCTCGCATGTGGTTGAGTTCGAGCTGCTTGTGAGGCGCCCTGGCGCACATGACTCACTCTCATTGGACAGTTGGTACTTACTTTCTCTATAAATGGAAAAACGCAGGCCTCTTGCTCTGCGACCTTGTATTCCTGCCTCAAAACACAATGAAATCGCAGCACTTCTGTTCCCGACAGCTTGGGTAGCCGCCGTCTGAGACCTAGATCGTTTCATATGCCGCCTGTTGATGCACTTTGTCGGCGCTTCTGGGGTCGGCACGCACCGTGTTGGCTCTGCCTCCTGGGGTGGCATGTGCCGCTCGGTGCTAGGACGAGTAGCGACCAACAGGGCGGGTCCGGCCCCCAACTACAGACTGCACTACTTGTGAAAGTGTACCAACTCCCCTTGAGCCATGAACGACGGTAGCATGGACTAAGGAGCAATCGCAAGCCACATCTGCCTTTCTTTTCAGCCTTGAGCAAAGGCTTACCATGATGTCTTGCTTTGCCCAGGGGATGGCACCACTTCGCGCCCCTGTTTCGGTGTGACTACAAACATGCCGCCATGGAAGAGACCAAGGCCATGGTAACCCACTAGCATCCTATCCTGGTCACACACACCGGTCCAAGATCTGCTGTAAGCGCCTGAATTGTACATAGTTACATGGAGGCCGTCATGTCTGCGACCATTTTCGCCCCCACCTGGCCTCAGCCCCGCCGCCCCCCCAGTCCAGCCCTACAAGCATTGGTTTCCTCCTGGGCATTCCATATAATGTCCTGTTTCTCACACCCTCTCCCATCCTATTTATTCCTCCGCTTTCTTCTCTGTCTGACAGCTCCTGTCATCTTCTCTTTCACTCATCAGCTGCTCCCCAGGCAACCCGCCTTCCCATCAACTCACTATATAACATTGATCCTGCGTCACAACACACCTGTTATCTATCAACATGGCTGGTCGCTTCGAGCGTGAGGACGATATTGACGTCCGCATTCGCCGAGGAGGTCCTTCACCGGGCCCTGTGCGATATGTCCCGGCACCTAGGCCACGAAACTACTACGACGCCCCCGGCAACAGCTACCTCGTCCCAGTGCGCTCTCAATCCAAGGAACGCTCCCGTTCCAGAGAGCGCCGCGCTAGCAGTCCCCCTGCCCCAGTCATCATCAACAACCGAATTTACAATGAGCAGCCGAGTGATGACGAGAGTGAGCGTCGCTCGGAATATCGCTATTCCCGTCGCCGACATCGCTCTCGATCTTCGTCGAGATCTCGCTCACGATCTTCTTCGTACATGACACGAGAAGAGTGGGAGGCCGAGCAAACTCGTAAAGAGCTCGAGGCCTTGCGCATCGCAAACAGCCGCGAGAAGGACGACCACCGGCTCATTAAACAGTACCAAGAAGAGGCAGAGCTTCAGCGGGCAAAGCGTGAGCTAGATAACATCAAAGATCGCGAAGCCCGCGCTGAAGAGGAAGAGCGCCTCAAAAAGGCCATGGAGCTGCAGCGCCTCAGAGATGAGGACAGGGCCAAAGAAGAAGAGGACCACCGCGAGAAGATGGCCAAGGATGCAGTGGAGCGTTACAAACAGGAGGAGAGGGACCGCATTGCAAAGGAGAAGAAAATCAAGGAGGAGAAGGAGAAAGAGGCCAAGGCGGCCGTTGAGAAGTACCAGCAAGAAGAGCGAGACCGCATCGCCAAAGAGAAACAGGACAAGGAAGACCGAGATCGCGAATACAAGCGCCGCCTTGAGGAAGATCTCCGACGATCTGGGCTTGACGACGACGAGGTCAAGGCTATCCTCAAGAAGGAGAAGATCAAGAAGGAGAAGGAGAAGGAGCCAGCCCCGCTGCCTGTTCAGCTTCCTCACTACTCCCACTCCCACCCTCAAAGCCCCCAGCCAATCTCCCACCACACCGCTCACTACTCTCACAATGCCCTGGTTCACCATTCTTCCCACAACGCCCACGAGGTTGCTCATGTTGAGCCCGTGGCCCGCCCAACGTACACCAGGATGTCCCGCAAGCATCTCTCCATTGAGACGCTGCGCACCTTCAATGTCGACTATCAATTTGATGAGGTACGTTTTGCTTTCCAGCCCACCCCCCGCCCTGCGCCAATTAAAACGATGAGCTAACGAGGTTTGCAGAATCCTGATTACGTGCTGATTAAGCGATGGGTCCCCGAGTGGGAGCAGGACCAGCTCTGGAGGCACACCAAGTCCATCCGTGACAAGCGTGGCAAGATGCTCATGATTGAGGAACGGAGACATCACTCTCACTCTGTTGAGCCCGAGTTCGAGTGGGTGCGTGCCAAGAAGCACGAACGCAGAAGAAGCCGAAGCAAGTCGCCTTCGCTGCTCATGTACCTGGCTGGTGCTCGACCTTCGTAAGGGTGCCTCGTGCCGAGCAGGGTTTTTTTTTTTTATGATTGAAACGAAATGATGGGAGTAAATGGGGATTTCTAAAGCGTTCTATTTTTGAATTTTATCCATCTATTTTGAGTGGGTTGTTACTGTTACAAGATACCGTTACAGCTATTGTACATTTTTCTTCTTTTCCCCTCTACAATGTGCCCGCCCGACGAATGAGTTCTTCATATACAGTCCATGCCAGAGCCGAGCTCAGAGCCTTTCGGCTCATGCGCAAGGCCAGTCCATCCCAGAGTGATCGAACGCCATCGTGCGTCACCATTTTGTACCAAGCGTGCCAAATGTTGCGGTAGAGCTGGGGCTGGAGTTGAATGCGTGTCTTGACCGCATCAAAAGGGTTCGTGATGACGGAGCATGCACCACCCGCAAGCATGCCAGCAGCGAAATTGACAGAACCAGCCAATGTTGTTTGCATTTTGCCCTGCTTACCGTCTGCGGAGGTGCCCGAGGTGACTAATGCGCCGAGTTGCGGCTTTAGCATCTCGTAAAAAAGCACATACATGCCGGCGTTAGGTGCATCCCGCAGCGCCGTGGCACCGAATCCGGAGAAGAAGCCCCGCCACCCCTCTGTTCTCCGAATACCCGCAGCTGCAGCAAAGACAGAAGGGTAAGAGTACAGGCTTGACTCGAACCTCACTTTGATTACCGTGAGCGGCATTAGCACGAAGCCGGCAAAGGTCCGAGCCACCGCTCCGGATATCAGATTGGCCGAGTTGCTCAGCGAGGGCAGCACAGAGGACCCACTCTGTGTCCGGCTTCGCCGGCCGAAAAGTGCGGCATACTGTGGATTCTGGCGGATGGAGTTGAGCGAGGTGAAGTAGAGGGCTGATCCGAATCCCGTTCGGAGGGCAGATGGCACCGTGCCTCTCCACAGCGCCTTGACCAGACTGGATGACTGCCTTATCTCGCGGAGGCTGGCGGAGAGGGATGAGCCGCCTGATTGTTGGACCCGCGTTTTCAGCAGATCAAGAGGCTGCAAGATGACCGCTGAGGAAACACCGGAACCCAGACCCGAGATGAAATGGTGTGCTGTGAGTTTTCGTCAGTGACTGTTGGGCTGACATGCTTGTCAGGCGGTTGAATGGGCGGACCTGAGTTGGCTGACCGTGAGGCACGCGGTGGATTCAATGCAGATGCAGCGGCCTCATCTTGTCGTGCTGGGGGAGTGGCGATGGTTACGCCCATGACTAGAAGCAGCAGGTCTGCCACATGTTTGTTCAAGGACAATGCTGAGTGATGTGAATGGATGTAATCAGGCCAACGCTGTGGACAAGCGCCCCGGTTGTGGGGTCAGGTCCCGCCTTTTTGCATAATTGCAATTCACAGTCATTCTCACTCTTAGTTCGCGCCCACGCTTGAATTTGGGCCTGGGGTCGGATGGCTGGCTCGGTAGTCGCCAATGACAGACTCAAGTCGGCCAGCAAGCAGTCTATGACGCTTGACCAGATCAACCCATTCGCTGATGCCTGATGCCGCAAGAAGCATACCGAAATCAGCACCCAGACGTCCTAGACTACCCGCGCAATACAGGACTTGCGTCAAAATACTCTCTCTAGATGCCTGGTCCTTGACAGTGGGCAAGTAAAGACGCAGCGTCTCAACTAGCATTTCAACGAGGTGAAGGGGAAAGCTGGCCATTGGAGATGGCAAGCGACGCAACGGGTCCTCGTCCTCATCAGACTGCGGCGCGAAGCTCGTGCTGATGCTCTTGAATACTGATACAATGCTGAAGCTTTGCTCTCGGAATATTTCAATAAACCTCTTCAGATAGCGTTCCGTCTGCTGGCCACCAGACCACGAATTTCCCGACTTGTCCTGACGCAGGCGTTCCTCATCTGCCAACTCTCTGAGAGGATCCAGTGCCTCGAGAGTTGTAAGCAGGGTGGCCAGTCGACAAACTAAAAAGACGGCAGGGAGCGAGTCCTCAGTTGGCGCACCAGAGACCAAGTCAGGAACGATGCGCTTCAGCCAACCCATGGTACGAACTGCCGCCGCTAGCTTCAGATTGGGTGTCTTGAGTGTGCCAACCAGATCCGCAGCCATTTGACGAATGGCGGCGTCAGCCTCCTCCAACACCGAAGCAACCACTGGGGAATTGGGGTAAAGCGAGGCTAGGCGGCGGACGTGCGCATATAGCTCCAGAGTCGACGAATAATTGACCGGTGCCGTAGAAACCGCCGAGGATAGCAAGAGGGGCATCTCCATCACATCAACGAGGCGCTCCGAGTTGCGAAGCAGCAAAAGGGCCTCCTTTCTTCGCGCAAGCAGCTTGTTGTCGCTGGCCTTGCCAAATGTAGATGAGAAATGTTCGGCATGTGTGTCGAGTTTAGGAACCGCTTGGGTCAGATCAGCGGCCCTCTGGGCGAGAACAGGGAGCGTTTGTCGTAGGGAGGCATGGCTGGCGGCTGATTCGACGACTGGCTTGTGTGAACGCTTCGAGAGGCCTTGGATGGCAAGCAGGAGGGAGTGAGAGGCCTGGGCTAAGAGCTGAGGCTCAGACGATTGAAGGACCTCCGATTGCTGTTCCGTAAGATGGGCAAGGTATGCAAGAGCGTCGGCATTGGTTTCCTGCTGGGGGGCCAGGAGATCTCTCAGCGCTTCGGCCATGGTGTGGTGTCGTGGTTCCTGCTGCGGCGAGGGGCCCTGTCGAAATCGTCGCGTCAAGAGGCCAGCTCACGGCTGGGAGCAGTGCGGGAAAGGGGTACGGGTCTGGCGTCTCGGGTCCTGCTGCGCAAGCTTGTTGAGGTGCGAGATTATGTGTGACTTGGGCGAGTGAACAGGTGAAAGTGATGGCAGTCTCAGTTATGCCAGGTGACCAAGCTTGGAGATGGCATCGTCAAACGGGAGAGACAAAGTGATAGCTGGCACCTGGCCAGTGCGAGCGTGCTCAGAGTGGTTGAGCTAGCACCCGCCCCTCCATAATCCTGAACTTGGTCCCCTGCTAGCCGCCTCGGCTAATCAGTCGAAGCATATGCCACAGCGTTCGAGCAAGTGCCCATAGCCTTTCCCAGAACCTGGTTGCGGGGCATACAGTGGTCTCCAGCGCGAGGGGCCCAGCAGCGAAGTACCCAAAGTAGCAAATGGGTACACTCCAGCTGTCACCTGCAGGGGATCAGAGGTACTGTACCGCGCGGTACCTATGTGGCCTCCCACAGGCAGCTAGGCGTGGCTGAGGAGCTCAACCAGCCGACGGACTTCACGTCATGCACCAAAGCCACATTGTACATTCAAGCACAGGGTCCATCCACGTGAGCCGCCCCAACAGATGCGACACGGCGAAGTGATAGAGAACTATCCTTTGCCTTAGTGACCTTGTTGAGCGAGAGGACTTGTACTAATATTGATCCCAGCCCTTCCACCGAACAGGGCGCCTCTCCGCCTGCCTGGTTGCCGCCTGCTCTGCTTACGCGCGCCAACTTTTGCTGTCCGTCTTTATCGTTTATCGTTGACCCTGGCTTGGACCCTTCATCTACTTTCACAGTCCTGCTCTTCTTTGTCTTGTCCTCCTCCGACTTAAGCCCCCCCTCGAGACCGAAACGATGAAGGACCCGTTTCCCTTCCCGCCAATTCCCTGGCTCTCGGAGAAGGTCCAGCCTTTTGCTGATTACTTCGACCTCCCCACGCTGCCGCTGCACGTTCACGAAGTCCTGTTTTCCGCCCTGGTCTACTCCGTCATCTACTATCCGATTTCGCCATGGCTCTCCCACAAGCTCGCCCCCGAACACTACTCCAAGCTTCCCCGCAAGCGCCGCCTCAACTGGGACGCCCACGTCGTCTCCATGTTCCAGGCCACTCTCATCAACCTGCTTGCTATCTGGGTCAAGTTTACCGATAAGGAGCTGGGTGCGATGGACGCCGAGGAGCGAGTCTGGGGATACACGGGCGCTACTGCCTTCATCCAGGCGTTTGCGGCGGGCTACTTTGTGTGGGATCTGGTCATTACCAGCATCAACTTCGATGTCTTCGGCATAGGCACTTTGGCCCACGCCATTGCTGCTCTTCTTGTCTACTCTCTTGGATTCGTGCGTTTGGCTGCCCCTTTTATTCTCTTTTTCGGACATGTGTGCTAACTACAAACCCGCAGCGCCCATTCGTTAACTACTACGCTACCGTGTTCATTCTCTGGGAGCTCTCCACCCCCTTCCTCAACGTACACTGGTTCATGGACAAGCTGGGAAAGACTGGCACAAAGGCCCAGCTGTACAACGGCATTGCGCTTCTCTTCACCTTCTTCTCATGCCGTCTCGTGTACGGAACCTACTCGTCGTATCGCGTCTTCCACGACATCTGGTCCGCGATCAACGCAAACCCGTCCGCGGCTGCGCTCGAAGCGTCCACCATGACCTTTGCGACCAAGGAGTCCACCGTGCCTATGTGGCTGGGCGCCGCATACTTGGGCGCCAACATCACTCTGAACAGCCTCAACTTTTACTGGTTCTTCATGATGATCAAGGCCGTTCGCAAGCGCTTCGTGCCTGCCGAGGATGCTGGCAAGCCAACCGGCAAGGTTGCGGTTACTGAGGCTGAAATTGACGTCTCGTCAGTTGCGTCGGGCGTCGCCAATACCCCCTCCGGCCGCCGGCGAAAGGCTTGAGCGCAATCGTAAAATAGGCCTAGTTTGCCTAAATCCAACTAAGCCTTCACGATTCTACGCGAAACCAGGGATGGGGAGGATTGTATTAGGGTGGGGACTGATGGTTGGAGATATTTCTGGTTATTGTATACAGTATTAGACGATTTGGATGCATTTATGTATAGAACTTATGGCTTCAAGTTGTCGTTTTTTTTTCATCACTATTGGCTAAAGATAAAGGGTACACCGACTATGTATGGCTTTTTGAACAATTCCTCTTTGATGCCCCTTACTCCTACTATGTATGTATGTAATCATGACGTATGGGCAACTGGAAAAATTAGATTAGGCCAAATTAGGTTGGCCGTCGATACAGTATTATTAACTTTCCACTTATCATCTAGATGGACATACGTGATAACAACTAGACATGAATGTAAGATGAAAGGGCAAATGTCCAACCAAAGTTGCCTGTGATGACTAGTCACACTCGTTCTTCCCTGCATTATCAACCAGAAACAGCTACAAAACCAACAGCGTACGTTTAGAATCCAAAGGGATTTTCGGGTGCTGCAGTTGTTAGACGAGGCAAAGGATTTGGGGAGTTGAATTAACTTACTTGCTTGCGACAGGTTGGCCTTGCGTCCCGTTGCCTGCGGTGTGAGCCTCTTGGCTTCGGTCACACCAAAGCGCACGGGGGGTGCGGGGCCGGTCTGTTGCGGTTGGAGTGGCTGAAGTGGCTGAGACTGCATTGGACCATTCATGCTCATGCCGGTTGCCTGGGGTTGGAGAACAGACATGCCTGTTCGCTGGGGCTCCAATGGCGGAGGCAGGTAGTTGTTGATGCCTCCAGGCCCAGGCTGGCCGTACATGGATTGGGTACCAGGGAATGAAGGCTGGAAGCCAGTCTGTTGAGGCTGGAGCCCTGTGAATTGGTTCTGTAATGGAGCACCAGTCATCATGGGCTGCATAAACTGAGCATTCCCGGTGGGGAATGGGACCATGCCTTGGCCCTGATATCCTGTCATAGTGGGTTGAAGAGGTTGCAGCGCCTGTTGCTGCTGCATCTGCGCTGTGTATTGCTGCTGTAGACGAGCGTGGGTGATATCGTTCAGGCTCTGTCCAGGGCCAGCCACCTGTCCCTGCAAGGCACCAGTCATCTGAGGCACCAGGGGTGGAGGGGAAAAGGCACTTGGCTGCGCGGACTGGGGGGCAGATAGTGGTCGTTGAGGGGGTGGGGGAACAAGAGAACCTTGGTTCGTTAATGCTTGAGGAGGAGTAGGGCGCTGTCGGAGTAGGGCCTGGGGAGATGGGTTGCCAAGAGCGGCTTGTTGCGATTGGGAGACACCTGAAAAGAAAGATGGGCTGGCACCGGGCATTTGAGGTGCAGCTGGTGCCGGATCGAAAGTCTCCATCTTGACTGTAGGTGGAGGCTCAACCCTGGAAGGCTGGAGCGGCTCTGAAAGAAGCGACAGCTCCTGCATGGATCCTGTCAAAGCGGGTGTAACGGGTGCTGCAGGAGCCGGAGGAGCAGCAGGCTCTGGAGTCGGGGCCGACTTGGGCTCAGCTGGAGCCGGTTGCTTGTTGGGTTTCACATCCCATGCATCGTCATCAAAGCCGGAACCCTTTCGTCCAGCATCAGATCCAGTCTTGACCGGGCTGGACGGTGTTGGAGACTTGGAGTTGCCGTTGCTGGTCTCTGACGGGTCCGACTTGCTGAAAGCCTTAGCATCAACAACATCGCTCGTCTGCACCGCGGGCGCTGGCCGGCCCTTGCGAGTGTTGTTTCGTAGCGCACCACCAGGTCCCGAGAACAAGCCCCCTGTGCCGCCTTCACCCTCTCCTTGTTCCGATCCATTTCGCTTACCACGGTTACGTCCATACTTGACGTCAATAGCACGGAGGACTTTGATAATATCACCCTCGCGTAGGCCAAGTGCTCGCAGTGTATTAGCATCAACGTCAGAAAGCACACTTTCGTCCATCGAGTCCTTGATGAAGGCTTGGGCGTATCGTTCACACAGGCCCACCGCGACTTCACAAGACAGGAAGAACTGGAACCAGTCATAGTCAGACTTCTTCTCTATCGACACACCGACACCGGGGGACGGCGCCTTCTTTTCGGCAATTCGGGCTCGCTTCACGTCGGCGAGAGGCTTTTCGTCTTCCAAAGAGATTCCTGTCAGGTTTTCGACATACTCGAGGTCCTCTCGGGACATCTTGGATATAGGGACCGCAATCTTGACGCCGTTCATCTTATGTAGATGAAGTTTGCCGTCCTTGAGGCCCAGGAACTGCGCTTCCACGCTAAAGGATCGGGATCGATCTGTCCAGGTGCGCACCTTGGATGAATCCGGTTCTAACATTCAATGGGTCAGCAACTAAATTTTTGAAGCAATGGATGGAGGGCACGGCGGACTCACTCGACTTAGGCTTGGATTGGCTACTGCCATCGCTTCGTCCATTATCTCGTCGGCTCCGCTGTTGTCTCGAATTACTACCATTCTCTCTCGCCATGAGGCTGCTGCCTCGCTCAGGAAGAAGCATTCCCGGCCCTACCTGCTGCGGTTCTTTGCTGGCTTTCATAGCCTCCTTTGTCAACCTAATCTCATCCAACCTATTTTGCTCGACCATGGACTTTGACGAGTAACCTCCTGTCGGGCTGGCGGTGCCAGTCACTTCGATGTAACTGCTGGGGACAACGCCTTCCTTGCCGTTTTTGAGGCGAAGAACCTGCCACCACTCCTCGCTCTTGGTGTCATCCAGAATGATGACATCGTCGCCAATGGCAACAGTTACTTCATCTTCTCCCTGGGCCATGAAATCATACAGAACCTGGCCCTTCTTCTTCTTTGAACTAGAGCCGCTAGACCCAGCCATTATCACTTCACGGAGTCCTTCAGCTCGCACAGCACCGGCCAATTCACCCAGCGCACTCACAATCTCCTCAGCTGTGTCCTTGGCACCAGCGTGGAAGTCAACGCTCTTGCTTGGCTTGACAAGCTCCATGAAGACGTGCTTGCCCTCGCGCGAGTAGTGGGTCATGCGGTCAGCTGTCCACTCTTGAGACGGGCCGTCTGACGCATGCTCCGGGGCAATTAGGATAGTTCCTGTCAGGAGGTTGATACCGAGGGTGGTGGGCATCTTCTTCTTCTTGCCCATAATTGAAATCATCTCGTTGATATTGTACATGTGGAAGCCTCCGGGCGTACGTGTGTGGTCCCTGGGGTTCTGAATGGCCGGAGAACTCGGCTCGTCGTAGACGGGCGACGGCGACCTAGGTGGTCGCGGGCGCGTGGGGAGCGCAGGGGAGCGAATGGGCTCATCATCAGACATCTGGGGCTCTTGGAACTTGACGGTATTCCGCACTGGCTGAGGAGGTGGTGAGGTGGATTGCTGGGAAGCAGCTCGAGCGTGGAGGACGCCAGCAAGGGCCGCTGCCGGACCTGCGGGAGGTGATGTAGGCTGAACCGGGCTATCCGGCTGGGTGGGTTCGGGTTGCGGCCTCGTGGGAAGTTGCGGCGGAGCTGGGGGTTGAGCCGGGGCAGGAGCGTCGTCAGCTGCGGATATCTCGATGTAGTTTGAGGGAACGAAGCCATATTCGCCATCGAGACCGACGAGGATCCAATCAGGATCCGACGTATCCAAGACCTCGAGCTGGGAGTCTTCGGAGAAGGAAAGCTCCTCGTCGGTCTGGCGCGTGTAGTCGTATAGAGCGCGGGCATGGCTCAAGGGCGGAGCCTTTACGAGGAGGAGAGCGCCCTCGTTAGTCTTGCTGTTTCGATCAGGGGAGAGAGAGGGGGGAGGGGAGGGAGGCAACGCACTTGCTCGACATAGTTGTTGGGCACGAGACCAGTAGGCTCGTCGTCGTCGTCTGCACCGGCCTTCTTCTTGGCCTTCCACCAGCCGTCGTCGCCCTGCTTGTCGAGGACGTAGAGCAGGTCGCCCTCGGTGATGGCGAGCTCACCTTCGGCCTGGGGCGCGTAGTCGTAGATGGCCCGGTACACGCCCAGGAACCCCATGGTTGAAAGGAGAAATCGGCGAGCTTCGGCGTCGGCGTGGGCTTGGGCTTGGTGCTCGAGAAGATTCCCCTTGAGGAGGCGGAAGGGGGAGGAGGAAGTCGAGTCGAATTAGGTCGAGATCCGGCCGAGGCGATGCGATGCGAAGTGACGCAGTGCGGCGTCGTTTGTCTGAGGAGCGAGCACCCAAGACCACATTTCCCAGCCAGCGAGGTAGGCGACTTACGCAGTACCGCAGCGTGGCTTCCGGGCACCGAGCCATGTGCGAGGCCCCAGTCGCACCTAGTTGCCTTACTGGAAACGGTCAAGACCCACTGCCCTGGCCGGCCCCTTGGCAGGGTAAGCGGCGAGCACAGCCCAAAAACCCGCCTCCGCCAACGACGTCAATCGTGGTACGCCCCAAATTCGCACCGCCCTTTTCATGACTCTAGGCACCCCTGGCGAGTCCCCCCCATCGTTCCACTCTCCAGCACCTCTCTGGCTGCGTGAGGTCGAGGTCCCAATTCTGCGTCCTGCACCGGGCCCATGGTAGCTCGCAAATGACACTTGGTGCTTGGTACTTGACACAGGTGCAAGCCACAGGGAGACATGCCAGACCCCACCTGATTGGGCCCCTAGGCTTTAAATAACACTGAGCTTCCGGCCAGCTCGGGCGATATGCATGCCCAGCAGAGTGACGTGAACCCAGACGCATTGCTCACTGCCACATTTAAAAAAAGACATTTTCTATTGAGTGTGCAGCGTTGCCAGTGGCAGCCGGCACGCCATTCCTCCTTATGCATCTGTACATTGTTCGCACACGGCAATTTTATCCCCTCAGTGACAGATACGAAAAGAGGATCGGCCCTCATCTAAAACGCAATCAACCGCGCGGCTATATTAATAATGAGCAACAACAATCACAACCAGCTCCAATTATATCTGATTTATCAAACCTAGATTAAAAGGCCTACATATGTCCCGGTTATTTGCACATAGTTCGGTTCCATAGTCCAAAACTCTCATGGTTAGATCCGTGCTCGGTCAGAGTTTTTCTCAAACATTCATGTATATCACCAGCAACCTAATCCCAGCCATTGTGCGAGCGCCCCATCTAGCATCGGCATCTATTTTAGTTCAGCCATCTAGACCACCACACTTGTCAACCATGCATCTCCTCTAAAAACTACTATCATTCATCACAAGTCTTTAAAAAATCACAACCACTCGATCCTCTCATGATGATTCCGGTCCAAGTCCATCCGCGGTCTTTTCTTCGCTGGCTTGCGCCAAGTTTCGGAAGCTTCCGGTCCGCTGTCCTCTGGCAAAGAGGCCAGGGAATATCCTGGGGTCGCTGCCCGAGAGGTGCAGATCAGCCATTCCATCTCCCGACCACCCCTGGTCTCTTCCTGCAAGGCCGCTTGGCGAACCCATCATTGCAAGCACTGGAGATGCTGCCGCAGGCGTCTGCTCGATTGAATTCGCGCCCTGGGGCACAACTGGTGCAGAATCCGCCGCGGCGCTAGCTGCTCCGGTAGCGCCGGGCTCCTTGTTCGCATTGAAGTTGACATATCGCCACAAGCTATTGAATGTGTCAGCATTTAAGGCACCAACGGTGAGAGTTAGGCTTGTTCTGTTACTTACACGTCTCTCTCTTGGATGAGAGTAGAGTATCGGAATTCCTCCCTACGATCTGGGACGTTGGTCTTCACCATGGCATTCCCCTCCTTACCAGGCTTATTGCACCCAGCGCCGAGCCATTGCTCTTTGATGGAAAGCTCGTATCCACTCTGGTTCACAGAGTTCTTTGCTAGCTCACACATATCTACTGGGCTGAGTTTGTAGATTTGTGCGGCAACAGCGTATTCCTCAATCAAGGGTTCCTTGGTGAATGCAAATTGCAGAGGATCGTCTGTAGAGAGGGATACATTCAAACCGCGCTTAAAGTACTGATGGAACGGATTGCGTTCGTATGCCAAAAACAGTGCATTGTTGCTCAAAGGCGACATGGCAATTCCAATCTGCTCAAGATAGAACACGTACTGCAAAAGCGGCACCTTTCGTAGCAAGAGTCCGTGGCTGATACTGTGACAGCAGAGCGCTGCAACTGCCAGATGCTCACTGTCACCAGCCTCTCCACAGTGTGGGCGCAGCACAAAAGTGTTGAATCCACGCTTCTTGCGCCAGTGGTTCAGCGATACCATATTGGAGAACAAATAGTAAATCCAATAGCTGTAAGGTGGGTTTTGCTTTGTATCCCACACCTTTGGCACTGGGAATTTCTTGAACAAGCGGCGTTCGACCTTGCTTTCGTCATCGACACTGTCAAAACCAATGACTCGTTGGAGGAAAACATGCAGTTTGGGGTGGCTCGATGGGTCCTTGGTCACCTCAAATAGCGGCTGGAACAGGTTTCTGACAACTTGTTCGAAAGTTTCCATGAGGCCACTGGCCTTGTACACATCGTAAAGCCGGGGAATTTGAATGAGCCAACGAACGTTGTGAGAGAACAGCTTGTTATCGACAACCCAGGCAGCAAGCTTGTCCCATTCATCAATCGATTTGCCGTAAACAGAAATACGCCACTCTACCATTTGGTACTTGCTGGATTCGAGATCTGAAATGACCTCCTTGGTGATTTCAGCGAGGTATCGGCCATGGATGAAGTTGTCTGTCTTGAGGAAAATAGTTCGAAGTCGTGATTCGCCAATTGGATTATATTTCAAGTTGAACTTGTCGAATCGATGGAATGAATCAGTGTGAGCCTATTACGGTTAGCATTGCCATTCAATTTCAAGATTCCCGAGATCAGCAGTAAGACTTACATGCATATCCAAAGTATCAATGCTCAGGTCATAGGCAGTCAGGTTGATACTGGAAAATACCTCCGCCAGGGTCAAATGTTTTCCATCACGGAATAGCACAACCTCGTTAGGAAACTTCTTCATCTTGCTCTTGATAAATCGCAACAAGTGCTTTTGGTTCATACAGGCTGAGTGATGAACGTGTGTGTCCACCTTACGCACGTTGTAGAAGTCTCGGTGAGGCACCTTTTTGCAGTCTGCTGTTTCCTGGTACTCGTTCAAGAGAACGTAGAGGTTGAATTTGCCTTCCAAGTACTGAAGCCGGCGAAAGGCGAAACTCTTGGTTGGTCCATCCGACGAGACGGTCAGAATGTCATCCAAGGCCATGTAAAACTCTCGGATTGTCGGGACTTCAATCGCAGGTTTCTGCGAGCTTTCGTCGTCAAAGACCTGGTATACTCCGCTCTCGTCGAGTTTGAACACCGTCCCATCATCTCCTGGCAATGGAAGCAAGTCATCCATGTCGAAATCTTCTCCGACATCCTGTCCTGGCTTTCGTCTCCTAGCCGGTCTCTTTGTCTCCCGAGCGCCCGAAGAGCCGTGGGTTGGAGGTGATCCTGGCCCATCCTTAGGGCCATGCCAAGGTTCGTGTTCTTGGCTCGAGGCGTGGTCGGGGGCCGCAGTTTGGCCAGCCCTTCTCCATGCTGGCTCTGGCGGGGGCGGGTATATGTCCCATTCAGCGTCGTCTCGAGGGTTGTCCTCGGGGCCTTGGAGAGACAGTTCGATGTACTTGCGTCTAACATCCAAAATACGCTGGATGTCCTGGCAGATTGCACTCAATTCGGTCGTGATATGGGGTTCGGTGTCGAAAAGGCCACCACCAGAGAGCATACCACTAGAGCTGTAGGGAAGGCTTCCGCCTTGTGGCCCTTGAGTCGCGTGGGCGGGCGGTGGCAGCTGGTGGTCTGTATACAACCCAGCCTGGCCGTGAATGTTCCCCGTAGGCTCAAAGTTCAATGCGGCGTCAATGCTTGGCTTCGTTACTTCGGGGCCCGATCCGTTCGTGTCTTGCCGGCGCGGATCCAAATCGAGGATCAATGAGTCAGCGCCGTACTCGGTGACTGGGTGGGAGCCCGAGGTAACCAACGGGCTGTCATGGGGCGTGGGCTGGCCAGTTGCGTGGGTGCCGGTTCGTAAATCAACCTTGCTACGGTGATAGAACAGCTTCGCGTCTGTCTGGCTCATTTGGCGCTCGGCGACAGGGTCGTAGAAAGTGGTTCGGCGCGGAAGGTCTCGCGGCAGCATGCCGTCTTCCAGCTCCTCTTCGTCGCTGTCAGATTCAGCGTTGCCATGCTCCTGGCCATAGGCAGCACCGTGGCCGGTAGCACCAGCATCATGTCCTCCATCATCCTCCTCGTCCGACTCTCTCGTTTGCACGGGAAATGACGTCGGTTCGTGTTTGTCTAAGGCTTCGTGGTCTAGCAGGGAAATGATGCGGTTAGCAGGGTGTACGCCGGTGTCATCTTCGCCTCAGCTACTCAAGACGGCCAGTCGGTAAGGTGGTTGGGTGTCGCAGGCTACTTTAAGCTGTTGAGCAGCAGTACATACCTGCCATGGTGATGTCGTGGGTCCGGGAGGGGGGCCGTCTCGAGGGCAAAGCGCAGCCAGTGTCGGCCGTTGAGTGAAGAGACGTTGAACGGACTAGGGTTGAACAGTCAGACGTTGTGGATGGAGAAGGAGTGGGTAGGCTGGTGGGTGCGACGTCGGTGAACAGAGAAGCTTGAGGGGCAGCAGTGCGGGCAAGGCAAAGCAAGTGGTCAAAAAGCCGGGGATGGGGCTTGGGCACAAAGAAGGTGCTCCTACCGTGCAATCACTGTTCTTTGAGCACTCTGGTTTGCGATGGAAATAGCGTTGGCTAGCAATCAACCACCAGCTTCAATCTACCTGAGGTGTAGGTACTCTGGCACATGCGATGATGTCGTAGGTAATGTGGAGGTTCTAGGTTTGACCCCCTGCTGCGCTAGGTGACCGCCCCTCTTAGGTCCCCTACCGCCCTGCTGTAACAACCCGCCAATAGAAAGTCCGGGCTGTAGCGAGTACCTTTATCAGCGATGCATCGGTAGTTGAAGCCACCCCCTGCTTACACGTGTAGATACGAAGATACCTTGCTATCAGTCGTATCCCTGCAGATCAAGCAAATGTATGGGTGAAGTGTGTGGGCTTGTTCCTAAAATCCAACGGACAGATCAATACACAAGTGCGATGATGCTGTTCTCGTGTATTCAGAAGGAAGCACCACATACCCGTTGGATGGTGGATACATGCAATCCGCCGTTTAGCGGCCATCAAGTACCTTAGCATGTCACAATATCCAGTCTGATGGTGTCGAGGAAGCTAGCCTGCCAAATCTGGCAACGGGTCAATTGCGACCGAGGGAAGTAGCGCCTGTGCGAAACGGCCGTGCCCGAGTCTCCATTGGAGGGCGCCGAACGCCGAGTTGTTCAGGAACGGGGTGTTGGAATGTATCTTGTACATTAGATCAAGGTCTATTTTTTACTTAAAATGCCCGATCGCAACAACATCCGAGATTCATGTCTTTGGAAAACTGAGGGGCCTCAGACATTTCATAAGCAAGATATGCCCATTGAAGTATAAGTCAAAACGTGCCGGTTTACGATGACTACATGGTCATCAAACGTAGTTGGTAAATTTGCGCCAGATTGTTCGGGATATAAGCAACTTGTGATATCAGTCACACCTTTCGTGAGTGTCTACATTTGCTCATAAGTTGTGATTGTCAAAGACCTTCCAAGTGCGAGGTCATGAAACCAACGCACAGGAAGAGAAACGGGAGTTTCAGAGTTAATCTATAAAATATGACATAAGGTTAGATCACACGTTAATTTACTCAAAACAAATATGCGGCTCTACATCAGAGTCGGTTTCAATCCTGAGGCGATATAGGGTACGCATTGTGGAATGCCGAAGAAAATTAGCAGCCAGAGTTCCGGCGTGCCAATCGCAACGCAAACACTGCCTTTTCATGCCTGGGGCCTGCCGGCGGACATTCCCCAAAGGGTGGTTGCTCATGGTGTGGTCGATTTACTTTAGCCGCCGGCCGCTCCCTCAAGGGCTCTAGCAGCAACAAGTCACACGAGAGCCAGAGGGATGGGATCTTCTGATTTACCCGTCGCAAGTATGAGAAGCCCGGTGGTGATCCGAATTCATCGTGCAGCTCTTTTCTGTACCTGATCATCCTACATGAACGCCACGTGTATCAACACATCTCGGTACTTTCCCAAATGGCAAGGTCGGAAGCGATTCCGATCCCAGTTTTCCGGTCAGTACTCTGTAGCTAATTTTTGCAACTCAGCTGTAATTTCTTCTCAAGTCTGATAGTTCTCTTGCGGTCGTGTCTAGCATACTATACAAAAAAGCAGTCTCTCTCGAGCTCAGGATTATGTGTTGTCGTAGCGGTCATAGCAAGTAAATCAGAAACAACTCCCAAAGCACCTCGTTTCCTCGTACAATTCAAATCTGACACTAAACCGACGCTATTTCTAAACAATACTTCTGTCTCATTCAAATGGGCATCTTGGGCCCATCCGAGGACGTTGACGGATCGCGAGTCCCGCGGTGGATGCTAATTTCAACCGTCTTTTTGATAGCATTGCCCTCGGGAGCCATCGTAAACTCCGTTTCTTGCCTTTCCAGTATCTCCTGCTTTGAAGAGGTTTTCGAGTTAACGCTGTCAGCCTCTTGTTGGCACCTCGTGTCTTGGATTCCATCCCAAACCGAGAACGGCGGGAGGTCATGTGCGCCCCCTGAATAGAGTCGTTCGTGTCGTGACGGCCGTCGATTTGTCATTCTAAATGAATTATTTTCAACATTGTTATTATTGTTGCTGTTGTTAGTTGTAAGGGCCAGCTTCGAAGCTAGGATGTCAATGCTGGGGTGTGCTGTCAGCTCACGGTTCTCTCTCAAGCCAAAGAAGTCGGGGTACTTACAAGATCATGACAGGGAAGAGGCACTCGAGAGTGTAGAAAAAGTGGTCGATTTGACTTGTGAGGGTTGTGGCATTTTGTATGGAGGGCTGGAAGAAGTAAATGACGGCTCTCGTGATTCCGATAATAGCCAAAGTGGCCAAGCGAATTTCGGTGCTTCGCATCAGATGCTGAAACAGGGTAGACTTCAACGAGGCTTCCTGGGAGATCTTCTTGGCGGACGTGAACTTTCTTATTAGGAAAAAGGCGCTGAGGCATTCCACCAGGGCAATGGAAACAAAGTAGCCGATGTGCAGGCCGTTGATGATGGTTCTGAACTCTTGGTTCCCGGCAAGAATGGACTTGACTCGGAATACCAAGATGGACATTCGGAGAACGAAGACTCCCAAAATTAGAAACCAGAAGACGACAATGAAAACGAGGCGGTCGCGATTGCGTAGAATTCGTATTAAAATGGCATAACTGTAGAACGAGATGCCCGCTTCTTGAACCTGATACACAGCCATTTATTAGCAACCAAACAAAAAAAAAAAAAAATTCAGCGACCAAATGCAAGCCGAAATAAAAACGTACCATCCACAGGACGTCGGCGACAGCTGAGGCGATGGCCGAGCCCGTAATGGGGTACCCGCCAAAGTTGTAGTAGTAGCACAAGCCATTTGCTACGGCGCCAGAGGCCGACACGATGACTGGGATGAGGGAGATGGGCGAGAGGCTGGTGATGCCGATGACAGTGAAGCCAAACAAGACATTTCCTATGCCAATGGTGCTGAGGATGGCCCAGCTGGACTGGAAGTACACGTCCACCTCGAAGGAAGACATGGCCGAGTCACAGTCATATTACAGCAGAGCGGGTGGCACAAGATAGAGAGTTCCGGATTTCCCTTGCCCGGCCACACGAAATGATATATATGGCTCAAGGATCAACGGATGCAGTGCGTGGCCCGGGTCCCCCAAGTGCTTCCCCCAGCACGACACGACCCGAGAGACATGGCCCCTTGCTCCTCCTCCGACATGCCCGCCTGTGGGAGGAGGGCATCCCCGCCGCGGCAGCAGCAGCAGCAGCTCGAAGGGGGAGGGAGCAGGCCTGGATCCGCACCAACAAGAGCTGGGGGATGAAATGAAATCGCCGGGTATGCGGGGTTCTCCGGGGGAAGAGTTCTGAGGGGGAGGGATTCCGGGGTGTGGGGTCCAACGACATTTCAGCCTTGTGGCTCACGTCTCTCTATTCAAGACGCCATCCATCCATCCATCACACACGCGCGCCGGTGGGGAGAGGAGGGGAGGGGAGGAAGGAAGGCGAGCTGACCACCTTTTTCGAGACCCCGGCTGGTGTTGCATTCGGGTGGGCTTACCTGTCTTGCCTGTCAGTCAGCATTGCTCGCTGGCCACTCAAGCGTACTCAGCGGGCGCTCTACAGCAGACCTTGTACCAGACGCAACAGGCCATGTTGGTGACCGCCTGACTGAGAGCCCCCCCAGCACCAACCGCGCATCGTCTCCAGGGGATCGTTCTGCAACGTGAATCTGGGGATGGCTAGGCGCGAAACTGAGGCCTGCTCGGGTTACGAATAACCCCCTAGGCACCGTATTTCATGCCAAGATGCTCGCATCCAGCGCCAGTTACGGTAATCTGTGTCTTTTATACTGAAGTATACTACGTTTTATCCGGCTTGGAAAGACTTGATCTGGATTCAGTCAGCAGCAAAAAAAAAATCTCAAAAGCATTCCGAAGAAAATTTTTTTTACAGCATCCATATACTTCGTATTTTCATTACTGTGCATGAACAAGGGATGAAGATGGGGCCATGGTTTATACGCCATTTGTTGGTGTTGACTTTCTCTCTCTGCAATCGACTTGCAGTCTCCACGCTCCGACATCTACCCCAGTCCCCGCATTCGCTAAACGAGCGATTATGAGTAGATCCTACAATGTCCCCTGTTGACAGTAAATGGGCCACGTGCCCCTGGCAGCTCTGAAAGGGTAAAGGCTCGATATCAGCGTGCTCGCTTAGACGAATACATCCCTGGTCTCCGGTGTTGCTCCGATTATGGCTTGGCGATTCGAACCAACACGTCTCGGCTACGTAAATAACTGTGCTTGTCTCACATTGTTGCACCAAAACTGATGTTATCAATCTCGCTCAGTTGAGCAGTTAATTTAATTACTGCCGTTGTTGGTAACCTGCTTATAAAAAAGACTGGTCTCGATGTGTGAGAAAGCGGACGGGTCCGCATCAAGCCTTTGGACACAGGTTTTTTTTTTTTGGTAAAGGGCAAGTCGAAACTCGGGATTTGTCAAGGAAATAACAAGCGGAAGAATTTTTTCGCATCTTCTATTCGAAAATGGAAAGGTATGAAAAGGACCTCATGGGGTTCGTACAGGGTATCCAGGCCAGCACCACGGCTTCCACGCCATTTCTCCAACTGCCTACCCCAACCATCCCAACGTTGCCTCTCGGAATTCCCGCCCGGCTCCGGTTAAATAGAGGTATTCCAACCTAAAAGAGAGATTGCCCCTGAGGCGCAGTAACGTGAAATAGAAAGAAAAAAAAGTGCGTCTGTAGTCTTCGGCGGGTCAACCATGACTTGGGTTACCACAAGCTAATCCCGAGACATTGCCGAAATACTTTTTGATTCGGTTTGTAATCACCAAATCTTCTTCTCATTATCACCAGAGCTCAACTACCCAGCCGTTCAACTCATAGCGACATGTGAATTGCGGTCTGAACACAACAACTCTCACGCAACAACCTTGATACTGCTTGACGACAGATTATAACTGAGAACTTCCCAAGTCAGTCACATATTCGATAGCCTCATACAACTAAACAACAACCACTGCAAGGTATTCTGATATTGTAGTCGTACATCTCGAAATATGAATACCGTTCCACTATACCTGATGTTGGATTTGAAAGCCAAAAGTTGACAAAGAAACAATGGACTGATTGCTAAGTTGAAGGTTCAGATGCAAAGTCGTGTCAACTATTGGATGAAAGAACCCTCTAACAGGCACATCTTTCAGTTACTAACCTGTACACTCAATGTTCGCTTCGAGTAATGAACTGCAAAAGAATGCAAGGTTGGGAAGTCTACATCACAGACGGAAAACGCAAGGTAATCAATCTGACGCAACCGGCTTCGGAATATTATGAAGAGGTACTTCAAATTACTAAAAACGGCAATGAGCTATCATCGCTGTAAGAACTCACATGAACAATCTACAGCATGACACCATTGCAGCGGCACTTGTCAAGCTTGACCAATGGTGCGCATTTCCCATTCGCAATAGATCAACGCCACTCCAGTTATCATCATCTCGCTATATCTTTATCTTTTATTATCTATATATCGTACTCTCATCTACTCGTTTGTTGTGGCGTAACAGTAGACCGCCACACAACGCAACCTGTGAAGAATCCCCAATCTATGCAAATAAAATACACACGATTTTGAATCAGCCCTCACCACAGGCGGCTAGTTGGCCTTCCCCTCGCGCACTCCGGTGACGATTGGCTCCTCGACCTTGCGCTTGGTGCCCATGGTGTAGAGACCACCTGCGCTAAAGACCACGATAGCACCGAGCATTGTGCCCGGTGCCAGTTTGTTTCCAAACAGCCAGATGCTCAGGAGAAGGCTGACAAGCTTTCTAATGTTGAGGACAATTGTGACAGTCAAAGCTGTGGACACAGCTGCCAGCAGGTTGACGCCACGGATGCAGGCGTACTGCGTCAGAACATTGGTGATGAGGAAAACCAACTGGCTCGGGACTGGGAGATAATCTGAGGCAAGGCTGAACGGGCCAGGCAGTTGGATAGGCGTACTCTTCATTAAATGAGACAGGTTGCGCATCATGGACGGCGCGAAGGGCAAGAAGAGCGGCAGAGAGAGCGCATGAGAGTAGAACAAATTCTCTCTCCACTGAGGCCCATACTTGGCATACGTAGCTTCAGTGTACAGACCCATGATGGCCGAGAGCACCTGAGCAACAAATAGGATAACAAGGCCGGTGCTGAAAGCCGGGCGGCCACTGTCTCCACTGGATCCCTGGACGGTGTAAGAATATGAGACAAGAACGCGTTGAGATGAATGGCTTACCTTTGACTGGGCATCCGACCAGGCAGCGAGGATGACGCCGAACGTCAGGAGAATGACGGCCAGAACCTGCAGGCGAGTGTATCTCTTGCCATACAGGTAGCCAGCGGCCATGGTAGTGATGCTCCCGCCAGAGCGAAGGATGATGTGGACGGGCACAGAAATGTCGTAGCTAAAGGCATGGTTGTTGAGGACATTGATGGTGAAGAAGAGAACAATGTTGACGAGCCAGCGGCGAAGGGGGACCTTGTTGGGGGTGAGACCGTAAGAACAGGTCGCGTCGAATTGAGCAATGTAGCCAGTTACGGCAACAAACAGGAATTGCACAAAGGTGAGAAGAGTCCCTGTGGTTCTAGTTAGCTGAGCCCCAAGCATTGGGCCGGAAGTAGCAAAGGGGAGAGAGGGGGGGACATGCCGCTTGTGGGCTCGAAGCTATCGCAGGTTAGTCTCGGCTGCAACGTATCCCAAACGTGTGGGTTGAGGGGGAGGGGAGCGTCTCACTTGATAATGGCTTCCAGCGCGTAGACCTGTGAGATATCGAAGCGTCAGTCAGTCATGTCGGCAGCAAGGCGAGGTGCATATCCGGGGCACAGTGTCTAATTACGTTAGAGCAGCATCCGCCAAAGATCAAGCCAAGCATGGTGGCCGCGGAGAGCAGCGAGGGTCCCATCTCGTGGGCGAAGCGCTGGGCCAGCGACGAGGAGCTGGACTCGGGCTCCATGGCGTCGTCCCGGTCCGCATGGTGCTTCTTCACCGTCATGTCTGGAGTCGTGGTCGTCGCCTTTCTCTCCCGGAGACGGGGTGTCGACATGGAAGCAGGTCAGCAGGTACGGGTACGTACGGATACGTCGACGTCGACTACTGGGCAGAGTCGGACGGCGGACACGACGGGACGAAGAATGATTTGGCCAGGCGGGAGGCGGATGAATCAGGGTTCAGAGGTACAAAGGTGCAGGGGTCTGGCCCATACAATACAGTGCGCGCCTCAGGTAGCCCCCCCTGCAAAAATGCGAGTGATGGACCGTCGTCTTTGATTACCGCATCAGAGTAAGCACTGCGGCTGGGTCCCGAGAGGACACGCTTTCTAGCGCACCCACCATGATTAATCTATGCCGAGACCATCATGCCATGGTAACTTTTAGGTACCAAACCCCACCACGACCTAATCTGCACTGAGCCAAACTCTAACCCTCGACTGGGGAAGCTCCACGGTTCACAGCAGCTATCCGGATTTGACAGCTGCTAGCACGCGAAACCCTCGTGTGCAACCCACGCTTGGCGTATCATTCTGCTCTTCTTCTACTGTGCCGTCTATATATGGAAACCTGGGTAGCTGGGTACATGCTGACACGAAGCCACCCATCTCATTCACACCGGGCCATGAGGAACGTGCGCGGGAGATTAGCGTGGGGTGAATCAGCAGTGCAAATGCCACCAACCAGCACGACTCATCATCAAAACGTTGTCGCCGTGGAATTTCCACACAACTCGTGTCGAGCCAAATATCAACTTTGAGGCCCTTCGTCTGACTCGTTTGTCCATCTACCTGGGCGGTGACATTTTCGGTATGCTTCCACGCCATCCATCATTGTCGCCCTACTGATCCATGATCCCATCACAGAGGACAATCAGCACCTCGAGAGACCTGAATCAACAAACTTAACAATAACATTGTAACCAAGGTAATAAAAAAACACGCTTTTACACCTAAGAAACCCTCCTAGCAAACCCAGCTGTATACTTGCTATGAGTATCGCCAATCAGTCCCCTCCTTCATTCAGTAAGCACTGCCAAATTCAACATACCACTACGATAATCCATATTCGCATCACCAGCATCCGGCATCCACATTTGAGAGTGGCATTTCGTTTTTTGATTCTCAATAGTTTCTTCTCTTTGTGTGGTTTCTGCTACACGTGGCGACCAAACGCCATCCCCATGCACTGCACATCTGCCGCTCACCACGCATCCTGCCGCCCGTGTAGGCTGGCTGGCACGTCAACATCCTCTCTTAGACCTCATACAGGCCACCCCTTTGCCGTCTCCTCCATGTAGTAGTATCCATCGACACTATGTGGTCGTTTGGGTCTCTTCTAAGTATAGTTGGCTGCGCATGGTTCGTAACCGCTCGCTCTGCGCCCCGGGAATCCTTTATCTTGTCTCGAGCAGGACGAATCCAGCTCCATCCAAATTAATGGTCACGGAGCTCCCCGGGGCCCTTCAAACGTGCATTTCTCCATCCAGGCAAAAAGTCACCCTTTGACGCCACGCACGCTTTCAAGTCACCTGCGAGATGAACGCCGTTGTCCTGATCTAGAGTGCTGAGAAGACAAAAAGCTGTGTGGACAGGTTAGCAACCGAAAGACCAGCCAGGTTGCAGGGGGGTTTCTTCAACTCACATTGTTTGTCGCCGCAATAGCGATACTGTCCTCAAATGGATGCCAGCTCATGTGCAGAATCTTCTTGTTAAAATCGATCTGGTCCGCATCCGTCTCCTTGCGCATCCTCTGTCCCTGTCCACCGGGGCTTCCAGCCCGCGAGCCGCCCTTCTTCCCGTTGGCGGTGGGGCTCGTTGACGAGTTGATGGGCGTGGGCACTCCGACCTTCTTGGCCTTGAAAGCTGACTTGTCAGCTTGCAGGACAACCTCGACCTCTTTGTCCGGGTCAGAGGGGTAGATCATGAAGTTGTTGTTGTAGCTTCCGGTCATGACATTCTTTGCGTCTCCTGAAAAGACCACCTCGAATTTGTCGAAAATGCTGTCGTTTTCGTATGTGTCGCACAATCGAGGTCGGAGGTGCTCGTGAATCGGTATTGTCTTGACGGGCTGTCGCTCCATGTTGATATCCCAAATCTTGACAGTAAGGTAGTCACGGGACAGAATGTATCGGCCATCGTACGAAAATCGAACATCAGAAATTGAAGAAATAATTTCTGAGAAGAAGGACCTTGAAGAGGGGTCTTCCTCCTGCTCGAATACTGCGTTTTGTCAGCAAAAAGTCTCACAGGGCGCCTCAAATGCCGGCAGGTTAAGTGGGGGCGGGGACAAACATTTTGCGTGCTGGTCGCACAGGGCACTCTCACGCATGTCGGCCAGCTTGATAGTACCCTTTGAGCTGGCATACATGAACCAGTTGCAGCTGAGAGGGTGAAACTCGGCGGCTGTGATAACCTCTGTCAGCTCCTCCATATTTGCCGGCTTGATATCGACAATGTTGAAGCTCTGGTCCTGAATGTTGAGGTTCCACAAGTTGATTCGCAGATCATCACTGCTAATAAACGTCTCTCCGTCGCTGTTGACGGAGATGCTGTTGATGTGGTAGGCATGGGCGTTGGCGTAGGTTCGGCGCGGCACGGCGGCGACGACTGTGTCGTGGTGTGTGAGACGAGGCAGCTTCAGGTCGGCGGAGTTCTGAAACTGGTGGGAGGGGAGAGGTCGAGGGGCGCCGCCGCCGCCGGCCAGGCTGCCGGGGGTGAGGTCATGGGAGAGGTTGTTTTCTGCCACGACCTTCAGTGACTTTTCGAAAACTTTCCAAAGCTTGATGGTCTTGTCATTGGTGGATAGCAAATAGTGGGAAGCGTTTTGTCGACGGCACCACTTGATCTTGTTGATCTTTTCTTCGATTTCGAGCGACTTTAGGTAGTCGAATTCGGGCTCGTGGGATTGGAACTCGGTGTGAAATTTGTACTCGCAAGTCTTTTTCTATCGGGGCATCAGAAGGTGCACGGCGAGCCAAAGGTTGGTTGGGTTGGAGGGGGACTGGAGCCCAGCGATAGACAACGCCAGGCACGCAGCTGAGAGAGAAAGAGAGATGGAGGGGGGAGGGATGGGGAGGGGGAGAGTGCATACCGTTTCGTTGCGTTCAAACAACACGACACGTCCACCTTTGTCTCCCGTCGCGAGATAGTTGCCCGTATGGTCGAACTCGACCGTTGAGATGATATCGGCTGCACCAGAGCGGTCAGCTCATCAAAGTCAAAAACATGCAAAGAGGGGTCGAGCGACATACCTTCGGTGATGTCCTCGACATCGCCCTTGTCGCCAAAGCACCTGTGAGGTCGAGGTCAGCATGGAAATCAAACTGGCCGGGGACGCGGGGTAGCAGCAACATACTGGGTGAACTTCCACGTGGGGGAGTTCGCTTCGCTATCGACCATTTTGGTGAGCAGCGAGAGCGGGGTGGAGTTTGGTGCGGGCGGGTATCCAGAGGTGGTCAAGAAGGAAAATGGATCTAGCGGTGGTGTTGGCCAGAGAGGGAGATAGAGCACAACAGGTTGCCGGGACGGGCAGCGAAGCTGTGGTGCGTAGGCGGAGGGAGATGGTCGGGGGCAAAGCTACGGTGGGACAGGCCTCGTCTCGCGGGAGGCGTGCAGGGCCGTCGTCGTTCGGTCCTGTCGTCTCGGCCGATATATTTTTTTTTCCTCAGGCGTCCGACAGCGGGAGCGGACAAGGTTCGGCGATCGGGGAGTGGAGGGGGAGAGCAGTGCGGTGATGTTAATGGTTGATGAAGGATGTAGGTCTACGGGCGTATGAGGCGGTCGTTGGTGGGTTGAGACTTGGGCGGGCGCGAGGGCAGCGGCAGCAGCTAGCGGCGGCGGCGAGGCGGCGAGGGTGGTCGAAGTGTCGGTCAGTACCGCAGAGGAGAGGTGGGAAGAGAGGGTGAGGAAGAAGGCCAAGGGATGCCGCGGGAAGTTGGAGATGGTCGAAAGGACGGAGTTTGGGGCGAGGGAGGTGACGCAGCAGGGCCCAAGGGTGAGGTGCAAGATTGATTTGGGATGGGACGGGACAGGACTGATGGGGTTGGTGCGTGTGCTCGATTCGATGAGGTGTGAGGTGGGTGCGGGTGTGGTGCTGCTGGTGCTTTGGTTGGGTGTGCTGTTTGGGTACTAGTACGTACTGTTAACTGGCCGGCCTTGGTGAGGAGAGAGCATGAAAGTTCATGGTTAACGCATGAGGTACCTGTAGAGCCCCAAATCTGCCCCCGGTACCTGCGCCGATACCCAAGGTACAATTCCTTCCCTCCCAATCGGTGCCGCCATGTGTACTAGGTAGGTAGCTGCCCCGCCTGAAGATGCTCCTTGTAGGTACCTATAGCAGCGCGGTGCTGTTAACCGATGCTTGAGCTATTGGAGCTGTACGGATGCGCGAGACAGCGTCCTTCCATGTTTGCTGTAGCTCCCCGACACCTCGGAGGTCCAGTTCGTCTCGGATACGCAGTTCCATGTGCCGCCTGCTCCTCTGCGTCCGGCACAGATTGGGGAGTTCTGTGAATATACTGGTCCTGGCTTGCCCTCCGGCTCCACTAACACTTTTGCTCTGGAAGTGGGCTGGGCTGAGAGGTAACGGCGGGGCACCCCATCGTCAAGAACCGAGCAAAAAGTAGCCTGACCAACTCCCCTCCACCATGGCCCTCCTCGCCTTACCTCACCTCACCTCACCTCACCTTACCTCGCATACCAGAGCAACCGCCCAACCATCCACTCCGGGCCTAGCTAGTTATCAAACCGCCCCCTCGGATTACCAATCCAGCAGAACGTCGCGGGCGCCCCAATCGTAGTATAATCTAGCGCCCGAGCTGTCATCCAAGCTACCATGGCCCAGCTCTAGGGTAGGCAGGTAGGCACGTGGGGTCATGTCCATTTCCGGACGCAAGGTACGCTGCCCGAGAAGATAAGTTAACTTGGGGGGACGCAAAGCATAAGGCCCAAACATGCAAATCGCCGCCTTGGCGACCGGTGCCCTTGGGCGACCTCGGCCACTGTGGGAGGGCCCGACCGGATCCGCCGCACCCGCTCGCCCGCCCAGTCCCATCTACCTGGCACCGACATATACGTGGGAGCTGCATGTGGTTTTCGGACTCGGCCTCGGCGAAGGTGCCCGCCCAAAGAATTTATGTGTGCCATAAGTTCCATAACAAAATCAATATATCCACAAGTCTCACATGCACCTGCGACCTTTCTTCTCGTCTTACTTGTTTGACCCCGGCAACAAACCCATCCACCACGTTACCCCACCTTTTGCTACGGGTGCGCTCTCTGATACACCCACATCCACCATGAACGAAGGGCATGGCAGGAGTAATGAGACAGGCAGGTCCGAGAGTAGCGGTGGGAGCTCTGGAAATACAAAGGGCAAGGATAAGGATACTTCATCTGGCACATCTGGTTCCATCGCCGATCGTCTTCAAGCATCTGGAAGGCTGGCCTTGAATGCTGTGACTGGCGGCCCCGACTTGGCAGGGCAGCAGGCCGGGGAAAAAGGTAGTGCGAGTTTCAGCAATGTCGAAAAAAGTTCTTCAACAGCGGGAGAGGCTTCTTCACATCGACTACGTTCATCGGGGGTGGGCGAATCTATCCGGACACAGCCGCCAATAGATTCGAGTTCTGCATCTCAGGCATTCAATGAATTTACCAGCGCCGAACCGCTACTAGGCTTTGGACACGAGCACACGAGGCAGCTTCATGATTTTGACCAGGCTGTTGTTGAGCAAGAGAAGACAGATGGCGCAGCAGTGGTTGATCTCCTCAACGGACCATCCGAGGAGCTTGACGAGGTATTGATAGGATCCCATGACGACACAGCAGACGACGACGGGCTTTCACCTGAGACGGCGACAAAACTTCGAGAAGCCTTGTTCAACTCTACGCATCTGGAATCTCGCTGGGATGACATGCTCAACTTTACACCGAGCTTTCTTCGTCACCCCGGGGCGTCGCAAAACGACCTGCAGTTTCATCTAGGGACTATGGATCCGGACGAAGCGCAAAACATCTGGCTCCGCCAATGGGGCGACGTACTATCATCCTACACCGATCAAGTCTGGGGCGATCTGGGACCCTTGGCAGCAGAGGCACGGCGGGAGGTTGAACAGCTGACCTCCAACGAAGCCATCGCCAACCAGCCATCAGATACGAGCGCTCTGGATCGATTGAGACAAATTCTCGCCCACGTCCGGGGACATTGACCACCCCGGGCAGCGTATCCTTTCGCTATGCATATTTTTTTACCCTGTCGCTCCTCCCATGTACAATACGACCCTTAAATGATTGTTAGCTCAATACCTAGCTACATAGGACCCCTGCAAAAGGACCATATATCTCAGTATTTTTAGCTAAGATGAATAAGAAACAATACCCAAATAAGTGCATCTGTTTAGACAGAATATCCCGTTGACTCTCAATGTTTTTTTTCTTTTTTTCCTAATTCGCATCTTGTATTTCCTCTGGCTAGGATCAATCCCGCGGCAGAAGAAGCACCTCCCCGCCCTCATTCAAGGTTGGACTGTATGTACTTAATTAAATACCTAAAAAGCTAAGCACCGAGCTGGGTGGCCTTCGTATTAGCTCGGTGGCTGGGCATCTGCGGGGTTGCTCTGCCAACTTCGTGAAAGCGATTCGGCAACCAATGACATCATCCCACGGCCCCCGTCATCTTGGTGCCATGAGCCGACGAGGAGCCCAAAGCTGGCCTGCAGAGCCATGCACAGCGACCGGATGGGACAACTCGAACAAGCATCTGGCCAAACCCCCACCGGACATTGTCCCAGAACCCCCCCCGGCTTAGAGCCTAAACGGCGCCAAAAGGCGGAAAAAAAAAGCCACCCCCGACACCGTTCCAGGGCCCTGATGCTTTTCGTCGAGTCCTCTGCTTCCTGCTTGGCCATTCACAAATACCTCTCTCCCTGACTTGCCTCGTCTCCGGTGCATACATATCCCGCTCGACACCTTGTCGCAAAAGCCCATTTGCTTTTCTGGCTCCCGTCATCTTCCCCCCCCGCCCGTTCGCCCTTGATTCATCATGGTTCGCAAAGGCGGTCTGCAGCTGGCACTGCTAGCGGCTCAATTGCAGTCGGCTGCTGCTTTCATAGCTGATGCGACACCAACGGCTTCCTATTCCTATGCCACCACAGCCGCCCTGCTCTGGCCGAGAGCTGATTCATGCCCTTCCAACACATTCCAGTGCTCCGAGGACCTCGGCGCGCAGTTCAGTGGCATCTGCTGTCAGCAAGGGCAGTCGTGCGCTCTTGACTCCAACAACAACGCTGCTTGTTGCCCATCTGGGTGAGTTTGGCCCTTGAACCAAGTCCTCGATCCCATTTCGACGTAGTACTGACTTGGGCACAGAGCTGTCTGCACTGGAACCGCACCAGTGTCGGCCACCGGTACGGCGACCGCGCTCGCATCCTACGTTTCCAATCAATACTTTTCGTTCCCGTACGCCCCGACTTCATACGATGACAGCGATTCCTGCAGTTCCGCGGTTAGCGATTGCGCAGATAATTACGACGCCTGTGTAACCTACCTCCAAGACGGTGGTCAATACGGTGTCACCATTGCCGTACCTGGTGGCGGCGGCACCACAGTTGCGGGAGGCGGCACTGTCACGGGTGCCTCGGCGACCTCCATTTGCTCGAGCTTGAGCTCCCAAGCCTGCTCGAGGGCCGAAGCCACCCCATGCTCGGAGTATCCATCGGAAGCACCGCTGGCTAGCAGACCTAGCCTCTTGCTCGCCGGACTCGGCATCGTCGTCACCATGTTCAATCTTATTGCTTGAGGAGGTAATGCCTTCGTGATGAATGTCCAAACATCGAAGCCAGAAAAGGCGCCTGCCCAGCACACTTCTCTTTCTGATTTATAAAGAAAGTTGGCGGGGTAGGTGTTGGAGAAACCCCTGTTTGGACTCTACTCCTTGGATTCCATTTAAGGACTGCCTAAGGACATTGACCTTCTTTCTCTAGTGATGGGAGTAACGAATTACGGCTTCTTTCTAGCGACCCAGAATGACATGAAATGATGCTGTGTGGGATTTGTCTCATGACAATACAATGCCGAATACGTGGATGGACATATTACGATCATGAATAGGGGGCTCTGCTTGGCCATTGAATGGCCAACCCAGAGCATACATTTGCGATGTTGATTTTGCATAGACTTTGATTGGGTTATATATGGCGTCTTGGTTCAGCCAATGGAACATCTCTTTTGATGAGGTGGTCTTGCTTTTTTGTTGTACATACATTTAGGCGAACATATGATAGTTTCAAGAATTACAAAGTCACACGATGACATTCCACACCACAAACACTGGAATTTCGACAGTAGGACGAGTCTAGATTTTCTGAATTCGTGAATGTTGTTGACGTTTTGGACTGGGTGGACGTTCAACCTAAAGCCGACCACCCGAAACCCAAAGGATATAGCGCCATAATATAGGAGGAGTTCAAGGCATATGCACCGTTGCCCTCTCAGCATCCTACCATTGGAACAAATCCATCCGCATGTCACATGTCAGACTGCCTTGGCTGATAAAATGGCTTCTAGCAGCTCGCCGAGGGATTCACAACCATGTTTGACCTGACTGTCGTCCAGTCTCTCAAAGTCGATTTCAAGAAACCGCCGTGCTGCACCCTCCGCCTCACTCAACCTTTGTTCTTCTTCAGGGGATAGTCGACTGCAAATAGCTTTAAGGTCCTCATTTCGTGCTAAAAGGGCGGAAATTGCTTCAGCTCGGTCTACGACCAAGGCCGGAACCCCGTTGAGGGCGGCGCATTTGCCTCCAAAACTCGACGTGCTGTGGCCATTTTTCAAGCTGAATAGGAATGTCACCTGGTCTTCTACCTGTGGCGCTTTCCAGTCCACTCTGACATCAAGGTGGGCTAGTCGAAGACTTTCATACTCATCGAGATATTTTCCTTCAAAAACTTCATGATAATGGGTTGCCACAAGAAGCCGTGGAGAATCTTGGCCTCGGGATAAAAAGTGATCCAACAGAGCGGCGAGTAAACCAGATCCATCGTCTGCATTGGTGCCCTTGCCAAATTCATCGACGAGAATCAGACTTTTGGATGTTGAGTATCTCAAGGATAATGCTGCCTGTTTTAGATCGGCGGCGAACGCACTCTCGGCTCTGGACATGCTTTCTCTCGTTGAGATGCAAGTTAATATTTTATCAGTGAGACCAATAGTCGCGCGATCAGCAGGAACAAAGCTGCCGACGTGCGCAAGATAGACTATGACGGCCACTTGCTTCAAATAAACACTCTTCCCCGAGTGATTGGGTCCCGTGAGAACCAAGGCCTGGGGCGGTATCCTCTCATCTTGTTCGTTATCAGGGGCCCCCGATGCAAGGTTACAGTCATTAGAGATGAATGCCGGCACGACCAGTTCTTGCAGAGGGTGACGCCCGGCTTCGATGCGTATGATGCTTGTCTCAACCACTCGCGGGGCTTTCCACCCATATTTCTGGGCTCCTAGAGCCAGCGAAAGGATCGCATCGAACTCGCCACAAACATCTGAAGCTGAAATAAGAGCCTCTTCGTGTTCCAAGACCTGACCAGCGAGATTGTGTATGATTTCGACCTCTCTATCTTGATTTGGGTGAGTGGCGAGACGAGTCTGCAGTTGACGAGAACTTACCTCCTATTTGACAGTATATGTCCCCATATTCATGATCGAGCTCTCTCATAAAGCTGTTCTTGTAGCATACCGCCTCATCTACTGTGAACATCTTCTCCCAGGCTCCTCCTTCTACGCCTTCGCCTTCGTATCGACCGCTGCCGGTGTTTGGATTGGGCTCAACCACGGTGAGGAACCCAATTTGAGGGAGGAAAATACATGAGCGTATAAGTTCAGAGGCCCATTCTGGTAGCTCGTTTCTCATGTGATGTAAAGCTTGAGTGAGAAAATCGTCCATACCATTATATGCTCTTTTGAGTTCATCGAGCTGGGCGTCTATCCCGGTTTTGACGGATGTCCGATGCTGAGCTTTTGATTCATTGAAATCAATGGTTCTGTTGATCAGACCACCAACCGATAGCAAGATTACAGTTGGTAAATTTTTGAGAAGCTGCGAGAGTAAAGATTTAGCGAGATAATGCCACGTGTGGCGCAAATTCGACCTACTTTGCTGATGACATGAAGATCTCCACAGTTGTTTAACGATGCTACGACTTCCCGGAGCCCCAAAGTTTGGACTGTGAAATTTTGAAGAGTAGACCATAATCCTCGATTGAAGGACTGACCGGAAGATGAAAATTCGACACCTTTTCGCAGCTGTGCTAGTGATGATCGGATATTCCGAACCTTACGCAGACATGAGGTTATTCGCAGCAAGGTTTCTGCATTGTCGGGTTGGAGCAATGCGGATATTGATCTCTGTCTCTCCTCAATCAGCCTTATATCTAGTACTGGGCGGAGGAGTAACTGTCGTAGTTGCGTGCGGCCTTGGGATGTACACGCCAAGTGGTGGAATAAACCATATACTGAGAGGCTTTCTTTGGAGTTTCCTTTGCTTGAATCAGACCCCCAGACTTGGCTGTTAGGATGTAGCTCAGTCTGCACGATTTGGAGAGATAGTAATGCTTCAGGGCTGATGAACATGTATTGTGAAAGAGAGAACATCTCTACCGAGTGGACCCGGAAGAGTGCCCCTGAAACCTGGCCGTCCGGGAGAAAACCGTAAGACTGACGGCGATGAAGGTCGCTTAGTACCGCGCCAGCACAACTAATCTAGCAGAAGTTAGAGTTATAAAAAGAAAAAGATTGTAGATATTACACACGGAAACTATGTTGTTCAAATTGATAGAACTGCCGAATCGGAGCGATCTGAATATCCGCGATTCTTGTCCTGAAGGTCCATCTTGTTGGCCAGCTATATCTCCAAGAGGATCACTGTCTGAAATGGCTGAGAAAATAATTTGAGCAGAAGGCGCAGCATTAGATCGAAGATTTAATATGCGCTCATGAGCAGAATCAAATGAAAAATCGGAAGATTGAAGACTCCGAAAGAGAACATCTTGAGCGGTAGCTGAGGCACGGTTAGCAATTCCGAGAGTAAGAGTTTGGACTGCCACTAATACCTCCACTAGAGGAAAGGCATTTGTTCTCGAGAAATTTGTAAAGTTCTTCTTGGGCTCTAACGGACACGAGAACAGTGTTTGGTTGGACATGAGTCAGGAATTGCTCGGCTACGTCGGTATTTGCCATGGGAATATCCTCCGAGATATACAGTGTGCCATCCAGCGTGGAGAAATATGCACAGCCGATGGTTGATTTTTCTTGAATGTCCATGGCCATCATGATCTCGTGCTGCACAAAGTCAATGATATCTTGTTCGCCAGTGTCGTCGTTATTCACCGGCGTGCGAGTATCCTCTTCAGGTATGGCACTCGAAGGTCGATCAGAAATAGGTACGTGTCTTGAGCCAGAAGGATGAACTGAGTTTCTTGAAGACTTCGGACGATGTGAGGCTTGATGCCTTGGTCCTTGTGTCCGTCGCGGTGTTGCTTGTGTTCTTGGCGACGAGCTGTTGTATGGGTGGTTGTTTTGGCTTCGTGCTCTCCAACCTCGACCTCCCTGGCTCGAACCTGGAGAGGCCTGGGGATAAATTGGCGGCATCTTCGAGTAAAAACCTAGGCGTTGTAACTGGACTCAAGTAGTGAAGAGGAAGGCAAGAAAGTGAGCAGTTCTTTACGTAGGTAACAAATCAGTCGGAACGAGAGCTAATAATTCAGGCGTGAAGTCGAAGACAGTCAAGTTTTTTTTTATTTCCACTCGAGCTACTGCCTTTATTGCCTGGAAATTTCTGGGAAGGAGGGCTTGAGAACTCGGCAACACTGGGAAAGAAGGAGCGATGTGGGTTCACACCACTAGATGCGTCCCAACGAGGGTGTGCCCAATTTGCTGGCCCGGCAGCTTTGATAACAACGTCTTCCTTTCAAAAAGCACCCGACAGGCTACCGTAATGTAAAATTTCGTTTGAGGTGGACTATTGTGTAGGCACTTCATTTCAATAACCTTGACAAAGGCACCTCTGGCCATAGAATTCTGCGTGTCTTCGTTTGTGCCAACCCCGAGCCTTCCTGTATTGCTGCATTACCAAAATTCCCTCCCGATACGATGGAACATCATATATTACACTGCGTGACAACCGGAACACCCGTCTGTATTTTGGACAACCTCCAATGCCATAATCATTTGCCGCCGGCCTTGACCCAATCCGCAAACTCACGTCGCTGCTTGCGAATATCCACAAAGCCTGGCCGAGTCTCGAGTGCGATGAAGGGATTGCCTCGGTAATCCTTGTCCACGTCGCCGCCGCCAGAGACAAACCCGGCCGCACCCTCACGCTCAATCTTGCCAGCCCACTCGTTCCATCGCACCGGTCGTAGCTTTGCGGACCCCAGAACCAGTCCCAGGCACACTACAAAGGTGGCCACTAGCGCCTCAATGGAGATGTCGATCGGGAGGGAGTGCGTGGATTGTTGTGATTGTGTGTGCTGTGCCGAAGCTGATGCAATAGCTGAGTGCTCTTGTGCCGAGTAGCAGCTGAATTGGGTTAGCAGAAGCCCCGGATTAAAAAGCACGAGAGACATACGCGTGTGCGAGAAGCACAAGGCCTGTTACAGTGACCGTACTGGAGATCCAAGTCATTGCGTGCTTGATTGTGGTGTTTTGCGCGTGTGATCCGGGTACCTTGGGGACAAGTCGCCGTTCATTTAGTGACATGGATGATGGAGCTTCGTTGCAGCTTAGCAGGGGCCCTGCATGACTAAGCAGACTATCGCTCACGTCACCAATCCAAAAACGGTCTCCAGTGTAAGTTAAATCTGAAAAGATATCTGTGTTATATATTCGACGAAATAAAATCTGAGAACGCTACGCATTTTTTTTTTTTTGGTCTTTCTTGATATACCATGTCTTAAATCAACCTGCGATCCAAACCAAGTCTAGATATGCTCCTAAACACCAACCTGCCCACTCTAACTATTCACGTTTGACTACCAAAAAAGGGAAAAAAAGAAAAGGAAAAGAAAAGAGAGCCTAATAACCTTGCTCACTGGCTTGCATCCTTTCTTGTATCAATATATCTTCGGGTAGATCTTCTATGCACCAATCATTTTCCTCCCCACGAAGGTATTTGATCGATTCAAACTCATCCTCCGTATATGCGGAAGGATTACCCAACCCCATATCTTGTCCATCGCCGAAATTTGTTGGCCACATGACATCTTGAGGCCCAAAGCCTCCATCGCCAACTGTGCTAAGATGCGATGGATCAAGAGCCAACTGACATTCTTCAAAGGAGCTGTAAACGGCCTCGGGGTCTGGATAGTAACTCCCTGGGTATTCGGTGTCAGAGAGAGCTGGCTGTCGGACCATGTAAGCAAGATCTGGGGATGATTGCCTGCTCATGGGGTGCTGCATCGCCCCGAGATTGGGGGCCTGGTGTAAAAGATAGGCAAGTGGAGAGGTTTCAAGGGTCCCATACGCAGCAAGACGTGATCGGTTTGGTGTGGCAAATTGGTACATATCTTGGAAGGGGGCCACAGGTTGCACATCTCCCTCGAAGAATGGCTCATAGTTCAATGATGGGGTCTCGCTCATTCGAGACACATGCCTCGTACTTCCCCTTTGCGGTGTACGGCGAGGTGGTCGCGGGGAGGCCCAAGTGGGATCATCAATCTCAGAACGCGCTGGTGACCCGGCCTCTGTTTCGTCGGTTTGCTTAACCTTTCGGGGTTTAGAAGGAGTGAACTTGTACCCTGGATGTGCCTTTTGGTGATTGTCCCGCTCGATCTTGGCCCATTTGTTGAACATCTGCTGGACCTGATCTGGTTCCATGGGCCAACCTGCACCACAGACTTTGGAAACCAGCTGGTGGTTCTTCTGCGTGCATTGCGTTTTCGCCACCTCTTGATATGCTTTGCGGTACAGCATGAATGCATTCATAGGGCGCTTGACTTGCCCAGATTTCTTATTTCGAGACGTTTCCAAGCGTCTCTCTTCTGCTGTGCGGGCAACAAAGCTTGCGATATCGGCAACAGGCACGTGGGGAACTTCTTTGGCGAGCTCACTCAAGGGCTTGGTAAGGATGGATGTCGTTTTTCGCTTCGGGTCCTTTGTGTTCTTTTGCACTCGCCCTCCTTTGACGCGGGAAGACCTTGTTGGCCGAGGCGCTTTGGAGACGTTGAGACGGCTGCGAGTCGCGATGGAGTCAACTTTGTTGGGAGTTGGTGGCGATGCCTCTGGGGTGTACGGTGCATGGACCTGCGGGCCTCTCAGTATATTAACTTCGCAAAAAATGCTGTTATTCCTGACATCGTAACCTGGCTCTCCTGGTAGTGGACCGTACGCGACGTTAGCCCTCTCCCTCCTCAAAGGGTATCCGGTCTGGCAAGACGGTAAGCGCTGCGATCGCGAGGCCATCACTGCGAAAAGCGGAGGACCTACCGGCGAGGTGTCGTACGCCTTTTGGTGATGTAGTTGGGAGGACTCATGAATAAGAAAGTCGTCATCATGCGCCGGAGTCGCAAATCTTTGATGGGGGTCGTAATAGACGGTGTCGTTCCCTGCAACCATCCCGTCTAGATAATGAGATGCATCCGCAGAGGTGTTCATGGCCACTTTCGATCGAGTGTAACCGCGGTTGGATGGCGCTGGTGATGGAGGCATTGCGAGGACCATTCCGGGAGTTCTCTTTGAGTGGGATTACTTTGACAGAAGAGAAGCTGAAGTAGTTCGGCTTAGAAAAGGCTAGAGAATGCACCTGGAAACGTTCGGATGAACATGGGAACTACCATCTACTCCGGGAAAAGAACACGGGCGGAACGATAGTCTTTCACCTTCTTTGACAGAGCACGGGATGATCTTATGCGAATGGAACAAGTTACACGGACCGAAGACGTTCTTTGTTTTGATTCTTTCAGACTCTACTAGAGGAATACGGAGGAAATGTGCATCTGGCGGTCTTCCACCTCAGTTGGACGTGTCTGCAACGCGGGGAAGCCTCACACAAATAGGTAGACAATCAAAGCTGTCGTGCATTCAGTGCAAGGGAATAAACTGGGGGGGTATGCATCTGACCAACCAAACCACCTGGCGCACCACCGTCTCTGGCGTTCAGCTAAAGCTGCATCGCAGGCGCCGCTGCCCGAGCCTGTGCAGAGTCTGGGCCATACCAGCAGGGAGCCGATCCTTCCTCCGGGGGATACAACTTGACAGCCGCCAGCCGTACTCCCTTGGATAGACAGGAATGCCATCCACACCTGTGCCGCTCATGCTTTGTCCGATTGGGTGTAGCGCTAGGAGATGTGGTGGCGCATCTCTTTGATGTATGCTTGCCGCTTGGCACTGGCAATAGAAACCGCAAGTCACCTGGTTCTGGTCCCAAACCACACACCTTGCGTCCCCAGCAGTGTTTGCGAGTGGTTGCCGGATGGCGCTAGTCGGCAAGTTGCAGCTGCTGTTCGTCATCATGTCGGGTTGATGCGAGCATCCAGCCAAACAGACTAGATTGTTCTTGGCGGGTCACGTTTTTGGCCAATTAGCAATATATCTGCCTTAGGTGTGTTTCTTGATAACGTATTGAACCTTGCAAAGCAATGTCTCATCCAGAGACCGGTTGGTTTGCTTGCAGTTGTTGATAGGAAAAATAACTTGGAATACATCACTTGAGCCACAACTGGCCTGTGCTCGGCACGTTGGCTCACACACCAGTTATGACCGAGAATAATGTGCATCTAAAAAAGATAGCGCCTTGGAGGGGCCGTATTGTGTTGATGTTTGGGGCAGCTGAATACCGGACTTAAGCAATTGAGCACCTATTCATTGCATTTCCATCGCGGGAGTGGCTGAGCTAGCATGGGTTCGCGGCTCTTGTGACCAGCTACGTTGGTCTGAGCTGCTGGGCATTCAAACAATGCCTCAGGAATGATCTTCAGAATCCACGGCAACCGAAGGCAAGGCCCCGCACGCAGCTAATTGTCGCCTTGGGCTACGCAGAGCCTCATGGCCGGGGGGTTGGGCTGCTCGCGGGTCGCGGCGGCTCTGATGATTTGGATGGTGGAGTCAGGACCTGAGGCCTTGGGGAGGGGGAGAGGTTGGCGACAGGGGGTAGTATTGGTGTTGTAATGTTGATTTTGCTTGCGCTACCTGGATCTGTCAATCGTGGCGGTGAGTGTTTTGTAGGTGACAGCCCGCCTTCCGCAGGCAACGTGCCGTTCTGCATATGAGCCGCGCGGTAGATGTCGCGGCTTATCTTGGGCGTGCTGAGAGCAGCCTCGAACGATCGACCGCCCGGGAGGCTATGGAAGCTGCTGGACGGGCTTGCAGTCCTCACCGACGCAGTAGGAGAGGCGGCAACACCGCCCTGAGACTGTCCATTCACCTGCAGGCCTCGCTCTGTCTCCCCCGCTTCCAACTTAACGGGTGCAGGGATAATTGGTATCGAGCCAGGCGAGATCTTCACATTGGCCCGGCCCAGAGCCGAGACTGGTGTGCTCAAATTTGGTTGGGTAGAATCAACGCCATTCTTCGTGGAACCGTTGACCTGTCCCGAAGCTAAAGCAGACAGAACACGCCCGGCCCCGCCATTTGGCGGAGTGGGATGCTTAATGTCGACTGTGGGAAGCTGTGACTGGGGCTCATGGGTTGTCAAAGGTGTTTTGCTCGGAGTTTGCTGCACGAGGTGACCTTGTTTTTCAGAGCTCTTCGGTGTGTGAGCAACCTTCAACTTGATAGTTGTTTTAGGTCGTGTTTTGGCCTCTTGCTCGCGATTTGTACACGAAGCGCAAACGAACTGAAAATCTGGGCGCTCGGCTTCCGCTTCGCTGATACCCAAGCACTTACTGTGTTGCCAGACGTTGCATCTCTCACATGCCACGCTGTGGGTCCCGTCATCAACTTGGCCGTATAGACCACAAGCACAGTCGAAAACCCAATCATCCTCTTCTTGTTCAAGATCCCTGAGGGCTCTCTTGTTCTTCTCAATTTCGGCTTGAAGGCGACGCTCCGAAATTCGCCCATCAGAAGTTGACAGGTTTTTACTGTCTTCTGACAACTGTGCGAGTTCCTCCTCATGTTGAAGACGGCGAGCCTCTCTTTCACGTAGACGCTTCTCTCTCGAGACCAACCTATTATCCCGTTCCGCCTCGCGCTTGTGATCTTCACGTTCTTGGCGTCGCTTCACTGCTTCGGTCTCCCTGCGTTGTCGCTCTTCTTCCCGCGCGTGCTCCTCTTGTTTTTGCTGCTCTACTTTGTTGGCAATGCGACTTGACCGTTTTGCATTAGCCATCTTGGCAAGGTTAAGGAGCTCGCGTTCCCGTTGAATCTCCTTTCTTTTACGAGCTTCCTCTTGCTTTTCCAAGATCGGCAGTAGGTGATCTTCCAGCTGAGCCTTCAAGATCTTCTCGTTATCGTCTCGAGTTTTGGCGAATCCTTTGACAATGGCTTGAACATCGTCCAAGGTAACCGCTAGACACTCCCATGTGAAACCTCCAAAGCCGTCATCTTCGGGCCGTTCCTCCTCCCCGCCATTGTCTGTATCGGTTTGATCGTCAGTCGATATTGTTGTTCGCCGCCGTTTGCTTGCGCGACGCCCGCCACGCCACGGCTTGGACTTCTTAGGTCTTGGTGTCGATACAGGTGTTGGGGGCTCTGTCATGCGATACACTCTGTTGTCATCGAGGACGAAGTACGTTCGGTCTTCCGCGTCCCATCCGTAGGGCTCAATTCGCTGCAACCGTCAATTAGGAGGGATAGGGCATTTTAGGGGGCAATGCGCACCCAGTTTGTTTGCTCTGTATCCTTTTGTTCGTCCATCTTTTCTCGAATGCGCTCAGGGTGGATCATCGTCCATTGGGTGAGCTTTTGCATGACTCGAATCTAGCAGGCAAGACCGGACCGATTAGCGTTGGCTTTGTTGAAACCGCATCCGTTTCTAGATTACCTTGGTCATGACATCAAATTCATCAAACTTGGCGGGCGTCTCATGGTTGCCAAAGGGGTTTGAGTCTGGCGATCTGGACTCAAACAACCGCCGAGCTTGCTCGTCGAATATTTCTAGGCTTGCCGTGATGTTAGAAAAAGGTATTTGGATGGGGATGGCGCAAACGCACGTCAGGCCTCGATGCGACGATGCGAGTTTGAGTATTGACAGGGCCATGTCTCCAAGTATGGGCGAATTCGGCTTGAGGCACTCGGTTTCGATTTCCTGTGTGGGAAAAATACGTGTCAGCAGCGATGATGGGGTCGCAATGGCAGCATGACGGGTACCTCAATGTCAATCGAATCGGGGATTTTAGCAGCTTTGCCAAAGATGTAAACCCACTGGCACAGGTTCGCAAACTGCCACATGTTTCGAATGCGGTGCAGAAGCGATGGTTCTGCATCGCCAGGGTCGCTTTCGACAGCCCGGGAGGATCGTTTGCGCGACGACATGTTGGCAAGTCTGGGATGTCGATGGTAACTCTGGCGCGTCACGGTTGCTCGTGTCTCGAACTTGAAGTCGCGAAAAAGGTTACCTTGTGGCGTAGTCAGCCACAAGCACATGCTGGCCTATGCTGCGCTAGCTTACCCCCGGACCAAAGAGTGGGCATTACCCGCACTGTGACGCGGATGGATCTATATTAAGAAACGCGACAAGTACCGGTGTTGCGACCCCTAATCGTTGGTTGAGGACAGTGTTCGCAATCGCTCGTACTGTGGGTCTTTCGTCTCCTTCAGCGTAAGGCCTCCTGGACTGCCAAGTCTTCATCTTCTGAACTTGTAGATACAGCGTAATCCACGCCTCCACTGGTCGACGAGAGATCGAAAATGCTTCAGGACTGCTCACATCCCCGGAAGAAGTTATAATATTGACACAGGGCCACATTGGCGGTCCGTGGTCACCCTCCTCTCCCTCCCATCCAATCCATCACCATGTCCTCCAACTACCCCGGAGGCGACCCGGGGCGACGCCAGTCGATACCGCTCCAAAACCTCGATGGTGTTTCCTATGGGAACGGCCAGCAGGGCCGAACTGATCCCTTTACCGACGCCCAAATGGCAGCGAATTTGCCCGGCATCTCGACGTACTGGGAACCACCATCCTACCACGCGCCCGCCCAAGATCGTGCTTCGACCCAGGCTCCCAATGTTCGATCTCGCGGCGACACACCCCCTCGTTCTCCGATCGACATAGATCCAATGGCTTTTGCGTCAGCCTTGCCTCCAGGAATCTACATGCCCAACGAGGGACCCCCCGACTCATCGTCATCCTCAGAAGCATCCCTCGAGCGAGCAGGCCCATACATCGAAGATCCTTCAGCAGCGGAGTATGCCGAGTCCGATAGAGTCCCTCTCACATCCCGTGTTGAACCGATATCTGGGTCCCTCTCAGCGAACCGGAATGATGACAGACCCAGAGATAGTTTCCAGACAGTGTCGAGCATTGGAAACTCACCAGGTCGAAATCGTGCCAACACTAGAAGTCTGGGCGAAGACTTGGCCACCAACCTTGGGGCTCGTCATCAGAGCTTTGGGCAGTCACTCAATCCTAATGAGTATAGGCGATCCAGGTCGCCTACGGGAGGCGCCTTTTCCCGCACCAGTTCCATCATTCGAGCAATGTCACAGCGTGTTGTCAATATTAGCGGAGAGAACGAGATTGTCGACAATCGAGCCTCGCGCCATCGCTCACAGTCTCCCTCCCCGCTTAGCAGAACTAATTCCCATGAGAGTATAGCCTCAAGATTTGGTGATACCTCTTATCGGTCTCCAGCTGCAAACCCGTCAGTGGAGAAGAACGGGGGCGCGCAGGACTTTGTTGCCGAAACATTTTCAAGGCCACCTCTCCCAAATCCTTTGAAAGGAAAATCCCTATTTATATTTTCGCCTAACAACGGCTTGAGGCTTCGGCTTTGTGATCTCCTAGTCAATCCATGGATCGAGCCGTTCTTGCTCGTGCTGATTGTGCTTCAAACCGTCTTGCTTGCCATTGAGGCTGCCCATCCCATTTCTGCGGATGGCAATCATCGCCCCGAAAAATGGTCCGGAAGTGTCATTGAATGGATAATGCTGGGCTTGTTCATCATTTTCACACTGGAGTTGATTGCTCGCATAATTGTTTCTGGGTTCATGTTCAACGCCGCGGAATACAGCACGATTGATCGAAAACGGGGCATTCGTGCTGCAGTCGCGGACCAATACAGAGCAGTCTTTCAGCCTGAGCGGCAAAAGTCAGTCAAAAATAAGAACAAGAACAGCTTTCATCCGGAGCCGTCGACACTTGCTCGCTCTTTCACTACTTTCATGGGTGGCCAGCCGGCTCTGCCAAGGTCATTTGAAGAACAACAGCGGTTTCAATTGGCCCGACGTGCCTTCCTTCGCCATTCCTTTAACCGAATTGACTTCGTCGCTGTGGTTTCATACTGGATCATGTTTGTTTTGAGCATTACTGGACTCGAAGTTAAGCACCATATATACGTATTCCGAATGATGAGCTGTCTCCGTATTCTGAGACTTCTATCACTCACCAATGGTACCGCAATCATCCTGAGAAGTTTAAAGAAGGCAACCCCACTCCTAGTGCGTGTCGCTTTTCTGCTATCCTTCTTTTGGCTCCTCTTCGCGATTATTGGAGTGCAGGCCTTCAAGGCTAGTTTCGCACGTCAGTGTGTCTGGTTGGACCCTCAAGACCCTACTAATATGAGCGCTACGTATACCAACGACGAAGATTTTTGCGGCGGATACTTGCATAATACAACTGGAGAAGTGATGCCTTGGGTTCAGTTTAGCATCCCCGACGACCTGGAGAACCTGATGAATGGAACTGATGACGGCAAGGGGTATATTTGTCCTCGTGGGTCTCTCTGCCTCCAACAAAACAACCCATACAATGGAACTGTCAATTTTGATAACATCTTCAACTCCCTCGAGCTTGTTTTTGTTATTATGAGCGCCAATACATTCTCTGACCTCATGTACAACACCATGCGTTCCGATTACACTCAAGCAGCCCTCTTTTTCGGCGCTGGTATCATGATCATGATGCTGTGGCTGACAAATTTGCTTATTGCGGTCATTACCTCTTCCTTCCAAGTCATTCGAGAAGAGAGTCAAGCCAGTACTTTTACCGTTACGCAGGACCCGATAGCCCAATCCCAAGCAAACGAAAGGCCTCGACGCGTCTCGCCGGTTCAAAAGATTTACGAAAAGACCTCGCTTATTTGGGTCCTTATCATCACTATTGGGTTAATATGCCAAGCATGCCGGAGCGCCACGATGTCGCAATCTCGAGAAAATTTTATCAATATAGCAGAGGTTGTTGTCACCATTCTGCTCGATATCGAAATGATTATCCGGTTTATCGGTGATTGGAACCATTTCCACAAGAGTTGGCGCAACATTTTTGATCTGGGGTTGGCAGTGATTACTTCAGTTATCCTCATCCCCTTCATTCGTCATACTCGAGCCTATGATTGGTTATCTATTTTTCAGATCTTGCGAGTTTATCGTGTCGTCATGGTCATTTCCGTGACCAGAGAGCTCATCATGCTCGTGCTGGGAAATGCCACTGGTATTGCAAACCTCATGTTTTTCGTTTTCCTCATGACGTTTTTGGTAGCAATTTTTGCGTCGCAGCTCTTCAGGGGTGAGTTGCCGGTCCACGATGACGACGGTGAACTGGTCCGCATCTCCTTTTACCAGATTTTCAATTCTTTTCTGGGCATGTATCAGATTTTATCCAGTGAGAATTGGACGGATATTCTGTACAATGTCACACAATACACCAGGCCCTTCAGAACATCATGGATCGGCGCTATGCTGCTCATTGCATGGTTCATCATGGCATTCTTTATTTTGGTCAACATGTTCATTGCGGTTATCCAGGAAAATTTTGATATATCAGAAGACGAAAAGCGGTTGCAGCAGGTCAAGGCGTTTCTTCAGAGGAGAGACCTTGGCGCCCCCTCAAGTCATTTGGCACTCACGACCATTTTTAGTTTTGGAAAAACCAGACGACACAAAGACCCCCTTGACTATGGTCCGGCCACAATGGAGATGCTTCTGAAGGATGCTGTCGTAAGAGAGTTTCTTGATGATGAGATGGAACCTCCTCGCGGACCTGACGGTCAACCACGCCCACCACAGAGAAGCAAAACCACGCTTTTTGGAAACGACGATAAAGCTGGATGGTTCATGACAACGTGGGAAAAGGTTTCTAAGCGACTGATCAACAAGGAGCCCAACCCCTTTTATTCAAATCTTCGGTTTGATGGTGCCAATGAGACCCAAGATCCGCGACTAATGGCCCAGCAAGCCGTGTCTGCGACATCAGCACGGCGAAGAGCGCAACGAGAATATCTTGCCCGGTATCCGACTTACAACAACTCTCTGTATTTTTTCACGCCAAACAATCCCCTGCGCCGACTTTGTCAACAATTAGTGGGACCATCTCGTGGCCCAGAACGTTTTGACGGCCTCGAGCCAAACAGGGTCGCCTGGTACACTTTTACCATTATTATTTATGCCTGCATCGTGGCGATGGTCGTTCTTGCTTGTGTTACAACCCCTCTTTACCAAAAGGAATACCAAGAGCAGCATCAGTTCAGCGTCAGAAACTGGTACGTGTGGACAGACATGGCTTTTGCAATTGTCTTTACGGTCGAGGCTGTTGTCAAAATCATAGCCGACGGGCTCCTGTGGACTCCGAATGCCTTCTTGCGAAGCTCATGGGGTCTCATGGATGCGGTTGTGCTGATCACGCTCTGGATCAATGTGGTTACGCTCCTGGTCAACGACGGTGCTATTTCTAGAGCTATCGGCGCGTTCAAGGCCCTTCGAGCGCTCCGACTGCTCAATGTCAGCAACAGTGCTAGAAACACTTTCCACGACCTGATCATTGTTGGTTGGTGGAAGATTCTGGGTGTAAGTGGAATCATTTCAACCTTGCCTCGCCTCTCGCTAACGTATACTAGGCTGCCTTCGTCTCGCTGTCGCTGTTGATCCCTATGGCAATTTACGGTGTCAATCTTTTCAATGGCTTAATGTACACCTGCAATGATGGAGGCGACGGAATCAACACTTTGAGTGATTGTTTTGGTGAATACACCAACGCGCCATTTGATTCGGATTGGCCAATGCTGTCGCCCCGTGTTGCTGCTAACCCATACTATAACTTTGATGATTTTGCATCATCCTTGTTTATTCTCTTCCAGATTGTGAGTCAGGAGGGTTGGATAGATGTTTCCTTCGCTGCTCAAGGTATTGTCGGACGCAATCAACAACCCCAGGATCTTGCATCGCAAGGAAACGCGCTGTTCTTTGTCGCATTCAACCTGCTCGCCACTGTTTTCGTGCTCACGCTGTTCATTGCCGTCTTCATGCGCAACTACACCGAACAGACCGGAGTAGCCTTCCTTACGGCAGAGCAACGCTCCTGGCTTGAATTGAGAAAGTTGCTGTACCAAATTTCCCCCTCCAAGAGTTCGTACGACGACTCGGAGAAGAGTTGGAAAAAGTGGTGTCACAAGCGTGCCATCGAAAAGCGAGGCAAGTGGTATCAATTTATCACCATCATCTTGGTGCTCCACACCGGCCTGTTGATGTCCGAGTACAGCTCAGAAGCGGTTTGGTGGACGAACTCTCGAGACTTTATTTTCTTTGCATTCATCGTCATCTATGTGGTGAACATTGCGATTCGAATTATCGGTCTTGGGTGGTCACGATTTCGCCGAAGCTCTTGGAATATCTACTCGATGTTGATTGTTGGTGGAGCTTGCATCGCGACGTTGATTCTCTTCATCTCCAACACCAGCTATGAGCTTTACGTGCAGCTCCACAAAGTTTTCTTTGTGGGCATCGTACTTCTCCTCATCCCCCGAAATGATGCTCTCGACCAGCTGTTCAAGACGGCTGCGGCCAGTTTGACCGTGATTGGTAACTTGCTGGCAACCTGGCTCGTCATCTTCTTGGTCTTTGCGATTGCCATGACCCAAGCGTTCAGTTTGACGCGATTCAACAACAGCAACACGACTGACATGAACTTCCGCACAGTTCCCAAGGCACTGATTTTGCTTTTCAAGATGAGTCTTGGTGAAGGCTGGAACGAAATCATGGAAGATTATGCAAGCGTTGAGCCGCCGCTGTGCGTTGATGGGTCATCGTTTTTCAACAGTGACTGCGGAAGCAAGAACTGGGCGCGATTCCTCTTCATTGCATGGAACATCATCAGCATGTACATCTTTGTCAACTTGTTTGTGTCGTTGATCTACGAGAGTTTCAGTTACGTCTACCAGCGGTCCAGCGGTGTGGCTGCGGTTGATCGAGATGAGATTCGGCGATTCAAGGAAGCATGGCGAAGCGTGGACCCTGCTGGGACGGGCTGGATTAGCAAAGACCAGTTTCCCCGCTTGCTGGGTGAGCTGTCGGGAGCGTTTGAAATGCGCATCTACAATGATAACGACTCAATCCGATCCATCCTCGACGATGTCCAGGCGGACACTTCGAGGTCTCGACACATGTCTCTTGTGGGATCAAACCAAGGCACTTATAACTCGGTCAATCTTGACCAGCTCAACCGACGCATCGCCCAGCTCGATGTGGAGAAGATTAGAGCAAGGCGGCGCCGATTCAACGTCTTTTACGAGGAGGTCATGGTGTCTGCTGATCCGGATCGCGGCATCGCGTTTACGACCGTGCTCATGATCCTCGCGCACTACAACATCATTAATGACAGCAAGAGTTTGAAGTAAGTAACGAGAGCATCACGTGCGGGCATGCAACATTCTAACATGATACAGGCTGGAAGAGTTTCTGAGACGCAGAGCTCGACTTCAACGCGTGGAAGAGCAGGTCCGCAGACGCATTGTGCTTGGATTCTTTGATACTTTGTAAGCACCCATTCCCTGGCACGGCGGCGAGCGAGGTAGATTACTAACCTTTTTTCAAGATACTGGTCGAGAAAGTTTAGACAGCACCTGCAGATGAAACAGTCGGCTCGAATGACAGGCGTGCCCTCATTGGGTGTTCCCGACATCTACGTGGACGATGACGATAACGCTGGCGAGGCAGCTCCTCGGTCGCCGGGTGGGCTGGTGTCGCGCCAGTCGACGGGCTCCGGCGAGCACCATGGCTGGCTTGGAGAGGAGCCGGCCTCGCACGAGTCGGCATGGCAGCACCCGCTGAGCTTCCCGCGGGCTGCGCCACCATCACCATCGCACCACACAACGATGCCATCGGCGTTTAGCTTTGAGCTGCAAGAACCGGATGTGCATGAGCACTCGGCCGCGCCTACGGCTCCGGAGCCGACGAGCGCGACCAGCCCGACGCAAGTCCGGGGAATGCTGGATGACTCGGTGTGGGTGGAGAGCATCCGGCGGAGTGCCTCGCTGCGGCGATCGCACCCATCGGGCCAATACCGATACGGGGACTAAAGTAAGGAGGAGCAGATCTGCAGGGAGGAAGGGTTACAGGGGAGGAAACGTAATGGCGTACGCCAGCAGCGGCGTACTGTATTCACAGGGCAATGTAATTCAAGACAGGCGCGGCGTTCCGGACAGAAATCAGAATTCAGGGGAAAGGGGGTGGGAGTCAATTTTTGGGTGGCAAAAGAAAACAAAGCATAGAGGTGTACCATAGCAACTCATGATGATTTGACGGCCATGCCATTTCATGTTATGCCATTGTTATTTGCGTACAAGGTCGCGGAGCAGCGCAGCGAGTGGCAGCGCATGCATGAGCACTGTTAGCAGTCGCCAGCAGCAACAAGGCCCCCATGTCCCGTGTTCTATTTTCTGCAGCGACGCGGCAGATTGGGAGCGTCCTGCCACGGTTTCAGCTTGTGGAGTCGCCTGGTCACAGACATGGAGCCATGAAACATCCGTGCGCGTCCTAACCCTTGCCAACGGGCATAGACATGACACGAGGGTGATATCGTGGTTCATGCCGCCAATGCATCATCCCACCACTGACCTTTGTGCTGTGCGCACCTCCTCGCCTCCCCCCCCCCATCCTGTTATAAGGGAAGGCAGATCCTCCCCACGCTCCTGCACTCAGTTGGTTCTGTAAGCTGCAGCGTTCCCACGGCATCCATCCTTTCTTTTTCCTTCCAGAGCCAGATCCTAAAAAGAGACGGCCTTTCATTCGTTTCAAAACAATCCTCCCCCCAAGTAACCAACAAACAACACTTGGCAACGAAAGCAAGAGAAATAGGCTGTGCCTGCTACTACTTCCTGGAGAAAGAAAGAAAAATCTTGACTTTTTTGTTTATCTCGTCAACTTCTGGTCAAGTTGCTCTTACATCTTTTTAATCCAACTAAGGATAAATACACACATACATACACACATACATACCCATCTGTTTTTGAAAAACAATACACTTGGGTCAACTCTGCCGTGTACTTCCTGCAACGACAACAACAACACCAACCACCAACACTACTACCACCACGAAAATCATCACAATGGCTCACACTTCCCGCTTCGAGTCTGTCTCTGGACGCTTCTCCCCCTCCAGGCTCCGCAACTCTTTCCGCCGCTCCTCGCGCACCTCAGCGCGGGACTCGTACTCGTCCAGCACCAGCACGACGTCGTCCGTGTCCACCATCAACAGCATCATTATGCGCCAGCCCTCCCTCGTGGGCCTCGAGGAGGAGCGCCGCAAATTCGGCAGCGAGCTGACGGTCCTCGAGCCCCGACCCATTGTCTACTGGGGCAGCGTCGAGGAGCGCATGGGATCTCTCAACAACATCTGATGGCATTACGAATTTATTCTTTTCACGAACACACACATTTTTGGGAATGGGGGACGGGTTTTTTTCTTTGGGATTCATTTTTTTTGGAGGCATCTTTAAAAATTCTAGAGTCTAGTTTCTTGGAATACAGAAGCTTCTCTCTAAGGGTTTTAAGATTCTTCTTTCTTTTTTTTTTTCAGAGGGATACGACTTTCCATCAGGCGTTGGGTTTGTTGGTTCTCCGGGTACATAGCCATACGATTCTTCTCTCCCCATGGCTTTGGCCCCTCGGCAGCTTTGGGACGACACACAAACTTGAGGGGGCCCCCCTTCAATGGGCCTTTTTAGAACGAACAAAGATTATTTCTCAAAAATTGCCGCATCAAGATTAGTGAAAGCCGGGTTCCAAAATGCACCTTCCAAATGGCGCAATCTGTGTGTGAACAGCATGTCTCATCCATATGATGTCTGCCTCGCCCCTCGTCTCATCCAGAGTGTCGACTTCCCTCCCCCGGGGGGATGGTGGTCTTGAAACGCACGGCGCCTGCGGACCCACGCGGGCAACGGCCCCTGAATTTTAGTGCTCCCCCTGCCGCCGCGGGCCCCCAGCGGACGGTTTGATGGGCGCTATTTTGGGGAGGGGGGATGACAGCCCGAGGAGAGGGATCAGTATCGCGTCCCTGCGCGTCATGGCGGGCTTGGACCTGTGCACCGGGTGGCCAAATCGTCCTCTCTCTCTCTCGGGATAATAATACTTGGACCAGAAGCCATCGACACCCGTGCGTGCCCTTTTGGTCGGGCCAGCCCGCGCTCAAAGGCCATGCGGGCAAGGTTTACGCCGGGGTTGCCGTGTAATTCATGCCGAAGCAGCAGCGAGCTTCATGCAGAGCTCACTCAGCATGAACGCACGAAAAAGAAACAAAAAAAAAAAGCATCGTAAACACCGCCATGCCCGTTTGCCCAATGTCCACGAGTCGGAAGGAGCGTGCTGTCAAATTTCGGTGGTGGCGAGCCGTTTCGTTAGCTCCCATCCCCACCAAAATTTCGCAGTTCCGTTGTTGCTCCAAAGCCATACGCGCTGTCGTCGTCGTCGTCACTCGACGGTGGCTGCAGCAGCAAAAGCCCAGTAGAACGCACGGCGCAGCACGTAGAAGAGCACCACCACGGCAACCAACGCCACGGCGCCGAGCCCCGCCAGCACGACGCCGTACAGCTGAAACGCCTCTTCGGCCTCCATCTTCATGAGCTTCTTCTGCTTGCTGTGGTACGGCTCTGGACGAAACGACCGGGCGAGCCGCCCAAGCCGTGTGGCAGCCCACCAAGAGGACCCGCCGTTGCTGTTACTGGTGATGCCGCCGACGCCGCCGCCGCTGCTGCGAGCAGCAGAGCGGGCCATTGTGTAGCGCATGTCGACGACGACAAGCGATACGAGGAACACCGTCAGGTTAATGGGCGTCATAATCATCTGAACCAAGAAGAAGCAGCGCCGTCGTCAGCTAAAACGTGTTCCGAAACGTGTTTCCCTTCATGCTATAGCCCGGGGGAAAGAAGGGACTTAGACGAAGGGGGATGGGGGATGGGGGATGGAGGGGTTGACCCACCGAGTACAGAGCCGATGGCTGTTTGGGGCCGTTGTTCATGGGGGCCGGCACCGAGGGATTGGACGAACTGCGAGTGGTCATCGCGTCTTTCGAATTCGAGATAGATTGTTGCGTGGCTCTTTTTTGTTTTCGTTGTTCTTTTCTGGGAACAAGTTGAAACAAAAGCGTTGGAGCGATGGATGAAGAAAAAGTTGGAATGAAGGGATGTAAATCAGGGAGGATGAGAGTGAGAGTGAGGGAAAGAGGAGGGAATCGATCACTCTAAAAATGTACCCCAGTGGGTTAATGCAGACAAACCCAACGACCTTTTTTTCTTCTTCGCTGATGCGTCGTGGTGGATGGAGGGTGAGGTCATTATGGCTCTGCTGTCTAGCCTCCCCCGTCAGCCACCTACTTCGCCTCCCGGGCGCATTTCAAACCACGCAAGCTTCAACTGGTCTCGCAACCCAAAACCGAAACCGAGGTCTTGCGATACCGCTAGCCCTTTTTCCATATTGAGCCCGTCTCTCGGTCTCGGACTGCGGCCTCTTTGTCCATCTTCTTTTTCTGGGACGACCGGGCGGTCCGTCTCCGAATTGTCACAGTGAGTCGGATTCGGAGTTCAATCCTTGCCCTCCCCGCCGCATTCGGGTTGCTTCCTTTTCCCGTTGCAAGTGCCAAAACCATCATGATACACATCAACCTTATTCTTGATCAGGTTACTTTGTTTTATTTTTAATCTTAAGTGTATTCTTGGGAAGCGTTTTTTTGATACCGCCAGATACCACCACATGTAAGGTACACGACTCCGATTCTGGAACAAATCTATACGTCCCGCGCTCTAGCCCGTCATCGCCACGCCCAAAGTTGCCTGTCGATCATTGCGCATCAACCTTGAAAATCCCATCAACCGGCGAATGGCAAGCTGCCATGCCATGCGCCCCTCTTCACATCCAGGAAACCCAACGTCGGGTATCCATTGAAGCTCAAATGGGATATCTCAATTAAATGGCACCTACGTGAAGCCACAACAAGTCTCCTCAACCTGCTTCCTTCTCTTCCGACCTTGCCCGTCATTTTTTATAATGCCAGCCGTGCCCCATGCCCAACCCTGAATTACCCGCCCAATATATGTTATTTACGCTGAAAGAGCTCTACCTGGCGTTGTGAATATCGAGCACCAGAATGTCCTCGGCGCCAATTCGCGTGAGCTCGTCCATAGCCACAGCAATCTTCTTCTTCTCCACCATGCTGCTGACAGCCACCCAACCAGCCTCATCGAGAGTAGTGACGGTTGCCGATCGCTTTCCGGGGGTGATCTTGGTGGCCTCGACCAGGTGAGTGCGCTCAATGTTGTACTGGCAGAGCACGTATTTCTGAGCAGTAATGACACCCTTGATACGGGAGGTGATGAGGTCGATGAGCTCCGGATTGCTGGGGGATGTGGACTTGATGAGCACCGCCTCGGTCTCAACAACAGTGTCAGTGGCCTTCAGACCAGCTGCTCGCATGGTCTCGCCAGACTCTGTGATTCAATGGTTAGTATTTGACTCAATTGCTATTCTCAATGGCGAATTAGTGCGCAGCACTTACCAACAAGATCGACGATGCCGTCAGCAACACCCAGAGCGCAGGCAGCCTCAACACTGCCGCTCAGCTCAATGATCTTTGTTCGCATCTTTCGGGGAGAGACGCTGCTCTCGCCTCCCTGCTCAGCCTCGAGCTTGGCAAAGTACTCGGTGGCCAGGTTCACGAAGCTGGTACCAATGTTGCAGCCGATGAGGTCCTTGGCGTTGGCGTACTGGCCCTTTGCGGGGACCTGGACCTGGAGCTTGCACGCGCCAAAGCCCAGGTTCATGACCATCTCGCTCTTTGCAATCTTGTCATCAACGTTGGAAAAGTCCACGGAGCTGCGGCGGGCGTGGTTGTAGGCCCGGACGCCGGCATCGTGCTCTTGGACCTGGTCCCATCCGGTGATGCCGAGATCGACGCGGCCCTCGCTGACAAAGGTAGGGATATCGGCGGCGGGGAGGAAGACGAGAGCAATGGGGAGGTTCTTGACGAGGGCAAGGTCGAGACGGTTCTCTCGGCGGAATTGGATATCGGCACCCTCGAGGAGGTTCAGTGTGACCTGGTTAAGCCGGCCCTCTAACAGAGAAGAAAGCGAAGAGGTTAGCAACTATTCCAAGTCGGCATTGTGCGTCGTGTATTGATTGCACTTACTCTTGGGCACGGCGAAAAGAAGGCGGCCTTCAAGACTGTGTTGGTAGACGTCATGTTAGCATTTTTGTGTATCTTCAAAAAAGTCGATGGTGGGGTAGTAGATTCGCCATGAGCGCGGCAGCGCACGGTCGACATGGCTTGGGAAGTCGAGGCAAAACCAACCTGGTCACTAGATCCATAGCGGGCAGTTGAGGAGAGACAGAATTGGGTTCAGGGTGAATTGTGACGAGGGCGTTGTCTTGGGTATCGTCGTCGTGGTCGGAGTTTGCCCAAGTCGAGTCAAGAGTCAACACTGACTGGATGACTCCGATTGCGGGGCTTTCGCCATGATGGCGGGGCAATCGCTCGCCTGTGGGCTCCAGCTCCAGCAGCCAGCGTGGAAGGAGTTACTTGCTGGCGTCCGTCCCTCGGTTCCCCCCTCCCATCAGGTACCAATTGCCAATTGCTAATCCCACGCGCCTGTCCGGGGTCCCTCCCGCCGGCCACGATCAACCTGCTCCATGGTATGGTACGGTACGTACAGTAAGTACATGGCACAGGCAGGTGCCTCTCTTCTGCAGCAGCCGACAATAGCAGAGCCACCCACTGCTGCTGGCCCAACCCCAGCCCCAGCCACTCCCATCATCTTGCACCCACTACCCACTACCCACTGCCCCCAACTCTCTCTCGGGGGCACAAATCAGGTACCGCTCCCAGGGCCACCCACCACTCTCGCCCACTGCATTGGGCCAGAGGCTCCGTTCGGGTCCTGGCTCCTCCCACCGAAAAGTGCCGGGGCAATACTTGGCGCCAATGAGGGCGCTGGCAGATAACACGCACCCTCGCACTTCTTCCCACGACGTTGCATTGGACAATATAAACACCCAGCTCCTTTATCTCATACTCTTGTCTGCCGAGCTATTGCGCGTGTGCAGACCCTGCTTCCAGTTGGCCCAGGCGTAATGCCGTGCTACGTCCGGTCAATTTCCTGTCCCCTATTACCTACCGGGCATATTACCCTCCTCTTGCCCTTGCAACCAATGCCCTCTTTACCCCTTCACCGTCTCACGCGAGGCGCATTTGTGTGTGTGTATGTGCGCACTTGCTGGCGGCCAGTTAAGTGGCCACGCGAGAACCTGCAGTTCTTGGTTCTGAGCGGGGCAAGCCAGCCAGGGGAGGAATAAACACGTATTTCGCCTCATTTTGAGGGACGCTCGCAGACAGTCAGGCCTCTATAGGTGATTTTCTTGAGTCGCGTACTCTTGCGTCGCCTTTTGCTCTTTTTTTCTCTCTCCTCCTCTTCTCCCTCTCTCTGTATCTTCTCATATCAAATGTGCCTGGTTTAGAAATGACCCCTCATATGCATGCTGCCTCCTGTAAGAAATGACTTTCGCTTAATGCCGAGTGACGTGAAGCGTCATATCAGCCGTTTGGGGCCCCCCAAAAAAAAGGCACGAAGCGAGCGAGCGAGGCAAGCAGACTTGCATGTGGAGGACAGGCAAGCTGATCCGACACATCAGCTGGAACTAGACAAGGGGAGTGAATACGAAGTAACACTCATATTACCAGGAGCAGATCACCGGGTACACAGCATACACCATCACACGCCGCGGTGCAACGCTCTCGAGGCAACTCGCCATTTAATGACAAGACTATTCGTCGCCGAATATGCACAGGGCGGCGCGGTGAGGGAGACTGTCCCGGAGGGAGAGGTGCACTGTGGGACACGAGCAGGGATGCCTTCGCACTCATCTGCACTGTGCGCCCAGGTCGTGGCCGCCAAGGGGTACGCCTATAACCACACCTGAGAAGCAGGTTTCATTGCCCATACATGCAGTTATTGTCGCGGGCTTGCATGAGGGTGCAGCTTCTTGTGCACTCTTGAACTCACGGAAACGCCGATCCGCAAGTGTCGCCATGTCAAGACAAAAGCAAAGAATTGAGAGCGGTCAGGTCCAACGTTTGCTTGCGCCGCGCGGTGGGTTGATGCTAGCCGCTGGGTCTAGAAAACCCCCAATGCAACATAGAAGAAAGAAGAAGAAAAGAAAAAAAGTTTCATTCTGATGAAAATGGCGACTACGTGGTCTGATGCCACCTGACTCGCAGAGGATACTATCTAATGCAGATGCTATGTTCTAGCTCATTATTTATTTGCTTATTGCTGCTTTTTTTTTTTTCTCTCTTTTTCCATTTGGGCGCCAGCGAAACCTGTAGATCCCTCTAGTGGATGTGTCTCAATCAGCGCCTACTAGAACATTTAGGTGCTTTGGCGGCGATTGCTAGGCAACGTTGCCCGAGATCTTGTGGAGCAATGGTTCAGCCAACACAGGCTAGGTGCCCTGCTACCGCACGGAAAGGTGCGGCGCTACCGGGAGCCTAGTCGGTTTAAAAGCGCTGTTGGTCCTTGGGGTCTGAGCAAGGGGTGGCGGCTGGAGCCCCAGGTACTGAGGCCCGGCATTCTTGGACAGCAGCAGAGTTTATTGCCAGGTACCATCTCGCTCGAGGTTGCAGGGGCCGACGGAACCTACTGTAATGTGCCCACGGGAGCAAGCGCGCTAAGACCCGTGTCGGAACGTGATGGCAGCCGGGGGTTAGACGACAAGAAGAGTGAGTGTCACATCGCTCGCCCGCGGATTGTGGGCTGCGTCCGGGTGCACCCCGTGGAGAGTTGCGTCTGGAGTTTGGAAATGCCGAGCCTGATTAATGGCAGCCATCCTGTATCCAGATGACTCATGCCAGATGGGCAATAGGCAAACAGCTGTCAAGCTTGTTCGCACAACGAGCCCCGGGGCCCCACACGGCCAGCTAGCAGGGCTAACCGCTGCTCGTTGGGGGCCAGCATCACCTATGCAGAGAGCTCTCAGGCTGAGTTTTTAGAAACGAGACACAGGGTCCAGATACGCGTCATTAACCAGAATTGTCCTTATTCATGCCTCTGAGAAGGCTCGTGAGAAACATTATTTCGCTGTCAAATAACACCCAATAAACGCCCCTCCAAAATTCACTAGTATTCGTCATCGTCGCCGTCTCCCTTCAGGTTGGAATCCTTCCTAATGGGAATTTTGATGCCCTGCGCAGCAAATGTCTTGCTGAGCGGCGTGCTCTCGCACACGCCTGGGAATTTCTTGGCTGAAAATACATGGAAAACCTCACTGAAGCAAGATGCCAGAATCGGCGCCTTTCCTCGGTTGACCGTGGGTCCGCCGCCTGGCTCTCGGGTTGGAGCAGCCACGTTCACAAAAGAGAACCTCAGCCTGCAAGATAAACATTAGCACACGTTTCTCATGGTTGCGAACCCTTCATCATCTCACCTGAAGGGACCTTCAGTTCGAACACTAAGATCCTGTAGGACAAACCAAATACCGATCTTTTCCTGTGTGTCGTGGAGGCGGAACGCGCTCGCCGCAAGACTTCCAATAAGGTTCCTGGTAAACATTCCCTGGGGCTGGCCTCCCACGACAGACATTCTAGCTATGCTAGTTTGGTCTGCGTAGCCATTTGGCGGGTCTTCTCTGTAGTTCATATTTGGGTGATACTGTCGTGCAGGCCCAAATGAACCACCCGGAGGGTAATTCGAGGAAGCTGGTCCATGTCAGTGTCCAGCCCTTCCAAAGGTATTTTCCAAATCAAACCCACCTGGCTGGTATCCCTGCTGCTGGCTAGGATACTCATAGGAAGACTGGCCGTATCCCGACTCCCGGCTTGGTGGCAGGGACTGCTGGTGGTATGCCGGGCCATTCGAATTACCATTCATTGCAGCTGTGTACGCATAAGGAGTTGTGGATGAGATGGATGGTGTTCCGGCAGATGACCGGACGAGGTTTACTTCCTGCGTACCATCTTCATTCCATAAATCAACATTGAGCACGAACATTGAAAAATCAATCTCACTAGACGCATGTTGTTAGCCATGAGCTTTTCAATCCCAATCCAACCGAGAAGACATACTTCACATCAACTTCTTTGAGCAATGACATGTCAGTGATGACAAGCCGCACGCAAGGTGGGGGAGTAATGGGTCGTCGGTCCTGCGATGGGTTAGGGACATCCTTTTTTTTTGGGCATTGTAGCTAAAGCAGTCATGGGGTACCTTGTCACCGAAACCACACATGCGAGCTCTGCGAGGCTGTTGCACAACATCGAGCCTAACAATTCCAATGTCAGCAAGCTCCACCCAAGGATGAAGCAAGTCCAAAGCCTGGGGGCGTACTCGTATTTTCTGTTGGTATGCGGATCGACCTTGGAGAAAGCGGGAACCATCTGCTCAGCACGGGCAAGTTGGTCGTTCGAGGGGGGCGCGGCGGGGGGCATGTGTGCACCGTTTTCGTGTCGAGGCGGCGGCGGTTGCTGGTGAGGGTTTGGGAGCTGGTGTGGAGGGGCATGGGGTGTTTGGTGGTATAGCTGGTGTTGGAGAGGAGGAGGTGGGGGGGGAGGTTGCTGATGTTGTTGATGTTGGTGCTGGTGTTGCGGGTGCTGGTGTTGCTGGTGCTGATGCTGGTGCTGGTGCTGGTGCTGGTGCGGAAGCGGGTGAGGAAGAGGGTGAGAGACGGGTGGAAGCTGAGGATGCGGCGGCTGCTGCTGTGAATGATATGCGTTCATGGAGGGTAGCTGGTGAGACGAGTAGCCAGGCGGAGGGCCCCCGTTGCCCATAGGGTGCGACATCTCGGGTGGGTGGTAGGCGCCGTTCATGGCTAGCGAAGCAAACGAGGCCTTCTCCAAGGAGCGCCCGCGGATGACGAAAGAGTGGTCTCACGCAGCCAGGTCGGCGGCACGTCACGGTACTGGAGCGCGAGGGGCGAAGGACGCAAAGTCTGAAGACCAAAAACGCGGGTGCAGAGGAGAAGCAAACAGCGACGAAGCGAGTGAAGAAAAAGGATGGATTGAAAAGTGAGGAACAAGCTGGTATATGTCGTCGTCGCGGGTCACAGGTGGAGAAGGAATCCTGGCCTGCCTTTGCGGGAGGGGGGGTCATTTTTTAAATGGGTTTGCCCAGTTTGCTGGAGGGTGGGTGTAGTACAGTTCCATCAAGGGCCGCTTCTCCGTACAGTGCGCCATTGTTCATGTCTCGCTGCCTTATCGATCAGAGGCCCGCTCCAACGTGCAATTGCTCTTTGATACGAGTTTTTTTCTTCTTGTGCTACCCAGACTGCAGCGTTTGAGCGCTCTCGCCCGTGCTTTCTTTTTATCCATCTTCCCTGCCATGCGTCGGTTTTCTTTTTCCTTCTGCGGGCACCAAGTGTCGCAGGTCAGCTGAATCCAAAAGTGCCGCCCCTTTGGCTTACATTGGTTGCCAAACTCTCGAGGCGTGACCCAGAGCGAGAGACATTGTCCCCGCCGGATCTTCACCCATTGTTGGCGGCTGGCTTCTCTTGTGTGCTTGTACATCAGATACATCACATTCACTCCGGCTACTGGTGGTACTGCTGTACTGTACCCTGTGTTGATCAACCCCCCTTTCCAGTAGCCTACCAATGTCTCGGGCTGTCCCTGGCTTCCTTTTCCTTCGCTCACCGCGCGCCGACCCCGGCCCAGTTTTATACATTAGGTGCTACGTAGAGTCGCACAGGTCGCACTTTGAGTGCATTGCGTTAGGCAGGTTATGTCGGTACTTTTTTTTTTCTACTCTTTTCTTTTCTGGTTCTCCTGCAGCTTGCCTGTCTGTGCCCAGGTGTCTTGGCGGGAGAAACATGCTAGAAAAGACACTAAACAGGTAAAGTGAAAGAGAGAAAAAGGGAGGTTGTATTTTATATACACGGGTGGTCTCATGTAGTCATACCCACCAATTAATTTCTTAGCAAACAGCCAGATATTCAAGCACAAAACCCCAGACAAGACACGCAGGGCTGAGAAGCCACCAGCGGTGGAAAAGCTCTCGCAGGAGCTAAAAACAAACAAACTCATAATGCCAAGCATAATCGTCATTCTCACAGTACCCCCCAAAATTATTCCACGACCGAAAATCATTTCAATCTTTGTGGTTTTTTTATTCTCTTCTACTTGTCTGTCGATCACTAGTGTGATCATTGCAATTGACTCCCAAGAAGGTCATAAATATGCACGTATTTCAACGCATCAAATACAGTGCGGGGCATCTAGACCGTTCAAGGTAACGTCCCAACAAAAGCAAAATATTCCGATTTCAACAACTAAAACTCCCAAAAGCTTCGTAGCCCGGAAAATCATGATCAATTGAACATGTCCGTGCAGAATTCGTCTCATAAATTTGTTCAATCATTCGCGTGTACCTCGTTGAGATGCAAACGCCTTCGTTTATTTATCTCGGATGGGCATGGATCCGGGAGCAGAAAAAAAGACTCAAGCCGCAATTTAATTTCTGAGTGAGACACAATTATCTGATTGCCTCAGGTCAGCAACGACATGATTGTGGCGAGGCCATCATGGTACCACTCATAAATAAAGTATTTTCGGGCATTAGCAAATCTGACATGTCTCACGTGAAACCCTGATTGATAGATTATCTGCTTTAGGTTCGCAGGTTGGCTGGTTGAAAGTGGGAGATAATCTCATGCTCCAGGACAGATCTGGGTGTGCGTATGGGTAGGTGACTTTGCAGCTGCAGCACGCAAAGACAAACCCGCATTCCCATCTTATGGCTGAATCTAGGTGCTATGTAGGTTTTAGGTCGACGACGTAATTGTGCTTAGATGGTCTTGGAGATTGTAGATCTCCCTCGCCAAGACACGGCACATCGCAACTTGGGTGGGCGCGGATCAAGACGCATCCGTGGAGGCCGTCTGCGGGAAACGCCTCGAAGCCCGGCGATGGCGATGGCGATGCTGGAAAATGAGGCTCGGCACATGCACCTGCACTTGGCTGCTTCCCCAGAATTGGTGCACATGGTCCCAGGGAGAGACACATCGATTGGGGGACGGCTCCATGCGGGAAGAGGGCTCGCTAGGCTGACACTTGCCCAGCCTTGGTCCCTCCCCCTCCCGTCGCCCGCACCGCATCGTGAGTAGTTGGCCAATGTTATAGGCCCTTCCCCTGGGGATTTGTCGATTCGCGCGAGATGCAAGCAATCCTCGAGGCGATCCCAATGGCTCGGACCAAGCCAAATGCCCCGAAACCCAAAAACCTTAAACGTCAATTGCGAGGAGGCCGGTTCTCATTGGATCGCTCGAGGTGGACAGGTGTGGTACGTACCCGTCCCAGGGCTAGCAGTCTTTGGCTGGCCACGAGGACAACCCACGATGGGGCTATTTCATTACGTTTCTGTTAGTCAAGGAGTCACCGACACCAGCACTTCTTGGCTCCCTGCCCGCATCCAACAGGAAGCCCTGTACGCTAGGTCACTCGCCCTCTCTCGCTTGCTGTCTCCCGCGGCACTGGGGTCGCCGAGCCCCGAACCTGTGGGCGCCCTGGCGTGCTGTGCAGGCGACTAATTGAATCGAGTAGTGGTGCAGGGCTGCGCAAACCCGCCTGCCAAAGCAACCCTCTCAATTCCACCAGGCCAACAGGCAAATGTGTCGTTTTTTTTTTAGGGCGTTGAGACCATTCGAGCGGGGAGAATAGACGCACCCCTCCTTGGTTCGCTCGGGGTTCCTTGCTCACCGATTGTCAACGTGAAAGCACGTCTTGTCCCAGACAAAGAGGGCGACGTTGGAGGTGGAGGGGCGTGTGCGAGTCGCCATGGCTGTTCGTTCGTCCTAGTTTCCCGGCGCCAAACGTGCCCCTCCTCGATTCGGCGTGTCGCTCGGGCGGTGGAGGTAAAGTGATCATGGGACGTATGAGAAAAAAATTCAAGCCCATGAGGAAGGACGAGGATGCTAGGCAAGGAAGCCAAGTCGTCCTAGTGGTGGCCATGGTACATGGGAGAGGGAAAATAGACATCATCAGCCCCCCTCCTCTCACTCCCCTTGGCATTGGAATAAATAACCATCCGTCCGGACCTTGACGTGATTCCTCTTCCTCTCGACATCATCCATTTCCAAAGTCGCAAAGGCAACTCGGGCCCTTTTCCTCCTGATTCACTTGACTCGTTGTTGTCTTGACCGCCACCACCGCTCCTCCTTCAACAACACCACTTCCCCTTTTGCGCAATTCCCAACCATTGTCGCACAGACTCGTCAAACTCTCTCTCTCTCTCCTTCGCCAAACTCCTCACAGCACAAGCAACTATGCTCGCCTCTCACGGACGCGGTGGCGCTGGCAACATGGCCGACACGGCCAAAACCGCCAAGCCCACCACCAAGGATCTTCAGACTCCCACCCTCAAGAGCTCTGTTGTAACCACTGGTCGCGGAGGCACTGGCAACATGGCCAAGAACAGCGACCCCCGCGAGACTCGTAAGCGCCAGGACGTCGAAGCGTAAGTGCCAATTCTCATGTGCTGCAAAACGAATGCGACTCAATCTCGCATTGTTTTTTTTTTCTCAACATGCTTACACCTTTTCGCAGTGTTCCTCGACGAGCCAGTTCCACTGCTCAGCACGCCGGTCGCGGTGGCGCCGGCAACGTCTTCAAGGAGGAGGATATTGCATTGGCCCGTAAGCCGAGCAACGACAACGCTCTTGACGACAGCACCGAAAACCTTGCCGCCAAGGGCAAGAACTGGCTCTTTGGCAAGAAGCCTTGAGTCATGCCTTGATCCTTTCGCATCCTTTTCTTTTCCCTCAATTAATATTCCCCGCGCATCATGCGCCCCTGTTTTAAATCATGTCTTGTTGTTTCTTTCGTGTATTGGCCTGTGTGCGCGCCTCTGTCAAAGCTTGGTGTTTTCTGGTGTTGGGTGCCTCACGGGCAAACGGAAATGGGATCGCTTCGTTACTTAAGTCAAGTCAACAAAAGGAAGGAAAAAAAGAGATACCAACTGCCATGTCATGAATTTAGATGAATTGTATCATGATCTTGATTTCTATACTATTACACGACTTTTATCTTCTTTTCTTTTTCAGCGACCCCTCTTCTCTCCCATGCTCATGATTGGTTCTCACTTCGACGTATCTGATAAGGCACACCCTTCCCTGATTCCTATCTTCCCAAAGATAGCCAGCATGCACCTATATCGTATGCTATATGAGACCAATCGGGTTCGCTCGCCCTGCCATGGATATCTCTTTCAGTTCTTCGTTAGTCGGTGAACCTCCTCAAAGAAATGCTTGAGGTTCTCGGGGTTGACGCCAGGTGTGATGCCTGTGTTTTTCTCGTCAGTATCTCGCTGATCGCAAAGATGAGCATTTTTTATGAACTTACCGTGGCCCAGGTTGGCGATCCATCCCTTGTTGCCTACCCAGAAGCCGTCCACCATCTCTTGAACAGCAGCAGTGATGGCCTCCTTGGTGCCATACAGCACACCAGGGTCGGCATTGCCCTGGAACACAACATTGCGGTCTCCACGAATCTTAACAGCCTCCTTGGCGTCCTGCAGCCAATCCATTCCGACCACGTTGTAGCCCAGGCTGCATGCAGAGTCCAGTGCGTGCCAGGCACCCTTGGGGAACACGGTCATTGGCACACGGTCCAGACCGAGGCTCTGCAGCTTCTGGGGCAGCTTCTCAGCGATGTGTGCCAGATATGGCTCAGAGAATTGGCGGTATGATGCGGGGCCGAGCTCGCCTGCCCACGAGTCAAAGACCATGACCAGCTGTTCCGATCCATCGTCAGCAAACTGCTCCTCAACTCTCAGTGTTTATGGGGTCTTGTCTACCTGTGCTCCGGCCTTGACCTGCAATGCCAGGTGGTCCACGCAGATATCAGCAATCTTGTGGAGCAGCTTCTTGGACTCCTCGGGGTACTTGTAGATCCATGTCTTGACCTGAGCAAACAGCTTGGTACCGCCGCCCTCGACCATGTAGCAGAAGAGAGTCCAGGGAGCGCCGCAGAATCCAATCAAAGGAACACGCCCAGCAAGCTTCTTTCGCGTCAAGGTAATAGCATCGTACACGTAGCCGAGCTCGGCGGCCACATCGACGTCCCGTGAAAGAACCTGCTCGTATTGTCCATCGTCGGGGGATTTGAGGGGAGTCGGGAAGTGGGGGCCCTTCTTGTCAATCATCTCGACGACCATTCCCATGGCCTGGGGAATGACAAGAATATCGGAAAAGATAATGGCGGCATCGAGGAGTCCGGCGTATCGCTCGACGGGCTGCAGAGTCAAGGTCGATGCGACTTCGGGGTCGCGGCAGCACTCGAAGAAATCGCGGCCGCCCTTGGCCTCATGGTACTCAGGGAGATAGCGACCGGCTATTTGATAAAGTCAGCCGCCTGTCTCCATGGTCGGTTCGATTGGTAGCTAGGTTGCATGTCCTTACCCTGTCGCATCACCCACATAGGAGGGCGCTCAACCTTCTCACCTATTTACCAGCAAGTGTCAGTCCAGGTAGCGCCGCAAGCGGCGTGTAGATTGAGTATTATGCTCACCCCATGCTGTTCGAAGCAGCAGGTCGTTCTTGAGAGGCTCGAAATCGTGTGTCATTTTGTCGTTTTGGTGTTGCGTTGAGTCGAAAAGCCAAAACTAGTACCCCGCTGCTTGAGCTTTCGGGCAGACTTCAATTGACTAAGTACTCACGTACTAATGGAGGGGCCAGGTCAGTACGTACCTACCTACCCACTGAGGACTCCGGGGTATCCGTTTTTACTGGGCCTGTGTCTTGTGGGCCAAGCTCCTAAAAGCGAATCCGAGAACAACAATGGAGGAAGGAACCTTAAGAATTGGTCCAACTTATTCTACAACAAATAAAAAAAAATAGATAGATATAAGTATATATATTTATAGAAGAATTTTACGATGCAGAAAGTTTAACTCATTTGCCTAATTGGGCTAGAATGAATTTGTTGTTGGAGAATCTTGCTTCCCTTGCACCTGGCCCGAAGTGCCTTAGTACCAAGACCGCCTGTTAGGTTAGCAGCCAAGTTGCGGTACCCTGCACCAGGCCCGGAGACGATCGGGCCGACACGCTGTCGTCTTCTGGCTGGAGCTATCGCGCGCAGCATCATTCGCCATCTGGACTTTAGGAATCGGATAGCTACCTGGCAGCATTTCGTCACCCCAACGGCCAGCAGGACCATTGTTCAACCTCCTACATAATCAATATCACATTTACCCTCCGAGCTTGCGCGACTCTCCTTCCGCGACCACCACCATGCCGTCCGAGCAAGAGTTCCAGATCAACCCCGTCGTCCAGGAGTCGGTGATACACAACACCAAGGCGAGTCCCTTGTTCCCTTCGTCCAATCCCATTGAATAAACGTCGTTCTAACATGTACTTGTCCATGCGTGCAGACCCTCTCCAACCTCCACAGCTTGAGTGCATCAATCTTCGGCGTGAGCGCAGGCATCCTCGGTCTTGAATCCTACAGCGGTTTCATCGTCTACTTCGTCTTCTCCTTCATCACCACCCTCCTGTTCTACATCTTCAAGGTCGCTCCCGAGTCTCTATCCCAAGGCCACCCTCCTCTCGATGCATCTCGCTTCTACCGTGGCGCATTCGACTTCTGGCTAAGCGGTGCCTTTGGTGGCATCTCTGGCTTCATCTTGACGTGGACATTATTCTACGGCCTCGTTCGGGCGTAACGATCAATTACAATGGAGGTCTCTTGGCGTGCGAATGGCGTAATTGGCGTTTGGGGAAAGTTTGTTGAGCGACTACTGTCTTGTAGCCCAGGTTGACGGATTACATCTTGCATTCAAAGCTATTCAAAAACCATGTACACGCGCTACAAAATAATCAAGTCGCAAACAATAAACAATCACGCAAGCTTAATCAACAATCTCAATCACCTTTCCAACAAACCCCTCCAGCCCGGATTTATCCTGACTTCCTCCTTCCAAGAGAATTACTCGTGAGCCCAACTCGATCCACTCTCGGTGATGAAGCAATTCCAATGACACCTCGGTTTTGCCTTTTTCTTCATCCGCTCCTTTCTTGGTCTCGACCTCGGCGTCTTCGTTGAGATTAAAAATATCATCGATATCATCCGTAGCTACTGCATCAGCCCCCCAGTCCCCATCTTGTGGAGAAATGCGCAGGATCCGAGCTACGGTACGGATGCTGGCAATGTAAATATTGACAAAGGAACCGACTGCCAGTGTATTGGTATCTGGGTCGCTGAATACGGCTGTAAATCCGCTCGCGGCTTGTAATTTCAACCCGGTATCTGCCATGTGCTTTGAAGGCACAGCTAGAATCATACCTCGTCGTATGCGCGGAACTTCCGGTACATCGAGTTTGCCGTTCGAGTTCGGCTGGAGGACGATTCCAATTGAACCAGCTTGGCCAGCTTCAAGAGTCAAGACAGGGAGACGAAGATTTCGAATGCTCACGATCTGCGCGCCATGCCACTCTCCAGAGATTGTTGATGCCGACACAGCATTCTTCATTGCGATCCGAGCCAATTCCGCTGAAGATGGATGCGATATTGAGAGCCCATAGCTGCCCGGGGATGGTCGGTCTTCTGGGGTCGAGCCGCGCGGATCGTCCTCTTCTGAAGGGAAAGGTCCTATCACAATCTTGTCGCCTACCGAGAGACGTCCAAAGCGCAGGTGGCCAGAAACCACAATACCTTGATCTGTGTGCTTTCTTGAAGGGTCAGCCATGGCGCTGTATGAAACCGGCAAACTGAAGGTATCGTCGATGTGGAAAAGGCAACTTGGTTGTTCAGGATTCAAGGCCATTCCCACAAAATCCCGGGATGTTGGTGTTGGCGGCAAAGGCAAATTCTCTAGAAGAGCGTGCAATAAACCAACGCCACTCCCCTTTACAGCGCTTGTCAATACGATAGGAACAAGCTGAGTCAATTGGTCGTTTTGAGATATGCTTTTCAGAAGCTCCTTGACCTTGGCCTCGTCTTCCTTGGGTATTTCGCGAAGTTCCTCGTGCTGTCTCTGATCAGGCTGGAGAATCTTTGGTGTACGGCCAACATCTTTGATCGCAGTTAGAACCTTGATCATTGTTTTTTGGAGACTTGATTTGGACGCGAGATCCAGCTTTGTGATGACAATGGCCATTGGCACATCCATCTTAAGGGACAAGGCCAAGTGAGCCTTGACAAGATCGACACCAGCTGCGGTAACTCCTAGGACGTCTTGCGCAGAAGATGTTGCCCCAAAACTAGTAGGTGCTGTGTCTGCATCGTCGGCGGCAATACACAATATGACCCAGTGGGGTGCCCAATTCATTAGCCCACGCAGAACTGTGCGTCGATATCTGGGGTGGCCTGCGGAATCGCAAACGAAGACGAGACGGCCATCCTCTGAATAGTTGTGAATATCTACCCAGGACTCAATGTTGCCATGGGAGTAGTTCAGGATAGCGCCGTCTTTGTATCCAATTAGCTCTTGAGCAATAGAGCTGGTGATTCCTGACACAACTTCATGCCGATGCTTCAATAAACTAAGGCGACTTTTGCCACGACCGTTGTCAAGAGTTCCAGTGGATAGCGTACCAAGCAAGCTGGATTTGCCTGACGTTGTAGGGCCGGTGAATGTTACTCTCAGCTGTGCTGTCGTGGAACTTCCACGGCTGGGGACAGCAACACTTTCGGCTGCGGATGCTTTGTTTGAATTGGCCCTGACTGTCGTCTCATTTTCTACCATGAAGCCAAGGTTTGGCATCACCAATGCTTCTGCAACCCATAATTTTCCCGTTCGTATGACTGTGGTTGGAACAGTGACTGGATTATCAACCAATTCGGTGGATTCGAACCATTCACAGTCTCCCACTATGACCATACGGAGAACCTCAACGGAGCAACCCAAGCTGGCAGCCATGACTCTGAGAGTCGCGATGCTCTCATCCATCTCGTCCTTTGTCAAGCCAATGAGAGTTCCATCATCTGACACACCAATTTCGTAAAGGGCACCTCGCGACTCTTCAAGACCCGGGACAAGTTTGCTCAATTTGACTGGGATTGTGAGGTCAACATTGTCATCGGGCAATTTGGGAAGGGCCAGTTCCTTGGAACTAGATGCATGGTATGGAGATGATTGTTGTAATCGCCACAATAGCTGTGTCGTTAGGTGCTGGAGCCGCTCCTGTCTTGGTTGGTTGGAGGCAGCCGGGATTGGACTCGGAACTTTAGGACCACGGCCATCCTGGTGTCGCGGAGATGCAGACCCGGAATTTGTTGTGCTCATTCTCTTGAAAACTCTCCGAGGCCTCAGCAACAAGTGTAACTTGTATTCGGTTGGTCCACTCTGGGGCTCTGCTTCTAATTTGGTGACACCATATTCGGACAGTAGACCGGGCTGTACCTGGGTTATTCCAGACGTCGAAGAGGTTCGACTGTCCCCATCACTTCCCTTGTCTGGATCTTTCGGGAGTAGCCAAGGGGATGACACCCTTGGAGGGTCTGGATCATACGTGAACACGGAAGCCATGGCTAAAACGTGTTACGAGGGCGGATGAAAATCAGTAGTGAAAACTGCGGTGTAGCTCGAGCACAAGCTGAGGACTTAGGATATTGAGTATAAGGCGCGCCGCTGTATTGTAGGTATTAAGTTGATAGATATGTCGCCAACTAAGGAGAAAAGGCACTGTTTCCTGGATATCATTTTGATGGCTCAATTGTTGAGTATGGTGATGGCGGTGATGCAATGTATTTGATCACACAATTCGACACGGCCAGCTAGCTCAGAAGAGAGAGGACATGACGGCGGATGTCGTGGTTTCTTATGGTGAATGCAGTAGATCTGAACCAGGCCTCGATTCAGATTTCGTCGGTAGCAGACTAGGATGACTCAAGGCGTCTGCGGACTTAAGTATGAGTAGGAGGTCCAAGCAGACAATTCAAGGCAGGGTAGCCGGCCGACCGAGACGGAGGTTGACTTGGAGCAAGAGTGACGCATCAGGCCGACCAGCCAATCACAGGGTTGTCGCCAGAGGCTGGGTCTGCGGTAGTGACCTCAGTGGTCGCATACAGAACATGTCTCAGCGGGTCCCGGGAATCTTCAGTGGATCCGCGACCACCTGCCCAGGCATCTCCACCCCCAAAATCCGCTATCCACTCCCCAAGAAGATGGAGAGGATAGCAGGCATTGACAGGAAGCAACTGGCAGATTCATGATGGGCCGATATGCTCTGCACGTGATATTCTATGGCTTGAATTTGAGTAGTCCGAATTCGGCATGACTCAAAACTACCGATGAATCATCCCGTGGTGTTGGTTCAGAGCATGGACACCACTAATGTATAATAAATAATGGCGCGGTGATGGAGAACTCCATGAACGTCTCCAGCGTGCTGACAAGTGGCTCCAAAGTACCTGTCAGAGACCCATTGTCATTAAGACAGCTGAAGGTAGCTGAAGGTAGCTTGAAGACACCACCCAATTATTGGATGAATAATTCGCCGGGATGACGAAACTATTCCATCAAAATGACCAGAGATACGAGCTGAGCTTCCAACACGTAGCCTCTGGACAGGTTTAGCTGCTGCTTGTCAATTGTTTGCCCACGGCCTGGCTCCATCACCAGTCGCCCACCTACCCGAATACGATAAAAGCAAATATCACTTTCATCGAAGTCCCGAATATTCCATCGAATCAAAGTCACATCTTGACTGGGTTAAGTAGCTCGAGGCTGACTGCTTTAGCTCTCATCAGCTCGGCGCTGACCGGAAGACGCGTGAGCGCCGCCACCCACCTGACGAGGCAACAAGCTGAGCCACAAATTGATTGATGGTGGTCGCTAGGAAGCAATAGGCGGCAAAAAATAGCTCCATGCACGTCTTAACTGACGTCGCATCTCCATCCCCAGTGTCACAGCCCCCCTGGAAGGCCTGAAGCTTAGCATGTGCGAGTGCGCCTCAGACAGAGTCTTGGCCCCGTTCACTTTGCTTCAAGGGGATCCATGATATGCGGCCGCGGGAATGGAGGGGTCGAATGGAGGGGCTTGCGGGGTCCATTCTAATAAAAGCTCACGTCCAATACTTTTGGGCGCTTGTTGGGCGCCTGGAGGCTTGTGGCTCAGTGGCAGCCCACTGGGGACTGTGTGGCAAGCCTGGGAGCAGCTTGACTTTAGGCTCGACAAGCCCGACGGGCGCCTGATTCAAGCCCGCATTCCCCATTCCCGAAACAACCTACAAGGTCACCGCCCGTAGGGGTCCGCCCCTCAGTCCTCAAGGCCCCCCTCCACCTCCACTGGCCAGCCTCCGTCCTTTCATAAGACGGTCCATCTCCTTATTTTCCTTCAGAATAAGCGAGCCTCCATTTCGACTTTCCGACCATTTACATCCATACGACACTCGAATTATCAAGGTTGGCAAGCTACCTTCCCTCGTGCCACCATGAAGAAGTTTGGTTTTGGCAAGAAAAGCGATGACGGCGACGACGCCAACCGCAATGCCCTCTTCGGACGCAAGAAGTCACCCCCGACCGCCTCCGACAATCCTTATGCCCAGCAAGGCGGAAACGACCCATGCGCGGACAGCGCAAAATATGCCAACGTGTCGTCATACCAGCAAGCTCGTTCTGGTCTGAATGGACCTCCCGCTGGGGGTGCTGGTGGACAGCAGCCCAACCCATACGCTGCTTCTGGTGGTGGTGGCGGTGGCTACGGTGCTGATAGATATGGATCTGGAGGAGGCTATGGCGGCAACAGATATGACAACGCTGGTCCCCAGCCATCCGCTGGAGCTAGAGGCCCTGGTGGCTACGGCGGGTTTGCCAGTGATGAGCCTGATTCCAACCGTGATGCTCTCTTTGCCGGAGCTTCAGAGAGACAGGCCCAAAAACAAACCCCCACAGCTCCCGGCGGTGCTTATGGGCAGCAGCCACCCTCAGGAGCAGATGGTGGCTCTTACGGTGGCTACGGTGAACAAAGACAATTGACCGCTGAGGAACAAGAGGAGGCCGACTACCAGGCCATTCTAGCAGAGAAGCGACAAGTCCAGCAGGAGAGCGCCTCTTCCGTGTCCCGTTCGGTACAAATGGCCCGCCAGGCTAACGAAGTGGGACGAGCTACTCTGGCTCGACTGGGTGCCCAAGGCGAACGACTGAATAACACTGAGAAGCACCTCGACTTGGCTGCCAACCAGAACAAGATTGCCCAGGACCGAGCCGCAGAACTTAAGACACTCAACAGGAGCATGTTTGCAGTTCATGTCAGCAACCCATTCACCTCAAAGTCGCGCCAGGTCAAGGCTGACGAGGAGGTTTTGTCTCGTCACCGAAATGAGAGAGATGCTCGAGAAGCGACTCGCCGCGAAGGCTTTAACGCCAACCAGCGCATGGAATCCACCTTCAAAGATCTTGATCGAGCTGCGCCAAGACCTGCTGCTGGCCGCAAGAAGGATTATGGCAAATTCAACCTCGACGATGAGGAGGGTGCCGATGAGCTTGAGGATCAGATCGATGATGGCCTCAACGAGCTGGAAGGCCAAGTCTCCATGATGAACATGGTTGGACGAGCCATTGGTAAGGAAGTGGACTCACAGAACAAGCAGATCGACAGGATTATGCAGAAGGCAAGTGATTTTGACATGTTCGATATTGTACTTGATGCTAATACGTGCAACAGAGCGACGCTGTTGATGATGCAACCAGGATGAACCGAGAACGCTTGGCGCGTATTAAATAAAGAGTTATAAAGCGAAAAAATCAATGCCATGGCCGTTTTCGACAGATCCTCCAATACAGGTGCAGTTTTTTTTGGGCACGATCATGTGCGATATTCTTTTTTGGAGATAGAGCTTCGTCTGCGTATGTCGTCCTCCCTTTTATGTGTCCTCTATCCACAAAGCACAGGCTTAGAGGGAGAGACCAAAGGCAGACATCGGAATTCTCTTGATGGAGCCAGAGGGCGTTCGGTATTTATGACGCCGTTGGAGTAAAACATGACACCGATTTTTTTGTTTCTAGCCATCCGTAATGTCTTGGTGCAATGACCAAGTTTATGTCACCAGACAATGTGTCTTTTGTAGTTCTCCTTATAAGAGATTTAGAATCAACATTGCTTTTAGAATCTATTATTGCCTAGTTTGAATAATACTAATCTGCGTTATCGAAACATGTGAGACCATATTTTGGACCTTCTTTGATCATGAAAATGCCATGGCGACAACCTCTTGAACGTGATTGGTACAACGGGTGTATGATTCAAAATTGACGCCGGTTACTTGAGTAAGAAGAATAAATAGATTTTCTGAAATGAAACTTATACTAGAACTCGAGCATGAAATTTTCTCAGCCTGCTTAGTAGTCAGTACTGACCTAGCTGGGTACTTCTACACGGACCATGGATATGCACAGTGTGTTTTCTTCATACACTGTGCAGCTCGGCCCCTGTCAACCACCTACCAACTAAATTTTCTGGCAGAACTTGTACACAAGGCAGGTGTATCAAGACCAAATTCATCATCAAAATGGCGTCCGAAAACAACACAGCACGCCCAGCCAAAAGGCGGAAGACTAAAACAGATCCCAATGCGCTCAATATCGGAGGCAAAGCCATTTCGCTTGAGGGATACTTAACAGCGCCGGCCCCAAAAAAGTTAGTCAAGGAGGCCAACATCACAAAACCGGCCACAGACATAAGCCAACAGGCCAAGGAGACCGTCGATGGCCCGGCGCAACGCAAAGAAAGCTCTTTTGCTGGCCCAAAGAAACCATTTCGCGGAAAGGACTCTGACAAGAACCGAAGTCGGGAAGACCGCGGCCTCCTCAAAACACGCCAACAGCTTCCCATTTGGCAGTACAGGAATGACATTCAGAAGGCCATGCGCAACCCGGATAGCGATGTGCTCGTCCTAGTCGGTGAAACTGGTTCCGGTAAAAGTACCCAGGTCCCACAGTTTCTCTACCAAGAGTCATGGTGTAGGCGACACAAAGTCAAGGTTCCAGGATCCGATGAGGAAGTCTTTGTCGGCGGCATGATTGCTATTACGCAGCCAAGACGAGTCGCTGCCACGACTTTGGCTCACCGCGTCTCCCAGGAAGCAGGAACACCTTTAGGCAAGGGTCGGCCAGATGGTATGGTTGGTTACTCGGTCCGATTTGACCATGTTGTTCCCAAGGGCTCCAAAATCAAGTTCCTCACCGAGGGAATGCTGCTACAGGAGTTATTACGGGACCCCAACCTCCGGAGCTACAGCGCAATAGTAGTTGATGAAATCCACGAGCGAAGCTTAGATGTCGATCTCCTTGTCGGCTTCCTCAAGCAAATCCTCGCAGGAGACCGTGTCGGCCGTGGAGGTGTTCCGCTCAAGGTAATCATCATGAGTGCAACAGCAGATGTGGATGTCATCCGAGAATTCTTCAAGGATGTCGGAACGGGAGCCAAGGATTCCGATCCAATCCAGGTGCTTCGAATCAAGGGACGTCAATTCCCCGTGGAACTTACACATGAACCAAAACCAGTGGGCGATCTGCAGGATGCACTTTTGAAAACTATCTTCAGAATTCACCTTCAGGAGCAGCTCCCAGGCGATATTCTTGCTTTCTTGACGGGTCAAGAGGAGATTGAAGCAGCCCAGAAGCTTATCGAAGAATACGCCGAGACTCTCGCATCCAATGTGCCCAAAGTAAAGGTTTTCCCGCTCTACGGCCAACTGTCGATGGAGGCACAGCGGGAAGCTTTCTTACCCGTCAAGGCTTCCTTTACGCGAAAGATTGTGCTCGCGACCAACATTGCGGAAACCTCAGTCACAGTTCCAGGGGTACGATATGTGGTGGATTGTGGTAAAGCCAAGGTGAAACAATACCGAGCTCGACTTGGCATGGAGTCGCTTTTGGCCAAGCCCATTTCGAAATCTTCAGCGATTCAGCGAACAGGTCGAGCCGGTCGTGAGGGCCCCGGAAAATGTTTCCGGCTTTACACAGAAGCAGCATTCAAGGACCTTCAGGAGGCGGATCTTCCTGAGATTCTTCGAAATGACGTGTTGGGTGCAGTGTTGACCATGAAGGCGCGTGGAATCCAGGACGTCCTTGCCTTCCCTCTGATGGATCCGCCAGAGACCGAGGCTATCGAAAAGGCCCTAATCCACTTGCATTTCCTAGGTGCCCTGAACGACGATGGGTCTATCACGGCAATTGGAGAGAAGATGGCACGGTTTCCCATTTCAGCCCCTATGGGTGCCGTTCTTCTGGCCGCCGCCGAGCCAGAGTTTGATTGCGTAACTGAAGTCATTGATATCATCTCTTGCATCACTTCGGGAGAGGACATCTTCCTCCAGGTACAATCAGAAGAGGCTCAGGAAGAAGTCGAAGCAACCAGAAAGGAGCTTCAACGTCGTGAAGGAGATATCATTACATATCTCACTACCATACAGCAATACACCGCCGAAAACGCCGACAGGGTCAATTGGTGCAAGCAGCGCAAGATCAACATGCGCAACATGAGGCAGGCCTTGAACATCAGAAGACAGCTCAGAGGGATGTGCCTAAAGGAGAAGCTTCTATCCGAAGCCCCTCCTCCTGACCCGCAGCCCTTTGTTCCCATCTCTCCAGAGAGAGCCGAACAAGTACTCAAATGTTTCCTTCGTGGATTCGCCCTGAAAACAGCCATGTTGGCACCAGATGCCAGTTTCGTGACGGTCCAGGGCAAGCATGTGGTTGCTATCCACCCTGCGAGTGTCTTGCATGGACAGAAGAAGGAGGCCATCATGTTCCTAGAGCACGTTTATACCAACAAGAATTATGCGAAAAAGGTCAGTGCAATTCAGGCAAGCTGGATTGCGGAAGCCTTGGAGGGTAAGTGATTTATATCTCAGATAGATACCGGCGCCAGATCTAGATGTACAATTGTTCTATTCTACACGTAATAAAAGTTTTCCTTCATGATGAAGATTCACCACCTTCCTTGTTCCTGTTTTGAATTGCCTGCATCAGCTCGTACAATTGGGCGATTTGCTCATCTGTTGCTCTGTCAGCATCTCATGAAAGAACTCACTCGTGGTTTCACTAACCGCTCATTTTCTGGAGTTTTCCCTCATCAAGTTTGTCTCCAACCCAGGCGTCGCCCTCGATTTTCTGCGCATACAATTGCCACTCAGTCAGAAACCCAATCTAGAAGAAGCTTGCGTTAGCCGAGGTCGTCATGCCCTTTTTTTTTCCTCGCAGCCCAGGGAACGACGCACCATATGTGCAGGGTTGTCAACTTTCCGGTGCGCGCGGAACTCGGCCTTGATGTACTCGTCGCCCAGGAGCCTCATCTCCGGAGGGAGGTGCTTGCGGTGGGCGCGAAGCAGTCGGCGGTACAAGTGGATGGGAGGGAGCAGGGCAACGTTGTTTGGGCCGAGTCCACCGCGCGTGGCGGCGACGGCCAACCTCAGAACAGTCGGCTGCATTCTCAACAATGTTTCTTGTGCAGATCAAATGGTTCTACTCTCTCCTTGTTTTTTTCTTTTTTCTTTTGGTTGAGTGAGACGCTTACAAGCCGTGACCTAGGCCGCACCTCGTCGCTACCAAACCTTTCGGGACGGACACAATTTTGATGACGAATAGAGAGGTTTCGAATGGCCTACACAGTGCCCGGGCTAGGAACTGGCTCGGTTTTCAGCCCCACAACACAGTGCACATAGTCGCAGCTTTTTTTCATCAGCCGGAGAGGACTCACAAAGTCGAACAGGACGAAGAACCAACCAGAGGTTTTTTTTGGTTTGTATATATTAACTCGCAGCCATGTCGTTTTCATTCGGCTTTGCCGGTGACGACATCTCGGATGACGAGCAGCAGGCTCCCGCCCCCAAGCCTGCTCCCACTACTGCTGCTGCTGCTACCGCCGCCAGCGCATTCCCCGTTGCCGGCAAGCCTCAACTGCCGCCCACTCACCATGATCTGGCCGGCCTTTTGGCGCTGCTGCCGTCCAAGATTGCGTACGGCCTGCTGGATGTGACGCTGGACGACGGCTCAACCATCAAGCTGCCCCGGCGAGAGCTGTGGGACGTGCGCGTGCAGCTCATGGCCGAGGACGAAGAAGTCACCGGCCAGGCCGCCGAGGGCCTGGGCAGCCACGACGTCAAGACGGGGGTGTACGAGGGCGGCTTCAAGAGTTGGGAGAGCAGCGTCGACCTCGTCAAGGTGCTGGCGGCCAAGAACTCCATCTCAGCCCTATCGCAAACCCCTGTCCGGGTTATCGAGGTGTGTACATGACAACTGAACAACAAAACCCGTCCCCCGCCAGAATTCTTATAACTTACACGAAGGGGTGAAACCCCCGTTCAGCTTGGATGCGGAACTGGACTACCATCCGTTGCCCTGTTTCAGTGGGCCGTGACGCTGCCGTCGGAGAGAAAGCCCCTCTCTCTCATCCTGGCGGATTATAACCCAACTGTTCTGCAGCTGGTCACACTCCCCAACTTCATCCTCGCCTGGGCTCTCAGCAACACTCAAGCCCCGGCGCTCCAGGACGCCTTCAGCATCGAGGGTGAAGTCGAGCTTGGTCCCGAAGTGATCGCGGCCTTCCAGCAATACCTTGAAGAGTCTAAAATCAACCTCTCTTTTGTCTCTGGTGGCTGGTCGCAGGAGTTTGTCGATCTCTTGTATACTCTTTCTACTGGCGAGAGCCAGCCCAGCAGCACTCTCATTCTAGGTGCCGAGACCATTTACTCGCCTTTTGCGTTACAGGCCTTTACCGAGACCATCTTTGCCATTCTTGAGCGGGAACGCAACACCCCGAACAGTGAGGCCGGCGTGCTTGTCGCGGCTAAGAGGCTCTACTTTGGCGTAGGAGGTTCGTTGGATGACTTTATAGACAATGCTCGTGCCAAGGGCGCTACAGTAGATCAGGTCAGAGAGGAAACTGAGGGAGTGAGGCGTGGCGTCGTTCAATGTATTCTTGGGCCTACTTAGAGTAGAGTAGCAAAATCAAGTCAAGTTAAAGAAAGCCATATCTTGCACGGACATCACTAGGAAATATGAATTTGACAGTCTCGGATAAAACAAAGTTGGGTATATTTTCCTTTCCAAACGCCTTCAGATGCAGGTCATGGCCTTTAACATATCTAAATAGATCTCAGTATCTGAGATATGAGATACTCATCCACCTTAATACAATGCGCTCACGAGCCCTTGGCCCTTGGAAGCTTATTTAACAATCTTCTTTTGGAGCTTTTCGGTGCATACCGGACAGTACCAGGTACCATTTGGTTCGCTTTTGAGCCCAACACACGACCAGTGAAACCACTCGTAAGGGCAATTGTCGTTGTCACAAGCAACCATATCACCATAGCTCACGTGGTGGCACAGGCAGTACTTTTTATCGTCACCGCCCTCATCATCGTCATCATCGGCGTCGCCAAGCACATCATCACCATCCATATCTTTTCCGTCAGCAGTCGGTGTTCCCCTCGATCGTCCGTCGGCGCCGTCCTCGTCATCTCCGCTGCCGCTGTCAGGATCAGACAACTCACTATCAACCGTAGGTGCGGGCGAATTTCTGTTAGACGCCTTTTTGACTCGTGACAGAGATGATTTATTCAGCATTTTCTTCCGCGAACTAGCAGTAGGAGTGCCCCTTCGAACACTAGCAGTTCCGGTTGACTTGATAGAAGTCGATCTTGGGCCAGCGCTTCCAGCTCTATTGAGAGATGCAGGTCCATTCATTGAGCTTCCCTTAGGGGTGCCAGGTCCCAACGATGCATGCCTTGCCAGCCCGCTCGAAGGAGTGGCAATGTTTGCCAGTGTTGGGTTGATACGAGGGCCTCGCTTCGTTGCAGGTCCTGCTGAGCTTTCGCGCTGTCTATTCAGAATCATGCTGGCTGCTGGAGTGGCCGGAGCGGACGAGGGATGCTGGGAGTTTCGAACGTTTGGGTGGCTAGGAAGTCGGGCAAGCGTAGGGTTTGAGGATGGCGCGACGGTGGCGACGGGTGTTGCGGCCGGACCAGCCGTTGTGATACTACTCATCGAGTTCATGGAGCGAATATTGGGAACGCTTTGGTTGGCGGCGCTGGGTCGGAGCAATGATGGCACTTCATCAGGATCGGTGAAGCCTGGTTCGGCTCGGTCGTAGAGCAGCTTGATCTGAACATCGAGGTTGCGCAAGTGCTTGTCCATTATGACTTGCAGCTTCTGCATCAGAGTAATCTTCTCACCAGACAGGTGATCGGCTTTGGCAAAGTTCTCGCGGACCTGCGCGCGCAACAAATCCTCTTTGGGATTAGGCTCATGGCTACCATTTGTCTTGATCCATTTCTGTATCTTTCCATCGCGGTCCTCTATCATGCGAATGCACTCGGCATATTGGCGGTCCTTGTCCGCAATCTCCTCCTGGATGAAGCGAATCTCTTCGGGGAGATTCTGGACGCGATTGATCCAGTCGTCGAGGATCAAGCCAGGGTCGAGGGGCTCGGCTTGAGGCATCCTCTTGACGAAGTCGATGGACAAGTCGTCTCTAGGCATGATGGTTAACGATGGGATGGTTGCAGCCTTGGGAAGCGATGACGTCGCAATTCTCAAGCCCCCATGGGATGAAGCAAGGGACGCGGCACGCAGACGCGAACGCAGGTGACAGTATGGGACGGAAGCAAGACAGACAGACAGATCGTCTGATGGTTGGTCAAGCAAGGCTAGGGCGGGGAGAAAGGAGAAAGAAGTGGTCCCAGAGGGCCCAGAGTAGCAGGGCAGGGGATGGAGCTGGTTGTCACGAGCAACGCCCAAGGCGCGACGCAGTGATAGGCTCGTTTCAGAGATGGCGCAGAGAGCAAATCGAACTGAATGACTCGGCTCACCTCGGTCTGCACAATAAGAATCTGCTAGCCGTCAGAGGAGCGGAGGGTCGCCCTGAATAGCGTGGAGTGCTTAAGATTGCGTCCGGGTGTGGCAAAGGATTGCCTGGCGATTATTAAAAGTCGATGGGTGTATGTTGACAAGAGTTGGTGTAAGGTTTTAAGGCCAGAACTCGGGAGAAAAGTCGAGCCGAAGAGGTGTCGCTGCATCAGATCCCCGCGGAAAGCCACAGGTGCCCAGCCATAGCACAGTGCTCCAGCCTCAGTGAAGCTGCCGCTAACCTATACAAGGCAAGCTTAATGGAGCCGGGCGTGTGCATTCGCACTGAGGAAGATGGACCTCTCGAATATCCCAGAAAGTTCTCATGGTTATCGTCTAGTTTTCGGGATCTCCTCTCAAATCTCCGATATCTCACTTGGCTCCAATCCTGATACTCCCAGGCTCTTGAAAAAAAAAATGACGTTCTTCTTGTAACAAAGCTTTCTCCATCACCAGGTCTAAGTTCAACGGACTCGAGCGCGATTGACAATGTACAGTACACAAATATCTCCATACTTCATAACGAAGCTATAAGCTAAAGCGAACAATAAAAAACCATTGAATCACACAGTCATCTTGCATAGTCTGTTTGGTTTTATACCACATATTGGTCATGTTATTGGCGATCTACCCTATGGTGCTCTTGGAGCTCGAAGGTTTCCGCCACCCACGTGCAATAGTTGATGCATTGAGATTGCTTCTAAAAAGTCATGGGACCCCGTAAAGGAAGATTCTCCATGCTTCTCATTTTTATTATCTACTTGTAAACTCATGCACTATATGGTATTGAGTTCATTATTGAACGCGAGACGAGAATACGGAAAAAAGTCCTCGAAGTATGATTGATCATCATTGTTGCTAGTCTAGAAGCACCTGGCAGATAAGATGGGTTAATTAAAAGCGGCAGATCAATGTAAAAATTCAAATAACAAGATTTTCATCTATTTTTACCAGTTTATTCTGACTTGGGTTTGCCCAAGTAACAGCGATCAGTTTGTAATGATGGATGGTAGTTCATGTAGCAGTGACCCGCCTTACCTCAGGCACTCGCAGGGCGCTTTGTCAGCACGGGCCATCTTGATGGCAATCGCCATCCACTTCAAGATTGGTGGGGAATCGAACTTCGCGGACGCCATCTTCAACTTTAACCTCACAACACACCATTGTGCCCAGCGTTTCCTTTATGTGCCACGTCTCTTTTGAGAAGCGCTTAGGGAATTAACACTGTGGGCTCCCTGCACGCGCTATTTTCACCGCGCCCTCATCTCAGATCAACGACCTTGCTCATTCGCTACCGCGCCTCATCCCACCTCTTTTCACTGCATTCAATCTTTACATTCTAATCCTCAACCTTGGCGAGCCCAACGCCATACCACAGACAGTCGCAAGGATGAACATAGACTCATATAGATACCGGGTCCCAAAGCCCAACTACCTCCCTCACAAGTTGGACGTGGACCCCGAGGATTCCATCGTGGAAGACTACAACACCCCTCTGGGTCTGCCCAGCGAAATGGAGAATGCCAAGTTCTACAACAAATGCAAGCGCCTGGCAGAGGAGTCTGGTATCACGCGCCCCAAAGGCTACAATGTTTCCTTTCATGCCAACCCGGACATCGAAAAGCACCACTTTGGCATCACCCACCCCATGAAGCCCTGGCGCCTTACGCTCTCCAAGAGTCTCATCTACTCTTACGGCATGTCATTTGCGATGGACAACTACATGGCCAGAGCTGCCACATACGAAGAACTAGCCGACTACCACACAACGGACTACCTCGACTTTTTGGGCACTGTTCTTCCGGAGCCGGTACCTCGGGACCTTGAAAACCAAAATCTGGACTTGAAGTTTAACCTTGGTGGCTCTGACTGCCCCCTTTTCGATGGGCTCTATGATTATTGTTCGCTGTCAGCGGGTGGGTCTCTGGATGCTGCAAGGAAGATTTGCAACAAGCAGTCCGATATTGCCATTTCGTGGGGCGGTGGCCTGCATCACGCCAAGAGAGCTGAGGCGTCCGGCTTCTGTTACATCAACGACATTGTTATTGCCATCCTTCAGCTCCTGCGCTACTACCCTCGCGTTTTGTACATCGATATCGATGTCCATCACGGAGACGGTGTTGAAGAGGCATTCTTTTCGACCGACAGAGTGATGACTGTCTCGTTTCACAAGTACGATCCTAACAATTTCTTCCCTGGAACAGGCGCTCTCGACGACAATGGCCCCAAGAGCGAACACAACCCCGGTGCTCACCATGCTTTCAATGTCCCGCTTAACGACGGCATTACTGATGAGCAGTACGATCATCTCTTCAACACCGTCATCGGCAAGATTGTAGAGAAGTTTCGACCGAGCGCTATCGCACTGCAGTGCGGTGCTGACTCACTTGCGGGTGATCGCCTTGGCCGTTTCAATTTGCAGGTTCAGGGGCATGGGGCATGCGTTGACTTCTGCAAGAGATTGGGCATACCCATGATCTTGTTTGGTGGTGGCGGATACACGCCGAGAAACGTGGCCAGAGCCTGGACTTACGAGACGAGTATCGCCATCAACTGCCAAGACAAGATCGACCCAATCCTACCGCAGCACGCCCCGTGGCGCGAGCAGTTTCGACAGGACACTCTCTTCCCCACCCTTGAGCAGATCTTGGGTGAGCCTCGACAGAATAGAAATCCACAAAAGCGTTTGGGGGAGATTGTGCAGCACATTACGGAGCAGTTACGGTTTGTGGCGGCGGCGCCCAGTGTTCAATTTCAAACCATTCCGCCAGACCTCGGTGGAATCCGAGATGAGGTGGAGGAGCGGCTGAAAGAGGAGAATGAGGAGAAACGCGATGAGGTGCGCAAAGCACGGGAGGCGGCAATTGGCACACACATGGAACTTTGATTGCAAGAGGATCGGACGCCACCACATGGCCATGGTTGGCGCGCGACCGCTGCCAGGCCTAGCGGAGCCCGGTGAGATCCCTGAACGAGTCTGGCAACGCTTGCGGGGTGATTCGCTATTCGCACGCGCGCGGGCAAGGAGGGGGGGGCTCGGCCGGATCGGGGGTGCGGATCAAACAAGCCCCTCACGGCGCGTGTCAGATAGAAACGGCGAAAACCACAAGTCGTCGTCAATCTCATTTGGTGTCGCTTGACCTTTAACTGTCTCCAGCCCCCTGCCCCTCGACTAAACCAAAAAGGGCAGTGAAAGGAGGCTAGCCCCACTAACGGCCCAAAGCCCCGGATCTGACTCTGAGGCGGCGATCCAGGAACGTTTCCGTTTGACGATCAAGATCTTGCCCTCGTGGTATGCAATGATGTTTCTAATCGTCCCGTCTTTGGATCCATGTCCCTGTGAAAACGCACGCTTTGATGGTAAAAAAAGTTTTCAGGGTGGTGTGAGTGCCGCATCAAGGGCGGGCATTCTTGGCAATAGTCTCGAACAGCTCCGTTGGCGCTGCATCTTGGCGCCATCTAATAAAGAAAGCGGCGCTGTTGGTTGCATAGCTTCGTCGAGGGCCGGCCAAAAATGACCTCCCCACTGCATGCGCCTCAGGTTTAAGCATATGCCAGGGGCTCGGAAGGATGTGACAAACTTGACTAGTCATTGTACGACCAACATGTAGAACTGAATACATAATGCATCCAGATGTCCTGATTCCGTCTGTCTTTCCCTACCCGTCTGTCTCTCTTCGATCTCAGGCTCGGTCCTTTCGAGAAATCCTCTTTCTTTTCCCTATCCGCATTCATTCCTTTTCCATCTTTACATCATTCCTTTCTTAACATTGTGCTCCTTTACCATTTTCATTTAAAGCGGATGTTCTGGTGACAAGTCATTGACGACTTCAAGCCCTCATCCATTACCACTCTTTGCCTCGCATACCCACACTTTCATTCATTCACACACTCGTACAATCATTCATTCATTCATTCCTACATACAAGCACTCACACTCACTTACCCATTCATCCACGAAACACGTATTCCAGTAACAATGGTTTCCCTAACCCGATGTGCCCTGGCGGCTTTCGCTCTGATGGCCCCTGTTACTGCTCGCCACCATCGCGTGCCATGCGCAGCTAGTTCTGCGGCTGCGGCGGCGGCAGCAGCTACTTCGACGAACTATTATGCACCAGATGCTCTGTCCACTTCCACGGCCATTGTTACCGCTACTCATGTCGCCGCTTCCAGGCCTACCAAGACCAAGTCTACTCGCAAGACTTCCAAGACTACTTACGTTCCTATTTCCAAGTCAACTCACACGACTACATCTGCAGCCAAGGTTGCAGGCGTCAAGACCATCAAGACCGGATTTTCTACTACTTTCCAAACCAAGTTTTCTACCACTTTCCAAACCAAGTATTCTTCTACTTTCCAGACATCCTTTACTACCACCGACTCCGTACCTACTACTACAACAATTCTCGGAGGGCCTTATGCTGCCACACCCACCGCCAATTCCCCTGGTGCAGTTGTTGATCCTGCTGCTCTCTTCAAGCCAGGCGTCTCCTGGGATATTTGCCTCCAGTACCCCATCAGACATGATTCTGTGAACATTATCCCGGAAGCCGCCAAGGTTTGGGACATTGATCTCGGACACGCTCAGGAGTACCCTACTCTGATCCCTATGCTCAAGGTATGTTCACGGCTTGCAACCCCTGGAAAAAAAACTCGACATCGTGCTGACTCGACTTGTGTATAGAAAGCTGGCAAATTTGTGATTTGCTACTTCAATGCCGGCGCTGTTCAAACCTGGGATACAGATGCAAGCCAATTTTCTTCCATGATTATTGGCAATACCCTTGGCGGCCCCTATTCGGATGAGCACTACGTGGATATCAGATCCTCAGCTGTCCTTGACATCATGAAGAAGCGACTTGACAAGGCTGTTGCGATTGGCTGCGACGCCGTCGACCCGGACAACACTGATGCTTGGGTCCAGAACGGCAACGACCCGACTGGCTTTGATCTCACAGCGACGGATTACGTCAACTACCTTACCAAGATGGCCACCTACGCCCATTCTCTCAAGACCCAGGCAGGCAACCGTCTCCTCGTTGGCCAGAAGAACGCCGCGGACAACGCCAAGGTGCTGGCTCCGACGCTCGACTTTGCGGTTCTTGAAGAGTGCCGCGGCATCCCCAACACCGGGGACGCTCCCTTCTGCGCCGACTTCCAGATATACATTGACATGGGCAAGCCCGTCCTGCAGATCGAGTACCCTCCCTCGGTAAGCCAGAGCGGTGGCCAGCTCAGCTCGTCGGACCGTAGCTACTACTGCGAGGCCGCGTCACAGGACAAGGATTTCAGCAAGATCCTGAAGTGGGCGTCTGCTCAGCTTGACGGATGGGGCGAGTACTGCTCGGGCGGTGCTTTCCGAACCCCGCAGATGATTAACGGATACTAAAAAAAAAAGGCAAAACCACGTCGTGATGTGAAAGGCGTGATGAGCTTTTTTGGAGTTTAACATTTATGATACCACAACGACAGACAGATCATGTACATAGCACTTTCATTACTCAGAAATGATTTCATCGCTTTCTCACACTTCTCTATTGCCTCTCGTTGTCCCTGTTTGCTAGTGATGTCGTGACAGCCATTTCCCACTTACACGACCCACAGAACCGGTGGTTATTGAACCCAAAAGTTTAACATTGAAACAATTTGCCATCACAAAAGCCTGCGCCCTTCGGTCTCTAGTCTTTGAAACTTGGTGCTTCATGAACCATTGGCCATGTGTGCCGCCAAATGTTATGACGAAACCTGTGCTTTTTACTAGCCTCACAGCTCTATTAACAAAAAAGACAGACAAATCCAGCAAGTATTATATATTTCTTTTTAGATCCTATATCATTATCGTCCATGTACAAGAGGGATATATCGTAAAAAAAAAAGATCACACAGACAGCAACAGACAATGGCATCAATAAAACCAGGCATGCATCATTTTGTTTCTTTCCAAAACCACATTATTCAGCAAATTCATTCCCTTTCTGTTTCTCAAACACCTTTTGTAGTTTTTCTTTCTTGGTTAGTTGTACGACGGCCCGACGCGGCTCTTTTGCTGCCTTCTTCGGAGCTGGACAGCTACGAAGGAAACAAGAGACACGCCAATGATCAAGCCGAGCGTCAGCAGGATAATGTCCACGGGCACGGGGTTACCGTCAAAGGTCTCGTGGAACAGGAAATCGAGCCCCGACTGGGAAAAGTTGAAGAGGCCCGACAGGCAGATGATGAGGCCGTAGACGGTTCCAAAGGTGCGGAACCCAAAGACCTTGGCGGCGTAGTCGGACACGGCCGTGTAGTAGAACGGGCGGTACAGCACGAACAGGATGATGTTGGCGTACGCAGCCCACATGTACGGCAGCACGCCAAGGATGCCAATCAGGGTACCCGTCAGCACCAGCAGGCCGAGAACAAGCACCGTGTTGAGGTGGTCGAGGGCGGTGCCGATGAAGGGAATGGAGATGAGGCCGCCGACGGGGAGAGCTACGTCGAAGAAGGTGTTGATCTGGACAGCCTTGTCGTGGTCGCCAAACATGGCCTCGTACTGCGGGCGAATGGTGGCCACGAAGAAGTTGATGCGCGTCATCTGCACAATAGTAAAGAGGCACACGAGAATCCACCAGGGCGAAGAGATCTGCTGCATCACGGTATTCTCATGCATGATGCCCCAGACTCCCGAGGCGGCGTTGGTGCGCTCCTTGGCCTCGACCTGCTCGTTACCTTTCGTTGAACCCAGCAACGTCTCGATGTCAGCCATAACAGCCTGCTGATGCTGACGCTCCTCGGCTCTCTCCTCGCGCAGCAGAGCCGTGTGCTCGTCGATTTGGTCGTCGAGGGCGTCTTCAGCCAGCGCTGCGCCCGCCTCTTCAGCCTGACCGACCAGCTCTCCTACCGTCTTGTACGACTGCGCGGGCATCAGGACCAACTGCACGAGCACAATGACAACGGGGACTGCTAGGTACGCCAGGAAGAAGCGGCGCAGGTTGAAGTCCCCACCGGTGGTGTTGAACAGGATGCGGTAGAGGAGGAAGAGAGCACTCGAGGCATCAAAAGCACCTGTCAGCAGGGCCAGGATGAGACCAGACCTGCGGGGGAATGCATTGGACAGCTGGAAGGACGAGATGTAGGTAAAGGGACCACCGAGGGCAAGGAAGAGGTATCCCGGGAGCAGGCCGTCAAACGGGAGCTTCTTCTCATAGGCCATGAGCAGGGCGCCAACCGCAAGAAACGCGCTGCCAATGATGCCACACACACGAGGACCATAGTGGTCGAGGATGGCGCCAACGGGCAGGGCGGCTACGTTTGTGCCTACGGCGGCAACGGTGAACATGAGGTTCAGGCGGATTTCAACGCACGTATCACGGGGCATGAGCGAGAAGCTACTAGCAAACCCATTGTCATCTTCGCTCGAGAACTCGGAGCACGCATCGGCGTAGGCGCCCTCCTGCTTGAGGACGGGCTTCAGGGCGGCGTAGCCAAAGACGATGCCTGCGGCGAAAAGGCAGTGGACGACGGCGGCGACGATTTGTACTGTAGCAGAGGAATTCAATTTACATTAGCCAATTGTCCGGTTATGGGTGTTCAGCTAGGGAAATTTCGGGCGTGAAGGTCCACAAGCAAGGGAGAAGAGAAGCACCACCCCATCATTCATTCATTGCACGGTCCAATGGCGCACTTACACACTCGCTTCCACTCGGGCACCTCAAAAGCGCCAACCGTCTCGACGTAGGGGTCGTCCAGGCCCAGGATCGCCGTGTCTAGATCCTGGGGCACTGGGTTGAAGCTCAGGCGGCGGACCCGAAAGCTTGCATCGCTGCCTCGCCTGTCGCGGGACTCGGGCGGGATGGTGAGCGTCTCGACGCTGGCGACACGATTCAGGGACATTGTCGACGGCCACAGGCAGCAAAGAAAGGAAGCTACTACTCCCCGAGAGAAGGCCCGGTGTGTTTCTTGTTTCTTATCGAATGAAGATGGTGAAAATTCTCTTTCCTTTCCCTCTTCTTTTTAGACTTCTGCCTGTTGGCTTTATTTGCCGAGGTCGGGGCCAAGAGACGGGTGACCAGATGGATTCGTGAGGGGGGAAAATGGCTGCAGGCGTGACCACAATGCGCCACCAAAAAGCGGAATGACGAACTCGACCAACGCGAAAGAAGCCAAGCACACGCGCTGAGACAGTCGATCCCTCAGCCGCCTTTAAATCGAACAGAGCTGAGAGAGAGAGAAAAAAAAACATGCAGATTGGAGGGTGGTAAGCATTAGCAGTTAGATATAGATAATGAACGCCGCCGCCGCATCCCCGGGGGGGAACTCATGATGGCCTCCTCCACTTCTCTCCCCGCCATCCCATGCCCGTTGACGAACTTGTCCAGACTAGACCCCCCGGTCGCCATGGTTCTTATCTGAAAATCTGCTTTGGGGGCGGTACTATGTAGGATTGATCCTCCATGATCATGCATGCATTACCTGCCGCCCAGCGCGGGTGGAGGGCGGCGGCCGCGACGGATTGGACGCCATGATGACAATTGAGCCGGCACCGATGCCCCGATGGGACTATGGGAACCACGCGGGCCAGGCATAGCAGCCCCGGGCCAATACGTCAATCAAAGGCTACCGGCGATAAGGAGCCTGCAGAATCTAGCACGTAGTTTTTCTAGTAACTGACCGGCCTCATCGGGCTTGTAAGAGATCGAGAAGAAGAAAAAAAAAGAGGCGCCCATCAGCCCATCCAGACCCAAATAGAGGTGTCATGGGAACTTGCCTCTCCCGAGGAAGGCGCCGAGAGGCGAGACCACGCCACCAAGTACGGCCGGCTGCATCCATGGAAAAAAAAAAAAATTGGATCCGGCCTGTCGTCACCCGCCGGCGCGCCGGCGCAGGCGTCACGCACCGTGGTGCAGACAAGAGATTGACGGCTGTCATTGGTCGATTGGCACGGGTTGTGACTCGATGGCTTTACGTTGCACTATGTACCCGTCCGTTCTGCATCATCACCACCATCACCATGTCCTATGGTGCGTTCGTTCGTGCGGGGGAATTGAACCTTTGGGCCTTGGTTTTTTTTTTATTTTTTTTTTAACCGCCAGAGTCCACTCTCTCTCCCCAGGCGACCCTGGCCCAGGCCCAGTCACATTCCGCGCCCGTTGGGTTAAACTCGCCTCCAATTGACGTCGTGTGGTCGCGTGCCAACCAGCACCTGCGCATGCCGACACAAAAACTCAAAGCGAAAGCCAAACTGGGAGAGTTACCCGAGCTGAGTTTAATCGACCAATGCTCCAAGGTGAGAGGTGAAAAAAGATGTAGAACCCCAGAAAAGAACATGACAGCCAAATCCTTCCCGCCCAAAAAGCCACCGCCACCAACAGCGCCCCCCCCCCCCCCCCCCACCCACCCCACCACAGCCCAACCAACAAAGCTACACAAACTCCACCGTCCATCGATGAAAAAAAAAATAAATAGAGGTGTTGGTGGTAAAGCATGTTAATCTAAAACGTTGACAGCCAGCCAATCGTCTTACAAGAAAATGAATTGCAATATGTCCCCATATTGACACCTTCTGTACAACGACAAGACTACTTCACCATGTTGAAAAAAAAAAATGCGGAAGCGAGGTCTGGGCGTTTGTGGTGAATACATCGTAATAATACACTACAGTACTAAGTTGACAAACATTACGTGGCTCGCGAGGCCTTTGTAACCGTGAGGCTGAGCTAGGTCATCGACTTTGACATGTTCCCCAAGATGCGCCCCTTTCCCTTCCAAAGCTAAACGCCGCCGAGTTCCCGCGATCCAAAAGAAAACAGCCTTGTCCTTCCTCCGGCAGCGATTGGATGTTGACCATCGGAAGGGAGGAACAGGAACGCAAGTCAACGGACACATGCTTAAAAGGAAAAAGAGATTAATCGCAATTGCTCACAAAAACACAAACTTGGCACATAAAAGTCCACCAAACTTCTTTCTTCCCCTTTCAAATATCCTCCATCCCATATTCAATAAAAAGTCTATCCCCAATGCGACAACAAAAGAAAGAGATTCCTCGACTCATTCCAAGTCCACGGGTCCTCCGGGCGTTCATGTGGTCGTCGGTCCCAACTCATCCCGTGCGATGCTTATCTCGTAGTGTCCGTGACGTGTGAAGAGGCGTCTCTTGCTCTGCCGTCTAGAATATCCACAAGAAGATCCAAAACTACCCGGCGTTCTACGTGTTCCAAAGCTTATTCGGTGTTGGCGAAGTAGCGGACAACAGCCTTTCCGCCACTGGAAATAGCAGTCTGAAAGAAACAAGTTAGCGAATGGAATTCACGTTGTGGAAAATGAGTTACTTACAGTGCAGCCAGTGGTGCTGCCACCGGACCACTTCTTGTTCTTGAAGTAGCACTCGGTGTTGCCACCAGTGATCTCAATGCTGAAGTCGAGAACGGCATCGCTGGTGGGGGTGTTGGGGAAGATGGAGATGTAGGTGACACCATCCGACTCACCAACACCAAGGACAATGGGAGCCCAGTTACCGGCACCCTCAGAGTCGATGCTGCTAGTCCAGCAGCAGGCGTCCTCCTGGCTGTAACCGGCCTTGTTGACGTAGTACTGAGCAGAGGTACCAGAGCCGTTCCACTGGTAGTAGGTGGCCTGGTTAGGGTTGCAGACGTTGATGGTGGAGCCGGCGGCGGCGAAGGCGGGGATAACCATGTTCTCAGTTCCGGGGTAGTCAGTTCGGCAGGTGGCGACGCCCTCGGAGAGCTCGTTCTTGATGGTAACACCACCAGAACCAAGCTCGCAGAGTGTGTCGTAGCCGTCACGGGTCAGCTCAAGGTAACCGTCGCTGTTGCAGTAGAGACCGCCAATGGACTCCTTGGTAGAACCCTGAGCCGAAGGCCACTGAGTCTTCTGGTAACCAACGGGGCAGGCATATGAGCAGAATGAGTTCTTAGTGCAGCTCTCGCCAGAGATGGCAGTCTCAATGAGGCCGATGAGAGTGTCACCCAGGCTGTAGTTGGGGGTTCTCTGGATACCGGACCAACCGCCGAAACCAAGGTAGTCAATGGCAATGGCACCGTAGTCCGAGGGGAACTCGCTGCACTTGATAGAACCGCTCTTGAAGGTCTTGTCGACTCCAGTGCCGCTGGAGGAAGAGCTGGAGCCGGAGCTGGAGCTGCTCTTGGTGGAAGCGGCGGAGCTAGTGGCAGCAGCGGAAGAGGTGGTGGAGGTGGTAGGAACGGGTGTGCTGCTGGAAGAGGTCTCCGACTCGATGAACTGAGCACCGTAGGTGGCGGCAGCAGAGGTCGAGGTAACTACGGGGGCAACGTAGGTAGGGGTGGACTCGCCAACGATGACATAGTCACCGCCGTTCAGGCCGTTCTTGGCCTCCTCAGCGGAGACGAACTTGCCGTCGAGCTCGTAGACAGTCTCGGTGGCAGCAACGACGACCTCGTAAGCAGGGTCGGGGTTGCGCTTGGCGACCTTGGAGGCGCCTCGGCGGCCGTGGTGGTGGTGGTGCGCATGGTCAGCGGCAGTGCCAGCGACAAGGGTCGCGGCGATTGTGCAGGTGAGGAAGCTCTTCATCGTGAAATATTAGGGTGGGTGATCGAATTGGCGATGCGGCAACAGTATCTAAAGTCGTTTCTCGTTAGCTCGACGAGTCCTGCGAGTCGGTTTGTTATTGTTGATGGCGACGGTGTTATGTTGTCGCCGTTGAAACCAGGTTTTCCGGCCCTGGATGCCCAACAGATGGGATAAAGAGCGAGAGAGAAACGAAAGTGAACGAGTGAAGAGTGGTCAGGCGAAGCAAACGAATGTCGGGACAAAGGGAAGAGAAAATGAACGTCGTGGTCGTCGTGGATGGGTGGCAGAAGAAGGCCTTCTGCGTTTCCTGGACCCGGAACCCTTTACATGAACACGTCGGCGGTTGCTTCTTCCCTCCAGAACCCAATGGTCTCTCTGGCACATTCCCGCTGGAACTCTCTCATGTCTCTCTCTCGCTCTCGACACTGGCCTGGCGGGTCATTCTTGTTCTGCTCATATCAACTAACCTGTTTGTGAGGGATGTGTTGGAATGCAAATATGCCCGTCCCCGGGTGTGCGAGCGACAACGATGAAACGAACGTGGTGGTGCAAAAGACCAAAGTCAAAAAAGAGCGTGTTAGAGAGATGAAGAACTCTCAGTTGGCAGCGATGAGGAGTAGAAATCAAAGCGTCGGGCGAGACTAAAGGGGAGGGCCACCATCTTGACTAGTCGGCATCGCCTGGGGTGGTGAGGGAGTCCGACGTCCAAGGCCAGGGGTGGGCAAGGATGCTCCGGTGGTACGTACCCAAGTATGCTAGTTTTCGTAAGGGGGGTCCCGCTGCGCCGCTTGGGGGGGCGTCTCGTTATGGGGCCCGGCCCAGGGTTGCACAGGCACCAAGTGGAGGGGCACCAGGGGAACAGAGGGTCAAGGGAACTCAACGCGGGCAATTCTAGGGGCTATCACCTCCAAGAAACCCATCCTCAACTCTTCGCGGTGAGGGCCAAGGGCCCAGATGGCTCTCTGCCAAGCGCTCTCGGAGACACTATCTCAGGGGATCCTCAGGGGGGGGAGGCCCTGAACCGCGACTGAACAGCAGATCCAGGCATGGTTACGTTGACCGTCGTGCCCCGTCCCGACGACTCACGCGTGCCGCTGTATGAGTCTATTCCCGCTGGGAAATTAGCTTGTCGTCAGCGTATTCACCTTTGGGCTGGCCGTGCCTTTTCGCCCTACATTGCTCTCCAGCCCCTCTGTCTGGCCAAACCCGCACCGCCTAAAGTCTGTCCTCGCTGCAGCACTCGTCGGCCCGCCACGGACAAACGCGCACATTGATTCATGGTCCACCCGTGATTGGACTGCTAAAATAACACGCCATGGGGCACAGCGGATGCTGAACCTTGCCTGCCATTGCCGTCCACGCGGGAGACTCGGAGAGTACTTGGTGTGTGCGGAGGCTCTAGTGCGAGCATTCGCACGTTCTGGCCCGGTGACCAAGTTGTTTTCATGTATTCGCCTATCAATCGCCCTCGAGAAGAGAAGCATTTGGAGGAAAGCATGATCAGGATCGCACACTCAAACAAGGGCGAAGGATGAAAAGGGGGTGGTGGCCAAAAAATCATGCGGGACCTCAAGAAATGCGATCGACGTTTGACTTTGTCCTCATCGGCTTCCCGTCCGCTCATCGCCATCGCTTGCAGCTCGTTCGTCGCTGCGTCTGCAAGTCTGTCAATCCCCATTAGCATCGCCATCAGCACACATCAAAACATCCCAGTCTCCCTCCAAAAAGCCCCCCGGGTGCCCCGGTTTCTGTAGCCAAAGCCAGCCCAGATCAACAAGAGGTGGAGGCTCCTGTCCACCAAAGGACGCCGGCAACACGACGCCATCAGCCCCGAGCGCCACAGCTGCCAACCAGCTCGCTTCGTACCGTATTTGTTTTGGCGTTGCCCCGAATTCACCACTATTATTAGTTAGACCGTTGATGGGGATCAACCAGCGCCTCGAGCATATGTCTCTCCTGCCCAGAACAACGTGCAGTCAGCGACCCGGAGGAGCCTCAGCTGAATCGCGGCGGTGGCGGCGGCGGCTCCTCCTCCTTCTTCTCCTCCTCCACCATGTTCAAAACCTGGTTGTGGAGGGCTGGGCAGAGGTGAATAGGGTTCCTAGCGGACGAAAACCGAAATCATCAGTGCAATGCGAGACAGGCCCTCGTAAGATCACGGAGTTGCCATTGGGCTTGTCGCGTCAGTTTGCAGGGCTTCCTTGCTCGTCCTGCAGCCACACCCACAGAAACGGATGAATTCTGGATAAGAATGTTCCATCTGCCAGGGGCTAGCCACTCACAGACCCAGCAAGCCTCGTGCCGCAGATTGCCTCTATGGTTGCGTCCGGGTACCTTGCGCTAGTCTGGTTCTGGCATCTCCTTTTGGCTGGCTCATGCGTTCCGGCTGGACCAATCAGGAGCCAGTCGCAAGTCCACCCTTGAAGCCGTAGACCGAATTGGCTGGGCCATCTCCTGCCAAGCATGCCAGCAGGCCAAGGCGAAATAGGACCTCATCTCCCTCTCTGATGCTTCTCTGGGCTCCCATTGCCAGATCCAACGCTGGCCCCAGCTCCCATCCCGGCCCCGGGCCCCCGGGTCCAGCATCGCATCTCCTGCTATAGCTGGTGGTTGGTTCGCTACGCGCAGGTCCCAGGTGCTAGAGGTAGCCTGGATGGCCAAATGCTCCTCCCGCCGCCACTCCCACTGGACGACGGATGACGAGGCTCCGGTAATAGCAATAGTGTCGAGGTTCAACGCTCAAGCCACGAGGCAGGCAACCGTGGTTGTCGCCACTTGGCTATCGCATCGTATCGAGAGCTTATGCCTGTTTGGCTTTTGCATCCCTTCGTATCATTCGCTCGGGGTTTTTTTCCTTCTCGTGTCTACCATCAATCAATCACCGCCAATAATCCGGTTTGGGGTTCGGGACCTCGCTACCGTTCCCCACGCTTCGCCATCTCCCAGTGCCGGTGAATTCTCGCTTGGAGGCCTTGTTGCCCTTCCCATGATTCGAGTTTCCGCGCCAAACAGTACAACGTCTTGGCTCCGGTGCACACCACTTGGCGCTTAGCTGGAAGGCTCTCGGCATTGAAATTAGTGACGGTTCCCCTGACCCAGGCTCCGAACAAACAAACAAATAGAACCTGGCCAGGAACCAAATGAGTTCCCCACATCAGCCGGCTTTCGCTTCCATGCCATCCATCTATTGTCTCTCATTGCCCTTGGCACGCCATTCAGAAAAAAACAGTCGAGCCTCTTGTCTGGCAGTGTTTGACATTAGACATCTCAAGCCCCGTCCAGCCCCGTTTTCCGCTCCCTTGTCACGATTTGCGCCCATCGTCTTGGCAGACTTGGCTACCTGCTCTGCCACCCACCTATTCGCTGTGACACACGTCAGCACCTCATTTCTACACACCGACCATTTCAGCGCCCGCCTTAGTCGGTGACAACCTCATCAGGTTTGGTTTGCCGTGCCTCCTTGGTTGTGGGGTTGGATCCTTGAGCCTATGTTCCTGATGGCGCAAAATTGGCCGCCCTTTTCGGCTCCATCCACGATCCGCCATCAGCCATCCACTTTTCCAGGCCAGGTAATCCGAAAAAGCCATTCGGATCCTAAGAATAAACATGCTGAGTCTATTCATGGCGCAGCCTAACGCTTGTGTTAGACACCCGACGCCTCGTCTTGCCGTGTTCCCCAACCATCGCCAAGAAGCGGTTCGTCGATCAAACAGCACTGCCAGGCTAGATCGGTGAGCGTCCTTCATTAAAGCTCGAAACCAATGCTCATTTTGTTTTTTTTTACGATTCCCATTGAAACAGTTAGCCAGAATACGTCAGCTCCGACCGACTTGCCCGAATCGGCAAGCTCCAGAGTCCATTAGACGTTGCCGAGTATCCGACACGCAATCCAACACCATCCATTCAAATTCATCACCCGCCATCACAGTCAAGTCGCAGCATGCTCACAATTTTGACGTCAACCTACCTACACTGTCTTGTTGGTTGGTTTGATTTTTGCTTTGTTGTTTGAGTATCATTTTGGGGGCAAGACACTGAATAAACAAGGCATATTTGCATCAGGCATTACCAAGCACTAACAACATTCCAGAGTGAAACTGGCATGGTTTATCGTTTCGCAACCATATTATCAGAAACTTGTTCGCGCATAGAAAGACTATAAACTCATCCATAGAACGTAGTAGCTCTGCAGCGTGACCTTGTTCCTCTGCGCCTTGCTCTGTTCCTCGCTGTCGCAGGCATGGGGTCCAGGGCGGGTCTGGTTGGATCTCAGACCCCGGGTTCAAGGGTTTGCCAACAGGCTTAGTTGCGTTTCCAATTCGTTTGTTCAATCATCCCATCTTTGTAGTGAGGTAATTAACCCACGAGGGCCTGACCTTTGGTTTCGTCAGCGGGGTTGTGGCTCCATCATGGCACATGGGCAAAATATATTCCCCTCAACCACATTGCGGGCACTATAGCGGAGCTTGGAAATGAGTACGCGTCGGCCAGTGATGAATCGCAGGCGGGCCTCCATCTCCCAGCAGATTCACGACGTGCGTTGCTCATCATGGCTCCCTCCTTGTTGTTGCCTTCCGGTCGTCGTGCCCACATTCCGATGACCCAAGGCGGATTGCATCATCCTCAGGCTGTGCGTTGGGCCACACACTGCTCAGCTGCCATGACGATATCTAAGCCGTCTTTCCCGAACTCTTGGGGTACGGGGAAGACTGGTTCAATTCACCTGGCCCCAATTCTTTTTCAGGTTGATTGCACCCCCAGTATTCCGGGCCCCTCCGTGGCGATGCTCTCATTGCATTTTTATCTGAAACACTATAACCCTCGGCCGAGATGCTGCTCGCATAACCCTGCAGCCGTTATTTGATGGAGAAGGATGACGTATTGTTTGTTTTTGTTTGTCTCCATCAATATGCATACAGAACTGTTTTCCCGGGTTATTCTTAGAGTTACATGAGTGCATTGTGCTTAACGTTACACCCGCTCACCGCCATGGACACTAAGCAATCTAGCCCGAGTTTGAACTTTGATTTATTATTTACCATTTCTTTAAAAGTCGCTCCAGTTTTGTTTCCCTCACGGTCGCAGTTGTGTCAACTCAGTTTACGGTTTGCAATATCGTCCTGGAAGTGATGCTTGGATTCACTCCAACTTTCCGTGCTCTCAACGAAAGCATTTAGCATCAGCACATGGCTACATTAATTCCAGGTCCATAATGATTCTCCTTTTCAAATTACTCTCGTTACGCACACCAGTTCTGCTGCAACGAGCCTGTTGCAGCGAGTTCTGGAATGCCAGCTACCCTATGCTACAAACCTTCATTTGAACCCGCGTGTTATTGATGAGGAGAGAGGAACAAACAATTTCACGCATGTTGTTTCGTTCCTTTCCGTGGTTCTTTATTGATCTTCTATATATTATGGTGGTTTGTCGGCAATACTCATGACACATTCCTCGCAAAAGCCGTGTAACCCTCTAGGCATATCTATCCGTTCGTAGTGATAGTATACCAACATGCACCACAGATGCACCAGGCCAGCGATTGCAGCATACCACAAGACATGACCATAGTCACTAAACTAATAGACAATGCTGCCGGCAAGCACCGACAGGCCGAGTGTACTGACAGTTTTCTCATGACGTCTCAACGCAGGTCACGATGCAACCCATGGTTTTAGCAGACACTTGATGATAGATTCAGGCCTCCCCCAGCCACAGTAATGTAACCTGGTATCTGATCAGAGACAATTGATCGACTCTGTAACAAGGGGGAGGTCTTCTGGAATGTGTTTTTCTCTCCCTAATGTTTTTACTGGGCTTGGTAGGAGGGGTACATGCAAGTAACATGAATCAACTAACAGGATTAGGCAAGGGATGGAATGCAGTTTCATATCATTACGTCGTATATTCAGTCGCTGCTCAATGAATTTTAGGAACGGGATCATGGCGTTCTGGACCAGTGTCCCGCGATGAGCCGATTATCAGACATCGACAGTGTTTCAGGAGTTTGAATGCGATCGTCAGTGTCACGAGGGCGAACATGGTAACACAAAAAGGACGTCATGTTAATAAACTAGTGGCAGATTACACACTTTTTGTTTTTTCTTCTTCCTATTTTCGCTAGCAGCAACCTTCAGCCACTCAGATTTGTTTCCAGCGATGATGAAAACCTGTGCAAACTTCTCTGATATTTCTTTTGTATTGTGGAGACAAGGTGATATAGGGTAGGTATCGTGAAAGGACGTGATAGATTCCCATTGGCACGGGTCAATCAAGGAAATTGTTTGCCGGCTGGCTTACGAGTAGGGAAGCTAGGCTAGCGGAATAGGTCCCCCTCTGGCGAGGAGTCATATCAACCTGTCATATAATTTCCCGAACTGAATGAGAGCCGGTTGCCAGCCCAAAAGCAACCATTACGACTGTCAAATGGTAGCGCACAAAATAAACGTCGCCAATCATATGCGCCACAGCCCCATGTCAAGGATGGCGCCAGGAAATGAAGATGGGCAAATTGTTTATCGTTGTTTGGGTTGCCGATTTATGGTGTGGTGTTGAGTGGCTTTTCAAAAGCGATATCTGACAGCTGCATGATCCACAGGCGCAAAAAGAGGCGACGGATGGGGCCGAAGGCTTTGACACAAGGTCTGGCCAGGCACGCCACAGCGGTCTCCAGCACATCACACAAGATCGATAGCTAGCGTCTGAATGTGTACGGAACCCAATTAATCGATTGTGTGCGTACGTGCAACCACGCGACGCCGGGGTAGACGGCTAGAGAGTGCCGATCCGCGATGGCAGCTGTGGCTTTCCGCAGGGGCCTGAAGTGGTGTCGTCTCACAGACCCATCATCAGCTGAAGTGGCCAAGACAGGCCCGATGCGGGAGTTTGTGGCTTGCGGGCCTCAGCTTTCCACAACCCAACAGAGTGACCTGTCGGATTGGCACTTGCAACTGTTGCAGGTTCGCGCAGCAAGGGGAGGATGGCAGCGGTCCAGCCGAGCACCAAGATTGGAGTTGATGTGCGCGAGAGATGGGCAACGAGAGCAGCTCCGGGTATCCGTCGCCATCCATTGGTCACCGTATATATCGTTAACCGACCTGGAAGATCCTGTACGAAAGGTCGTGATCCCGGGAGCCTCCCCTCCTGCCCCCCTGGACAGCCAAACCCCAGGTGCACCACCTAGCCCACCCAGCCCGTGCCGCGGCAGTCGATTCCAGTATCGAAAACCGATGGCGAGCTGTGAAGATTGACAGAGCTGGCTGGCTAGGGTTTGCATCTAGACGAGGGAGGTGTGCAGTTGCAGTCCGCCACGGGCGCAAGATACGACTTGGAGTAATCAATCGATCCTTTGAGGGCATCAGGACCTGAAGGACCTGAGCGCATCGATGAGATCATGGATGCGATAACGTCACTGGTCTGTCGGCCGGGGTTCCGTTATTGGCTCGATGGATTGCTGGGGGGGAGGGGAGCCACATCCGACTCAAGTACAAGGTACTTTGGTGACTAGTATTCTGGTTTTTATTTCTCACGTCAAGCTCACGCACCTCGCGTCGACTGAACTGGACTGGACTGGATTGTTTCACAGCCTTGGACACGAACTCGAGCAATGAGCGACAGGCATGAGCTGGGCTTGTGTTGGTGTGGTGGGGATGGCCCGTCTTTGTGCTTTGAAGCCCCATCCATTCTTGCCTCGCTGGTTGAGGTTGTTGGACGCTAATGATTTTTTTTAAAAGCTTTTGTCTTGTCCTGTAGCTTGTGCTTACCAGCGCAACGCAATTGACGGTCAAACGTTGTACCTGCGGTAGTTGCAAAACGACGTCTGGTTGCCACCAGTAGGAAGCTTGCCGGGAGAAACGGTCATTGTAGCACTGCGTCGCCCGAGGCTGCTATTGACATGCAGTTCTACGGCGAGCACGAGGAGAGTCTCAACTGCGACACACACACACACGCACACATGCGACACAAGACATTCATCGGCAAGGCAAGGGGGACGGGCCAGCGATGTGCGGCGCAGTACGGAGTACGTGGGACGACTGCCGTAGCTTCCGTGGCTTGCTGACGGACTGGCCTGAACGTGGCGCATTGTGGCGCCCCTGGTCGACAAGGATAGTGGCTGTTTCGCCCCCAAAATGTGGCCCGGGGGCTGCTCTGGTGCTTCGACATTGAATCAGCCCTGGGGCGTCAATCAGTATTGACGGACGAGAGGCATGTCACGTTGGGAGCTGCCGACACGAGGGCTGGTTCGCGCAGGTTCGCATGCTGCTGGTTGGTCACTTGCCCGGTTGGCTTTTCAAATGCAACGGGTGGAACGACAGATACCGTCTAAAGTGGCGGAGTAACGGCCAGGGTGGTCAGCCACACCAAATTATAGACACCTAAGGCCCAAGGTCAACATAGTATAGATCAACACTCTGCAGGTCCTGTGATCAGTCGTCGTTACGCACCTGGGCCGAGCGTGAGAGTTGCCGGGGCCATTCAGCGTTCGGCCTTGTTAGGCTGGGGGTTGGCTCTCCCTGCAGGGTTTCGTCCTACTTCGAGGGTGCGGCGCGCGTTGCCTTCTGTGGTGGGTTTTTACGGATTCACCATGCGCCGCCATGGGTGGAGAGGCTGCACCGCCACTCTCGTTTGCTCGTGCTGGGGGGCTGACGACTGATCTGGCTGGGCTGGTTAATCTTCAGCTGGCATCAGCAACCTAGTTTTGCTTACCTATACGAAGTCCAGGTGAAAAATACTGTTCCAAGAATAAAACTGGTATGGAACTGGGAAAAGAAAAAGGGGGTGCAACACCTTGCCTTTCCCAGAAATGTGGAGGAAATGGGCAGGTGGTATTTTCTTGGGCTGCAGAACGGGATTGACAAACAACTGGTGGGAAGTGCTTTGTTTTTGGTCTCGCCATCTCACTGTCGTCGTCGTTGATAGGCCTCATTGTGGAGCCTTGCGTGAAGACTTGGACAAGCCCACTGGCGTTAGCGTGTGCATGGTGCGTGCAGCGGCAACGGGGCGGCAGCCGCCTTTTTTTTTCTCTCTCTTTTTCAGGGTGGCAGGAATTGCGGTTGGGGTCTCGGACTTGGTGGGTGGATGTGAGTAAAAAGTTTCTTGAATTGATTGAAGATGACCGAGTAAATAGCGTCTCATTCACCTGCAGTCGTGCATGCATGCGATTGCTGATGTCTGGTTCAGTCAGCCGTATAAATTTCGCAAGGTACAATCATGATGGACTGTGCTGGACAGTGTTAGTCTGGGCAAGGCTGGAATACTTCACCAATCCTGTCGAGCGACGTACGGCGACCGATTTGACTCGCCTATCCCGGAATAGAGGCTGTCTACGAGGCTGTCTTGGGGGACCGGCTTTTGGCGCGGACGGGGCATCCACTTTGTAGAAGAAGGGAGCTGAGAGGAGCAGGCCTGGCTGCATATAGCTATAGAATCTGGCGATAGCTTGCCTCGCTGCGCCGGAGCTATGCTGCCTCCAAGGCTCCATTGCCAAGCCAAGAAGGTACCTGTTGACTTGAAGAAACCTGCTGGGCAAGTACCTTGGACCCATGCGCCTCCCAAGAAACAAAGCCCCCCATCACTCTTCCCTAAAGCGTATCCGCACCGCCCGCTCTCGCCCAGTTCGGGGGATTTTTTTTTGGTCGCGCCCTCCCGGACCACGTTCCTTTCCCCTTCTTCTCTCTCTTCTCCCGTCCCAGCACGCCCCATTCTACGCCCCAATATACCATTCCACACCCCAGCCTTTTGTCAAGGTTCTAAGGTTCCGACCTGAAGCCAAGCCCTGAAAAGTCGCTAGCAGGCCAGCCCCACGCCCAGCAGCTGTCATCACACACACAGCACAGCGCAGTTCAGCGAAGCACTGCACTGCACTGCACCTAGTCACAGAGAGACATAGTGGTCTGGGCTGGCTGACTGTTTGCCTTTTTGCCAGTTACGTCGGGAGGCTGCTAGCTCGACGGCAGCTACTGCCACTGTACCCTTCTTCCCCATCGCCCACCCACCACATCACCCGCCACCCTCTCCCCCATTCGCCCACCAGTCTCTCTCTTTCTCACACCCACCACCTTTGCCTCACACCTCGCTCTCGCGCTCAACTCAACTCACACCTTTCTCTGCATCGACCTCTTTCACCTGGCCCGGCTCCCATCATCGCCATCATTATTCCCCCTCGCCACCTTCACAACACTGCGAAACCTTCCCAATCTTGTAAGCTTTTGACTTGCAATTCCTCGACTGAGCCACGCTTTGCTCTCAGTTTTTTTTTTGGTCTGCGCGCCGCTTTGTCTACGCTGCCTTGCCTTCCCGGGAAAAATAAAGCAGCTCTCGCCACGCTCTCCAGCCACACATACCATCACCACCGCCCCGACATGTGCCTTTGACCAAGGCTACGGCGACGTCGACCTCACCAAACTGACTGCATGCTGCAATCCCTCGAACCTATTCCACCCCAATTCCACTTCGCGAAGCTGCGTCTATGGCCTCGGACGCCTCCGCCTTTGCTGCGACCGAAGCCCCGCCTGCAACGCGCCCAGGTGCAACCCCTCCCGACTTCATCCCTTCAGACGATCCTGTTAGACTGCTGAAGCGACCTCGATCACCATCCCCTGCCTCTCCGCGCTCGCAGTCCCACCACGACGTGTCCATCGGTTCACCGATCAAGGCGGCTCGTCTGGCGCTTGCGACCGGCTCGTCCCCGCCGCCCTTAACGGGTGCTGCCGCGCTCGAGGACGAGCGTCGGCGACGCGACGAGCTCACCAGCCACGACGAAGAAATCGAGGACCATAATCCTCCTCCAACCAGCGATAATCCGAGCCACAAGGCACTCGCTTCTCTCATGTCCGGTGCAGTCCAAGCTATGAGCCGTCCTGTTGACGCGCCTCAGGTGGCTCCTACTGCAGCCATGGAACCGTCACCAAAAGCCCCGACTCCCGTCTCCTTGGCGCAAACCGCAGCGGCCCAAATTATCGAACGTGACGAGACGAGCCCTCAAAGTGCGCATAGTGTGGTTGCAGTTCCCGTCACTGAGAGCCCAACACCGATGGATATTGATACCAAGATCGAACCTCAGCAAACCCCACAACAAGTCGTCAGCCAGGAGGAGAGATCTCAACCAGGATCCTTGTCGTACCCGGGATCCTTGCAGACTGCTGGCCTCCAAGAGACACCGTCGCGCGGAATGAGCTTTCCCATACCGCCAGGACAGACATCTCCGACTTCTTCAGGGTCGAAGAAGCACAAATGCCCATACTGCAACACAGAATTCACACGGCACCATAACCTCAAGAGCCACCTCCTGACTCACAGCCAGGAAAAGCCCTATGTTTGTACTGAATGTCAAATGCGCTTCCGCCGCTTGCACGACTTGAAGCGTCACGGAAAATTACACACTGGCGAGAAACCCCACGTCTGTCCTAAATGTGATCGCAAATTTGCTCGTGGCGATGCCTTGGCTCGTCACAGTAAAGGAGCAGGTGGATGTGCAGGGCGACGATCGAGTATGGGTAGTTTTGCTGATGGTGATGAGCTGGACAACCCCATGGTGGATGCAGATGAATCAGCCATGTCAGCACTTCCCTACGATAATGGCGAGGATGAGGAGCTCAGACGGCAGAGCCTGCCTAGTATCAATGCTCAACATGTCCCGGGTGCGCAAGCAGATGCCTATAGCGCTCATTCCCGGACATATCCTCCGACAAGTGGCCGACCTGGCACCAGCGGATTGTACCCCCCGAATGTGAACCAGAACCAGGCTGCTGTCAACACACCACCTGCTGCGCCTAATAATATGGCGGGTGGCCACACGCCCAGCGGAAGCATCTCGTCGATACCCGTTGCTGGAGCCAATGCCAACATATACCCTCAAGCAGGCATGACGGAGAGCCCCAAACCACTGAGTCCAGGCGTGCAAAGTCACGACTCGGCCAACCTTGGACGACAACGATCGCCGAGCCTAACACAGCAACTCCAACAACAACAATATGGTCGACGGGCATCGGACTTACAATCACCACACAGCGGACAAACTCGGCCAAAGTTACCTGGGCTTTCACACCCAGGATTTGCCGCACCTGCACCGACTGGATTTTCGCACACACGAAGCGGGAGTGGCACGCAGGCGGGGAGCGAAAGCGGCAACATGTTCGCACAAAGTGATCCTAGCGTTTGGGCATACATTCAAACGTTGGAGGAGAAGGTCAAGAATCTCTCCGATAAGGTTATATCGTTAGACAACGAGGTGACTAGCCTAAAGCAGCAAATGGAGAACCGAGAGGCAACCGCCAAAGCTTGATGGAGGGAATGTAAACGACTTCTTTTGTCATTATACACGCATACCTACTGAGATGCCCTTTCATTATGTTGAAAAATTGGCATGGTGCTGAGGGACGGCGTTTGGGGCACTGGGGAATTTTTTTGGTTGTGGAAGGTAGGGACCTCCACTTAAAAGACGGCGACGGGGATTTTTTTTTATGAATTGGTACTCGTACTGCGCTGTACTATACAAATACTAGTTCTTCAGATAGTCTGCCTCGTGGCAACATCCAGCAGAAAGTGTAGGCAAAATTCTACAATGCTTCGTTGGACCGGATGAGGACGGGAGGGTTGTTAATGGGAGAGCTGTGCGGTAGTGCTTATATAACCTATGATAGTTAAAGAGAGCTTTGACGGACGGATTTGTGCCTCGGCAGCGTTGGACCAAACACGGATACGGGCTACATGTGGCGTTACCGGGAGCATCTCGGGAGCTATGCGCGCCCCTGGTTGCAGAGAGCTGTCTTGGCTGTGTAATGATGTGAATTGTGATGCGGGCCTTTTATCAGGCAATGAAAAAGGGCTACCTCGGCTCTTGTAAGGGATTCGCACAGACCACGTAAAAGCGAGCCATTGATATGGAGGCTCTAGAGGGCTTTGGGTGACTTCACGTGTCACTGGCGACACACACACAACCACGTGCGACGTCATCGTCACAGGATGGAGCTTGGGCATGACGAAACCGGCACACCTTCAAACGGCCCACTCGCTGGAATCTTGTTAAAAAAAGACAGCGATGGGCGTCTATTGCCCGTATCATACACTCTTGGCCTACATCTTGACTTCTGCTTTGTTCCCTGTCCGCGCATCTCGTCCATACGCACCGTGACCGAGCTGCGACACCATCAGCGATTATCTTAGCCGCCCCGAGACGCTGCCCACACCACTCTTTTCCACTTTTGACTTCCCCGCGTCAGCACAACATTGTCCATCAACAACAATAAACATGGCGAGCGCTGGGGCCGATCCCAACCCCCCCGTCGAGAATGGTGAGCCAGTTTTCCTCTCAATGCCTCAAGGAGGGCCCGTGGAGCGGCAGAGCGCCTCTGCGCACTTCGTTGGATGAGAATCGTGGCATGGTTCTGTCAAGTGTCGCGTGGGCTGTCGAGCTTGACTAAGGGGTCGGCATCTGCCTGCTGCCACCTCGCGCCCATCAATATACCATCTTTTGGATGAGCGCATGTGCTAAATTGAAGAACAGGTTCATCCTCGACCGAAACAGACGAACAAGTGGTGACAGCACCCAATCCCGACACTACCGAGCCTGAGCCTTCACATGCCAATCCCGAGTCCGTATGTATAGCGATTTGCGCCCCAGTTCCCCAGACCAGGGTCAAGGATTGCACTGATATCATGATTAGAGCGCTCAGCATGATCTAAAACCCTCCGAGCACGCGCCCGAACACAGCACGACAACTGCGATTGACGATGAGACCGAAGCCTCCACATCCTCGGCATCAAATGGTGCGCCCAAAAAAGGCGGTGCTGTTGCCAGCGGAAAAAAGGCCAACAGGCTTGTCAATGGCGATTATGGCGACCATGAATATCCAAGACTTCCGACCCTCCCCGAGATCAATCGCGAGCGCAAGGGTTGGCGAGCTGGAGGCATTCACTTTGCGCCTCTACGAGTTCCCATGACTCGTCGACTGCAGACGGGCGCTGTGCTGTTTCACTGCATGTCAATTGTGTTATTCGTATCAATCTTCTGGCTAATTTGTGCCAATCCACTCACATGGCCGATTCTCGTACCATACCTCATCCATCTCACCCTCTCGACCTCGGCCATGAATGGGAAATTGTCGTATCGGTCAGAATATATGCGCAGCCTTCCTATCTGGAAGCTCTTTACTGGGTACTTCCCTATGAAACTGCACAAAACCTTCGATCTAGACCCTAAGAGAAAATACATCTTTGGATACCACCCGCATGGTATCATCTCTCACGGGGCTTGGGGTGCTTTCGTTACAAACTCGCTCGGATTTCCAGAGTTGTTTCCGGGCATTACCAACACTCTACTTACACTGGACTCCAATTTCCGTCTCCCGTTTAACCGAGATTGGATTCTATGGATGGGGCTCCAGTCCGTCTCAAAAGAGTCTATTTGGAATATTCTCACTAAGGGAGGCCCTAACAACGATGGTCAGGGTCGTGCTGTGACTATTGTGGTTGGCGGTGCTCGAGAGTCGCTTGAGGCTGAGCCTGGTACGATCAGGCTGATTCTCAAGGGCCGAAAAGGCTTCGTTAAGATGGCACTGCGTACCGGAGCGGACTTGGTGCCCGTTATCGGATTTGGCGAGAACGACCTCTATGACCAACTTAGCCCCAAGACACACCCTATTGTCCATCATATCCAGATGATTTTCCTCAAGGTCTTCAAATTCACCGTACCCGCACTTCATGGCCGAGGTGTGATGAACTACGATGTTGGTTTGATGCCGTACCGACGCCCTGTTAACATCGTGGTTGGAAAGCCAATCCGGGTAGACAAAGCCCATGGCCCCCAACCTGAGCAGGAGGACATTGATCGTGTTCACGCACAATACGTTGAAGAGATAGAGAAACTTTGGAATGCATACAAGGATCAGTATGCAGCTGGCGTTGAGTTGCAGATTATTTCTTAACTGCTTTTTTTTCTTATGTATTTGTCTTTTTTCTTCTTTTATTTGCGGTCTTGTAACATGTGACAAGCAGTTTTACATGTTAAGATGGGGAAAATAAGCGTATTGCTGGGCTGGAGAGTGTACAGGATAGACCTGGAATGGAATTGGTACAATGGAAGAACATTGGTGCCTGCTTATGGAAGCTTGGTATTCTATATTCGTAATATCAACGATTCGGTCAAGGTTACTCCGAACTTTTAGAGAAAGATGACATTGACACTTTTGCCACCAAGTTGGTTGTGTGTTGCGATGGATATCAAGTCAGGTGACAGCGCGCTTGGTAATCGAAGGGCGCAATCGCGTCGATCGCGTCGCACTTATCAAATTTCCAGTGGATATCATTTTCTTGGCTTTTGGGATTGATCGAACTTCTCCCCTCCATACACAGTGACCTTGACTTGAACTACTCGTTCTGAAATCGATACAAAACCCGTCGCGGACATATTTCCTACGCTTCTACGGCTCAATCATGGCTCCCCGCTCGACTACTCGCAAGAGGCAAGCTGTGAACTACAACGAGGACCACGACGACGAGGACGTCAAACCGACCCCCCGCACCAAGGCTTCCACAGCCGCTCCTAAGGCTTCCGCGAAGCGCAAGGCAGAGGAAGAGATAGAGGAGGAGCCCGCGAAGCCCGCGAAACCCGCGCCGGTGGCACCTGCAGCTAAGAAGCGTAAGACGAAGGTTGCCGCCAAGGCCGAAGATGGCATGCCGCTCGCCGAACGAACCGCTGTGTCGTCTCTGAAGAAGTCGATGTATATTGGCGCCCATGTTAGCGCTGCAGGAGGTCCGTAACCCACCCTTCAATATTTGCGAAGTATCCAACTAACCATACTATCACAGGTGTCCAAAACTCTGTCGCAAACGCCATCCAGATTGGCGCGAACTCGTTCGCCCTCTTCCTCAAGTCTCAGCGCAAATGGAACAACCCGCCCCTAGACCCTACCGCCAAGGCACAATTCATCAGCCAGTGCAAGCACCACGACTACAGCGCTGCCGAACACGCCCTCCCCCACGGCTCATACCTTGTCAACCTTGCCCAGGCCGATGAGACCAAGGCCGACCAGGCTTACACGAGCTTTCTCGATGACCTGAAACGCTGCGAGGAGCTGGGTATTCGCCTATACAACTTCCACCCCGGCTCAACTGGCGGCGACAGCAGGCCCGCCGCGATTGGGCGCATCGCCGCGCAGCTCAATAAGTCGCACAAGGCGACCAAGACGGTCATTACTGTGCTGGAGAACATGGCTGGTAGCGGGAATGTGGTGGGATCAACGTGGGAGGACCTGCGAGACATCATCGAGCTGGTTGAGGACAAGAGCCGTGTGGGTGTCTGCATCGACACCTGCCATGCTTTCGCCGCTGGCCATGACTTGCGAACACCAGAGGCTTTCAAAAAGACGATTGATGCGTTCAACGAGATTGTCGGAGAAGAGTATCTCAAGGCTTTCCACCGTATGTCGTTCTCTCCTCTCCCCTTGTCATTTTTCCCTGTCATCACCCCCCTAACATAACCTCTTAGTCAACGACAGCAAAGCACCGTTCAACTCGAACCGCGATCTTCACGCGAACATTGGCACCGGCTTCCTCGGCCTGCGAGCGTTTCACAGCCTCATGAACCATGAGGCATTCCAGGGCATGCCCATGGTCCTCGAGACGCCCATTGACCGCAAGGGCCCTGACGGCAAGAGCGTCGAGGACAAGCAGGTTTGGGCAGACGAAATCAAGCTCCTTGAAAGCCTCGTTGGCATGGATGCCGACACCGACGAGTTCAGGGCCCTGGAGGAAGAGCTGCAGGCCAAGGGTGCTGACGAGCGCAGCAAGATCCAGGACCAAGTAGATCGCAAGGGCAAAAAGGGAGCCAAGGCTGCTGGCGCGAAGGCTGGCGCGAAAGCCGGTGGCGCGAAGAGGGGCCCCAAGAAGAAGGCCAAGGAGGAATCTGACGAGGACAGCGAGTAAATGGCTCCAAAGATGCGGGATTTGCCGGTCCAACTGTTTTCGCGGTATTGTGTTATTATTACTATTATGGATGTAGCATGGGGTTGAGGTGTAATTTAGAGATCAAAGGAATTAATTCAATGTACTAGTAAAATAGACAAGGGTATACGGGACAAGTATGAATGCGAGACATCATCAAGATAGAACCAAGGATCACAACCGCCTGATCCAAGAAACACCCAACACCAAACAACCAGTCTATTCCATCTTTTCCAACGCCAGTTCGTCATGACAACATTCCTCATCAAGTCCTCTACCTGCGGCTCTTGGCAAACGCCTCGACCCTGCCGACGAGCGACTTGAGGCCCACGCCCCTCTCGCAGTTGGCTTCGAGCCATTGCTCCATACGCTCGCGGACGTTGCGCATCGAACGCAGCACGGGCATGCGAGTGCCATCTTCGTTGGCGACGAACGAGCCTGGGTTGAGCAAGAGGTCAAAGCAGTCACCCCAGATATCCGTCTGCCAGTAGCGCTTGAGGCTTTCGCGAATCTTGTACTTCCGACTCTTGCCGATGCCGCCCTGGTCGCATCGCACCGTCTCAATATACTTCCCAAAGAGGAGCGTGTGGATGGTGCCAGCGAGGCCGTGGTAGTCAATTTGCCATGTCCAGGGACGACCTTCCCGCATCTCGGCACAGTCCTGGGCGCTGGTCTTCCAGTCGGCAATGAATTCAACCTCAGGGGTAAAGGCGCGCATGTCGATACCACGGCCAAAGTCGATGAGCACAACACCGCGTGAGGACCATCCGTCGCTACCATCGGGACGCCACAGGCTTCCTAGGGACTGGTCGCTCTGCGCCGCATCAAGCCGGAGGAGGCAGTTGTCAGCCTTCAGGTCACCATGCATGACGCCCTTGGAATGAAGAGCCTCAACCGTGCGTAGCAGCTCAATGGTGAAGAACATGGCCAACTGCTCATCCATTATGCCTGAGGGCTCGGCACGGAAGTAGTTGACTACATCAAGCAGAGTGCCGTGGGGATGGTATGGTAGAAAGAGGAACGCCTCATCTTGATATAGGTGCATTTCGTGGGCAAAGGACAATGATGCTGAGGCACGATGCTGTGGCCCAAGCCGAGTGTGAGCCACACGCATCATGTGGAACTCCCAAGGTGTAGGCGGTGTCTCCATCTTGAGAGCCTCTATTTCGCTGCGATGATTGACAGCAAAGGTTCCTTTGCCCATGGCGGCAACAGCATTCTCATCGTTTTCGTTGGCCTCAGGAGCGGAGTTCTCCACGAGGTAGACAGGGGCAAAAGCACCAGCACCCAGCTCCTTCTTCACCGTGTATGTAGCATTGGTGTCGGGGAAGTCGATGACAATAGGACTGGGTAGAGGGCCTGCTTTGTCAACGCCAGACTTGCTTGCCTTGGTTAAAACCTTTGCGAATTTGCGAATCTCATTGCCACGGTCGTACTTCTCATGGCGGTGATCGTAGAAGCCAAAGTACGACCTCAGGGGAGGCTGCATATTCGTTATGATCTCAGCACGAACCGCCTCATCAACGGGGTTGCACTGAGCTTCCTTGATGATAGGTCCCTTGGGAGGTGGTGGCTTGGAGGGTATCGACTTGCCCAGGGGTCCAACAGACTTTGGAGCCAGCGGTGCTGAGATTTTAGGCGCAGGGCGGGCTTCGCTCACGATCTCACGTAGAGGGCTGCTCATGGGTTCAAGATCTGAGCATTCGTCCTCTTCGTCCTCTTCGTCAATGGGTGTTGTTGTCGCATCACGCTTGCAAGGTGTCTTGAAGTGGTCCATCCTTGCACTCTCCATCGCAACGGACATCTCAGTTCTTTCTGTGATTGGTGTCATGAAAGGGAGTCGGTTGTTAGCCATCTCGGCCGGGTCCCTATACGGCCGAGTTGGTGGATTGTAATCTTCTGGGGGAATAGGAATAAACGATGTCCTGGTGCGAGGGAACTCGTCTGTAACGGGAGTTCCAGCTTCCTCGTCGTACTCGTCGTCATCCTGCTGCCCCGTTTCTTCCTCGAACGATCCGGAGTGCTCACTATCGGGAACACTGTTGCTGACCAAGTCTGATTCGTGTGCCTCACTATTCGTTTCATCATCATTCATTCCTGGAATATGCCTCTGGGTGTCGAAATCAGACCATTCACTCTTCGCATCATCGTTATCGGCCCTAGAATCGTCGGCCTCCTCATCACCAACTTCACTAACATCAACCTGCTTGGTAGTGCAAGTACTTTCACCATCAGAGGAATAGTTGTCATCGCTGTCATAGTTGCCATCATCGCTCTCCTCGGCTTCCTCGCCAGCAGGCTTCAGAGGTGCGTTGAAGATGTCATAGATTTCATCAGTGGCAGCCTTAGTGTGCATTGTCATGGTTGGCTCTGAAGTATTCTTCTTGCGAAGCTTTGGCCTAGAAGGTGAGTCGAGCTTTGCTTTGACTGTAGATTTCGTTAGAAGTGCAAGGCTGTCAGTCACATTTGCTGTACTCACTGATCTGGGTCTCGTTGACCTCAATGACCTTCTTCTTCTTGCCTCCTCGAGGCACGCGGGGCTGCTCCATGACAGCACCATTCTCATCATATTGAACGCGATCTTGATGGATGACCAACTTCTCGCCAACTCCCTTGCTGATTTCTTCAATTTCTCTAAGAGGGACGACGGGCTCAGGGACGAGGTTCTCATCAATGGACTCATCCTCCCAACTACAATCAAGCCAGCCTCTGTTGGCGGCCATGATCTCCTCGAAGCTGAGCTCAGTACCTTGCTCCTCCGGAGTGGGATAGATGACTGCTAGATCAACATAGACGCGTTCCTTTTTTCCTGTCTGGGGATGAACGGAAATTTGGCACTTGGATGGAACAACAACAATGTTCTGTATTTGTGAAAGAGACTATTACATAAACGCCGATATACCCATCATTAGTTCTAGGATCATTAATATTTGGGCGATTTGGTGAAAAGAGAGAGGAGCTTACCGGATCCCTGAACACCGCCATCTTTGGCGCGGCACTTTTCTTCCCACCTGCCTTGAGGGTCTCGCCAGCCCAGGGCTTCGCTTCCACTACATTTTCCTTCTTTCGATCATCAAGAGAACCGATTGTGTCCCAACCCTTGGAACTGGGGGGCCGCGTGGACATGGCGGGCGGTTTCGCGTCGGCGTCGGAGAAGATGGCGAGCTTTGACTTGGCTGGCTTTGAGCCACTAGCTCCGCTCGCTGGTCGAGGTGCTTGAGGGTCTGCTGGTCTTGCGGCGGCACCAAAGGGGTTCATCTTGGATGCTAGGGCAGGTCGGACGGTGGGCAGAGCAGGGGACGAGGGCTCATCCATGACCTCTGGCTGTTGTGCGACACGCTCCTCAAACTCCTTGAATTTGCGTAGGAGGCGCTGTACGGGTCGGGCCTCGCGCTCGATACCCAGCTTGTAAACCTCTTCCGCCTGGGCCCATCGAGAGGCACCCTCTAGCCAGGCGGCATACTCCTCATAGTAGAGAGCCAGAGTCTCACCGATACCGTGTCGAGAGAGGAACATGTACGTCTCGCGCGGGGCATCGGAGAAAAAGTGGATATAGTGCAGCCATATCTTCAGGTATCGGGGGTCGTTCTTGTATTGGGGCGCACCGATGAAGGCCTTGGTGGCTCGCTCGAGCAGAATGTGAAGTTGTGACTGAGGGGTCGCCTGTGCTGAAGGGTATGCGTCCAGCGTCCAGCGCACGTATCGGTCAAAGACGTCAAGCGGGTCGTCTGACTCTGCAATGTTCTCTAGCTCGGCCTCATATTCGGCACGAATGCAGTCGTTGACATTGCGAGTGTCGGACGGGGTTGGGGTTGCAAGTGGTTGAAGGGGTTGAAGGGGAGAGGAGGCATACAGTTGTGCCAACTTCTTGGCGGAACGGCCACCAGGCAGAGACTGGATGTTCTCCTTCTGCCCCTCGATCAAGTCGAAGTCAATCAAATCGTCTGAAGCTGCCATGATGTGTTAGTACTCGCGTCGACGGAGAAGTATTCGCTTCTCAACTGCGTATGCCGAAATCGCGGTCGTGTCGTGTTGTCGAGGTGGGATTGACTCGTGGGGGGGAAATATTATAGTGCACAATTGTTGATTAGTTCCCAATTTTGGCTGTTGCCCGTGACAACAACGCCACGTGTGGCTACAGGGAAATGCTAGCCACACCAACCCCGCGCCCACGCCAGTTGTCGCTAACTCAGGGGAAATGTATCAACTACATGGTGTTCTGATGTCCGGTTTAATACATATTGGCTTCTCAAAGCGATCAGCATAGTGTTTTGAAGCCTGGAATCAGTTATTTTGATATCAAGTTGGTTCTGTAAATCGTTTTGACTGACAAAGGGTCGCTCTTGACAGTGGGGAGAATCCCCACATTACAACGTCACTCTGTTTATATTACAACTGGGTCCAAACATTATGCATACTACAATGGCAGAATTCAGGTTGATGTTAGGCATGTGATTGAAATTTTTGGCTCGCTAGCTATTGCCCCGAAGATTGTGAATGCTGGTATTTGTCATCATTCAAAGCGCTTGGTGGGGTTTCCGGCATGGCGTTTCTGCTTGTTTCCTCTGAATGGTGTATCAGAGCTTACAACAGCTGCCTTTCACTGTCTACAATACAGTCATTGAATAACAGTCAGTTCCATACTTAGCGGCATGAGAGTCCTATAAAAAGGCCACACATATGAGCATTTCCAGTTAAAATAAAAAGAATGCTTTAATACGAATATTTAACCAAAGCCAATCTCTGACATCATTTATTTAGAACTGTGTTTTGCTTGAGATGTACTCATTTCTAGGCTTAGCATAGTGTAGTGACCACGATAGAGAAGTACATTTATTACAATCATTTAACGGTTGGATTGTACATGTTGCTCTATAAAACATCTCTAGGAAATCTATTTCCCAATTATGGTCATGTACCACGTCTAATATCTTCCATAAATGCCATCATGCATGTGCATGTGAACCCGTATACATATATGTCTTGGTGTCTTCTATTCGTCTTAGTTTGATTGATCCTATTCTTATCTCATGGAATCGTGGCCTTTGTTACGTCTATGCGATTTTGGGCATCATCTATCATCGCCACTGGTTAGCATTGCCGCCTTGCATAAAGTAGAATAGGTATTAGGTTGGACTCACTGCCGCGTATTTAGGTGAGATGAACAATGCAGTAGCCTCCGCAAAAATGGTGGGTTCCTCGCCGGGTTGTGCCAGCGACTCAATGTGACCTGTGACCCAGGCCTTACGGCCTTCGACCTTGGTCGTTGTGGCTCGCAGTACCAGGTAGCTGTTTGCAGGTGTAGGCTTACGGTAATTGATGTTGAGGTTAGCAGTCACAGCAATGTTGTGAGGCAATGCGGCGAAGCAACCACGTGCCAAGCCCTCGTCAAGCATGGTGGCCAGAAAGCCTCCGTGTACGATGCCCGGATGACCGCACACATCTTCGCCCACGTATGTTACGCAAACGATGGACTTGCCACCATCCTCAATCCACGCGTATGGCGGCGTCACCATTTTCCCAGAGCCTGTCAGCGCTCCGGCTGTCAAGCTCTTGCTGCGGTAAGACGCCGGCATCTTCATGTGTGGCCGTGACTCTTTGTACTTTGCATCCGCCCGCAACTGTGCCACCAGCGGGTGGTTGTTGATCGTCTCATCGACTAGTCGGGCCTCGTCGTCGGTCGGAACGAATCGCTTCAGGCTCTCTTCATCGGAGAAGAAGCCCATGCCACTCTGCTGCATCGTGCGCCAGGTGCCCACGGCACCGACCGTGACGCCAGCAATGCCGATGAGCACCTTGGAAGCCAACTGCCGAGAGCCGTTGCCTAGAAAGAGATATTGTCAGCGAGCGCGCCGTGTAAGTGCTGACGGGCTCGATCTGCTTACCCTGTGTTTGCGATTGCGCAGCATAACCCCGGAGCTGGCCACCGCGGGCCAGTCGCTGGGCTACCCGACCAATCTGACGGCCTCCGCGACCAATTTGCTGAGCAAACATGGTGAGTGTAGTGGGTGGAGCGTTTACAATTCCAAGTTCAAATGCCGGATCTGATGAAAGACGGGCCCTTGAAACGCCCCCGATTCTAGATTAGATTTATTGGAGCTACCGCGGCAATCCCGACCCGCATTGTTGAATGGATTTCGGCCACTTATGCACTTATCGGGCACCGTTGCCCAAGCTTTGCCTCGGCTGTCTATATTCGGCTTATCGATTCTGGTACCAAGGTACTCGTAAAAATGAGGCGTGGGAGGGAAAAGCCATCCAAGAACCATTATGGGCGGGTATTGTCAAATCGCGCAAGCATCCTGATTTTAAGAACGGTTGGTTTGTATGTTCGGTCGAATGTGGGAATGATCATCTGCAACTTAAGCGTGGCTGGCTTTGGACCCTTCCACAACTTGCTCCTGACATGGCTGCGTGACAGTTCTTCTGCTGGGCTTGATACTCGTGCGCATCAACCCCTTGTTCTATGTAATTCACATGTTGGACACGAATGCGGGTTGCGCTATGTCTACTTGCCTGATGCAGTACCTAGTGGGGGTACCTCGGGGTCCGATGGTCTCTTTATATAGATTCTCGGCGGATGGCGGAGAATGAGATGTACCGATTTAAAATAAAATAAAATACGATAAACATATCCCGATTTAGTGCCTTGAAATGCCGACGTCACATATTTATTTCCATTCTTATTTTTTACTGTACTTTCGCTGGAAGGACACTCACTGTATTTGGCCTGAACCACAGCGGTTTCGCATTTGTAACTTCGTTAATTGTTGCATCGGTTTCGGATTCACAGGTCAGTTGATGACTTGTACGTCCATTCCCCGTTCCTCTCCTAGTAGACGATGAATACACACAATACCAATGATTTCTTACACACCGTATTTTGCCGCACGAAAGTCCCATGCAGCATACCCCCGAGGTTTGACGATCTACAGGCCAATAAGCTCCAGCCAAAGAAACCCTGTCCAATCAGGCCCCCTTTGTAGGAGTAGTCCATTTGTGACCGTTACGACAAGCCATCTGCATGAAGCAAGACCCCTCTCCATATTACAAGGCCACTCGCGTAGCAGCTCGCGCCAGCCAACCAGCAGCGTTTCGCCTATGGATGGCTTCCACAGCATGACGGGGGCTGACATCATGCTTCAATCTGCGACATGGGCCTTGTTGCTGGTTTAAATAGAGCTTCAACGACATCCATTGTTGACATCACCATCGCCATCTACCAACCTTTAAAACAAACCAAATGGTATTTCCCCTGCGCTTGAAGCTGCCAGAGAATCATATTGACAAGGGGCGCTGTATCTAGGCCACTGCTGAGACTGTCGACTTGGGCCCCGCCCACCCTCCCAAGGAGGACGCCATCAGCGCCTTTTCTGTGGTCCTTCCGGACCTCAAGAAGAAGCTTGTTCATCTTCGCCATGAGTACAACAGTATGGAAGACCAGTTACCCATTACAGCTTCCTGAAGCTAACGCGTTCCACCCTATAGAGCACGAGCCTGAATATTTTGCTGCCGTGGTATGCACTATCCCCCACCTTCCTCACCATCATCTGTTCGGTACATCATACTAATCTCCATGACCAAATAAAGGAGAACATCAGCGACCATGAGCTAGCCGGTTTTGATGTTGACAACATCGAAGCCATCCGTGTTGGCCAGACCGCATATGGCGTCCACCTCTTTGCCAAGATTCGCATCCCCGCCCTGCCAGACGACGGCCCGGCTTACATCCACGTTCGCATCTTCACTACTGGTACCGACGAATCCTCCGAGTTGCATAGCATTCACACGGAGGAGAAGGAGTACCCAGACGGTGACAAGAAGTACCGTGCCATATTCACAAAGGACGATGAGCTCGAATGGTTCAACACTTAGCTTGGGAAACGGAATACAAGAAAAAGACAATTTTAGGTCTTTCATTCTCACAGTGCTGCGCAAATGCGCGCACAAACTTTTTGATGACTTGCCTGTACCTGTAGTGGGTGTCCGTACCTGAATTGAAAAAAGAAAAAAAATTATATGCCTGCTTTTTACATGTCCTCTTCTCCTGCCAGGAGTTCCGCGTAGTCGTCGATGGATGCAAACATGGGGAGTTCCTTGAGCTGCTTGCGCCTTGACTTCGACTTGCTCTTGCTGCTCTCGGCCTCCTTGACTTCAAATCCTTCCTCATCCTCAGCGAGCACGGCGCCTCCCTCTTCATCATCATCATCATCGAAACCCTCGATATCGACGCTCATGTCATCATCGTCCAGATCACTCTCTAGATCCAAATCAGGCTCTGATCCATCTGAGGCCATGTCATCCTCGTCGAGATCGTCAAAGCCAAGATCGGAACCATCAGCATCAGGATCAACGCCGGGCTGGGCCGCAACGAGGGCCTTCCAGATCTCATCTTCTTGCTCATCCTCCTCTTCCTTATCGCCAGCAGCTGCCTTCTTCTTCGTGTCTTTGCCATCTTTGTCGACTTGCTGGAAGTACTCGTGGAAGAAGACGTCTTCGGCTGCCACATCCTGGGACTTCTTCTTCCAGAATGCGGCAGAGTTGACTGATGGTGTCGACGCACCAGGTCCCTTGCTTCCAAGCCAGATATCGCCAAGATCCTTGCTTGCGCGGAGCGGTTGCATGATGGACACACCCTTGGAGGCGTCGGCTGCCTTGGGGTTTCGGTAGACAAACTTGTCCAAGAAGCGGATCAGAGAATGGCTATCGAGGTCGGGCTTCTGAGCCTTCTCCTTGTGTACAATCAAATTAGATGCGAAGACATTGACTGAAGGATGGTAATGTCCTTGTAGGGGAATCTGTCTTTTATTAGCCTCTGACACGTGCAGATCTAGGTTATGTCACTTACCACTTCCCACAAACAGCTTCGGCTGGCATTGCTGTGCTCGGGATCTCTCTTTTTGCCATCATAAACAGGGCGGTCGCCCTCGGCATCATCATCAAATATCGACTCTTCAGGCTCATCCACCAAGGTTGCAAGATCGGGGAATGTTTCACGCAGATGCGAAATAACATAGAGAAGACCGCAAACGAATGGAGGTTGGTGGAGGCCTGATACTTGAAGCATTCGCTTTGTAAAGGCCTTTACTCGTCGTGTATCGATATCGTTCTTGAGTGCACGAAGGAGTAGATTCAGGTAGAGGGCCTGCTTTGACGAGGTCACCAGCCGAGGGTCCAGTAGGGATTCGTATAGAGTTCTGTAGAATCTATCGTTTGCCAGATTTTTGGATGATGAGATCTGCTGAATTAGAAGGAGGGCCTGGATACCGGTGTTAAAGTTCGTCGAGTGAGCAATCTTGAACAGTGTGTTGAGATGAGCGTCCATCCTAAAAAAAGTTAGCTCACTGGCATCCGGTGAACATTATATGCATAGAACACGTACACATCCTCGTTACCGACCATGAATGGCGCGGCTCGGTTAACACCAGTCAAGATAGCTGACACGAGTTTGTCTGCCGCCTCAGTCTCGGGCTCCGAAGGGGCAGGGGCGGATGGCTTGCCACCACGAGGGCGTCTCGACTTTTTACTGGTATCCTTCTTCTCACTCGGATCCGTCGAATCCAATTCTGTCGCGATGCCGAGCTTTCCAGTTTTAAGAATGATAGTAAAAAGATCAAAGTAGATTCGCATCAGCGACTCAGCGACTGATGGCTCCTTGTTGCTGAGAATGGTCTGGTTCAGTGTGTTGATGGCGGAGTACTTTGAGCGATGGTCTTGGGAGGGGTGAAGCAAAATTTCTTGCTCGATCATGCGGATAATGATTGGCTTCATTCCAGGGTGCGAATTTTGGAGTTGAAGCAGAAGATATGATGCGCGGGAAGAAATTTTGCGGTCTCGATCGCCGAGCTTGTGAACCAACAATCGGAGCAAATTTGACTCTTGCTCGGGCTTTTCCTTGAGTAGCCCGTAGACGAAATCGAGAGCTCGAGTACGCGAGTATTCAATCTCGTCGGAGCACCAGTTCTCAAGTAGCTGAATGATGCGGAAATAAGTGTCCTTAAGCCAATCTTCATAAGCCCAGGCAATCAAATGCGCAGCAGTGATTTTCCCCGGCAGAGGCTTGCCAGCAGCCCATGTAGTATTGGGGCTCATCTGCAGAGTACCAACTAGGCCAGGCTGAGTGTGGAATGTGCGAAGACGGCGGTCTGAAGGCAACAGCGTGCCGGGGCCCAACAGATCAACGAGGGCGCCAATGGCACCGAGGGCCTGGCCTCTGCTCTTCTTGGAGGCGAGACCCATAAGGGCATCAAAAGCCCGAATGTTGTGAACGGGAGATTCTTGAATTGCGAGTGTCAAAGCAGAAATCTTATCGGTGAGAGTACCAGAAGTCATGATAGTAGACAAGAACTTGTGGGATGAAGAGGCGAATACGCTGGTACGGTACTTGGTGGCATCTTGCTCCATGAGCTCTTTTGCGTGATCCTTTAGGGCCTCAACAGACCATTTGAATGAGTTGGGTCCGTCACTGGATGGCGAAGGTAGTTTGGACAGCTCGGCGGCGTGCCAATCGGCCCTGGGCTCAAAGGCCTAAGTTACTGCGTTAGCAGTCAGAAATGTTTCAAACATGTCAGGGTAACTTACCAAGCCCTTGACTTTGGGAGGAATTGGGTCTTTGATTTTGGGTGTCTCCTTCTCTTCTTCCTCTTCCTCCTCTTCCTCGTCTTCACCCTCACTTTCCGCGTCCTCTTCCTCATCTTCCTCTTCAGCCTCCTCCTCCTCATCACTAGCTTCGTCAACCTGAACGGTATCAAAACCGAGTTGTTTGGAGAGGGCAGCAAGTTCCTCTTTCAACCCCTTGTCGACGGGTGTCTTGGAAGCGTGGGCATAGCTTTCATCCTCAGAGTCGATGTCCTTGATGAGAGCCAGATCGCTTTCATCACCACCTAAGGCTTTGATTTCTTCGAGAAGAGCATCATTGTCGACCTTGGACTTGGACTTGTCAGTGGCAGCTCCCTGTGAATTGCGCTGCCGCTTCTGGTGCTGGTCACTGGCATCTTTGGTTGGCGGCTGCTTGCGCTTCGAACTCAAGTTCTGGTCAATTTTTGCCGTGAGCTGATCCAGAGCGCTGTTATCAAACGGCCGGCCATCATTAGAGCGCCGGGGGCCTTTGCCCTTCTTGGTAGGCTTGGCCATCTCGATGAATCCGCGTAGGGTGAGGAAATCTCAATTGGAAATTCTCAGTGAGAAGCGTCCCAGAACTTTTTTTTTGGACGGCGCAAAATTCTAGATAAGCCGATAAGCCCCACTGTTTTCGCGTTTGTCGCGTTTAAGCTGCGCTAGTGTTCACCGCGGCTGACTTTCGGAGCTCCACCAAACTTTAGCAACTGGCGATTCATTCATCCAGCTGGAGGCGGATACTTGCCATTGTCTGATCTTGCGGCCGCCGGCACCGTGCAAAACCGGGACTTAAATTAGGTATAAAATAATACCTTACATCACACTAAATGCTTCCATCAAGGCTGGTTCGCTTCGGAAGCGGTGTGCCGCGAAGGAGCCAGCTCGCTATTCAGCTCCGAGGTTTCACAGTCTCCAGCGTTGCTCGGTCTAGTCTTCCTCGCTCAACCTTGTCGACAACTTGGGTGCCGACTGGTGGGATTACAGCAAATGAAGATGAGTGTAAGAATGGACAAATTTTACATTTCCACTTTTTTTCCCGACCCAATATTTGAGCTGATTGAGAATTCTAAGTTGGCCACGGAAAGCTCATCCGAGCTGGCTTTTTGCGTCAAGTACGTCAGCGTCCAATTTCGTAATGGCAGAATATGTTAACATAAAATCAGGGACACTCGGGGATTTTCCAACTACTCCCATTAGGACTTAGAGTGCAAGACAAAATCGAGAAGCTCGTCGACAAGCACATGGGATCAATTGGTGCGTACCTCGAGTCAATTTTCCCATGCTTGTGCTGACATGAACCCTCAAGGGGCATCTAAACTATCCCTTTCTACCATTTCATCAGAAGAACTTTGGAGAAAGAGTGGCCGTCTAGATCTTGTTGCACCTGAAGTATGCCCTATACTGTGGTTGAATTGACTCACGCTGACTTGTTAGCTTTTTCGACTTTCTGACCGCAAGGAGGTCCCTCTTATTCTATCTCCAACTCATGAGGAAGAGATCACTACGCTTGTTGCCAGCACCCTCAAATCGTACAAAGATTTGCCGATCAGGCTATATCAGATTAGTTCGACACCCACTTTCCTGGCACCTATTGTCTTATACTAAATAATGCCTACCCTAGCACGAAAATACAGGGACGAACGCCGCCCTCGCCATGGCTTACTACGTTCTAGAGAATTTCTTATGAAAGATCTCTATACGTTTGACCTAACAGTTGGGGCTGCCATCGACACCTATAAAGAAGTGTCAGCCGCATACCAGGCTTTCTTCTCTGAACTCAAACTACCTTTTATCGTAGCCGAGGCCAGCTCAGGAGATATGGGTGGCGACCTGAGCCACGAATATCACCTACCGAGTGCTGTTGGTGAGGATACTGTCGTAAAGTGCAGCAGTTGTGGATATTCCGCCAATGATGAAGTTGCGACCGCAAAGCTGCCTGCTAAACTTGAGGGTATAATCACCAAGAAATCGGAAATACGTGCATGGCGTGGTATTTCAAAGGACAGGAAGACGCTCATCAATGCTTGGATTCCTCAGTCTGAGGGTAATGAGATCAACCTCCATGCCCTTAAGTCTATCATCCCCGAATTGGATACGGCAATCGATAACCCAATGCCGTTCTGGGAAGAAACTCTGCAGAGCGGCCAAACCAATGTCATCAATGTTATTGACACTCGTATTGCCTCCTCCTTTGAAACACTAAAACAACGGCTGCCTTTGTTGCCATGGGGAATGAAGGATAAAGGAGCCGAACATTCTTTCATCGACTGCACAGAGGCGGGTGTCGGACTCAACCTTGTGCGTATCGCAGACGGTGATGGGTGTCCGAAGTGCGAGGATGGTACTCTCAAGTTTCATCGAGCTCTGGAGGTGGGCCACACATTCCACCTGGGAACTCGATATTCCGTGCCTCTGGAAGCATGTGTGACGATTCCACAAGCAGGCCTTCCAGAGGCTGCTAGTGAGGGACTGGTACCAGGAAGCCGAACCCCAGTGCAAATGGGGTGTCATGGCGTGGGTGTTTCTCGCATTTTTGGTGCTGTGGCGGAAGTCTTGGCCGACGAAAAAGGGCTTAATTGGCCAAGGGCCATTGCTCCTTTTGAGGTGGCATTGATTGCTACATCAGGGCTGGAGCAAGAATCCTTGGATCTCTACGATACCTTGGCTGGCCGAAATGGCTCCGGCGCCGGGTTTGATGTTGTCCTTGATGATCGCAAGCAGTCTTTTGGCTGGAAAATGAAGGATGCTGACTTGGTCGGCTACCCTGTCGTTGTTATCATGGGAAAATCATGGAAAGAAAGTGGAACATGCGAAGTCCAGTGCAGGAGACTTTCTGTTAAGGAGAACGTTTCCGTTGATGCGCTGCCTAAGTTTGTATCAGATTTGTTGGATAAGCTATGATAGATCAGGCGCCGGCTCACTCCCCACGTGTATTATATTCAGGCAATTATTGTCCTTTGTAAAAATAAATAGATACACAAACACCCCCAAAATAGTAAATTTCTTCGTGTAAAGCGTTTTGCGGTTCGCTTCTTTTAGTTGGCTGCTGAAGCTGCGTTGTGGTGGAAACGGCCCCGTTACTAGAATTCTGCAACCCCACGTCATAATATTCACGAAGCGAAATGTTGGAGGGGATCACGGCCAGCGACCACCTTCGACAATCCTGAGCGGGCGCCTCGACAAACGCAATCATGGCAGGCAAACAGGAGATGAGTGAGCATTCGCGATGACTCTGAAAAACCCAAGGTTCTTTTTTTATGCTGACAACTTTCTCCCTCACAGTCAACCTCGACACGCTCGAGCCCCAGCAACTCGCGCAGGTCAAGAAGCAGCTTGATGAAGAGCTTGAACACTTGACATCGTCCTTTTCTCAGCTTCACGGCGCCCAGAGCAAATTCAGAGACTGCCTGCGATGTGTACAGAGCCGATCCGCCGCCAAAGAAGGTACATACCTCCCGATATGACCCAAACCGAGGCCGAGACGAACGACCGCGGCGCAGAGGAGACGAATATCTGACATGCCCTAGGCTCCAACTCGGTGCTGGTCCCGCTGACCAACTCCCTGTATGTCCGAGGAGAACTTTCCGACACTGAAACTGTTTTGGTGGACGTTGGCACTGGCTTTTTGGTGGAAAAGGTCAGATCTTCGTGTTGACATGGCCAACTGCTTGCTAACCAGCTTGCAGAAACTAAAGGCTGCTGAGAAATTCTACGAGAACAAGGTGGAGGAGCTTACCAACAATTTGAAAGATCTCGAAGCTATCGTACAAAGAAAACAGAACAACGCACGGATGATTGAAGAAGGTATGTTCTGTCCCAGCCCTTTTCCTTATGACCGCCCCCACTAATCATGTTGACTAGTTCTGAGATCGAAGATCATGGCTGCCCAGGGGCAACAATCTGCACCACAGGCGGCTTAAGAAAGAATTAAATTATAGAGGTGCGGATTGGAAGTGAAGAGCAACAATACCTCGGGATAAATCGAAGAAATGAAGAAATATGAACCAAAAATTAAAGTAAAAATCTAGATCCAGGCCCGGAAAATGCAACAATCAGCGATTCTCGACTGTGGATGGTATGTTGCACTGCAGCCTAAAGCTTATCCTGACTTCTAAAAGTCGCAAAACCCATCGAGTTCCTGAAGTAGCACGTCAATGAATATGTATGGCTCTGCTATTCATCTCAGTAAAAACGATGATTTACCGCTGTCGCCCGCTGCCAGCTGACCGGACAGTGTTTGCCGTTGCACAAAATATGTAAGTTGCCTTTGAAAACAGACGGCTGCACAGTTACACAGCAAAGTGCTTGCTTCCTGCCGTGAATCACGGGTACTCAGCGTAGTCGGCGCCTGCCTTTGTGTTTGCTCCCATAAATAGCCCTGCCACCCACTCCTCGAAGTTTCTCTCATTTTCCTTCTTCAATCTACAAAGAACCATCCTAGAACCTCTCCTCTAAACTGACGTTGTCCCATTCATCCACAATGCGGCGAGCTTCGAAGCGTGGGAATCACCATTCCCAACGAGGCCGCGGTGGTTTCACAACCAGGGCGAGCGCACCGAGACCAGCCACTAGAGAACCTGCGGTGAAAAATCCCTCCCCTGAAAAAACAACTACTAGATTGCATGGCAAAGACCACTTTGCAAAGTCAGAGGCGATGGGAACTGCAAAATCGATGATGGATTCGGCCCGTCAAAGAGTTCGCCGAGCCGAGGACGAGGAGTTTCTGGGGCCACCGTCTTCAAATTCTGATTTAATCGAGGTAAGACCAAAGACATGGCAAATTAAACTAAGGGAAAAGGGATCGTCTCTGACTGTGGAGGCAGTGTCGCCTTGTCCTCCCTGGGATGCATATGTTACCTGCTGGTTTAGATGAACCTGGTGCCCTCGATGATATTCGGAAAATCTACAAGGTCTACATCACCAATGCGAAACCCAATGTTCTTAGCATCAGAGCAAATAACATAAATCGGCTACAACAAGCACTCGGCGCTATCAATTGGGCAATCCACGACATGCGTCTCTCAAACGAACACCCGCCTACCCAGTTCTTTGTCCAAGAATCCATTGACGGAGGGAAGAACAGCAAAGTCAAGGTCGATATCGGTTCCCGACCTTTCTCTACCTCAAGGAGCCTTGCGGTGGGAGGGAATCTATCCGCCATGGATGCTCATATGCCACGACTCACAACTGATCTGGTCTCTTCAGCGGACACACTCATGTCTCTCAACAAAAATATGGAGATGAGGGTGAGCTTTGGGCAAATCAATATTCGTTCCAGAAACACCCGTGGCCGAGATGAGATTCCTTATAACGAGTTTGTGAATATGATGAATTTGTACTCCCACCGCGGAGGCGCTGGCCTTGAGACTAGGTAATGTTGTCTCCCTTCCTAATTTCTTGACCTTTACCTGACTTTGGATAGGCTTTCAGACATCGAAAAGGCGGAACAAGTTCTTCAATTTCTTGTCAATCCGGGACGAGATATCTGTACTGGGAATCATAGTATCACCCGGAGCTACAAGATCACCATGGCTGTCAAAGGACAAGAAGTCAAAGCCATGGCCGCAACACCTGTCGGTAGACGGCTTCAGCTATCCATGGTTCATGCTGTCAAGCCAGAGACCTGGGCGCGTCTGAATTGGACGGTAGCCGCTCCCGACATGTAAGTTCCGGGTCACCTGTTTTCTCGTCAGGTAACTGACTATTCCTTCAAGGCAATATGACTGGAAGTTGCAGATAGATGCGTGGGATGATGTGGGCACCCCAGAAGGCTTTGGGGATCTCCACCAGAAGCTCCAACTCACTGTTGATGAGGACCCAGCCAGAGTTCTCCGCACCCCAAAACTTAACACACAGAAGTTTAGCGCGCTACAAACCCAGATTGATCAACTGAAGGTCAAGACATCTGTCGTTGTTCCGTATAAGGCATCGCCTTACGTCATTGAGGTCAGCGTCACAGAAACGTGGAAAGGAGTCAACGCGGCGGATAAACCAGAGGTGACTTGGGGCGTTGAGTTCTACGCAAGCCACTGGGACCAAGCGATCAACCGAGCGAACGGATACGGACGCCGCAAGGATTGGGGCCAAGATTATAAAGACATCTGGCCGGGTGATGAACCAAGTTTTGAGGTTAGATTCAGAGAGTTCATACGTACCATTTTGCAGGTCCAAGCGCTCTTGGAAGAGGCACATGTCTACATGGACTCGCCCCTGAGGGCTGACTGAAGGCGTGGAATTTGATAGAGAATAGCTGATTGAACGCTTTGTTGATCCTTCTTTCATAATGAATATTCAGATGCATTATTTCGGTCTAAATACAATTAAGAATAAATTTGGTTTCATAGAGGGCAGGTCCTTTTTTAATATTATGTTGCTGGGAATGTTTTGAGTGACCTAAGGTAATAATAACGGCTCTTTTATGATTCGTAGCTTCTTGTTTCCCTGTTGTCATGGCACCACATAGACTTCACCTTTCTCTGGAAACCGTGGGTCAAGAACAATCGGTGCACCTCTTTGTGATACTTAAAAAAAAATGTTAATAAGGCTATGGCAAAGCACATGATAAAATTTTGTGCATATCTTGTTCGTTCATTAAGCTTCTAGTATAGTCATGACCCCGATAGATAGAACTATCGCCTAAGTGCATACAGCCTGGCAACCAGACTGGACTTGGACGGCGCGTCTTCCAGACGCGTAAATTGCAAACTGCCATCAAGAATCAACGATACCTCATGGCACCTAATCCTGCAGTGGCGAAGGCCGCCGAGGCCCAGAGAAGGCGCAACCGAGGCCCGGCGGGTGGTTCTAGGGACGAATCCGAAGACGAACTTAACGATGTGCAGTGGGAATGGATCTACGACACAACCACCAAGCCCGAAGACCACGAAGACGAGCCCCAGAGTGATCGAAAGCGCGGAAAGGAGGCGGGTGACAAGATTGTGGCCGCCCGGGTAGGGAAGTTTGAATGCCGCGTGGGAGACTGCGTCATGCTCAAGGCAGATGGGTCCAACGACGCCTGGGTGGCCTTGATCTGTGAATTCATCGAGGAGGACGATGATGGCGAGATGGCGGCCAATTTCATGTGGTTTTCCACTGAAAAGGAAATCCGAAACAAGGAAAAGAAGAGAGCCGATTTTCACTGGGTAATTGGCTTGCGCAAACACTTGTTGGTGGGAATGCATTGGCTGACCTCTTTTACAGAACGAGCTCTACGTCTCACCTACTTGGGATGTCAATCCCCTGGCATCGATTAATGGCAAAGCGAAAATCACATCCCTCGACGCCTTTCGCGCCAAATACCCGCAAGACCGAATTCCCAAACAGTCGCCCGACTATGGTAGGACCTTTGTCTGTCGCCGGGGCTGTAATACACGAACGGCTACATACACCGACGAGTTCGTCTGGGAGGAACTCTACCGCGGCGAGGAGGACATATTCTCCCTGATTGAATTTGTCCAGAACGGAACCAAGCAGACCCGTCGCAAGAGGAAGGCTCGAAGCCCACCCCCTGAAGATGATACCTATCACCCTCCACCCCCTCAAACACCCACCAAGACTGGCCGTGGGTCAGTAGCGGCTACACCTCAGTCGCGGCGAAGCCAGGCTGAGCCTGGATCCCGAACAAAGAGGTTAGTAGATCGCGGACTTCAAAACATGTCATTATTTACTAAACATTATATGCAGGAGCACGAGCAAGAGACTCGAGTTTACCCCATTGGCAACCCGCACACTTTCAGCCAACTACGTCGAATCCTCGCCATTTCAGATAGCCCGCTCTCGACTTCACGTTTCATCCGTCCCAACCAGTCTTCCGTGCCGAGAAGGCGAGTTCTCGCTGGTTTATTCTCATCTTGAAGCCGCCATTACTGAGGGCACCGGCAATTGCATCTACATCTCTGGCACACCTGGAACCGGCAAGACGGCGACCGTGCGAGAAGTCATTGCACGACTGGAGGAGTCTGTTAACCATGATGAACTCGACGACTTCATCTTTGTTGAGATCAACGGCATGAAGATCACAGACCCACACCAGTCGTACACGCTGCTCTGGGAGGCGCTCAAGGGCGAGCGGGCAAGTCCTGCGCAGGCACTCGAGCTTCTCGAGCGGGAGTTTAGCAACCCCAGTCCACGACGTATCCCCTGTGTCGTGCTGATGGATGAGCTTGATCAGCTGGTCACCAAAAACCAGGCTGTCATGTACAACTTCTTCAACTGGCCGACCTTGCGACACAGTCGTTTGATTGTGCTTGCCGTCGCCAACACCATGGATCTGCCGGAGCGAACGCTGAGTAACAAGATCAGCAGTCGTTTAGGTAACTTTGCAAACCACTCTCCATGTCACAATGCGTCTTGCTAATCACTTTTATTAGGTCTCACACGCATCACGTTCCCTGGTTACAACCACGAGCAGCTGATGAAGATTATTCAGTCACGTCTGGAAGGAGTTCCTGGCAAGATTGTGGACCCGGATGCTATTCAATTCGCTAGTCGAAAGGTGGCGGCCGTTAGCGGAGATGCCCGCAGAGCCCTCGACATCTGTCGTCGAGCTGTTGAGCTTGCCGAGGCTGACGCCGACTTATCTGGTGATCCAACCACGCCGAGCAAGAGGGATCGCCTGGCCGAGGCCAGAGGTCTGCCACGCAGCGTAGGTCGAGTCACTATTGCTACTATCAAGAAGGCCATTAACGAGGCCACTACCAATCCCATCCAACAACACCTCCGAAACCTCCCTCTCATATCGAAACTCCTCGTGGCAGCCCTGGTGCTCCGGACCCGACGAGCAGGTTTGGCCGAGACCACTTTTGGTGAGACGCTGGAGGAGATGCACCGAGCTTGCCTCCAAGTTCCGGCTACATACCCCGGCATGGCACAGCTGCTCAACAGCGGCCTGAAGGGAACCCAGACCACGGGACACCGCCCGATGCGGAGGCCCGGCCAAATTCACACGGCAGCTCTTGAATTGGTGGCTGCTGGCCTCATCAACCTGGAGGCCCAGCGCGCAGACAGGTCAAGCAAGCTGCGGTTGGCCATTGCAGACGATGAAGTGAAGATGGCTCTCCGCGACGACGGAGATCTTAGAGCCTTGGGTATCAGTGTATGATGTACATATGTAATAATAGAAAGCCCCCATAGAGGCAGCGTTTTTAGTTAGCAATGGAGATGGCGCGATCCGGAACATTACGATTAATAGATTTTTTTTCAACCTCTCACCCGCCATGTTCTAAAACTTTCGGTGCGCTAGAGTGGGCTTCCATTCCAAGGGATGTGTCTCTTCAGTTGCGGTTTCATCCTGCTTCCAGATTTTGACTTAAAAAAATACCATGTTAGCATACGGTATACTAGGATGCTGTCGGGACGCTTGGAGACTCACTTGTCTTGTCGGCCTCACCGCAAATGAGACGAAGGCCAGAGCGATCAAATGTTGAGCTCATGATTCCAGCCTCGGCGTCTAGAGAACCAGGCTGGGCGGTGGTGTCGAGGGCTTGGAATCGGTGACCAGTCTTCCAGTCCCAGAAGCTCATGGAGCCGTTGTCGCCTATGATGAGGTTTGTTAGTATCGTTTGGAATGATTTGGGTGTGTGTGTGTGTGTGTGTGTGGGATTGGTTTCATACCTCCAGTGAAGAAGACGTTCTGCTCATTGACGCTCATGGTGTTAATGATAGCATTGTGGCCCTCAAAGTTCTGCATAAAGGCACCTTCGGGGCACTTCCACTGCTTGACACTTCCCGTGCTGCCACTGGCAAATGTGAACTCGCTCGGGTGGGTGGCCAGGGCGCGGACGCCCTTCTTGTGGTGTGTGAGGGTACCCATGGTCTTGCCTGCGGCCAGATCCCACAGTCGAACAGTAGAGTCGAGCGAGCCGGTGATGACCTGGGGATCGGCCTCCTGGCAGACGAGATCGGAGACGGTCTGCGTGTGTCCCGACAGGACGTGGATGTTGCTGCGGGTACGCATGTCCCAGACACGGGCGGCACCGTCTCGGCCACCGGTGACGAGGACATCGAGAGTTGGGTGCAGGGAGAGGGTGTACACGCCGCTCAGGTGGCCGTGGTAGTGGCGGATGACCTTGTTCGTCTCGAGATCCCAGCACTTGACCATCTTGTCCTCACCGCAGGAGAACAGGTACGGGTGGCGAGGCGACACAGCAAGGCCACGCACCGTGCTGATGTGGCCGGTGAGGGTCAACCTCAGCGAACCAGTCGCCAGGTCCCAGATCTTGATGGTTCGGTCGCCAGCACCGCTAGCAAACCACTTGTTGCCTGGCTCAACAGCCAGACTGCGCACCCAACCCAGATGGCCAGAGATGACCCTCATCAGCTTCCACGGCGCGTGCCACTCCGGCTTGGGCTGGTGGAAGGTGGGACCGCCTCTCGTGGTCAGCGTCATGTTCTGCTGCTCACCACCAGCGCTGGCGGCCGACGGCGACGCCTTGGAGCCCGGTCCAGCCTCAAGCAGCTTCTGAGCTGGGCGGCCAGGGCCACCGGCGGCCTTGACGAGCTTCTTCCCGGGCTGCTTCGTCGGCAGCTTGGCGGCGATCGAGGGAGGCAGGGTCTGGACGTCGGCGTACTCGTTGCGGAACCGGCGCTTCAGGATGGGGTCTTCGGACGCGTCTTCGAGCTTCTGGCGCTTGGCCTCGGGCGTGTGGGCAAAGAGGCCTCGAGAGGCCGTGGCGTTGCGCGCGGCGAGGGCGCTGAGCTGGAGGGCATCCTGGGGCACCTCTGGGGTCTCCATTGCTGCGGCGGTGGAGAGGGTTTCTTTGGCCGGCGGCGGGTTCGATGAATTGTCGTCGTTGTCGCCGTCGTCGGGGATTGGAAAAGTCGATGCGAGCCTCAAAAGTTGCGACCAAGCAGCTAAAGGCTGTGCAGCCGCGTGTGGCGTTCACACGGCGCGCCACAGTGCTGACAGGGGTATGCATATATCGGCTGTCGATGCTTGGTTACATACCCACCTACGTAAGAAAGCTACCTGCCTGCCAGTCATCGTAGCTTAGGCAAACCGCCGCCGTCATTCTTCGTTTCTTATTCAATATTCAATCGCTTTCTAACATCTTCTAGCACGCATTTACATTTTTCTTCAAAATCAAACACTAGATGGATACCGATAACGATAAATTCCCCCTCCACACTGCAGCTCGCGAAGGGCGGGGTGAGTATCTGTCCCACCATAACCACGCTGCTCTAACACTTGTCTCCAGCGTCGGTTGCGGAGGGCCTGTTGAAGGTTAGAAACAAGAGATAGAATCCGTTTGGTATTATTCAAACACTAATACGTCATATTTTCTCAAAAAAAGACGGACCCAAAACTCTCACAGCGCAAGGACGACGATGGCCGGTACCCCATTCACTGGGCGGCGTCGGCTAACAACTTGGACATTGTGCTTCTGCTCGCCAACCAACGAAGCTTCGATCCAGATGTCCAGGTATTATAAATACCCTCCTTTTCTAAGTTCTATTCTAATACAAGTCTATTTCCTCAGGATGACAGCGGATGGTCGCCTCTCATGATCTCGGCCAGTGTTCCGGACTGCGAACCCGTCCTCAACTTGCTCATTCAAAAGGGAGCTGATGTGAACCAAAAGAGTAAGGAAACATGCTTCGCCGTAACTACCCGCTCCAGATGCAAATACTAATTCTGCTCGCTTTCAGATAATGCCGGACAGGTAATTCTCGTTTTGCCCACTTTGAAATGCCACTAAGCCCGGTGCATAGACTGCTCTCCATTTCGTTGCCTCCAAAAAGAACCTGGACGTTGCCCGCATCCTCATTGAGAATAAGGCCTCCACCCGTGTCCGTGATCGTCGCGGCCAGTATCCCATCCATCGCGCCGCTGCCGTTGGCTCCGTGCCCATCGTTTCCCTCATACTGAAGAACAAGAGCCCGCTCAACCCTGCCGACAATGAAGGATACACACCTCTTCACCACGCCATCGCCGAAGGCCACGGTAAATGTTCCCCCGTCATGCTTTGCCTCTTTTATATTACCAGATCAACATCGCTAACTCTCCACTGCAGGTGACACAGCTGTGGCCCTCCTTAAAGAGGGTGCCGATTTCACGCTCAAGACAGGCGATGAGGAGTTAGCTCTTGACCTTGCCCCTGATAAAGAAGTATGTGCAATTCAAAGAGACAGAAACCTCTCTTTGTTATCTAACCCCCTCTGATCTGCCCCGCCCAAAAAGAAACTCCATCTAACTCTGAACCAAAGGTACGCCAATATGTGATACAGGGCGCCGAGCGGGAGGGAATCGACATGCTGGGGTAGCTAGGAATACAAGTGTAGAAAACCAAAGACCAAAAGAGGAGCCAAAAAAAAAAATTGAACCATCCGCCTTTTAACGCTCCGTGTGCCACTTATTTAATGGTTCTCTCAACCAAATCTCTATACATGGCCTTGACATCCTGAACATCAGCCCTGAGCTCGTCAACAAGCTCGCTCTTTTCGCCCAGCAACTCCAGTGTCGTCTGGTATCTAGAGTTGATGGTTTCCATCTCCGCCTCCAGTTCTGTCACCCTTGTGGTCGCTGACTTTGCGGCTTCTAGGTCTTTCATCAGTCCAACGATGTCGGTCCTTGCCTCATCCCGCTGGCTGCACACTCGTGTCATTTCCTCCTTTGCGGCCACCTTCTCAGCCTCCAATCGGCGGATGGCAGCACTCATCCTCTCAACCAGCTGAACGGATGGACCTGCCCCGGTTGTCGACACGGAAATCATGTCTTGTGCCACATTGCGAGGGGCAGATGAATCTAGGTCATCGTCCCGGTCAGGTGGCGGGGACGAGGCCCGAGGAGACTCACTTAACGGCTCAAACGGCGACAGCGGAGGAGGTGGCATTGCCGATCCCAAGGTGGAAAGTGTGTTGGTTCTCAGAGGAGGTTGGTTAGATAGTCGCCGGGCAAAGAGCATGCCATCGGGTGCGCTGTCAGGGTTACTGCCAGGAGTAGGCACGCGCCGAGGTGGTCGACCTGGAACCGGAAGGCCAACCAAATCAGAGCTATAGGTTCTAGGAACAGAGAGCATTGGTGATTCGGGACGGCTGTGGCCCTTGGACATGGAATCTTCTCCCCACTGCCGCCGATCCGTGTCAACTGCAAAGTTGTTTGAGCGTTGGTGCTTCTCGAGCTCAGCCCGGGCTTGCTCAAGTGCCGTCTCTGTAGTCTTAGATTGGGTACGAAGAGTGGCAAGCTGCTCGCGGCATGTCTCCAACTCCTGCTGTGCGGTTGCGAGCGCAGGAGCAACATCTTGCAATTCATCTTCCAGACGCCGACAACGACTAGCCTATAAAAAAAAATCAGTATTCGTTTTCCAAAAAAAAAAAAAAAAAAAAAAAAAAAGGCCACGGGCCCTACCGAATCACGAGCCTTCTTTCGCATTTCCGACTCGCGTCGCTGGGCTTCGTCTCTCTCCTTTTCGAGATTTGACACTTTTGTCAGTAGTGAAGCCTCGATTCCTTGCCAGTTATCGCTGGCTGAGGCATACTGTGACTGTAGGGTTTCGATCTGCCGAATCAACTTGATCTGAGATTCACCACCTGCACCTGACGATGCCTCTTCAGCCGCTGCCCGCATCGCTTCCAGCTTGCTGTCTGATGCCCGTAGCTCCAACTTCAGCTCCTCTTCCACATTGCGGTTGCGCTCGGTTGCTCTGTCCAGCTTCTCTTGCCAATCCAAGCCATCTAAGCGTGCCTTATCTGATAGCGCCTCGATTTCCTTTCGCAGGTCCGCAATTGTGTCCTCAAGCTCTTTCTGCTTCTGTTGCTCGGCATTGACGGCTTTTTTAAGGGCCTCGCTGCTGGCAAGCTCTGCTTGTTCCGCCTTTGCCTTGGACTCCCGTTCTAGGCGCCGGTAGGCTTCGTCCTTGGCGGCGTTATCCTTCTTCAGGGTATCAATCTCCTTCTGTAGCGCATTGCTGACCTTGCGCACTTCCTCATTCTTCTTCTCCTGCTCCTCGCTGCTGTTTAAGCTATCCCGCATCGCCTCGACTTCAGCAGTGGCCTTCTCTTTAGCCTTCTTCAACTCATCCATCTGTTTTTCGTTGTCTGTGACCTGAGCGCGCAACTTTCGGATAGTAGTTCGGTATTTTCCTTCCGAGGTTGACAGCTTCTGACCCTCCTCCATTAGAAGTGCAATCTTCTCGTCTTTCTCAGCAAGTTTCCGGTCCATACTTCCTGATGGCGCTGCGGTTTTACTCTTTTTCGCAGCTTCCACGGCATTTTTGGAGAGATACTGTAATTTGGCTTGGAGGGCATCTATCCTCTCGACATATTCCTGAACCTCCTCTTGGTGTTGGGCCTTGATAGTCTCAACCTCTTCGGTAGACTGCGATGTCTTAACTTCTTGTTCAACGGCCTGGTTTGATGTTTTTGCTGGTTTCTCGGGTTCCTGTTTCTGCGTCTCTTCCTTGTCAGCGCCCTTGGTCGGAGTCTCCTGTCGCTCAACTACTTCCGCCCTGGCTGTGGGTTCGGGAAGTTCCTTCGATTTGCTTTCTGATTTAACCTCAGGCGTGGGTTGATCTTTGGTGTCAACTTTAGCCTCTGTTTTCGCTTCCATCTTGGGTATCACTACATCAACCTTGGCGTCAGGCGCAGGGGTGGGCTTGGAAAAATCAGGCATGGCTTCCTTGGGAGGTTCCTTTTTCACGACAGTCTTGTCATCTGTTGGGTCTGTTGTAGCATCCGGAGTCGGTGTTGAGGGCGCCGTAGCGGGTGGAGGTGGAGGTGCGACGGTTTCGTTGGCGGGAGCCGGAGTTGTAGGTTTGGACTCGGGCGTCTCGGAGGCATCATTGGCGGAGACACCATCAATACTCGGTCGGGTTTCTTTATCGATCGAGTCGCGGACGGAGGAAGAGGGGCTAGGCTGGTCCATGGAGCTGCGCGGAGAACCTCCAGCGGAGGAGTTCCTGGCGGCCATCGCCTTGGCCAGCCTGGCTTGGAGTCGGTCATTGGCTCGGGAAGGCTTCGGCGCTGCGGAAACATAGCTTTAGCAAGATATACGGAAAGTGTGCAATCGAGAGCCGAGGATATGTACCTGGCTTCGCGGCCGGTTGGGGCGCGGGTTTGTTGGCGGCCTGTTTGCGCTGACGTTCGGCCTCCTCGCCCTCGGTGAGCATATTGTCGAGGCGTGACTCGAGGCCGCCGACAGCGTGTGACAGAAAGGAGCCCCAGCCCGAGCCCGAGGGCTTGCCCGGGGCAGCCATGGCGGATGGTAGAGAGTTGGACGCTGGACGTGAAGGATGGCGTTGGGCGTGGATTGCGATGTCGGGGCTCGCTCGTCAACCGCGGGTCGTCGTGTCGTCGAAGCAAACGAAGGTGTTCGATGATCAAGTGGTACAAATCATGAGAGCAGCGCGAGTTTCGGTTTGTGCCTGGAGCTGGAAACCGGGGACTGCATGAGGTGTCGTCAGCCTTGCGACTGGGATGTGTCGTGCGGGCGGGAGAGGTTGACGTGGTGGGAGCGGGAGGGAGGGAAAATTAATGGTATATTAGTTACCGACCTGCTTTTCTTGCCGGGCGCCAAGCTAATTCCCCAACTTGGCTAGACGTGGGTTTACTTGGTCTCAAGAATAGTGGAAGAAACTAAACATTATTCTCAAAAGAGGACATGTAACATGAGGCATGCACGCAATTATTGGAATCCTCCCGAAGCGACGCCAGTTCCGCCCCCACCCTCGTATGAAGCATGCTACCTTTGCTGACGTCCAACCAACCGTTTTCAGCTATACACGAGAATCGGGTTAGTCTTCAAACGCAAGGTACACATCACCAATGCATTTATCCATACCATGCGAAACTTTCCAAGTCAGATCGAACCGTGTCAAATTGCTAAGTTTTTTTTTTCATGGTTTATTTATTTCTTTTCTTTTTCAATTTATCTTCATTATGTCTACCTCTCCTATATTTCCTTTCTCAGCCATACATATTTCTAGGCTTCGATGCGAGACATTCAAGCGACGGCAACAATAAGCTACAGAGCGAAAACGCCCTGGATTTATTCCTATTATTGCACTGACAACTATTTTTTTTCTTTGGTCTACATACACGTATTACCTCCTCTTTAATCTGGACCCAAACATGCATCCATTTCGCTCAGAACCGAATGCAGTCCCGCGCAACTAGCATCGCCATTCAGAACAATCCTCAGCATTCAAAACAAGCATGATTCACAGGGAAGGAAAAAGGTAACCAAAGCACAATTTTTTTTGTTCTTAGTAATTACGCAACAGTCGCCCTCGGGATTGTACGAAGAAGCCTGTATGGACATACCATACTCGCACAATACATCAGGCAACCTATGAACACACCATTGCCAACATCCGCATTTGCTTTCCCCAGGGTATAGAGGATGGATTGCCGCCGAGCTACCCATCCCATGCTGAAATCCAAAAGAACGCTGCGTTTCCCGCACAATGCCCAAATTCCAATTCTCCAAAATCAAACATAGGTTTCCCTCTCTATTTCCCACCCCGTTGCCAGAATTGACAAATAACAATGCAAGTCGTCAGCTTGGTTTGGTCGTCGCAGTTTGTCGTATAAGTAATCGGCGAAAGTAATCATATAGTAAATCAATCAAAAAAGATGAACAAACTCGCTCGCTCAGTCATACATTCCATACATCCATCTCCCATCTTATTTCCTCAACACAAGTATCCAGCTTTTCTTTATCCAGTGATCTTCTTCCACCAGCTGGTTCGGGGCGCAGGTTCCACGTAGGCCGAGTTTCGGCGGGTGTGCTGGCGTTCGTCGCTTCCTTCAGATCGTCTTTCGCGTTCACGTTCGCGGTCACGATCTCGTCGCATACGACGCCTTTGTTGGTCATCCGTATCTTCTGGTGTTCCGTCACCATACTTGGCTTTGTGCCGAGTTCGCCGAGCTTCGCGAGCGGCTCTTTCATCATCAAACTCCTCCTCAGCAGCAGGACCCTGAACTTCAGGGGGTGGTGGCGCGTCCGAGACTTCCTTCACCCAAGAAGATGTGCCGGAGTGTGGCCACGCCGGTCCTTGCCTCTCTTCGCGACGACGGGCCCTGCGAGCTTGATGGCCGTACTCGTCAGCCGACTCACCTCCAGGGGGACGAGTCTTGCGACGATAGATATCTTCGGCCCCATCAGCTTCTAGGTCTCGAGCTTTTCGAGCTTCACGGCGACGTCGACGATCGGCGTCATCATCAACCCCGTCAACTTGACGAGATCGTCGGCGTTCACGCCTAGCAGCCCTGCGGGCCTCCTCCTCCTCGGCGGCAGCCATATCGGCGGCGGCGGCGGCTGCAGCATCTTCCTTCTCCTTGCGAACTCGTCGACGCTCTGCTCGTCGAGCCTCCTTCTCTTCTTCAACTCGACGCTCCTCTTCCTCGCGTTGGCGCGCACGGCGTTCAGCACGGCGTGCTTCCTTATCTTCCCGCCTTCGAGGTTCTTCATCTTCTCCTCTCCGACCATCGGCTTCAGCCTCACGACGTCGGCGTCGCTCACGTCGCTCCTCACGTTTTGCATCATCCTCTCCCCGGTCACCACGCACGCCACGCTCACGGTCACCTCGTTCACGTTCGCCGCGCTCCCGGCCCCCGCGCTCCCGACCACCACGCTCTCGGCCACCACGCTCACGGCCGCCTCGATCACGATCGCCACGTTCACGATCACCGCGCTCACGTTCCCCACGCTCACGTCCCCCGCGCTCGGGCGCATCTCGTTCAGCCCGTCGAGCTTTACGGGCCGCACGTCGAGCTTCGCGGTCTGGGTCGATGACTTCAACATCATCATCCATGCGGACAGCCCTAATAGCCTCATCGTCCGTCGTGGCATATGTATTACGTCGGCGTGGTGGTGGAGGCGCTGGCATCGGCGGCTCTGGCCGTTCTGATTTGGGAGTCATCAAGCCCACAAACAACCCTGCAATACCGGCCTTTTTGGCATTCGACAACCCGCGCTTAAGAGGCGGGTCAACTGGGCCACCAGAGTCAACCATAACAATATCATCATCGGCCGGGGATCGCCTTGTTCGCCGGCGACGAGCTTTGTCCAGATCATCATCAATGTCAAGAGCTCCTGACATTTCCACATCTTCATCCTCGCGTGAGCGTGGATGACGGTTTGATCTCCTGCGGCCGGACCTGTCTTTGTCCATTCCCAGTATCTTGCTTGCCTTGTCAGGGACATCCTCGGGGGGTGGTGATACGATGCCACGAGCAGTCGCCGATTGACGATGATTCTCGCCCATGTTAACCCTCTTCTCACGAGTAGAGGTCGTGCGAGGCATGGGTGGCGTGGTGAACAGAGGAGGGACTCGAGACCGAGATTGTGTTTTATCTGAAGAAGATTCTTTAGAAGACACCTTCTCTTCCCTCTCCGGTCTCTTACTTGGCTTGGATTTGGACTTTGATTTCGATGTCGGTGATCGTCGTTTTTCCTTTTCCTCACGGCTAGCCCTGGCTCTTTCCCGCTTGGAGGATCTCGGCTCCGGAGGGGGGGTCAACGGAGGGTCCATAGGAGGGTCTGGAGCAGGAGGCGGCACATCAGGTACTCGCCGGGATTTGCTCTTCCTGCTCTTCCTGGACTTCTGCACAACCTCAACGACTTGCATATCCTCTTCTGGATCCTCCTCGGCAGGTTCTTCCGCAGGGGGCTCCTCAGGGGCTTCTCTTTCAATGACCTCCTCAGCTGGAGGCTCTTCTTCAGCCGGGGGCTCTTCTTCCTCTTCCTCCTCTTCCTCCTCCTCCTCTTCCTCCTCCTCCTCTTCCTCCTCTCCCACCACTTCGACAGCGACAACCTCGGGATTAGGGTCGGCATCCTCTTCCGCCGCCTCCTCTTCAGCTTCAGGCTCGTCCTCGTCTTCGGCTTCTTCGTCCTCTTCATCTGCAGTTTCGAACGACTCGTCCTCTTCTTCAGGAGCTTCTTCGGCTTCAGCCTGTGCCTCAGCCTCTCTGGCAGCAGCTTCTTCGGCCCTTCGGGCAGCGTTTTCAGACAGGATGTTGAATCTTTCAGTATCCTTCCGACCAAGCCTACCCTTTCTAGCCTTCTTAGCCTTCAGTGCCTCAAGCTCCTCGTCTTCGGCCTCGGCAATGGCCGCAGCTTCAGCCTCAGCAGCTTCTCTAGCCGCTGCCTCTTCTGCCGCTGCAGCTTCCTCTGCCGCTGCCGCTTCTGCTGCCTCTGCCGCTGCAGCTTCCTCGGCCTCTCGAGCAGCCAGCTCTTCAGCTTCTCTGGCAGCAGCTTCTTCGGCTTCCTTAGCGGCGGCTTCCTCAGCCTCTTTTGCAGCAGCCTCGTCAGCGCGTTGGGTGGCATTATCGGTCAGGATCATATATCGTTCTGTATCCTTGCGACCAAGCTTACCCTTCCTTGCCTTCTTAGCTTCCAATGCTGCAAGTTCGGCCTCCTCTTCCGCAATCAGAGCAGCCGCTTCGGCCTCAGCTGCTTCCCTGGCGGCAGCTTCCTCTGCGGCTGCGGCTTCTGCGGCCGCGGCTGCAGCTTCTTCATCCTCTTCCTCTTCCTCTTCTTCTTCTTCTTCCTCCTCTTCCTCCTCTTCAGGGTCCTCTTCAGCTTCTTCCTCGGCCTCTTCAGCTTCTCCATCTTCTGCTGCATCCTCGGCGGCAGCCTCCTCTGCTTCTGCGGCTTCCGCGGCGGCGGCAGCTTCTGCGGCGGCAGCCTCTGCAGCAGCGGCTTCTTCGGCTTCTTTGGCAGCTTGCTTCGCAGCACGTTTATCCGCTCTCTTCACTAGAGTGGCATACCTCTCAGAGTCTTTCTTGCCAAGCTTGCCTTTCTTGGCTTTCCTTGCCTTCAAAGATGCAAGTTCTGCTTCTTCTGCTTCGATCTCAGCGGCAGCCTGTGCAGCGGCTTCGGCAGCGGCGGCTTCGGCAGCGGCCTGTTCAGCAGCAGCAGCCTCCTCTGCTTCTCTAGCGGCCTGTTCAGCGGCTTCTGCCGCTGCTGCCTCCTCGGCCTCCTTGGCAGCCTTTTCTTCGACTCGCCTGGCAGCATTCTCGGTGAGGAGCTCAAACCGCTCAGTATCCTTACGACCGAGTTTGCCGCGTTTAACCTTCTTAACTGAGAGTGCGGCGAGCTCTGCCTCCTCTTCAGCGATCAAGGCTGCAACAGGGTCAATCTCAACCTCCTCAAGCTCCTCCTCGGGTTCTTCGATGAGTGATTCATCAGCAGGGGGCTCCTCTTCACCAGCTTCTTCTTCAACAGGCACCTCTTCCTCGGGCTCTTCTTCGGCAGCAGGATCTTCTTCTTCTGGTGGTGCCTCTTCAGACTCCAGGGCCTCCTCTGCTGCTTCCTCGGGTGCCTCCTCAGGTAATTCTTCCTCGGGTATTTCTTCAGGTGCTTCTTCTTCTGCAGCTGCGGCTGCAGCCGCCTCGGCTTCCCGAGCAGCCCTGGCCTGGATACGATCGGCAATACTCTGAGTCAAGAAGTCAAATCTCTCCGTATCCTTACGGCCGAGTTTCCCCTTCTTAGCCTTCTTCGCTTTAAGAGCAGCAAGCTCGTCCTCTTCAACTGCAAGAGCGGCAGCCTCTTCAGCCTCGACCGCCTCCCTTGCCGCCGCGGCCTCTGCCTCTGCTGCCTCTGCTGCTGCTGCTTCCTCTGCGGCGGCTTCTTCTGCGGCGGCTTCTGCGGCGGCAGCTTCTTCTGCGGCAGCGGCTTCTGCTGCTGCTGCCTCCTCTGCTGCCGCCTTCTCGGCCCGCTCCGCAATGTTTGCTGTAAGGATATTAAATCGTTCGGTGTCCTTTCTCCCGAGCTTGCCCTTCTTGGCCTTCTTAGCATTCAGAGCAGCCAATTCTTCTTCCTCGGCAGCAATCATTGCGGCCTCTTCAGCTTCAGCAGCCTCTTTTGCAGCAGCTTCCTCTGCTGCTGCTGCCTCTGCTGCCTCTGCTGCTGCTTCTTCTTCCGCTGCGGCTGCTTCTTCTGCGGCGGCAGCTTCGGCTGCTGCCGCCTCTTCCGCTGCTGCCGCTTCCTCAGCCTCTTTAGCTGCCTGCTCTTCCGCTGCTTTCTCAGCTCGTTGAACAGCATTCTCAGTCAAGATAGTATAACGCTCTGTATCCTTCTTGCCAAGCCTGCCTTTTCGTGCCTTTTTAGCATCTAATGCAGCTAATTCTTCCTCCTCTTCGGCAATAGCAGCAGCCTCAGCTTCAGCTGCCTCCCGAGCAGCAGCCTCCTCAGCATCAAGGTCATCAGCTGCAGGAGCTTCTTCTTCTTCAGGAGCTTCTTCTTCGGGGGCTTCTTCTTCGGGAATTTCTTCAGGGTCAGCCTCTTCTACTTCTGGCTCCTCTTCTCCTGCAGCTGCAGCGGCTTCTTCGGCTTCCTTGGCAGCTTGTTCTGCGGCTGCCTTTTCAGCCCGTTGGTGAGCATTCTCAGTTAAAACATTGAACCGCTCTGTATCCTTCTTTCCAAGCTTGCCCTTTCTGGCCTTCTTTGCTTCAAGGGCAGCCAGCTCAGCTTCTTCCTCGGCAATTTCGGCAGCTTCAGCTTCGGCGGCGGCTTCGGCAGCGGCGGCGGCTTCGGCATCGGCATCAGCAGCATCATCATCCTCCGGAGCAGGCTCCCCCGAAATTGAATCAGATGCATCCTCAAAGACATCCCCATCTTCATCATCATCAACAGGGGCTTCTTCAGGGACATCTTCAGGGGCTTCAAGAGCCTCAGCAGCTTCGGCTTCAGCTGCAGCCGCTGCTGCGGCGGCTGCTTCTGCTTCTGCAGCCTTTTGGGCCCGCTCAGCAGCATTATCGAGAAGAGTATTGTAGCGTTCTGTGTCTTTCCTGCCAAGCTTGCCTTTTCTTTCCTTCTTAGCTTCAAGTGCAGCGATTTCAGCTTCCTCCTCAGCAATAGCCGCAGCTTCTGCGGCGGCAGCTTCTGCGGCAGCGGCTTCTTCCGCAGCGGCGGCCTCTGCTGCCGCTGCTGCTTCTGCGGCAGCCTGCTCTTCAGCTAATTGTTCAGCACGCTTGACAGCACTTTCGATAAGCTCAAAGTAGCGATCCGTATCTTTCTTGTTGAGCTTTCCTTTCTTCTCCTTTTTAGCTTCGAGTTCAGCGAGTTCAGCTTCTTCTGCGGCGACTGCAGATGTTTCGGCTTCCTTAGCAGCAGCTGCTTCAGCTTCAGCAGCCTCTTGGGCAGCCGCCTCTTCTGCCGCGGCAGCTTCTGCTGCTGCTGCCTCTTCTGCTTCTCTTGCAGCTTGCGCTTGGGCTTCAGCCACAGCACGCTTGGCAGAATTTTCAATAAGAATCATATAACGATCTGTATCCTTTTTACCAAGTTTTCCTTTCTTGGCCTTCTTGTTCTCAAGGGCAACCAGTTCTGCCTCTTCCTCAGCAATCGCTGCAGCTTCAGCTTCTTTGGCAGCAGCCGCTTCAGCTTCTGCTGCTTCCCTTGCAGCAGCTTCCTCTGCTGCGGCGGCCTCGGCTGCGGCTGCTTCATCTTCTGCTGGGTCGGGATCCGGGGGAGGCGCTTCCTCTTCCGCAGGGTCGGGTTCTGCAGGGGCTTCTTCTTCTTCCTCTGCAGGTGCTTCCGCTGCGGCGGCTTCTTCTGCTGCCGCCGCTTCAGCAGCAGCAGCTTCTTCAGCTTCTTGAGCAGCCTTTTCAGCTCGCTGTTTTGCGTTTCCGGTAAGAATAGTATATCGATCCGTATCTTTCTTGCCGAGCTTGCCTTTCTTGGCCTTCTTTGTCTCAAGAGCAGCTAGCTCCGCTTCTTCTTCCGCAATTGCAGCTGCCTCAGCCTCTCTTGCGGCGGCGGCTTCCGCCTCTGCTGCTGCTGCTGCTTCTGCTGCTGCCGCCGCTTCAGCAGCAGCAGCAGCTTCTTCAGCCTCCCTTGCAGCCTTTTCTGCTCGTTGAGTGGCATTCTCGGTAAGGATATTATATCTATCTCCATCCTTTTTACCAAGCTTACCTTTTCTTGCCTTCTTGGCCTCAAGTGCTGCCAACTCTGCCTCTTCTTCCGCAATTGCAGCAGCTTCTGCCTCTCTTGCTGCTGCTGCCTCGGCGTCTTCGGCATCTGGCGGCGGTTCTTCTGCAGGAGGGTCTTCAGCTGGAGGATCCTCATATGGAGGCTCTTCTATAGGCTCTTCGGGAGGGGGGGCGACAGGCTCTTCAGGGGGTGGCTCCTCGACAGCAGGTTCTTCAACTACAGCCTCAGCTTCTTTAGCAGCTTGAGCTTCTGCGCGCTGAGCGGCCTTCTCAGTTAGAGCAATCAATCGCTCATTATCCTTCCTCAGTAGTTTCCCCTTCTTCGCCTTTTTTGCTGTCAAAGCTGCAATTTCCTCCTCTTCCTTTGCAATTTCAGCAGCCTCGGCTTCCGCAGCTTCTCGAGCGGCAGCCTCCTCTGCTTCCTTCGCAGCGGCTTCTTCGGCTTCCTTTGCAGCTTGCTCTTCAGCTTCTTTGGCAGCGGCCTCCTCGGCCTCCTTGGCAGCCTGTTCCTCGGCTTCTTTAGCAGCCTTCTCTTTGGCTCGCTTTACTGATTGGCCAATGAGAAAAGTAAATCGCTCAGTATCCTTCTTGGTAAGCTTTCCCTTTTTGGCTTTCTTATCTTTCAGGGCATTGAGTTCTTCTTCTTCTTTGGCGATTTCCGCGGCTTCAGCATCAGCAGCTTGGGCGGCAGCATCCACGGCTGCTGCCTCCTGGGCCGCTGCTTCTGCCGCTGCTGCTTCTGCTGCTGCTTCTGCTGCTGCTGCTTCTGCGGCCTCTGCTTCCGCTGCGGCTGCGGCTGCGGCTGCTGCTTCTGCGGCTGCTGCTTCTGCTGCTGCTGCCTCCTCGGCTTCCTTCGCAGCTTGGGCATCGGCATCCAGAGCAGACTGGTCGGGGTTGGCAGCCTGTTCTTCAGCTCGCTTGTTGGCTCGTTCAGTGAGAAAGTTGAATCGCTCAGTGTCCTTCTTAAGGAGTTTGCCGCCTCGTTTCTCTCTCTTGACTGTCAATGCAGCAAGCTCCTCTTCCTCCTTGACGATTTCTGCGGCTTCGGCGGCGGCGGCGGCGGCTGCGGCGGCCTCAGCTGCTGCTGCCTCTTCCGCTGCAGCAGCCGCCGCTGCTTCGGCGTCCCTCGCAGCTTGTTCTTCGGCTTCCTGGGCGGCTCTGGCTTCGGCTCGTTTTGCAGCGTTGGCTTCGAGTAAGGTGAGTCGTTCTGTATCCTTTCTAAGAAGCTTCCCCCCTCGTTTGGCTTTCTTGGCGATTAAAACCTCGATCTCTGCATCTTCAGCCGCGGCCTCCTTCTCTTCTGCTTCGCGAGCTGCGGCTGCCTCTGCTTCCGCTGCTTCCTGTGCAGCGACTTCTGCTGCTGCTGCTTCCGCGGCAGCTGCCGCTGCCGCTTCTTCGGCCTCTCGTGCAGCTTGTTCCTCTGCCTCGCGAGCGGCCTTCGCTTCAGCCCGCTTTGCAGCATTACCTTCGAGAAGGGCAAGTCGTTCTGTATCTTTTCTTAAGAGCTTTCCGCCTCGTTTAGCCCTCTTTGCGATGAGTTGGGCGATCTCCTCGTCTTCTTTGGCTGCCTCAGCTTCTTCGGCTTCGCGAGCGGCTTGCTCTTCCGCTTCCTTGGCAGCCAATTCTTCGGGCGACGGTCCCGGTGCTAGTTCATTTAATTCAGTAAATTCCATATTCGGGGGTGTCGGCGCTGGAGGAGGTAGGTCAGTCAAGGCATCCAATGGACTTTTAGACTTCTTCGTCTTGGATGATGAAGTCCAATCCCAATTATCGTTATTATCTGTTTTAACCTTGACATCCGTGTACTCCTCCACATCGTCAGGTTTAATCTTACCGTTTTTATCATTCTTGTTCTCAAGGAAGTCAAGTATGTCATCCTTCTTCTTACCAACAGAGCCCCAGAAAGCGTCACTTGGCTCCTCAACGGGAGGAGGCGTCTCTGATTTCCCCCACAGGCCACCAAATGCCTTCTTCGTCTTGCCGAAGCCCCATGAGCTCAGGAATCCCTCGCCCGCAGGGGGCTCCGCTGGTGGTTCTGGGGCAGGCGGTGGCGCTGGAGCAGGCGGGGGAATCTCGTCCCCAAGATTAATGAGATCGCCCTTCTTCTTCTTCCCCCAGAGATCTAGGTCGTCGTCAACAGATTTCGTCGGTTCATCGTCGCCAAATTCAGGAAACATGGAGTTCTTCTTCTTCGTCTTTTTAGCCGAGAGGCCCCAGGCTGACCACCCATCCGCGGGCTTTTCTTCTTCGGGCTTTTTCTTGTTGCCAAAAGTATTCCAAAAGTCGTCTCCGTTTTCGTCTGCAGCAGGAGGGTCTGGTGCCGGCTCAGGGACCTCTGGTGCTCCCCACATTGGGGATTTTTTCTTGTCCTTCTTAGCCCCAGACCAGCCACCCCAAAGCTCGTCTGATGGTGGTGGTTCGGGCGCTGCCACGGCTGAGGGGCCAAAGTCGTCCATAATGTTCTTCTTCTTTGACCTATCCTTCTTGGAGATTCCCCATGTGTCCCAGATGTCCTCGGACTCTTGCTTTGCCGGTGCAGGTGGTGCTTCAGGTTTCTTCTTGGAGCCCCAGCCCCAACCGTCGTCGCCCAAGCCATCCGGCTTCTCCAGGGGATCGCCACCCCATATATTCGACTGCTTCTTCTTACCGTCTTTTTTCGCGCCAAACCCCCACAGGTCGTCCTTCTCAGTCGATTTGGCTTCTCCGAACTCGCCGAATGGAGGCGGTTTGTCGTTCTTTTTCGTGTCTCCTGTGCCTGTCCAATCCCAACCGCCGGAGTTTCCTACATTATGTTCAGTATACTTAGACCCAACAGCTGTGTTTGCTTTAGACGAACCAAGCCCTAAACCGCCAAGTTTCCCTCCTGCATCGTCACCCAGCTTTATTTCCTGGAAGGAGTCTGTGCCAAAGTCATTTGTGGGTATGCTGGGCAAGCCATCTAGACCCTTCTTTTTCGACTTGCCCGACGCAAAATCTCCCCACCCATCATTGCCCCCGTCTCCATTTCCATTACCGGCACCTCCGGCTGCGTCGCCGCCATTGGAATCGCCTCCGCCGCCATCATTCGGATTGCCCTCATCAGCGGGCGGAGGAGGGGGTGGAGGAGGCGGAGGTGGAGGGAGGCTCTGCTTCGTAGCCTTTTTCTTCTTGGCTGTCTGGTAGAAGCCCTCTTGCGAATTGAAGTCAATTAATAGATCGGATGTGGGGTCGCTGAGAAGATCATCGTTTCGGCGGCGTCTTTGCGACGAATGAGGATTCGGGGGTGCTGGGAAAGCGTGCGGCCATGCAGCTGGGTTCCGACGGGCGCGCTCATCGCTTCGATTGGGGTCCATAACGCGATTGGAGGAAACGGTCGCTTCGCACGTGGCAGGAATGCAGTGGGACCATCTCGGGGACAGATCGGGAACTTTCAGAGGCGTTGCGACCGCATAGAGGTGTGAGGAGGTTGAAAGTTTCTAGAGAAACGGAATGTCAGATAGACTCTCAGAAGGTTAGTTATGATGTGGTGGGTAAGGGGGGTGGCGTCACAGGATTCCCCTCCTGCTTCGGCCCGTGATCGAGGGGCTGCCCGTTCAGCGCCACCCACCGACTCGTGAAGGCGATAAACTTGCCAAAACACACAAGAAACCAACTAAAATGGCCAACGGCTAGAACTCAAACAGACGGCAAAAAGCCGTGCATAAAGGCAAATTTAGAAACGTACCGTTTTTCGAGAAGTCTGCTGCGCGACCCACGAATCGGCAATTAAGCCTAGTTGCAGGCGCAAACTTCGTTCATCCCATCCAACCGGCGCATGCCGGGTCGTTGTCCATCCATATCCAACTCCTGTCCTCCTTTCTGAAAATACCAAAACGTCGGCCGCGGCCATTGTGGAAGTCGGAACTTGTACGCAGGCGAAGCGACGTCACAATCATGGAAGCTGTGGATGGTGGGGGCGGAAAGGAAACGCAGAGGGACGAATGAGACGTGCAGATGCTGGCGAAAAATCGTGGCGGCGTGAGGTTGCAATATCGCAATCGTTGGGTGAGGCCTAGTGTAAGTCGGCGATCGAAGTGCGACAAAGCTGAGGGAAAGCGTCGATGGTCCGTTTTGCGTTCGAGTTTATGCAGTCGTAATTAGTCGTAATGCGAAGTCGTCGTACACGAGAAACGTCCTGGTCGCCACCTCGAATTCGTTGCTGGGTGTGTGTCGCGCAAGGATCGTTGGGAAGAAAAAAAAAGAAGAAGAAAAAAAGTGACGTCGGGTGAGAGGAAACGCCGTCGCAAAGTGATTTCCAGGGTCAATTTCAAAAACCTGAGCAACACAGTTTATCGGCGGCGCCGTTGCACCTTGACCCAGCCTCCCCAGTCGCCGATGGTGCGTCGTCGGACTTGGTAGGAGATGGGGTCGTACTCTGCCTGCCAAACTGGGTAACTTAGCTCATGCGTGAGAGAGTCGATTCGAGCACCCGTTCAAAGGCAGGCAGCGCAAGGAATTAATTTCCCTGGATGGAAAGGGAAAGAGAATGAGGTGAGAACAGTCAGAGCGCCAGGACGAAAAGAGGCCACAAGGCCTGGGCGGGCGGGTAAGGCCGTGGCCAATGATGCCGGCGTGCTTGTTTGGATCGTCGGCCAGACGAAAGTCAGTCGTCGCACCAGGGTAGGCTACGAAGCGACTGGCGGGGGCGACTGGACGGGGCGCTGCTCCATTAACAAGAGCAGGCAGATGAGCCAAATGACTGGCAGGCTGACTGGCAGGGGGAGCGGGAAGGGAGCGACTGTTAAATTACGTAGTCGGCTTCTATAAAGCGTGTTAGTTTAATCGTTGGGTCAGGTTGGGTTGGAGTTTGTCTAAGCCATCCCATTAAAGATGGGACAGGATCCCAATGCCAGAGTGGAGTGAGGTTAGGCGATGAAGGGTAAGGTACCTACCGCTATTTGACCCGATCAAATAAATAATTGGGAGGTCGGGTATCCGTATATTCAAACAACAGAAAGAGAGAAAGGCGAGGAGAAGAATGAAGGTACAGAAAAAGAAAAGATAACGAGGGAGGATCAGAGTGAGCAGCAATCTGAGTCACGCTGGTCAGGAGGCGCGCGTTGTTGCTTTTCTTCTGGGTCCTATTCACCCTTCTTTGGTCTCATTCACTTGGTTGTTCCTCGATTGACCACCCCCTTGTTACCCAGGCAAGTAGGTGATAGCAGCATGTGGCAGAGCCGGAAGATATTCAAGGCGGCAATTGGGGGGAGGCGAGGAAAAAAAAGGGGAGTCGTTGAGGTACTTATTCTGAGGAAGGGGCAAACACGTCCGCGCAGGTACACTTTCCACAGGGGCAGCCACTGAGAAGCGTGGGCGTCGTCGAAGATGCAAAACGCACAAGGCACATCGATACACCAGCAGCCTGAATGGTCGGCGACGGGGATGGTGTGTGTGGATGGGGAGTGTGAGGGTGCAAGGGAGTAAAGAGTCACGCATAACACTGGATGGCATTGGCTCCATCAATCACCAGCCCATCTCTGCCCACCCTCGTGCGTCCCGCGTGCAATGTACCGTCTGTTCGTCGTCTGTCCACACACCATCCTCTCTTCCACTACCACCCAACCAACCCAGCAACCCAGTAGAGTAACTGGACAATGGCTTGTAGCAACCACTGCACTGTGGCCACAGAAAGGGCCCCTCCAGCCAACCACAGTCGTCCTGCCTCATGTCGGCTGGGCCTCTTGTCTGCAGGACCAGATGGGCCAGTCTGGCCGGGCGCTCAAACCAGATCTCGCGGCCTTCCCTCTCTCTCTCGCTATCTCCCCTGTCGGAACCATGGGCAAATGGCCTTTGGTGTTGTTTCAGTGCATGTTCCCCCAGCCACCCGATTGATAAACCTGTCTCAATATTAATGGGATGTTTTCTCGTGCGTAGCAATAATAATACCTCGTGGCTTCCACAAACCAAACCTAATTTTTTTTCTCCATTTGGCCACAACTAGGCGAAGTGCTGGCACGGCTGCTGGGATGTTCCCTCAATGGTCGGCACGCTGGGCGATGCACTATAGCCCAACTCCCCCGCGACACCAGCCTCCAAGGCCAACAAAGTCACTCTACCTCCCCAAAGCTTTCTGAACCTAGTTTGTACACGTACCGTCCCATGCCCGCCCTTTAAGCATCCGCGATTATGCATTTCTCGTTTGTTCCGACTTGTTCCATTGCTGCTTTCCCGATAACATTGTTTCATGAGCCTGGCTTCACTTGCTTCTGGTTCATCCCAGAATGTCTGCGTCCGTCCGCCCGTCATCACTCAAAATGCCCTTGTCTACAACCCCTCTCCGAAAGGACCCTGGGCCCCGTCGTTCGATCTCCGTGACATCACGCGGGGGCCGTTTTAACCCAGCCGGCCTAACCCATCTCAGGTCAGCTGTCGTCGCTACGCGCGGGCCGAAGCTTCAAACGCGGCAACTTGAGACGAATGTGTATTCCATTGCATGCTTCCTCGGGAAACGATGTATTGGGAAACAAAGTATTCGTTCGCTGTGCTCTTGGCTTCTGGACCTGCCATGTGCTGCTCTTTTCACACAAATGGGTATGTGCTGGACGTGCGCTGCATGCGCTGCAACCAAGGCCACGCTCGTGGCTTCGTTCTGTTGAACTATCTGGAGAACTCATCTACAAGGCTGCCAAGCTCTGCCGAATCATCTCCCCCACGGACGCACCTGTGATCAGCCTCTGGGACCCCTTACTCCGTGCTCCTCCATAATGTAAAATGCAGCTGGAGTGGCCTCAGATCATGTTGGGGGCGGAACTCTTCTCTGGCCCGTCCCCACGACGACGACGGCAGCGGGCCAGTGGCCTCACAGTCACTCAACTCACACCCGGTCGCGATTGCCCATCACTCCAACAACCACCAGCCGCTAGTGGCAGCGGGTAACAGGGAGGCTTGTCCTTGACCGTTAGCCTCTAACCCAGTCCAGCCGATTCGACCAGGGTGACAGTTGTCTTGAAAGAATGCCGCAGCGACGCATCTCTCTCCAAGATGTAACCCAGGTTGAATCCAAGTACTGCTACTTGCGTCACTGGGCATCAACGAAGCCAAGCGCAAAGTACAGTACCAGACCGCCCATAACGCGCAACCCCATCTGGAGACGAACCCACTGGCGTCCTGCGGCCTGCGGGCGACATGCAGACGTCGGGAACTAGCTGGAGTGTGCTTGGCTGGCAACGGGGTCCCACGCCGTCCCACGAGTGTCTCCGAGTCCACCTTAGCCTCGTGCAGCCATGCAACACTTTTGACCCGAACGGGTATCGCCAAACCCTCACCGCTTCTACGAGCAATTCCTCAAAAAGCCGCAAATTTTTCTGCCACCCGGGGTCAATGGACATCAGAGTCCTGGGGGTGGATGGATACGCCTTGTCGCCGCCTCAGTATTTGGCTCTAGAGCATTTTCAACTCTTGAATGGCCGCTGGTCCTGTCCAATCCCACCCGTCCGCCTTAGAGCGGTCAGACCCGAAGCCATCCACCGTCGTCATCAGACAGCCTAAACGAGAGACAGTGGCAATGTCGACAACACACAGCAGGCAGACATTGAACGACAGAGGGATCAGAATAATTGATCATGTTTTGCATCTCTCCCCATGTCGTGTCTGACTGTAACCCCAGACTGCCCGTCACTACCCGCCTTTCGTCTACTTCGCTACGAGGCAAACCATCCATGTGGTGCCAACCACCCTGGGCCATGTTCTTGCGGTGATGCGTTGTTGCTCTTGGGGTTGTCTATTCTTGAACACTTCATCCAAATCCTGCGTCCTACGTGGCTCCTGTAGGCCTCTCAAGGCAATACGAACTCACCATCGCAAGTTCATGCTGGTTGGTGTCGGGATGACCACTCCCCTGGAACCAGCGGTTCATGACATTAGTTGGGAGACTAGTTGTGCAAGTGAACAAGGCGCGCGCCTCAGGCATGCGAGTGTATCACTTATGCGCATGTGTGTCTGAGTTGAGTGTATGTGAATTTTATGTGTTTTCCATTCCTCGAAAAGCATGTCGCGTCAAAATTGCATCTGCCCACGGAAAGTTGCTTGAGCTATGACTCAGTCTACCCGCGAGAGATCGACGACATTCCTTAAACCACCCACATGCATGGCATAACGCCTACGATGCCTGCCACTTGCAATTCTTGCCTTTGGAGGTGGTCCTTTCGTCACTATTGGTCATTCGCACATGCCATTCCACTGATCCACGTGGGAGGGAGTCCCAATGCTTATTGTGACATGCACAAAACACAGAACCATAGAGGGTGTGAGTAATGCGCTCCATATTGTCCCCGTACAATGACGGCTATGCTCCAGTCTAGTTCAGCCCATGAAGAGGCATAATTGAGGGCCCCCCCTCATGTCTAACGTCATGCAGGGCCTATGCAGCCTCACGCGACCCGATGATGGTTGCTTTGCAGCCCAAGACCGAGACCAAATTGCCGGCTAGAAGCCCAACAACGAACCACGAGTGCAGATTAATGGTTTCTGCCCTGCCCATGCAGAAAATTTTGCAGAAACATACAGTAGCGTGCATTAAATGGATGATTCTGGCAAAGATGAGTACCGGTAGCTCAAATATCTCACACCGTCTTACAGGAAGACGGCGATGCATCCGGGACGGAGGACCGTTCGGCTCCTCAGTTAATTAATTATGCAACGGGAGCAGCGGGACGGGAGAGCAGGCCAAGAACACGGTGCTAGACGAATGAATACCTGGTCTCTTCCTTCCATCACCCCATGTTCAAGTCAAGGGGTCCCGTATTTTTATAGAGATCGGCCCCTCTTGAAGCACCCGAAAGACGCAGGAATGCAATGTCTCACCCTGGAAAGTCGCGAACCCACGTGCGGCCTTGGTTCCCCGAAACCACCAATTGGTCCTGGCTGGCATCGGCGCGAGGGACTAAACCATCTACACATCCCTTCAAAGCAGAAGTTCCGTGGTGGGTGGTGGGGTCCGTCACCCTTTTAGAAATGGCCTGGCTCACGGTAGCCAAAAAAGAGTGTAGCAGAAAACGGCAAGGCTAGCCGGACTGATAATATTTCCGTTGCACTTTTGAGTTGCGAGGGACGGAGATTACTATCTTTTCTCTTTTCATTTCTGATAAAAACGAGGATAGAAGGCACAAATGTTTCCTTTGCGTTATTTTGGGCAGCGTCGGGCAATGATAAATTGAACAGGATTCTTTCTCTGTCTTGCACCGCCTCCCTCTCACAAGACGTCCAACGATACAGTCAGTCAATCAGTCAGTCAGTCAGTCACAGGGCTTCGCCCCTCAGCCACGGTCCCAAGTTAGAAACTGGAGCGAACGTTTAGAATTGGAAGAAGGGTTCAACCCAGTTGCTCTCTCTCTATTTTTTGTGTATTCCTTCCTTGGCTCTCCCAGCCGGCCGGCAGAAGCACAAAAGGCCAGACTCAGCACAGCACACGTCTGCGGATCGCATACAGGCTCAACGCCGCCCCCCTCGGAGCCTTTTTTAGCGGCTGCAGCCTCCCTCTGCTCCGTGTATATTTTTAACCACGGGGCATTCCTGGCGCTGGTCCCCGCGGGCTTCTCAGCCACGCACGCTGCACTCCCGGCAGCCTGGCCGCCACAGGCGTCGCTTGTGTCCGTGGTTGGCTCGTCCCAAACGGCGCTTGCGGTCATCCACCCTCACCCGCTTTGCTCACCCGTCAGAAGCCCGTTGTCTCTCACCACCAACAACCACCCAAAAACGTATCACCACGTTCCGCACACACGCACACACGCGCGCGCGCTTCGGCCTCGATCCCAGCAGATAAGCAAGGAGAGGAAAGGGTGGGCAAAAGATTGACCAAGTGATAACGGCTAGATCCACCGGCCAGCTGCCTGCCACTGCTGCTGCTGCTACTGCTATTTACTGCTGCTACTTTACTGCTTCTCGCTCCATGGTCCGGGCCTGCACGCAAATAACACACCCCCGGATCCTCTCGCTTCCGTGCCTGTGCCCCCCCTTCTGCCCCCCGGCTGAATATTCCCCCCAATTCGAGCACCATCGCCGGAATCACCCGTGAAACCCACTGCACCGCTCAGTTGTATCGCGGTGGTGTAATTTTCACTTGCTTGTTGGCTCGGCCGGCCAAGGTTCCCCGTTTCCCGTCATATTGAGGCGCTTCCCCGCGGCTCTTCTCGCTCCCGAGAGCCCTCGCCTCGTATCACCTCACTCCATCAGGTGCCGCGCCTCGCCCACGTCGCCAAGTCGAAAACCTTCATTGGCACCGGGAACGAGAAGCGCGCTTACCTGAGTCCCCGTCTGCGCTGCGCTGAGCTGGGCTGGTCTGGTCCTCCTCGCTGCTCTCAGGTTGCTGTGCCCTTGTTGTTTTGTTCTCCTCCCCCTCCCCGTAGTGATAATCATCACCATGTCCGCGAGAGAGGCCTTCATCACGCCAGATCGATATTGCCGTCAGCCTTGCCACCATAAGTCATCTTCTCCACGCTCACCATCCCCGCCAACATCACTACTCAATCCTAAATCAAGCTGCCATCAGCTACATAATTCATATAACAGGCAGCCTTGATAAGAAATACCTTCCATCTGCCATTCTAGAATTCGTCTAATTATATATTCCCCGAGTCCATATACGCCCTATTTCCTCCTCTCCTTGTCATACCCGCTCCTCCCTCTTTTACGCCCCCCTCCGATTTCCTCGGCATACCTTCGCCACCACTTTAGCCGTCATCCACAATGAGGACAACACGAAGGATCAGCTACAGCATCCCCTTACCCGCCAACATCCCTCCGACCTTCTTCGTCACGTCCTTCCAAACCTACATCCCCTTCATGACCAACCACGAGGGCATCATCCAGTTCACCGAGGTCCAGGCCGACCCCTCGCAGATCGGCGACGACCCCTTCTTCGGCCCCTGGGACGACTCGTTCCGCGCCTTCACGGCCTGCGACTTTGTCCACCTCGCCCCGCGCCTCACAAAGACCATCACCTACCACATCCTCTTCCAGGCCACCGCGGAAGGCGTGCGCTCCCGAGCCGTTGCCCCGGCCGGCGTCACCATCCGCTCCGAGTACTCCGTGCGGCCCCGCCCCGGGCCCACGTCCCCCGCCGGCTCAGAAACAACGGGCAGCTCCGTCACCGCCGTGGCCGACGAGTACGAGGTCTGCGAGGACATGGAGGTCGAGGCAAACTCCCTGCTCATGCCCTTTGTCACCGACAAGGCCCTCGCCGCACACCGGCACATCGTCTTGGCCGTCATCGAGGAGATCTCAAAGGGCTACTTTGGCGAGGTCATCTCCATCCCCTGGGACAACGACCGGAGCGGAGCCTGGCGAAGGATAGAAGGTTGAAAATACTCCTTTTCTTCTTCCTTGTGAAACGGAGGGTCGCGGTGTCGGTGTTCAGGGGGGGTTTGTGTTTTTTTTCTGGCGAAACAAAAACGGGTTGTTGGGCAGGGTTGTCTTTTTTGTTTAGTGATTAGGATCGGGTGAGGCGTTAGCGCTGGGTCATTGTTTTATTTGCATTGGAGCATATTGGGTTGGTTCTCGGGGTTAGGGTATTTTGAGGCTGGGTTGTATCCGTGTGCTTTGATTCTTCTATCTTGTCGTTATCTTCCCACCATGTTACTGGACGGACGAAGGTTGGGATAAACAGGACGACCTCGGCCAAGGTCTTGCTCATTTCGATTCTTTGGAACCGCAGCCTGAATGCAAGTCGTCCTTTTGTTAGCTATATCACTGTTGGACGTTTTTCTTTTCAAGGGAAAGGGTGGTTGGTACTGTTGTGTTTTTTTCTTCTTCTTTTTTGCGCTTGTTTGCATCCTATCCTCCCACTCACTTATATCTTTTCACCTCTGAAGGGGTTTGACATACAATGGATTATATATACTTACTCCAGTGTTTTTGAGCATTCTTTCGGTCTGAGCTTGAGAGTAACGTGAAACCTCGTCCATTAAATCCTCAGTACAAGTAGTCTAGTTATGTAATTGAACAGCACAGAGCATTCCCGAGAGAAAAGCAAACCTGAAACAGACCGATTGGGTATCCCCCGTAGTCTCGAAACTAGTAAAATCACTGACAAGTGAACAAAGGGGACAATCCACCGAATTTAACAAGAGAAGCAGACTCAGTTTGGTATCTATACGCAGTGCCGTCTATCCCCGAACCCTCCCAAGAAAGAAAAAAATGTCAAGGCATTTGCATCCGCATGCCCAGCCACACAAGCGTTTTCCTAAATCGCCGTCGTCGGCCTAGGCTCATTCGTTATACATCCAAACATAGTCCTCCCAAGCCCAACAAAGAAAAAGGGAGAAGAAACCAAGAAAAACGCTGATAAAGAGTAAAAGGAAGAAGAAAAGGCCCGTTTGGTTTGGCCATTCCTGCCACTGAAAATTGTTGCAGGGGAAAGAAGAAGAAAATAAAAAAACGAAGGCAAAGTCTATGGGTATAAAGCAACTTGAATGGCACATACTAGCGGCCTCCAAAGTCGCTGGCGTAGCCCATCTCTCCAAAGTTTTGATTCATACCGCCTTCACCAAATCCGGCTCCGGGGCCACTCACGTAACCACCATCGTCATTCTCATCGTAATCACTTGCATCGAACGACGATCGCCCACTTACGTCATCGTCCATGTTGCTGCCAACGTCTTGGGCGGACCAGTTCATCTGGGCCAGGACGGGATACTGAGCCAACAAGGCCGCAGGAAGCATGTAGTTGCCACTTCCATCCATGGGGTAGGCAGGAGCAGCTTCCATCGCCATGGCGCCAGGAGCGGCCATGTTCTGAGCCATGTTCTGCTGCATTCTCTGCTCCTGCCAGAGACGCTGTCGCTCCATCATCTCCTCGTCAAGCAGGGGCTTGATGCAAATACGACCGGCTTCGGATCGGAAATGACGGCCAAGAGCGTCAGCGCGAGCAAATCGCCTGCCACAACCCCACTGGCCGCCAACCTTGAGGTCGCCTTTGCAAACAAACTTCTTCTCGCCAGAGTGCAGACTCTCGTGTCGCTTACGATCATGCTGTCGAGCAAAGGCCTTACCACACACGGTACACACAAAAGGTCGCTCGTCAGTATGGGTTCTCAGATGCGAGCGCAAGTTGTAGGCGCGAGTAAAGCGCTTAGGACACAAAGTACACTGGAAAGTAGCGGGATGCTTCTGAACTCGCTTGGCCGCACCGCTGTCTTGGCTGTTTTGATACTCTGGGTCTGCCAGGCGCAAAGCGATGACGTTGTTGGGCACTGCTGATGTTGACTGCCTTCGGCGCGAGGGCGAGGTCGCTTGTCGGTCCATTGGCGACAAAGACCTGGCATCTGATCTGGCTGCCAAGTCGGCGCCAAGCGATGGAGACAAGTTATTGACGTGGGTGGGGCGGTTCAAAATGGCGCCGCCACCAGGGTGGAAGGGATCCGTAACGGCTCGGGGCCTATTTCGAAGCCGACCTGGTTCATGTTAGATGAGGTTTTATGCGACAAGGGAGCAAAATACATACCCCGGTCTGGAGGAGTCAAGGAGTCCTGGTCCATACTCGGCTTCTGAACATCAAATGGATTGGCCTTGTTGGGATTCGGAGCGAAATCAATGTTAATGGCAGGAGGTGCCATTTGAGGCGCATCGGCCTGGAGAGTAGGGAAAGCCTCCACCCCTGGCATTTCTGGGTATGGAGGAGGCGCTCCGTAAGCATTCATAGGTGCGAGGCCACCAAAAGCAGATTGTTGGAGATCGGGCATCTGCTGCGGGACGATGCGAGGGCTAATAGCCGGGCTGTGCGACGGGCTTCGGCCTTGGTGTCCTGTGCTGTTGTCTGAAATGCTGAAGTTGCCAATACCCAGCACAGGTTCGTAGAGACTTCCGTCCGAAGGACGGTGGTGAGGAGAGTGTCCGCCAATGTCGTCAAACGTATCAGAACTGACCAAGTTCGGAGATGGTGCGGCTGAGGAGACGTCCGAGTACTCTGAAGGAGTGCGGCGGTGGCCCTGGAATTGGGGCTGGTTCCAATCGTTCATCTGGCTTGGAAGAAGCGCCGCCTCAGGACCAAGGGACGCATGCCTCGAGTGACCACCAGGAGGTGAAGAGAACTGGTGTTGGTTAAAGGCGGGCGACTGGTGAGCCGAGCCAGGCTGGTGGCCATCAGGCTGGAAGAGGTGGGGAGGGGTCGGCGAGTGCGTCTGCGGGGACGTCATGTTGTTGATGTCGCTGGGGTTCAGAGTAGATTGTTCGAACAATGGGGTATTGAATTGATCGCCCTGGCCGCCGGAAGGCGGGAAGAGGGAAAAATCGCCGTCGTTCAGATTCGGCGACAAGTAGCCAGGTTGCGCCTGGGCGTTGAAGGGCAAGGTGGAATCGGAACCGGTGGTCGGCGCCGACTGTCCAAAGGGAGTACTGCCGTTGGGGTCGAAGCCGGCGGGGTCGTTGTAAGGGCTCTGCTGCTGCTGCGGCAGAGAAGGTGACTGTTGGGGACTGAGGAAGCCGTTGTTCCCGTTGTTAAAGGATGAGTCAAAGGAAGAATTATTTGTGGCGAAGGACTGGTGCGCAGATTGTTCCAAGGTGAGGCCTAAGCCAACAGAGCCATCGTTGTGTGGGTATGGGGTCGGCGATGGGGAGTGAGATTGACTTATATGAGGCTGTTGATGACCGGTCGAAGGTGACCGACCTCGTTGAGCTTGTTGATCCATGATGTGTGTCCGAGATTAGAAGCACAAGGCAGATTCCCGATCAGCCTTCAGGCACCGTGGCGATGCCGGGGGGGCTGTGCGCTCACGGGTGATGCAATGGGCGGGGGAACGGTCCTATCGCAGCGGCCGGACGCGTGGATGGGGGGGTGGGAAGCGCGTGGAGAGGAGCGTTTCGAACAGAGATGTATGCGATGTTGGTCGCAAAGTAGGGAAAATGTGTCGCTGAAGGGTTGAGAATCCTCAAGTTGGATATTCGTTGGAGGGGTGCGCGTTGTTGAGCGGGTAAAGTAGTGGAGAGAGGCAGAGGTGGGTGGTGGTGTTGGAGCAGGAGATTTGGATTTTGGTGCGGGAAACGACAAGGCGGCCAGGCGACAAAAGCAGAAACGTGTTTGGGGTTTGGGGTTTGAGCTCTGGCTCCTCCTGTGCGGGCAATATGCTGCTGCTCTGCTGCGGGTGCTCTTGGTGCGGGAGCCTCCGATGACTGGCACTGACGCTCGACAATGACTGGCACTGCGAATGACTGAGGGAGTGAGAGACAAGAGGCGGCAAGGCGAGAGACGAAAGGCGACTGGCGGGCACGCGGGGGGACAAGGGATGGGCTACAGCACTGGGCTCTGGGCTCTCTGGGCACTAAGCGCCTGGGTGAGCTCAGTGCAGGTAGGTTGGCGGGGCGGAACTCTGAGGGGAGTGGGCTGGCGAGTGCGGAGGGGTGTGAATCTCACTGACTGGGAGTTGTCTGACCAAAGGGACCAAAGGCACGCTCACAGGGGAGCCGGAAATTCCATAGAATCGCATGAGCACGGGGGAGGAACGGAGGCGGGGGTGTGGATGTACACACCAGTATGTCCTTGTCTCAGAAGGCCTGGATGGCGGACCAGAGCATCTGGTGCGGCGGGCGAGCGAGGCTGTGCAAGGCCAGTCAGTTAGTGAGTGGTGTCGAGCAGAGCACAACACCAGAGACACGTTGGGCAAAATGGAGGAGGGTGGAGGGTGGGTAGCCGTAGCCCCATGAGCGACCAGGTACGTACATGCAGCTTATTCCAGCAAAGTAACCTTTTGCTGGCCCGGACTGGAGTCACTGGAACACTGGGACCTTGGCATCCAGGCCAGGGCCTGGCCGGTATGCGCATGCACATGTTGGAAACCGAGTTGGTCGCTTAGGTTTGCTGCGATGCCGTGTGCGGGTCAAACGGACAGCAGAAGCTCGCAGCTAACTAGCATCTCCTGCTAAATATATCGTCGCCCAGGGTACGAACCGGCGGCGGCTGGGCGCAGTACCTGATTCGGGATGCTTAGTGTCGACCTCCATCGTGTTGGTGATGAATGTGATAGAGGTGACGGATTGGCAGCATCAGGCCAAGGGCTCGGGCGCTTGACATTTTGGGTTTAGCCGCCTTGCCGCTCTCTCCTTCTCTGAATCTCTGCCAAGCACAAGCCCTTTTATCGGTTGCGTCCCGAAAATCACGTGCTGTTTCAAGCAGTCTTTATGCACTCGAAACGGATGGCAATATGCAAAACGGCGGCCCAGCCCCTCAGTATTCAAAACGGGAAGCCAGGCTTCGGTAACGTTCAGCTCAATTGTTTTTCCGTTTCCGTCTAATGGGTGGTTGGCGTGCATTCAGGTGTTTTCCATTAGGAAGATGTTTGAGAGTGAGTAAGTACGTCATGGCCATCCATCCAGGGCTCTCTCGCTTGCCGCGACTCATTCACCCATGGAAACGGTCTCAGGTAAGGTAAGAGACTCCAATCGCCCAAACAACAGAATTGCTTTGTCGGCTCTGTCCAGAGAGTTGCCCATATCCGCTAGAGACTGTGAACTACACGACTGTGAAATGGGAATCGTTGTTGGCTGAAGTTCATCCTGTCTGCCAAGATCCCCACTTCAATCAGCCGAGTAAGGCTTTCTAAGAAATGAAGGATTCCTGATGCTGTCTAGTTACACGAAAAGGCGATCCTTCAGTTTCATATCCGGTGTTGGTCGTGGCTCAGAGCGTGATGTTCGTGACATAGCCACCACTACGCGAGCTCCAGATGTCCAGCTGGTAACAGCCACTTTGGGACAGCGTCGGCGACGAGTTGATAATCGCATAGCGAGACATGACTTGCGCGATCGCGTCCGTAATCGAGGTGTCTACCGCGGTGTTCCTCCAGGTACAATGTACATTCTACTCAATTCTATGCCATGGTGCTGTTTGGCTGGTGGGTATCCCCCTCTTCACTTCTGGTACCAATTAATGGCTCGCTTCCGGTCTTCCGCGCAAAATTTCCATCAATCCTATAGGCGGGCAATTGGCAGCCCGGTCCCTTTTTCTCATCATTGGATAAAATCAGGGTTTTTGAGGGTTGTGCAAATAATTACCAGCCACTTAGAAAAGCAATTAGGTACTCGTTTAAAGTGACAGGGCTCGGCATTCGTTGTTATCGGCCATAGAACGGCAGTCGGTTTCCAATTAACAGTGCGCGGTCTGGTCTCGCCCATGCTCCCGTAGCCCCGGAACGGGACGCTTAATTGTAGTATCCGCGATAGCCAGAGTGATAATACGACCCATCAGCTTGGAGACCGGCAGCTTTTCGCTGTTACTTTTGGTGGGCTGCCCAAGAATTGTCGTATCGCTTCCGGTGGCCGCATCAGCACTTTGGCGGCCCCCACTACCCGAATACCGACAACGGTTGCGACGCTACGGGGATTTTAGAAGCCTTGGGGCTCTGGCAGCACCCAATAATCCAATGTCGCTGACGGCTTCATGGATGCCAATGCTCTTCATCACCCTCGAGACCCTTCTTCAGGGACCGTCAGGGCACATGTCATTGCACGAGCTCCCAAATTGCAGCCAATTCTGGTTGCCAGGGACGGGCTCAGGGTCTCGGCAAAGTTGAGGGTCGTTCACACGTCAGATGTGAGTTCCGACGAAATAGTGGGGACCCTTCGAGATGTTCTCTTCAAGGTCTACTGTTTGTGAGACTGTCAACCTTTTGCGCGTCACCGAGGTGAATGGGCCCGAGTCGCGGGTCCGGGCCCTAAAACATCGTCCCCGGCGTCCACAATTTACGGGCAGCCAATGTCGAGCCGTAAAATAAATTGATTGAGCAGCGTGATCACCATTTTTTGCATGGAATCCCTCGTGGAAGAGCAATATCCAGGTAACAAGTTGGACCCCAAACGAGTAAACTTGGGTCATAACGCAGCCCCCTCCGTCCGAGCCCTTGGGTTTTGGCTCACCGGGACAGAGCCTCAGCAATCCTTTGTAGCTTCTGCCTCGAAACAGGTCGTGGGGGGTACAAGCTTTGCTTGAATTTTTGCTGTCCTGAATCATGTAAATTCAGGTCTCCCAATATCGTCATCTGTTGATGCGGGAGGGGCTGGTATCTGTTTCCCCCGCTCGCGAGGAAGCCATATAATCGACCCTCAATCCAGCTCACTCTCCAGACCCAGAGAGTAGAGCATCAAGATCAATAATTCATTTGTCTTTTTTTCACACCAAAATCATCCAACATGAGTCCCAGACTTGACCGTCACACATGTGCCACATGCGGACGGAGTCGGTCCAGAGAGTTCCACCGCAAATACCCTGCCGGCCCAGGTTATCCCGCCATTCATTCAGTATGCCGGCGTTGTCGCCCTGGTGGCCTTCGCCGCTCAAGGTCACACGAAAGCCTCCAATCAGAGGCTCAATCTTCAAAAGACGGGCTATCTCGTGTTCTCCAAGCCCTGCTTCGGACCGTAAGCAATTGCGGTACTCGGGCCATTGACGTCATGGCCGATAGGCAGGACGTCCACGTTCATGTCCACCACCATCACTGGCATCAAGATTCAGAGATTCCAGTGCGGGATCCTTCAATGGCCACAAGCAGAAGCACTCTGAGCCGTCGGAATACTCTCCAATCAGATGTTATTGAGCTGCCCGGCAGCGATCGCTATTTCGAAATGCCATGCAGCCCTAGGTACCCTCCGTCTGCCTCGGAGCTGCCAGCATACCATGTCGCTACCCAAGAACAACCCCCGCCGGTCCCACCAAAGCCAAGATACTATGACCGAAAAGACTACAATTATGCCAGCTAGCCGTGCAAACAGCCGCCCAGAGCGAACCCAAACGAAATTAAAACAAAACGGCAAAAAAATTATCCAGGCTTGTCAGCCATACAACAAATATCCGATGATTTAGAAAGCGAAAGAGCGGCTTGTGTCATGCATGCATGACGCACTTGTGGAGGTGGGAGGAGAGGCAATAGGCGGCGCCAAATTACACACTTTTTCCTTACATACAGCCAGCCTGATGAGCGATGAATTTCATGTTAACGCAGTTATGATACGTGTCTCCGAGGGCCATAATGAACCGCCCTCTTACGAGGACGAGTCTCAGATACCCTCAGTCTGATCGTTGGCACAATAGCACAGCAAACTAGAACAGATACACCTAGATAGAAATTTTACCAATAAACACACATTCCAGTACAAGGGCCCAACAATGCAGCGCGCGAGAGGCGGCAATCTAGTGCCCAAAGCCACCGTATCTCAGTTTAAAACGGCCGCGTTTTCGTAAGAGAAAAAAACGGACCTTGTACAAAAAAAAACCAGTTTTATGCATGCACGTGAGAGGAGAAAGCAAAAGATTATGGCAGCTGACCCATACACGGGGCTCGTGCGCATCGCAAAAAGCGGCAACAGTGTCTCAAACACTTTAGTGCAGGTTGGCGCATGTCAGTACAGAGAAACACACAGGCATTATCCCAGCTTGCGATTGGTCCGGCCCTTCAAACAACTCAGCGAGGTAATGCGGAACACAGACCAATCCAGCCCGAGTTTAATGGGAATGGCACTGGGGGCGATCCGAACGGGCCATACGGGGGGACTGAATCCGCGGGTAGCACTCACTTGTGCCCTGCAGACAGACTGGCAGAATGCAGTGCAATACGTACATGTCCAGAAATCTGGACATGGGATGTTGAGCGGCAGATGAATATCGAACCCACCCCAAGGCACATGATGCATGGACTTGTACCAAAAAAAGAAAAGAAGGAAGCCCATACGACAAACGCAACAGCACCAAAGAATTCCTCGGCTCGCTAGCATCGCTCAATCGTTCCGCTCGTATCCCCGTGTTCCTCTCTACACTGCCCTGTCGATACGCTCCCAGAAGGAACCTTTGCTAACCCCCCTCTAATCAAAATGGCAAGCAAATAACAGCGCATGGTGCCCCCCAAAAACGGGCATTTGTCACCCCAAAATTCCGGTTCGACAAGAAGGGTAATCACCGAGGCTGTGCAACCGCCTGCTCCATTTGTTGCAAGTGCTCTCTCGCTCGCTGCCCATGTTACCTTCAATCTCCAAAGGGCGCTAATCGAGGAAAGAAGCTTCCGGGGGGTGCCGCAAGTGGCTGTTTTAACTGGCAAAGCGAGAAAATCGAAATTGGCGCGACAAGAGCAAGTTCCATCTCCACATGGTCGCCAAGTAGCTCTAGCTTGCTTTAACTTTCCCCCCATGGGTTTTGACAGCAAAGACCCCCGGGGACGCCACAGAGAGCTTCCATTCGCCAGCGCCTGGGAAGATGAAACTCATCTGACGATGCGACAAGACCATGGATCCGCCAGAAACATTGTTTTCGCTCATGCCCCTGGGCGCAGGGGGGACAAGCGTGCACCGCCATGATGGTGTCTCCATCGGCCAGGGACTAGTCTGCTGCCGTCTTCATCTCATCTCGCCGTTGAAAGGGTAGACGCTACAAGAATAGAACTATGATGCCGTCCCGGCCCCAAAGACCCAAGTGGCCCTCGGGCCCCTGGAGAGCTGGAAACAAACCCCGTTCTTCTGCAAGAATCGGAACACTGCCTCGCCTAAAAGGCCATGGGTAGTTGCAAACTGGCCAGGTATATGGCTTTCCTACCTATCGGCATCGTCCCCGACCGCGAGAGCCCCCTCTCGACCCCCGAAAAGAAGCCAAGAGATGAGGCTGGGGAGGTGCGACAGGTGGGGCTTCACGCCTCATGTTAGAGAATGTGCTTTCTTTTCACTTCAAAATATCCTAAACAGACTTCCAAACCCACTTGCGATATCGTCAGGGATTCATTCTGACTGGTCAAGAATGTTTCTGTGTTCAACAACCTCCTTCACCGTATGTGACTCCGCCCCAGCCTTACACGCGGCCCGCAAGCAATTGTGCTTCTCCATGCATTGGGGCTGTGCTGCGCTCTGCTGCGTGTTGGCACATTCTGGACGTTTTCTTCTTGCGGGTCTGATCTGCTTCCGTTCCATAAGGCGGGGGCACTGCAAAGGCAAGCCGGAAACTGAGGGAAATTGGTGCAATAGTAGCTTGCTTTTCTGGAAGAGGATAAAGGAAAAAGGGCAGCGAGTAGGAATCGCACGGCACTCCTTCTATCACGATCTTCGCACCAAGGATTGATGAGGCAGATGACTGTGTGGCACCACACCCGCAGGATACTTTCTGACCGACGCCGCATTCATGACATCAGTTTCAGCTGCTTGCTGCACGCTATCTAGCCCTCGCACAGAAGAAGACTTCTAGTCCGTATCTGCCTGATGGTTACGCGGCCTCAAAAGAAGCTTAACAGCCCTTGCTTCAAGCTGGTAGGTCATCGGGGCTGCTCTGTCGATCCCCCCCCCTCAGTCCCACACGCACACAATGCCAAAATATCGTTGCCTTGAGTAGGGTTCATCGCTTCTGGCTGGCGTTGATTGATGGCTCTTGCGGTAGTGTACACGAGGTCCCCTGCACGCCGTCACCCCCGACGGCCCCGGATTGTACCGGAGATTCCTCGATACGTAGTAGACTTTGGTCCAAATAAAGCCACACCTATAGCGATCGGCCCGCGCAAATGAGGCGGCCAGACGTTGCACCAGTTTATTTCCGATTTGAGGCCATCTTATCCACCCCCGGCGATTCCAGGCGACGCCATTATGCTCTCAGCGAGGCGGTGCATCTGGTGCGAGGTCCCTTTGTGGTCTGACCGCATGTTTGATGGAATGCTCAAGTTCAACGGGAAAATGCAAGAGGCGCCGATGTGATGATGATTTGCACGGTTCCTGGCAGTGGTTTGCCAATCCTCCAATCTGCCTTGCCAACCAGCCTCTTCCTCTGAGCCGTTGACAGCTCTCTCTCACCCACTATTTGCTTAGTGGGTTTATGTCACAGCCACAGTAATACGGGAGATCTTATGCTTTTTTGGTAATTCTTTTCATGTTGCTAAGTATCGGGTGTTCCGTGGTAAATGACACCAAAAAAATTCCCATCTGGAGCCGGCATGATGCTGAAGCACAAACACCACATTCTGTGATGTTCATTGAGTTGAAGAGTTGGGATTGTTGCCCCCAAGGCCGTCAGCACAGACGCAACTATACCAAGTTACGATGCCAGTGATAATAATGTGTATAAAAAAAAAACTCAAAAAGACAAAAGAAATCAAAATAAAAAAGCAAACGCCTTGAGTCCATAGTATGCCGGCATCCAGTGGTATCATCTGTTCTAGTATACAGTCGCGATTCTTCTCTAATCATAAGGAAGACGTTTTTAATCTCAGTAGATCTAGGTGGTGTAGGGTAGGGGGGGGGGGGACGAATATAGCCGGACAATCGGACTGAACCCCGCCATGCCAAGGTCCAGCTTAGATGACATCAGTACGCTCATATCCAGCGGGCTGGAGAGCGGGCTTCGGAATTTCGCGGTCCTTGAACTCGCTAACGAATGGGTTTGGGTCTTCGTTCTGGTCAAGGTTGCCAAGAGTGTGGTTCACACCGCGGTGGACGGCCTCGTCGGCCCGGATGTAGAGGATAAGGTCCCTCATTGTCCGGCGTTCCTTGGGAATATCCCAGTACTAGGTTCAAGATGCGTCAGCGTACATGCGCATATGCACGGCGGACTTATAAAAAAGATTAAAAAAATGGAGCAACTCACTGTGATGGCAATGTCGGGGATTGGGAACTTGGGGTCGGCCCATTTGGGAAGCGAGCCGTCCTCAATCTCCTTGAGGCATCGCGTGTAAGAGTGAACGGCCTCCTCCTCGATGTAGCCCACAAAGCGGTGCACAATCTTAGGCGAGAGGAGATACGAGATAAACAGGCCGTTGAAGAAGACGCCCTGGGCACCAATGAGCATAATCTTCATGAACCACCCTGGCTCGCACATCTTCATAAAGGTCAATAGGTGCATTCGCTCGTTAAAGCTCTCCTCGAGAAGCGTCTCGATCCAGCCGTTGTCACGTTTCATCCGCCGAAGGCTGCCGAGATGTCGCAGCATCCCCGCGACCATCCCTGGAACGCCAGCAACGCTTTCGAGGAAGATGAACCTAATCAGCTAGCGCCACATGTTAGCTATTCCCAAAAACTCATCGGTTGCATGCAACTTACCCATTGGGCTTCGGTTAATGGCTTCTTGGCTGCGAGGGCCGTGGTGGGGTTCTTCTTGTCGACCTGCTGGTCGCGCTGCATGCCCGTGGCCTTATCCATCCAGTATCTGGCGAAGCGGACAAGTTTCCAAGCCACCCAGTCTCCCCTGTTCCGCGGTTCGCGGTGAGCAGGGACGACGGCCTCCATCTCCTCAAAGGTCTGTTTCTGATGCGGCCATGCTGGCTTGGTGGTTTTGATGTGCTTGGTTTCCTTGGGCGGAAAGAAGTCACGAAGCTGGGTAGCAGGCGTCGACGAGAATGATCGAGCCTGTTGGTGTTGAGAGGCAGCGCAGGCTAGACGAAGGCCGGCGGGTGATCGAAGGACAGAGGAAGCGGACGAAGCAGACCGAACGTATCCAAGAGCTACAGCTTTTCCAAGCTGAGCAGCTTGTCGAGAAGCGTGAGCTTGGGTGTGAACGTGTGCTGAGAGCATTGAAACGGTGTAAGAGAAGACTCAGGAGTCTTTTGATATAAGAATGGATGTGGTGGTGTATAAAGTGGCTAAGCAAAGAAGCTTGTGACTGTTTGATGAAGTACAGAGTGATGGAGTAAAAGCCTTTGTGCCTGACCAGGCTCGAGGAGTCTTATATATACAGGCCATTGGAGAGAGACATGGCTTAGGCCCGGACAATGGCATATCAATCCCTTTCCGTGCTGAAAGTCTGTTTTCCGCGGACGCGAGCGTGTAAGCGGGACAGCAACCATGTGCGCTAGCCATTTAGGGCTGCCCAGGGGCGCAACGAACACCACGAAGATGGATCGGAGAGAGCAAGGTGAAGGCCTGAGGCTTCCCCTGTGCTCTCTCGGTGACGGCGGGCTCTGCGGCGAACCCTGCGGCCCGATCGAGTGGTTTGGTGAAAGCCGCATGGCGTTTGGGCGCTCGTTTGCGTGCCCACGTGAGAGGGTGCCATCGGAAGGACTCGGGGTGGGCTGGAGTGGGCACGGGCGCGGTCGGATTGAGATCGCGGATGACTCAAAGAGTACTTACTACTTGATCGCCAGAGTCTCCAAAATAGACCGGCCAGGGCCCAAAATGAACCATGGCGAGAAAATTTACGATGCCAGCGAGAAAAGAAAAATATGGACCACCCCCAATTATTGCACTCGCTCTCGCGTCGTCGGCCGCTCCAAGATGCCAGGTCATGATTATCTGCTTCACTATTCGTCGGCCGCCATGATCACGGGTGTAAGTGGGACATGGATCGCCCATCTACACGGGCCTCCGCCCGTATATTTCGGCGGAGAATTCGGCGGAGATCAACGTGAACCCCGGAGACCCAGTCGGCGACCTAATTTATTATTCAGGCCTTGCTTGAGTAAACGGCGAGACTTTTTGCGCGCATTTTTGCATCAGGATCCATGCTCGGCATGAAGATGATTGCGGTTAGGGGGTTTTAGGCCAGGTCTTGGATAGACTCATTGCATTGATCTGTGTGCAACGAGACTTTCGTGCTACTTGGTCAATGTGGCTGCGGCTGTGAGCATGACGGCTTGCGTGGATAGACGAGTTTTCTCTCTGCAGTGGCAGTATCGATGCATGCGAAAGGATGATTCAAGAACCAGAACCAAGATAGACAGACGGATGAGCGGCATGAAAAGTTAACCTCGCAGATGACTCCTCAAAATTCCGATAAGGTGTAAATGAGAAGGAGAACAAAGAATTGTCTGATTTGATCATTTCCTGGATGAGTGGGAAAAAGGTCGCCGAGTGGATTACGTAGCTTGTGACGCAGCGATGCATATGCACAGCAGCGTATTACATACACCATGGCCGGGATGCCCGTCGCCTTGCAACATGTCAGGCAATGAATCGCTGTGGATACGAAAACACCACAGGACATATCACAAACAGGGCAATCAAAAGTCAAGTAGGGCAAACCTTGATTCCACACGTGCGGCTCCCAAACGGAACGGCACGGGTGGTGTGAAGATCAGCCGCACAAGACAAAATTTTCCGTGCCTCACCAACACTCATGACTCAACCTTCAAAGGGGTAGATACCTGGTTGGCTAGTGCATTTTACTCCCATGTCCAACGTTGGACGGCCGGTCATGCGCCACAGTTTTCAGCCGCTGACATGATTTTGCAAGTTAGCCACGGGCAGTGTCGGAACTTGGATCTGACAATGCTCAGGGCTGTGCCAACTCTCATGATCAAATCATCTTGACAGAGCCGCCTTGATTGGGAATCACCAATAATGGCCTCAATGCTTGTGTTGACGCTTCGAAAGCCGGAAGGGCTGTGATGAGAAAGCCGGCGCTGGCATTGGTCTGTCCTGTCTGGTGGTAAGGACGGGATTTGTTTTCCCGGAAGTTAAAGCATCGCAGTTTTGTGTTGCACGCTCTAATACCTCAGGGCTACTCACTAATCTCAGAATGGAATCGCTATACGATGAAATCTTCGGGATGGCGCCGCCTGATGACCCTGACGTCGAAGAACCTGTTTCCATCTGCACTGAACCTCACTGTGAGCGCTGTTTGGAACTCGGCCGCCGCCGTTGGAAGTGCAGACTTAGGATCAAGGTCCGTCGTCAACAAGAAACGGCGCTAGCTAAGTCTCAATTGGAATTGGCCTGCCGCTGAAGGCCGTCAAATACTGAGAACGAAGAGGCCACTACAGCTCATGCACCTATCCCAGATACTCCTGGTCCCATTGACCATGGCCAACCCCGACCTCGAACACGACCTAGGAGACAACAGGAAGCTGGGTTCAGGGATTTTAGGACAAGGCGACATAACCGGCAAATGAGACATCCAGGGTATTATCAAGAGCTCGAAATCTGGGAGTTTCGGGAAGAGGAACATTATTATTATTCGCGCCTAGTGAGCCGTAATTATCAACGCACCGACCGAAACTACTCAAGCGATGGAGTATATTGGACGCATACGGGGGCTGAAACCTGGAGCTACAGGAACCCGAATAGGCGAACCATTCGCCTAACAAATGCTCAACAACACCTCGCACCGAGATATCGAATAGACCACCTTAGCGCTACATGGGACGATTTGCGATATATGAAGGAAGTGTGACTGCGCCACTTGGGACGACTACGGTTGACACCTACAGCGGTTCTTTCAGTCGGGGGACTTGGTGGAATGGTCCTCTCAGATGTCTACAGAGGACAGAATATCCAAGGAATGCCAAGCCTTGGAGATCTCTTGGTCAGTGCTTTAAAAATGGCACTGAGATGAATTTCGGTGTAGATGCCAAACCTCGTTGGTCGATTCTGGGTTTTGATGACGGAAAACCCATTGGACTGGATAACTCATGTTTTATAGCACCTAAAAGATCCAAGGATGGTGCCTTTCACCTGGTAACCGACTCTTGACAATATTATCTGACCTACAACTCGAATCCCTACTCATCTGTTCATACATACGTCCACTCCGCTCGATTTCGCCCCAGAGCATCGGATCACCAATGATTCGGGGTTGGGAGGCCTGTGGAAAGCCACAGAAACCATTTACTTACTGCAACACCTCATCAACCAGACCATGAGAGGGAAACACAGACCACCCATGATGCCGAATATCGTAAAGCACCACCCGACACCGATACCATTAATGATTAGTTGAAGTACAGCTAGGGCGGTGGCGGCAAGTGCACATCGGACGAGGTTGGATGCCGCGGAAGCAGTCGATGACCTGTCCGGATTCAAGTCTGTGAGAAGGGTCCCCAGTGCCTTTCTACGCATTAGCCATCCCATCCGTAAATGCTCACGGGTACATACAACAATGAGTCCTGTGCCTGAGAAACCAATTAATACCTGGAGGGTCAGAGCAGCCGCGACGTGCTGATTTCCTTTAGTATTGCCATAATTAGATTTTGAAGAAGAGATCGTACCACTTTGAAATGGACCACCCATCCATAAGAAATGGTTGTAGCTACTATAATGGCAACGAGATACAAGGCGCTGCAAAGCCGAACTTTTGCGATTGGGAGCTGGCTATTTTCTTGAGCTACGGCCGACTCTGTGGCCGAGGAGTGTTTCTTCGCAATCCGAGCATAGTCAAAATCGAGCACTTTGCCTTTTTTTAAGGGGAACATTAGTATTGAACACGTGGGGCTTATACGTGATTGATGAACTCTTACCCCATACGCAGGTGGCAATGATACAGCCCACACCGTACGGTATGTATATAAGACCCGCTTCCAAACTCTCGTAATTGTATACTTCCATGAATATGGACGAAAGAGACGCTAAAATGCAACATAGTATAGTATAAAAGACGCCGTTGATGAACAGAACCGCGCCGACGTCCTTCAAAAATACTAGCCTGAGACATTCCAGAGGGTTCGGGAAAGCTCGTTTGCGCTGGCCCTCTTGAATGGGCGCAGGGGTATTGCTTGGATCACGGTTCTTCGGAAGATCGGCCAAGAGGGAAAATAATGTGCGATATACCCATTTTCCTCGCATGCTTTCATTGCTCAGGACGGTTCGGGAGGTTTCCGGCAATGAGAACAGTACCAATGCCAAGCAGGTCCCGGTCAATATGCAGAGAAACCAGAATATCCACTTCCACCCCAACTTTGCGGTGAGGACGCCTCCTATGATTGGGCCTATGGGCGAAGCAACGCTGGGTCTTTTGTCGATGTATATTAGCTTCGGACATGCATCGGGGTTTTTGTTTTTCTTTTTCTGTTTATTACCCTAGAAGTAGAATACCGACATAAGAGCCTCTCTCGTTCCGAGTGGTTATGTCAGATATAACACCGAAACCGAGAGATATAGTACCTGGCATGAGACAAAGAGAGTATTAGTCGGGATTAGGACACTTGATTAAAGAGTAAAAGGACATACCAGAGCTACCAGCACTTTGTAACATCCTCAAAACAAGAAGCCCTGCGTATGTGTTCTGCAACGATAGGCCCAAGTTGGCAACGAAATATATAGACAAGGCTAGCAGATATATCGGCCGCCGGCCAAACATGTCGGCTGCGTTTCCAAGCACAGCAGGTATGATGCCGGACACGACCATGTAAGTGGTCACGGCCAGATTCACGAGCTCAACTGTGACACCGAGGCTGTTGGCCATTGGCGTAATGGCTGGATAAAATATGAAGCTGCTGATGGGGGATAGCATACCAGCAAACGAGGCGAGAAAGAGGATCCACTTTTTCTCATAGGGACTGAAACAGATGGGAACTGTTTCTAAAGTCACTGCATCCACCGGCGGTGAGGCCTCTTCGGGGCTGCTCTGTTTGTCTGACATGTTAACTGAGAAGTGAATCAATCAGAAAAGATAAGGTGAATGCGAAAGCCATGAGAGACCAGGTACTCTCAGAGAGCAGGAGAAAATAGCCATGGTGTTTCTTGGTTATAAGGCTTGATGATATAAGCGGGGATGTATGGATGGATTGGGCAAACGGCGAGTTTTGCACACCAATGATTGGTAGTGCAAGCGCTACAGAGTCGGCGTGACTAAACCTTCAGGAGTATTTAATAGCAGCCTTCAGCAGAAACTGGTCGCTGGTTTTCTGCTGTATTTAGCTGATAACCAACACTATCGGCTGTGATCAAAGACAGCTACTGATTGCTGCTCTTGACGGCAGCTCAAGGCCGTTACTAAATGCGATTGAGTGGGTAGAACTGAAGGCTGCTTCTGGCACTGTATTACGATCATGTTGATTGGTCAACACCAATTATGTAACCGTCGCCCGCCTCACCCTGGGTGGTGAGCCTAGCAAAAGCAGGTCAACAGGGATTTGGGTTTGGACCGAACTGGAGTGATGGTCTTTCGTCCTGGACAGAATAATAAGGTCATAACGTGAGTCAGCATCAGGAAGTGGGGGCAGCCAGTGCTAGGGTGGACTGTGCATCCGAGACGTACCTAGGTACATAAATAACCCCTCCCCCTCATCCTCAACCGTCACCCATCTCAATCGACCAACTCTCAACAACAAATCAATCAATTCCTACATATCTTAACTCATTACCGCAATCATGGGTGCCCAGGACGTTCTGAGCCGCAAGTCCGGTGTCATCGTCGGTGACGATGTCCTCCGTCTCTTCGAGTACGCTCGTGAGAAGCAGTTCGCCATCCCCGCTATTGTACGTCCCGGAGCTTCAAACTCGGGAGCAAAGAGCAGCACTGATACGAAATCAATCTAGAACGTCACCTCCTCCTCCACTGCCGTCGCCGCCCTCGAGGCCGCCCGCGATGCAAAGTCTCCCATTATCCTCCAGTTCTCCCAGGGTGGTGCCGCCTACTTCGCTGGAAAGGTATACCAAACTCATCTACATAATCAAGCCGGAAACATGGCTAATTCGTCTTCTCTCTCTAGGGCGTGAGCAACACTGACCAGGCCGCCTCCATTGCCGGATCTGTCGCTGCTGCCCACTACATCCGCTCCCTCGCCCCCATCTACGGCATTCCCGTCGTCCTCCACACCGACCACTGTGCCAAGAAGCTCCTCCCCTGGCTCGACGGCATGCTCGATGCCGATGAGGCCTACTTCAAGGTCCACGGCGAGCCCCTCTTCAGCTCCCACATGATCGATCTGTCTGAGGAGCCCGTCGAGTGGAACATTGAGACCACCGCCAAGTACCTCAAGCGTGCTGCTCCCATGAAGCAGTGGCTCGAGATGGAGATTGGTATCACCGGTGGTGAGGAGGATGGTGTTAACAATGAGGATGTTGACAACGCCTCTCTCTACACCCAGCCCGAGGATATCCTCAACATCCACAAAGCTCTCTCCGCCATCTCCCCCTACTTCTCCATTGCCGCTGGCTTCGGCAACGTCCACGGTGTTTACAAGCCCGGTAACGTCAAGCTCCACCCCGAGCTCCTCGGCAAGCACCAGGCCCACGTCAAGGCCGCCATCAACTCCAGCCTTGACAAGCCCGTCTTCTTCGTCTTCCACGGCGGTTCCGGCTCCTCCAAGCAGGAGTACCTCGACGCCATCGGCCACGGTGTCGTCAAGGTCAACATGGACACTGACATGCAGTTCGCTTACTGCGCTGGTATCCGTGACTACATGGTCAACAAGAAGGACTACGTCTCCACCACCGTCGGTAACCCTGACGGCGAGGACAAGCCTAACAAGAAGTACTTTGACGTAAGTTTCCCCACACCTCCATTTATATGCCACTCCATTGCGCAATATGACGCTAACACTCCATCCACAGCCCCGTGTCTGGGTCCGCGAGGGTGAGAAGACCATGTCTGCCCGTGTCGCCGAGGCTCTTAAGGACTTTAACACTGCCGGTCAGCTATAAAAAAGTGATGTTGTAGTAGATGTAAATGAAGATTAAGAATAAATGAAAGAAAAGTAATGAAGTAAACAAGTTTCTCAATTGGAATTGCTGCTCCAGTGACTGCTCAGGCCTAGCTTCGCGGCTTGCTGCGAGTGTGAATGTGTGTGGTAATCTACTTGAAGAGAAGCTCGTGATGAGCATCATGGAGGGTCCATGACACACTAACGGGTTGTAAGCCACCATGTGATGTACCACCTCGGATTACTTGTTTCCAAGAGCAAATATTTATTCAGAATAGCTGTTGTAAAATAAAATAGATGCTGCAAGGCATCTCATATACAAAATTTAGCTTATTTCATTTTTTTTTAATTCGAGCGCCATAACATGATCCTGCCAAACAAGTCGGCCCTCCATGAGTACAGTGCGAAATCCTGCATGATTAATCACACGTCGGCGTGTAGATAGTAATCTCATTGGGTGGGGCTTGAGATCCCACACCGAGCTTGACCTATGGTCTGCCATGCTGGACATAATAATAAGGTCATGGTCATCCAAGCCAAAACATGCGACGAGATAATGGACACGGCAAATAAAAAAAAAAGGGATGTGACGTTTGTTGATACGGACGAAGCATCCGCGGCGGTCGCGTGATTCAGTTGAGCATCAGGGCTCAACAACTGGTTGAGGCGCCGGGCTCCAGTTCACCATGTCATCACATCGTCACGATCCGCGACCAAGCATGAGAGATTATTGCACCTCCCCATTATTATTATTGGGCTCTCACGGTGAAATTATTATTTCAAACTTGTCACGGTGAGAGGCTGCCCTAGCTGAAAGGGGCATTGAGTCAATAAAAATTGTTAGGTAAGTCCCCAAGGCAATCTTATCTGGTTGACCTTGGTGGTAGCTAATACAAACTTTTTAGCCATGGATGGGCCAAATGCAAAAAGCAACAACCCCTCCCCCCACCGGGGTGTGACCCCAGGTGAGCGAGCGAGCGAGCGAGGGCAGGCTGCACGATCGCCCGAACGGAAACCAACCGTCAGGATGAAATCGGCCACGACATGAGGCAATTCTCTTCCGACGATGACCTCTCCTTCTCCTATTCGATCTCGGCATCTTGGTCTGTGCCGACGGGATCCCGGACGGGGAATCACGGAACATTCGGCTGCTCATGCGAGTTCTCCCCGGCTGATGGCTACTCTCGTCCCGGAGCATGGGGTAAGTTGCATGATACCGCGCGCCCTGGCCCCCGGAATGAGCAGAGCAATCGTATACTCGAGAGCCTCTTGCGGTTTTAGAAATTGCCATGACCTGATGATGCGTCGGTGAAGCTTCTGCCCACCGTGCGCACCCACGCATCGTTTATCGGCCGTTTAGCTGGTGGACAGAGGAGGGGAAAAAAGGCCCTGAGGGCTCCAGAAAGTGGATGGCATCACACGTCATTGGTTACCAGCCGCGCTCTTTGGGGCGTGGAATTGACAGCCAAAGTGGGTGTCGGGAAAAAGGGCCGATGATCTCATACATATTTTTTTTTTCTTTCGGTGACCGCGGCGGCACTACACCGGCCGCCACCCGCCCCGGCGCGCATCGCAAGGATGTCTAACAAGAAAAAAAGAAAGCCCGAAAAAAAAGGCGAACAATACGATTCCGTTCCGCCAATGCTTTGTTGGCGATAGGCCCGTGGCACAACGAAACAAAATGTCTCAGCCCGGGCTTGGCACTATGCCGAACTCGTTGGATATCTCGTCGCATCCCACCTTCCTTTAAACCCCCCGCATTATTTGCCAACTAAAAAAACCATCATAACGTAATCCGAGAAATAAAGGTAACGATTATACTGCGCATTTTTTGGTTTCTGTTATTTTATTTTTGGGTTAACATGTTTAACGATTTGGAATCCGCAACCACCAAGCACAAACACTGCGTGGTTTGGCACAGTGCCTGTTTTCCCTTGCCTTCGTCCTCTATTGGTGTGCTCGAGTTGCAATCCTCATCATCATGTACACCTGATCTTATGCCTGTTTGGCTTTAACTGCCTCGGCACATCTCGCAGTGACGGCTACCCGAGAATCAGACCCTGCGATCTCCCTGATGCAGTAAGCGATCTCGATGCGCCTGGGGGCTCTGAACATGTGAGAGAGATGCATACAGCTGGAAATCATGGGGTATCTCCACAAATCCTTTCCATGCTACTGATATACTACCATGGATGGACCTTCAACATTATCCTTCAACAACTACTCAACTATAAATTCGTTGCACGTACTTCACAGGCACTCAACTAGATGTTTACAGGATATACCTGTTGAGCGAGAGCCATGTAGGTTTATTCTCGAGAATCAGTCGATTGGGATACTTCCCTGTTATGATGACCGGGAGAGCAACTGATACAAATCTATATCAAATACCCTGAAGTCGTAGGGAAGCAAGAAGGTATTTGGTATAATCTATGCTCTGAATCCGTTGAAAAGTTGATGGCTTGCATTTGGGTAATGGTCTTGTTACTGGACGCCATGAAACCATCACGAGGCGGCGGTTCGACATGACGTGTACAGCTGAGACACGGCACTATCCGCTTCCCACCGCTTCGGTGATGAAAAGACGTCTGAACAAGATGCAAAAAAAGGATGAAAAAAGAATAAAAGATAAGAGTGCATATAGCATCCTTTTTCATCGGCTTCTACCAAAGATATGCCCTGCTCTGGCTAATTTGGTCGCCATCTGGAGGGGCTTTGACCCCTCCACTGCAAGAAAAAAGTCGGCCAAAATTGCCCCTCCTTTCCGGTGCCGTCACTTTTTCTGCCCCTCACCCACACGCCCACACACAATTGGGTGCGTCTGCTGCGCGTCTTTGTGCCTGACGTGCAAAACCATTAGCCCTCACTCACTTGTCTCCATTTCCTCTCCCCCATCCAACCATCTTCTCTTGCCTCGCCGACGACGTTGCGTCTCGACATCTTTGCCCAGACCTCTGAAGAAAACCAGATAAAGCCCAGTAGTCTTCTACAACCTGACATCATGCCTCCTAAGAAGTGGGGTACGTATTTGTTTTATTCTTTTTTTCTATTTCCCGCGCACTCTCGAGATATCGCATCATAACATGTCGGGACATGTGCCCCTGTACCTTTCTCGCCTCGCCATGTGCCCGCTTTGACGCCTGCTCACTTACATCAACTGCCACTGCGCAGTGTATGCTCTCAACAAGTTGCTAACATCTTGTTTCTCGCAGACGACGAGGAGAGTGACTCCGACAGCTCTTCCGGTGCCGCTCCTGCCGCCGGCGCCACTGGCCGCCGCAAGTTTGACGATGAGGAGGACGACAGCGATGTAAGGCGCACGATGCTCGCACCAGTTACACACCATGGAACGCTTTTGGCTGACCCTTGCCCTTTCCTCTCCTGCAGGTTCTCGACTCGTGGGATGCCGCCGAAGACTCCGAGGTAGAGCGCGAGAAGGCCAAGAAGGCTGCCGAAGCCAAGGCCAAGGCTGCCGCTGAGGCTGCCGCCAACAAGAAGCCCAAGGGCCAGCGCATCGCCGAGCACCAGGCCGACCGCGCCCGCCAGCGTGCCGAGGCTGTTGCCGATGATGAGGACTTTGAGGAGGAGACCGAGGCCGAGCGCCGCGAGCGTCTCCGCCGCACCGAGCAGGAGGCCGATCTCGCACACGCCGCCGACCTCTTTGGCGACGCTGGCTTGAGCGCCGGCCGGGCCAAGACCAAGACGGCCGCCGTCGCCATCGACTCCAAGGACCCCAGCAACACCGTCGACATTGCCAAGCTGCCCATCTTCGACCCCAAGACCAAGGCCCAGTTCGAGGTCCTGCGCACCACCCTGGCCCCCGTCATCTCGGCCAACTCCAAGAAGGCCCACTACAGCCTCTTCCTCCAGGACTTCACAAAGGCCCTTGCCAAGGAACTGCCCAGCGACCAGATCAAGAAGATTGCCAGTGCCATGACGGCCCTGAGCAACGAGAAGATGAAGGAGGAGAAGGCTGCTGACAAGAGCGGCAAGAAGACCAAGGCCGCCAAGACCAAGACCTCACTCGTTACCGGCCGCTCCAACGCCGCTGCCGATGTTCACTCGTATGGCGATGATGATGACGCTTTTGGAGAGTTCGTCTCCCCCTCCCTCCCTCCCTTTCCCCCTTTCTAACCCCCCTGAACGGGTTATTGACGCTGAAGTCGATGCTAACTTTTTTCTTCTTCTTTCTTAGTGACGACTTTATGTGAAGTGGCTCTTTGATGCTGCGAGAGCGACATGGAATACCCCCTTTTCACCACTTACACCGCGCCAACACTTCTCGTTGTTAGGTTGAGCACGCTGGGTTGAGTCTGCCCAGCCTACCTTTTTTTCTTCTTTCCCTTTCGCAAAAGGCGGAGGGACTGCAACAACCTGATGGTCTCAACGACGCACATGCCGGCTTTTGTGGTTCCTCCCTTGATTACATACAACCCAGGCATGACGAATGGCCGAAATTGCAGTTTGGGCCCGGGGGGTTGGCGTTACCAAAGATTAAGGTTAATGGTTGGTGGGCTGGGGGTTTCAAACAGGACAGACAGGGCTAGGTGTAAAAACTTTGGGACGAGAGCATGATTCCTTCGTGCGCTGCGTTGTTTAGATGGGCGTTTAGACAAGACTCGGCTGTGCCCTGGAGCTTTTTCGTCTCCATGCGGCCATGTTGCGACTGGTTGGTCAAATGGGGCGGATTGAGAACGTACAAAATACAAGTTTTGATTGAGTCTAGTCCAAAACCTCTACAAATCAATGTAGATGTCCATTCGTATCCACTTGCGTAGTGGAAGCTTCGTCATGAACATGCCAAGCGCGGGCATGGGTATCTTCATCTAGGCCCTCATCGTGCCATCCCAATCAAACAACGGGGATGAGCATGTGGGAAACCGTAGTAATCCAGCTAGGAGGGGGAAAAAAGCATATAAAAACCAAAACTCCAATGAACTCCCCCCAGGATAACCTCCCTCCTCCCGTATGCAACCCAACGCCATGTATCTTTCGTTTACGTTACCACATTCCGTGTTTTTTTTCTCGTGACCCAATAAATGTACAGCATCGTGCGTAACTTCGTCAACACGTTGTTCCAAAGAAAGAACCAGAAACCATGAAATATAATAGAGTGGAGTAAGTTGCTGTTGCGAGCTTAAACAACGTTGCCTGCCATGCCCATAAAGAGGGCGTGGACTGCTAAAGACAATGTCCAGAAACCGACTTTCTTGAATCGTCTGACACGGCTTTGCTGATCCTCAACGTCCTTGGCGAACGCCTCGTAGGTCTCGGCAGACATGTCGTTCATGAGCCCGCAGTCGAAAACGGTCCAGCTGCCCTCAAAGTCACTAGCACGCTTGACAATGCGGCAGTTGATTGGGATATAGGTTTTCTTGGCATTAATGTATGCCACGATGGGGCGCACAAGCGCCTGGTTCACGTATGACATGTCCTTGGTGAAAAGGGGCACCGAGGCCTTGACATCGTTCATGTGGATGCGGAGATCCATAATGAGATATCGACGTTCGTCCTCAGGAGCCTTCTCTTCCACAACATCGTCGTCATCGTCGAGCTTAAGGCCATAGTCGGACAAGTGACCTGAAGTGAGAAGTACCGGGGCTTGTTCCCTGACGTTCTTGAGGAACCGGTGTCGGTTTGCAATAACAATATCTTCCATTTGATCGTAGAAATCAGTCATGACCTTTGTGATGCTTTCGTCAGAGTCGGCTGGGAACATGATGTCAGATACGATGTCAACATTTCCTTCGTAGATCCAGCCAAAGGGTCCCTCGACTCCACGGTTGAGGTGGTCAATCTTCAGACCATCAATGCGAATTCGGCTGAACTTTTTCCAAGCCTTGGGATCCCCAAATCCAAGCAAAGATTCGTCTTCTTGACCTGGAACCACCCCGTGGACCTGTCGAGGATGGATCGTGAATAAAGATCCGTCGAAAGACCCAGACATGTGGTTGGCAGAGAGGAAGTCATAGAAGAGCCATTGTTTTCGGAGCTGAGGCAGCTCACACGAGTAAATGCTCACAGAGAATGGCCGGAAATTATCAGGTTGATAAACTGTCAGCAGGAGATCTTCCATTTTGAACTTTTCAATCTCAAAATCTCCAGGCTGGTGCTGATAACGGAAGGAGAACGGATCAAGTGTCTGTTGTGGCCAGGAGACATGGGTGCGGTCGATAACACCCCGGACACCCTTGACTTCAACATCTTTGAGAAGACCTTTTCCGTTCCACCAGTTCAAGAAAGAAAGCGTAACATTGACAGTTGCGATAGTGACGTCAAACTGGGAATAATTGCCGTCATCCGTTTTGCCGGGGGCGCTGGTTGACTTTGCTTGCCTGTCGGCAGCGGCAGCGGCGACAGCAGCAGCGTCCGAGGATCCCTTGCTGACTGATGATTCGCCTTGTCCTGGTCGCCGGGAGACAAACACATTTCGGAAGGAGATGACACCATCACCCCACTTGGGGACAATGGCCGACTCGAAGATGACAGTGATGCCAGCGGACTGCGTCAGATAATCGCCAACCCATTGAGCTAGTGTTTCTAGATGACGGTTAGCTGGTTATAGGATCCCTAGAAACTCGTTAAACATACCTTGGGCGAACACGCTGTTAATCGAAAAGATGATGATGGAGAAGAAGGTGGTTGTGCCCAGTAGAATCCAGACCAGGTGGCCCAGCATGAACCACGAGACGAAAGCTCCCCATTCATCGGCGTTCCACGGCCTTGTGCTCCTGATGGACATCCACTTGAACCGGACCTGTAACCTGTCCCAGAAACCGTTGGCCGCTGCCAGCAGCTCTTCCTTGGTCGGACGGTGGGGCATCTTTGGGAGATGTGGGAGGTGAAGATACTTGGACACAGACGAAGCTATCGATTCGGAATCTTCCTCTGCACTTGGCTTTTCGCTTGACAGCGACTCCGTGGGCTTTCCCTGAGAAGCATCTTTTTCAGCCGGCGTCTCGGTCTTCTTGACATTGGCTGCAGACTTTGCTTCCATAGGCTGCTTTTCCGGGACTGCTTTGCCGCAGGAACATCTTTGTCCTTTCCCATTATCACCATACCACCTTCTCTGCCACCCCCACACTTGTGAGTTAGCGAATGCGCTGTAAGGTTCATGCTGTGGTCTTGCGAGAAGTGTGCTGGGCCGGGTAAGAATAGCCTTGCTAGGCGCAGGAACCCTAGGTTGGGCAGTTGTTAACCCAGCGGCAGCGGGGGTGCCAGGGTTTCGAGCTCGATTTACAGGGTGCCATGTTGGTTCGCTATGGAATGATCGAAGCGTAAATGGAGCGATCGGTGTTTTTGATATCGGCCATGGTCGATCTGCTGAGGCTGCAGCGACAGAGCGCAAAGCTCGAGAGGATTCTGATGAAGTGGAGAAGATGGATATCCCGAAGCGCCGCCCGATGAAGAAGGAGGGGATACCCTTAGCCATCATTCCAGCACATGGTGCCTGCCTCCAGGACAAATATAACGCCAGAGATGAGACGGAACAATAACCCTCGCAGCGAGGATAGCAGATGCAAGTTGAAAGGGAGCAGAAGGTGGAACGGGAGTCTGCCCGCTAATTAACTGGGTCGCTCGCAACCAGCTGCTGCGATGCTAGCACTCTCCCAGTGAAAAGTCACTCCATGACGCGCTATTGCCGTTGATGCGTCCGACCAACCGATAAGCCCCGATAAGACACACCACAAATTTTTGTTCCGTGTGTGAAAGTTGGTAGCCCCCACCGTTCGACTTTCATACCTCAAGGTGACCCCGACCAGGCCGATTTTTGTGCGTTTGTGACTCGAAAGAAACCCGCGGCCTGTATAATCCTGATTTTTACTGCCGCCAATAAACCGTCACATACTCGAACTCGCCGCCAAAATGCCTGCGCCCACCGCTCTGCAACAGGCGGAGGATACCCCGCTTGCCTCCAGCGTTCCGCTTCCCGCAGGTAAAGAAAAAGAAAAAACCTTTCAAAGCCAACCGTCGCCTCCACGTACTAACGACCTATCTAGACAACGAGGATGAATTTCTCCTAGACGCCTCGGACGTTCTGCCCGCGGATTCGAATGCTGTGGTCCTCGTGGAGGAGCACGATGACGAAGATGGCATGGCCATTGACGAGGAGGGTCGTCCTCGTTTTGCGCCCTCTAGGGATATTGTGAGATTATTCAAATGTGTATCTTTCGCGAGATTACAGTGTTTCTAACCTTTATCTAGGACCCTGCCACTCGAGTCGAAACCCGCAAGGTTCCCGTCCCTCCTCACCGAATGACGCCTCTGAAGCAGGCATGGCCCTCAATCTACCCTCCTCTCGTCGAGCACTTGAAGCTGCAATGCCGAATGAACATTAAGCGAAAGACTGTCGAGTTGAGGACTTCCAAGCATACTGCGGACACCGGTGCCCTGCAAAAGGGTGAGGATTTCGTCAAGGCCTTTACTCTGGGCTTCGATGTGGACGACGCTATTGCGCTGCTACGACTCGACGACCTGTACATCGAGACCTTCGAGATCAAGGATGTGAGGACGATGCACGGCGACAGCCAGGCGCGCGCCATCGGTCGCATTGCTGGAAAGGACGGAAAGACAAAGTTCGCCATTGAGAACGCGAGCCGAACCCGAATTGTTCTGGCCGACTCCAAGATTCACATCCTGGGTGGATTCAAGAACATCCACCTCGCCCGCGAGTCTGTTGTCAGCCTGATTCTCGGAAAGCCTCCTGGAAAGGTCTACGGAAACCTGAGGACAGTGGCGGCAAGGATGAAGGAGCGCTTCTAAAAACCGGTGTTGACGATGGATATTTGGTTGATACGGCGTTTGGGTGGGCAGCATTTATGATTCTCAGTTCTAGGGGTTCCTTGAAAAACAAGGCAAAATCTGGCATGTCTATAACGATGCATTGGGATGAAAAATAAACTTGACGATTCGTGGATACTCACCACACGATATACAATCGGGCACTGCCAATCACTGTACTTGTGAATGAATTGCGTGGCTATACTTGCATTGTGTTGAAGAACCCAGGCTGGTACGGCAGACCATAGCTCAAGTTCGGTCAAAACCCAAACTGACCCACATTTCCTAACTACGTACACCCTAGCGTGCGTAATTAGAATTACGACCCGGCTCTATGCACGTAGTGAAGAAATATTACTCTACGCAGATG